>CM025789.1:88915101-90115101 GCA_014635995.1 Sarcophaga peregrina
ACAATAAATTATAAGAAAATAAAGTGTTTACAGTAAATTAGTCAAAGATATACCACTAAATATTAAAAATTAAAATGAATTCATACGGCAAAAAATACTTTATTGATAAAAGCTAAAAAAATTCAGAAACCGGTTATATCTCCTTCTTTGCGAGTAATTTTCTTGATGCAAATCGGCATAATATCGTCCACATTGCACGTTTTTCCAATTTCAGCTCGCAATATATCATCAATGGCACGTTGGAAAATACTAGATGCATTTTTATGGCCAAAAGGTAGTCTGTAAAATTTGAACTACTCGTTATTGATGCTAAAATCGTTTTTTCCCTTTTCTTTTCCGCTAAATTAATCTGATCCTAAGTCGTAAAGAAATAAGATTTTCCTAAATTTGCCTAATAGTCTCCGGCATGGGTTATTATATGGAAATCAGGAAGGCCTAATAATATTTCATTATTTACAAACTCGTTGAGTGCTAGCGGATACGAATAGGCTGTTGAGTGGAGTGAGTTTTGATCATGGGTTCTTATTATAGCAGTGACATTAGTGATAAATGGAAGAACTTTAACAGAAATATCTGAAATTTCATGTTTTTCGAGTTTATTAACAGCGTCAGAATACAAAATTTGAAGTTTTTCCTTCCTCAATACGCTTTCTTGACAATCAATTTGTTCTTTAATTTTGTTCAAAAAATCGTAGTCTATAATTCTATCAAAATCTGACAACACAAAAAACGGTATAGTTTCTTCGAATAAATTAATGAGACATTTAGAGCTTATCCTGGAATTGCCCTGTATGGATTTAATTATAGAAGATTTTGAAGTGAATTGATTGACTTTAAAATAGAAAATAAAGTAGTTTTTTGCAGTTCCCGTATCAAGTAGTAACTTTAACCTCCTTCCGGCAAATTACCTTTCTATATATGGGAGGAAGGACATACTCCGAAATAATTTATATCATCCTCTACATTGCCATCATTATTATCGTTTTGTGAAGTATTGACAGGAAGTATTCAAGGTATATTCAAATAGGTAATAGCATTTGTACAACAACTCAATTCGCAGTGTTTTTTAACAAAAACAACATGTATTTTCTGTTGTTTTTGTGTGACCGGTTATGTCAAATGAAATTCGCCGTAAGCCAGAAATGATAAAGGCGAATCCATATAATGACATAAAGTAGTTATTTTATGTCATTATTTCTCTTTTGTTTATAAAAAAAATTTTAAAAATAAAATTGTAAAAAACAAATTTTCTGAAATACGGGCTGATTTACGCTGCTACTAAGGTCGTTATGCTTGAGAGGGATACCGGGAAGCATAAGAGCGGATTCTGTAATAAAAGTTGTACCAGAACATCAGGAATATTTGAATAAATTGTAAATTGTGTAGAATATAAATATAAAAGGAAATAAAAAAATTTATAAACAAAAGAATGTATATACAGTGAGCAAAAAAAAATTTGTACACTTATTGTAAAAAACTAACAAATAAATTATTCCACAGAATTTTGTGCAAGATGACTTTCTAGAGAATCCGTAGTCAAATCCGTAGTCAAAGAATCACAACCCTTTGTGCTTAAAAATGTTGAATTTCATAGTTTCGATGGTTATTTTCTGTATATGTAACCAATAGAGAAATGTTTATAATCAAAATATAGTTTTTAAGCTTTTATTTAATCTCAAGGACAATAAATTTCATTTTATAGGAATTGTTTGTTCAAAAATGTATTCCAGATAGTAATTGTACAATTTTTTTTTTGCTCATTGTACGCATACAAAACATGTGACAATCCCGCGCACTCAAAAAACTAGTCAGCTGGGCTAATAACACCACCTATTATAAATACATCTTGGAAGTATTCCTGCCTGATTATTTCCAAATTCTGTCTCAAAAGAATTTTCTCATACATATTTAGAATAAATACTGCAATGGGTCGAATAATTAAATTTTTGTGGTCTGGCAGCATTATGCCTAAGAATTTTTGAGCCAGGCGATTGCTCATGTCAATATCTATGGGTGCTGAGTTTTGATGGTGATTATACCCAAATTGCTACATTCTATTTTTAATTGGTAAGTGTAAGAAGTTGCCGTGGTCTAGTGGGTAGTGTGTTGGCTTATTAGACAAAAGGCCCGGGTTAGTATCCCAGGTCAGGCATCAAAACGAAAAATATTTCTTCGGCGACTTCCTCTCAGCAGATTTCTGGCAAAGACTGTGAGAGTATAAATTGCCATGAAAAGGTTCTCAAAAATCGGTCGTTCGGAGTCGACTTTAAACTCATGTATAAAATTAACGCACACAACATAAGTGGTGTGAGAAGCTAGGTCGTAATCCGGACTGAAGGGTTGTAATGACCAATTATGTATATATGTTATGTAAGTGATAAACCAAATGTTGAGAATGGTGACCAGCTATAATAGGGTTTCCGATTGCGTTAAGAGAATGTTAAGCAGAAATTTGTGGGTAGCTTTGTCTGCATTGGTAGTGAGATGAACAATGAAATTTTTGAAACCAATGTTGCAAAATTATATTTTATATGATTAATTTCTGGGTCTTGAGAGAGGGCAAGGGCTAAGGGCAAATTAGTGTTTTTGCATGAAAATAAAACATCAGACTTATGTATGTATGTACCATGGAGGTAGAAGGTAGTTTCATTCTCTCTTTATTTTTTAAAATAAGGTTTTCTGAAGTTGCATTTTCTCACAAACTATATATGTATAATTGCCTTTGATTCCAATTTAACCAGAAATACTTTAATATAAAATTTTATCAAAATATTGTTCAATTGAATTGAATTTATTATTTTCATAGAAAATGTGGGAAATTTAAAATTTATATGGTAGCATTATTTTAACGAAAACGTCATAATCCTTGAGCATGTCAGATGGTGAATTTTAAAAAATAAAGAGAGAATGAAACTAACTTCTATATTCCTCATACCATGGTATGTACATTAAATCTTTCAAAGTGTACACATCTTTTAAAAATACATTACAATTTGCTTCATTTTGTATATCATTCAGTAAAAACTGCAGGTCCATTTAGAATAGTGATTCCTGTGTTTGTGTTGACGTAACCCTCTGTGTTCGAAGAACATCCACATTTCTAAGTCTGTACGTTTCACTATCATCCACATTTTTTATCTGCTTTTTCTCCCATCTGGGTAACAAACATGTCCCGACGTGGAGGCTTAAGAGTACATATCCCCAACCTGTTGGGAATATGGTGTATGACTAAAAGTTACCCTAATATTATGAGAGGACTGTCTTCGAATTGATGTTTTTTGTGTGATGTCTTCGACTCGCCCGATCGCGTATATTCTTCTATAATCTAATCTGGAGTGTTAAGCGACCCGTGCTTATCGGATGGTTTGCAGTCGGGGGTCTAATCCGACTGTACTATAACGGAGCCTCACTGATAGCTGGGTGCCTCAGTGAGTATTAGGTTTTTCTACCAAGTCCTTGTCATGCTATCGGGAGTTAAGGCATGATCGACCTCCGTTCCCCCTCACTCGAAAGGCAAGCGAACTAAACGGAAAACGGAACACAACGAACAATGATACTAAATGACTTTTGAAACAGAACTAGACCGGTCACATCTCATTGCGCGAATCCTGGCGAACATTGTTGATGACAAAAATGAAATCGTTAGGAATTTGGCCCCAGTCCTTTCGTGAGGAGACTGGTTTGGCGATCCCCATATTAGTCGAAGGTATCTGCGTGATCTCAGACGCTGTATCCCCACTATCGGATGAAGACGGGGACGATATGGTCATCGAAAGGCTCCCCTCCACTTGTGTTCAGATTGCCACTGGGACAACTGAGGTAGTGACTTCCTCATCAAGGAACTCACTTTTTAGACAGGTTACTTCGAACCCAATAGTACAATCAGCTACTGATTCGGACTGCGTGAGAAAAAGTATTTCGTCTGATAAGGGGGGTAAAACTGGGCGGAAACGTTCCGTTTGTATAGAGAGAGAAATTTGTATCGCAGGACTTGCACTGTCTTAAGGAGATTTGCAAGCTGTGATGTGGATTCCCTCCCTATTAAGGAGCAGAAGATTCTGGCTCGACACAGAGGCACTGTTTCGCGGTATGATACCACATACCCGGGTAATGTCCTCTTACGAGACGCTGACTTTGGCAAGAGAAATGGACCCTTGCGCGCGGACAGGAGCGTGGAGCCAATTGCTTCTACTTCTCAAGCTGCCAGCAAAGGGCATGAAGGTTCTGCACCCTTACTCCCAAATAGAGCAAGGGAGACCTCTTGAGTCTCCAAACCTCCAGTGAAGAGTAAAAGTGTTGGTATTTCTTCTTCAAAGGATAAGGGAAAGGGGGTAGAAACTTCCGCAGAAGAAGATTGGGACGAATGGGGCGAAGTATGAAATGTATGGCGAAGTATGCATGAAAAGAAACAGGTCTGACGAAGTGCCTCCCTCCAGCTCTAAGCATCCTAAAAAACAGGGCAGCTTGGAAATTAACCCTTCATTTCAAAAGGCTTTCATCGACAGGTCAGATTTAGATGGCAAAATCTCTCCTGAAAGATTGGACCTAATTAAAGAAAGTTTTATCGAGTTTATGTTAAAGGAAAATTGTGATGGCAGTAAGGTCCGCATATTCTCCGTGGTTGGTCCGGGGTCATCAAGGTAATGGACTGTGGAAGCAGTGAAGCGCCTTGGTGAACTCTGGCAAGGGGGGCGTAGTTTTGTGTGGGTTGGCACGTGCCAGAAACACGGAGGAGGCTAAAAGTGGTGATTAATCTGCATCACTGCAAAGCCGCCTCACACAACCTGCTAACCACCCTGCGGCGCCTTGATATCACTCTCATCCAGGAACCATGGATCCTTAGGGATAGGGTTCTGGATTCGAGTGATCCTGATTATGGGTTACTTGTTCCGAATACAAGTGAGAAGGTAAGAACCTGTATTTTAGCCTGAAGTAATTTGGAGTTGATAATTACTCTTTCCTTTTGTACTGGTGACGTTACAACTGGGGCTTACACATAAAACATTAACATTACACATTAAACATAATTTGCAATTATATTGTAAAAGATAAATAAATTCAAGAACAGAAGAAATATATCGAGTAAACTGATAAAGGGGAATCAAAATTAATTAATAATTTAGCAATTGTTAAGTTCATTATTAACTAATAAATAAAACTGTACGGTAGTTAATATGGCTAATTTTTGAATTTATTTTATCATAATTTATAATGAAATTCAATGAGTAAAGGGAATTAGGAAGAGTACAAGGGAGAGAAGGGAAAAATAATGAATTGATCACTTAGCTGTAGATTTAAATTGTTGTGTCCAATTAGATTTTAATCGGTAAAATATAAGGTAATGTACTTATACAACTTATTGACTATCAGTCAGAATGTTGCTGAACAGCTAAACTGTTACCATCGCCAATAGAATAATAAAGCGACGACGACGTAGACGAATCATTAAGAGCCACTACACTTTCCGTTATTGAAGCCAAAGCATTAGCGCTTGTACTTGCGCCACTGTCATCACCCTCATGATCAACATTATTGTCACTTGGCCCAACGTTCATCAAACGTATGTCAGCAGCTCCTGTTGTCCTTAATAACGATGACGCAGCGGAAACTGAAGATGAAGTTGTAGGAGCTGATAAAAATAAAGGCGTTTGTGACGGTGGCATTTGTCTGTGTGAAGCATCTTGAAGTTGCCGAACACGACGCGTTTCATCATCACTTGGATACAATTCATCTTCCGAGTTCTCAATACTGGAAATAGGAGTGACACGAGGTCGCTGCTGTTAAAGAAATATATATATATGTATATATAAACAAGTTGTAAAATTATAAAAACAAATAAATTGCTGTAATCCGCAGATATTATAAAAAAGACTACTATTTGGAAAATCCTACTTTATTGTTAACCCGTAGAAATCGCTCCTCTTTAATTCTTGACAGACGCATTAACAGATCATAATGCTGTTCCACACGTCGCAAACATGTTGTGCAGATTGTTTTTGGCAGTGGATCAGTTGGTGAGATCTAGGGTCATACGTTAAACATGTTACTTATAACTGAAATATGTTTATAATTACTGATTATTTACCGTGATGGGTAAATATCCATTTATTTTTTCAACCAGACAGAGGCGCTGCCCCTGGTCGCCATATATGTGTATTACGATGCGATGCATTTCTGAACAAAGACGACACAGAAATCCTGAAATGCAAGCTTTGTCAATACTTCCCATGATTTGATTAATCAATTTATATTTTCTCCAATATTTAATTTTTTTGTATGCTTCTCTAAATTTCAGCCGTTTCTGTTTTTTCTTTGCAAACTTTTTTTACATCTCCTCCTTTCGTTTTTCAACACAAATATGGGGAAAGTTACCACACTGATGAAACAAGCACTAAAGAAATGAATACCACACTGTCAATCAAATTGTTATTGACAAACTTATTAAATTTACATTTTGGAACATATATAATTATTTATGCTGTTATAGGGTTTAATTTACGACAGAAAATACAGATTTTTTAAATATATATTGTGTTTTAAATAAACATTAAAAGATAACCCACTTATTTTACTAATCACTGAACACACTTTAAACAATGCTACCACATTTTTATATGTTTTGTTCCTAAAGTCTTAATACATTCAAGGACATAAGTATAGCAATACTTCACGTACGAAAACTAAATGGTGATTCGAAAATAGCATATACACAGTTAGCTACAAATAACAGGATTTGGATTTGAATAGATATATATTTTGTAAAATTCTCCAATTTCATTCGATTCTCTTCTTTCAAATCAACATAGCTTGAAATCTTTCGTAGTTTTATATTTTTTTTATTCTTCCCGCAAATGATTACTCTCGCCAAAGAAATACGTTTACATATTTGTTTCGACTTCATATACATATATACGTTATTGTTCATTACAATCCTTTAGTTAGGATTACGACCTAGTTTCTCACACCACTTATACATGAGTGGCGGACCAACCCACTACGGCGAGTTCATGTAATATAGAATATATGTGTATAATATATATATATTGGCAGCAGATATATATTATATATATATATATATATATATATATATATAAAATTTATATATATTATATATAAATGTAATAAATAAATAATATATAAGTACATAATTATATGTAAATAAACATATTATTCCGTATTCAAGTACGCATAAAACTTTATTTTTTATGACAATGTCCAACTTATGTCCATGATTTTTTATTAAGGATTACCAATTTCCAAATTTTTACGTCTGAAGATATATTTGAAAACTAGCAAATTATACCCGGCGTTGCGCGGATTATAAAAATCCGGTTTCGAAATCGGCTTGCTAAAAAATGTAATTTTTCAAATTATTCGGAAACCGGTTTATCAAACAACCCAGTTTTTAGAATACTCTAAGTCCTAAGTATAAATGCATGCAATTTGCCTGTTTTTCGTCCCCTTTGGTCCAACTTTTTAAACAGAACAACTCCAATAGCTATTTGGGAATCTTAACCAAACTAAATCGTAAAAAAATACTTTTAAACCCCTTAAAATACAGTATTTATGCAAAAAGTACTAATCTTTGCCCTTTTTTCTCCCTTTGCGCCATTTTTTCCCATTTGGTTCAAAATTTTTAAAAGATTTATAGCCTATAACCCGCGCCGTCAAAAGCTCGATCAATATCCCAAATTTCAAGAAAATCGGTTCAAGCGTTCAGAAGTGATTCGGAATGCACTTAATTTGCCCGTTTTTGGCCCCTTCCCCATTTTTGGACCCCTTTTAGTTTGACTTTAGAAACGGAACAATTCCAATAGCTATTTGAGAAACTTAACCAAGCTAAATCGTAAAAACTACCTTTAAAACACATAAAATACAGCATTTAAGCATAAAAGTATTAATTTTCGCCCAAAAAAAGCTCGAATTATATCCCAAATTTCAAGAAAATCGGCCTAGGCGTTCAGGCGTGATTGGCTAACAAACAAACAAAAACAGGCTTACAGAAAGATTTATAATATATATTAGGATTAGGATAACCTGCACTTCATTTCCCCGTTTTCAGCCCTTTTCCCCCTTTTTGGACCCCTTTTGGTTCTACTTTAGAAACGGAATACCTCCAAAAGCTATTTTGGAAACTTAATCAAGCTAATCGTAAAAAAATTACCTATTACCATTTTTTCCCTTTTTGTACCATTTTTCCCCCGGTCAAAATTTTAAAAAGATTTATTGCCTATAACCTGTACCGATAAAAGTCCGATCTATATCCCAAATTTCAAGAAAATCGGTCCAGACGTGATTGGCTAACGAACAAACCAACAAACATTTCAGAAACTTAACCAAGCTAAATCGTAAAAAATTACCTATTACCATTTTTTCCCTTTTTGTCCCATTTTTTCTCCCCTTTTGGTCAAAATTTTGAAAAGATTTTTAGCCTATAACCTCCACGGACAAAAGCCCGATCTATGTACCAAATTTCAAGTAAATCGGTCCAGGCATTCAGGCGTGATTGGCTAACAAACAAACAAAAAAACAGACTTACAGACAGATTTATAATATATATTAGGATTATAGGATGTGATGTTTATATGTTGCTGTGGTTTCTTTGTTATTCACAGACGCCTTTTGCACCTTGAAATTTGTTTCAAAACAAATTTCAACACTCTTGAGTTTGTAGGAGAGAGGGGAAATACGAGCGGGGGTGATTTTAGAATTTCATGTACTCAGAAATTTGCTTTGTTCTTTATTCGTATATACACAGAGTTGTATTTGATTTCACATTTTCTTTTATTTTTTCTTCCGCATAGGGAAATTAACATCTCGCCTGCCGCGGCAACTTTCAGAAAACTGGCCAATAACGACAATTTGATTTTTCACATTATATTACTAAAAACTATTTTTAGTTCGTAGATATCATCAAAAAGCAAAAGTAATGTTTTTTTAGGAGAAAAAGTAGGTAAGAGATGACTGGTAGTTAGTCAACGGTGTTAATATAAAGCTTATTTAAAATATCATTAGTCTTTGTTTATTTTGTGAGAAAAATTTTAGCGCCAAACAATTAATTAAAAAAAGTCGAAAAAGTATAAATTATTAAAAGGAATATAATTTAAATAAGGGAAATATATTAAAAAATAATAATACATAAATATATAATATATTATAATATAATAACAAATATAATATTCATATAATATTCATGTCTTGTGTTTGAACATAACTCAAAATGCCAAACAAAGTTACAACTGTCAAAAACAGCAGAACGACGCGATAAAAGAAAACAAAATTTCTGAAATTAATTTTTTACGTCCAAAAGCGAAAGAAATTTTAAAAGAATATGCCAAAAAGTTTCTCACATTTGTTTCGAAACTAATTTCGACGTGCAAAAGGCGTCATACACAATGTAACGTAATTATTAAGCGAATTAATAAAAACTTGACGTAAACATTCGTGTACATGTGATTTTGCTTATATTACTAACATATGAATTTTTTCGACTGCAAAACATATTTCTAACCTACTCACTCTTTCGCTGTTTTTAAGTTACAAATGACTTGTTAACTAGTTACAGTTGACTAGTTATTTGACTAGTTGTTTGACTAGTCGTTTGACTTTTTTCATTTCAAATCTGATGAATTACCTCTTTACAAAAGAAAATTGCTTTTTGTTTTCATATATTTTTATTATATATTTTATTTTATAATTAAACAATAAATAAAAATAACATATAAAACAAACAAAAAGTACAAAGTAAAAATAATAATAGCATACTCACTCTTTCGTAGTAGATAAGCAACCAAAAGTTCTTCGTCTTCTTCTCCTTCCGTTTTTCTATGGTAGCGGCTGAAACGATAAGAAAATATTAAACTTCTCCACATAGGTTAAATAATATTATAAAGACATTTACTCATTATTAGGTCTTCCCTTGGGTTTTGTAGGACTCAATTTAATGCTGTTATTGATTAAAAATTCAAAATCAATGGATGAAGAAAACTTCGCAGCAGTGTTATTCGATTCGTTTGAAAGAAAAACAAAAATCACAATTGAAATTTTCGTCATAAGACGCTACAAATTTTTGTTTTCAAATCCTATTACGATTGAATTTTTGAAATATATTAATATTACAACTCTAAAGCATAAAAAGTCAAATAAAAGTTACATGTGTAGTAGTAAGTAAGTTGAGTATGTGTTAGTTTCGGTCATTCATTTCATGTAGGGAAGGAACAAAATAAAAACAATGTCGTTGAAACAACCAGCTGTTTTCTTTGCCAGCTGTCAAATGATTATTGAATAAACGGCTGAATTGCGTATATTCTAATCTGACCATATGTCCTCTTTTTATGTCCTCAATCTGTCATTTATTTCTATAATCAGTCATCTTTAGTCAATTAAATTTTTAAAACCATGACCAGTACTTATTTTTGTAAATTAAAGCATGTTTTATTTTTTCTGTCAAGTCGTATGGAAAACGTAGTGCCGTGCCATGTAAGTTAGTGCAATGAGTTTTTAAGGTTCGTTATTTTTTTTTTAATTCCTTTTATATATTTATAAGTAAATCTAAATGTAAGTTTTTACATACATACATATATATATTATTATTTTTATTTATTTAACATACATACACAAATTTTTCTGTAAAATATGTAAAAAAAAAATGTTGAATTCAATAAATTTTTAAGTTTTTTCTTTATGTCATCTATCTTCATTTCCAAAATCTGGTCGCCTTAGTATATTGTTATGCCTAAACACTTAAAGTATTGTAATCAATAAATCGAATATTGACTCAATAAAAGTCCATGTCTGAACATAGATTTTATGTATTTCTCATCATTCTCGCCAGTACTTATTACAATATTATAATATTACAGCTAAACAGAATACTCATAATTATGTAAAAACATATTTTTTATTGTATCAAGGTCCTGAACAAGTAATATTTTAGATTTTTGTGAAGAGTTTTTTGACAGTTAATTGTAACATTGTTTTCATAATATACAGTAACCAACAACTTATTGCTATAAACACATTAGAAGTACCAAAAAGTGCCCCACAATTTTGCAATTGGTGCATTAGCCAAGCAGTATTCGCCATAATTACTTTAAAGGCGGCAGCGGCAAAGGGTAAGTACAAGTACAAGTGTTCACTCACACTTTATCAATCTGCAAGAGAGTTTTAAATATAGTTAAGGCGTAATCCAGTTAATTTTAACTGAGAGAAGAAAATTCCTTTCCGAAATTGATCGCATTTGACTTAAAGAAAAAAAATTTTGATTTTCGTTCGAAAAGTGACAACATTGGACAACAAACTTGAAACGTGCGAGGGGGAATTTTATTTAGTTCGTTATTTTCATTTTGATGCCGCAAATGAATCTTAGGAGCTAGACATTTCAAACAAAATCTGAGTTAGAGTGGAAATATAAAGGTGTAATTTCATTTAGGCATACAAAAATATTTAGGAGTAATGGAATGTTAAAAGCATTTTTCATAAAAAAATATTAGGCCGGTAACGCAAACACTTCCGAACTTATTTTGAAAATTGTGCTACTTATCTCTTGAACGACATTTCTCAATTATTTGATACAGTTTAACTCGAATTCCTGGCATATAAGAACGTTACAGTGTTGTATGTACTGCACAAAACTAATACATTAAATTGTTACATCTTTCTTAAAATTTTGCTTAATTATTAATAACAATGGATCAATAAAAACTCAAAATTTCCGTTAGTAAAATTGAAAACATAGTTTTTAAAATTTATAATGGAACTAAAGGCTAAATATAACATTTCCGAATAGAGCGGAATATATTTTTGCGAAAAACAAACGTATTCCCCCAGTGATTCTAATGGTGCGTTTCTATTCAACTTTCCACAAAACTTGTTTTACTCGAAAAAATGTATTTTACTACTTGTTTACCCATAAATTTTTTTACATATTCTAAACAAAAACTAATTTTACTTCAAAACATGCCAAAAATTCTATTTTTTGTGTAAACACAAATTGAAGCAGATATCCTACTGATGTCTAAAATTTTAGAGATGATTTCATTAGATTTCATATCATTTTAAAAGAAATGTAATTAAATTTACAATTTAAATTTTTTCCTTTTTTCCTTGCGCATTCGTATACAACATAAATACAAAACTAATTTCGGAAACAAAATCCATTGAAACAATGGAAACAGACTATAATATTTCATAGCAAAACCCTTGTTGGTAATTAAATAACGACGTCTTTTTGGCATTAATCCGATAAGATTACTGATAACAGTTACTTCATGCTACTTTCTCTGGTTTAGCCCAACTTCACATCGATCGAATTTGTAATTTACTGATTTCTACAGATTTTATACAGGCTAAGTTCATAGGTCAGTCTAGTCTCGCCATAAGGACGAAGTCTTGATTCTCATCTTGATTCAAAAAAAAATTTTACATCCTTTAAAGTTTACTTTCGTTCTGTTTTTTATAAACATTTTATCTAAGTGTATTGATTAGATGTACATGTGTACATACATACCTTTCATTTCATTTGATCGTAGTGTATTAAATTTGGATTTAAAGTAAACATAAAAAAACTAGAAAATGGATTTTGTAGACACATTACGAAAGTATTGTTATGTTAAGCAAAATAAAATATTGGATTACATACTTAATTTATATATAGTTATGCCGATTAAGAATTAACCTTGACTGCAGACAGAAATTAAAACTGGAATAGGATATATAACAAAATTATTATTGTATGAAGGCAAACAATATTTGGAAGTTGTTTCAAAAGGAAATTAAAAACCAACGACGTCACGAAAGTTATTTTGTAAATTAGGTGTTTGAATTCGCTAAATGCTCATCCCCTAACACCCCGATTGCGATTAGTTTTACCAATAGTTAAGTAAATAAGTTGGTCGATTTATTAACACGTTTCGATTTTCCAACCAACTTATAAATTATACTTGTTGCGAATAAATCGAAATTTTTTAAATCTTTAACCAATTGACGACCAACTGTTGAACAACCAGCCCTTCAACGTGGCGATTGGTTAGGGTAGAGCCAATCGCAAAGTATAGGAGCCGCCTTAGATTTAATGACACCTGTTGCGGACATGTAAGAATTTAATTCCATTAGGACATTTTATACTAATTTGCAAAGAGTTTACGTACATAAAGTGAAAGAAAAGATATTACAAAAATCTTACAAGCGTCAGGATTACAACATACCAAAACAGAGTAAAATAAATGCATTTCTACTCTAATCAAGTGTAATGGTTTTTAAAATTTTCAAAACACGTAAACGACTATTCTTAAAGCTTCCGGTCCCGGCCATACTGAAATATCGATGCCCTACTATATTAAAAAAAAGAAGTACAATTCGCCAGAGAGTCATGAAATTTATTGCTGGGATATATTAAAAACACGTCTGGCAATTCTTTACATAAAACACAATGTTCTGAACGTGCTGCGGAGGAAATATGAGACACTGAATGTACTCTCCTGCTTTATCCAAAAAACCAGGACATCTTAATGGAATAAGTATTGGGTGTCTTAAAATAGTTTTTAATTCTTATTTCGTGCCACTATAGAATTTGTGAAATATGTCAGAAATGTGTGAACCATTAACATTGGCTAGAGGTAGATGCAACAAAATTTAATGAAATCGTTTGATTTTCTGTATTTATTTTACAGATGTAAGGCGATCGATAGAATTGTTAGAAAAGTTACAGTCAAGCGGAGACTTTCCAACTACCAAATTAGCAGCATTACAAAAAGTGTTACAAAGTGAATTTCTCAATGCTGTAAGGGAAGTCTACGAGCACGTATACGAAACTGTTGACATTCAAGGTTCCCAAGATGTTCGAGCATCCGCTACTGCAAAAGCAACTGTAGCAGCATTTGCTGCCAGTGAAGGTCATGCTCATCCTCGCGTAGTTGAATTACCAAAAACTGAAGAAGGTATGGGCGAACACAGTACTTTCATAGTAAAATACTAAATTTACATTGTTAATAAAGGACTTGGCTTTAATGTTATGGGAGGTAAGGAACAAAATTCTCCGATTTATATTTCTCGTATAATTCCCGGAGGTGTTGCTGATCGTCATGGTGGTTTGAAACGAGGTGATCAATTGTTGTCCGTTAACGGTGTGGTGAGTAAGAAATTATAACTCAAACTGAAATTATGAATGACTTTTTGTACTTCGATAAAAAAAAAATTAGAAAAAATCCTAAACTGAAATTCAACAACTTTTTAGGACACATCAAATTAAGAACCACATTTTTCAAGACCTTTTTAAGACTTTCACAAAAGAAAATTAATCAACAAAATAAATATATATTGTTGCCTACGAGAGAGAACGACGGACGGTTCACGTTTAGCAATCAATATATACATACATAATTGGTTATTATCCAGCCAGCATTTTTGAAAATTTTTAATCAAATTCGAGTCTTTTTTGATTCTTCTGCACGATGAAAAGGCTCGAACATACGCTCATTTTCTGATCATTCTTTCTGAGATTCTTTCGTCGAGAGAAAAAAGTTACTACTAGCGACTCTTCTTAAAAAGTCATTTTCTATATTATTTTAGAGTAGTTTTCGACCCTTTACATTCTATTTTTAATTGGTAAGTGGAAGAAGTTGCCGTGGTCTAGTGGGTAGTGTGTTGTCTTATTAGACAAAAGACCCGGGTTCGAATCCCAGGTCAGACAACAAAACGAAAAATATTTCTTCGGCGACTTCCTCTCAGCAGATTTCTGGCAAAGACTCTGAGAGTAAAAATTGCCATGAAAAGCTTCTCAAAAATCTGTCGTTCGGAGTCGACTTTAAACTGTAGGTCCCGCCACTCTTGTATAAAATTAACGCACACAACATAAGTGGTGTGAGAATCTAGGTCGTAATCCTGACTGAAGTGTTGTAATGGCCAATTATGTATGTATATATGTTGGTAAGGAAACAGACAAATTAACAAAATTAACAAAATATTCAAAAATAGACGCTTTTTCAAAATGGTCCAGCTCACGAGAGATCAAAGCTGGAGCAGAAATATTTTAAATGTCATCTTAAAAAAGTCCAAGATTCATTTTTAGAAGGGTATATCGAGCTCCTTTTTTGGTGAGTCGCTCTAATAGACATTACATATCCCCGTTACTATATTGGTATGTGCAGCGAATTCTATAATTTCAGAAAGAAAAGTAGTATTCTATATGCTTGCGATATTTAATTTGTCCAAAGGTCCAGAGTAGTTGCGGCACTTTTGTATTACAGAAACTTAAAGCAAATTCTCTGGATATGCCGTTTAGTTCACAAAATTGTTTAAAAGAATCATGCGCATTCAATAATCGCGTCCAGATTTACCTTAAAAAAATGAAAACAAGTGACCAAACCCTGAACATAATGCTCCATCATTGGAATACTTACAGAACCGCTGACGAAGTTCCCTTAAATATTTTTACTCCAGACTGACATGGCAGTGCCCTTTACGGGTTCGTCGCTCCATGTAGTCAAGCAAAATTTTAGGATTGTTAATTTTTATGTAAAATGTTTTCCAACAAGCGTGCAGACCTCGTTTGGCTTCGGGCGGCATTCCTACTCTCTCTAAAGTTAACCACCTCAATTTAACCTCAAGGATCTTTGTTTATCTGAATTTCTGCTAATAATAAACAAATTGACCAATATCCATCGTTAAACACTGAATGACGGATAATGTGACAAAAATTACACAACAATATTGACGTATATAAATTCAATATTTCTTAAAGGTACATAAAAATATAAAAAAATCTTTAAAATGAACCAAAACGATTAAAGTGATATTTTAAGAGATGTCTACAAAATTGAATACAGATAGCAAAAAATAAATTTGCCATGGAGTACGTGCGATATATATCATATATACAGATTCGAAGATTGCATTTAAAGTAAAAGAAATTGGGTGCGTTCGTAAATTCTGCAAATTTGTGCACTCTGCAGCAGTAATGCCAAGTTTTGATGCTAATGCGTGATCAGCTGTTGCAATTGCTTTGCTACTGCACAAAACCAAAACAGAATTTGCTTTTTAGAACCTTTTGCAAAAGTTAAAAAATTTTCTCTCAAAATTAACAATAGCAAATATTATTGAAAAGTGAGACGGTGGGTTAATAGAGTGTTTTGTACCATAGACTTCATCGAATATGTCATAGAATCCCCAGCAAGTGGCGTTTCGCCCAGTCTTATTATTTCTAACTTTAATTCTTTTATATGTGGGTTGCAAATTCAAAAATTTCCGGCTTATTTGTTCCTTTCTCATTTCAAAGTCCGATTTGATTTCTTTAATTTTTAACAAAACTTTTCCCCACAATACTGATTTCTTCTTTCTCCCTTCCTGGAAGTCCGATTCCATATCCAGCCCAGTCCGTATTTTTAATTTTTGTATGTTAAATGTGAAGTCTTCCTCGGAACTAAAAATATAAATAATTAAATTTTTCTATAACAATATCGGTTAAATTTTATTACTTTTCCTTTTTTCTGCAAATAAAGCAAAATTTTCTTTTGTTTAATAGCTTTTACATCACGAAACTACAATGTTGTCGAAGAAATAGCTTACCGCAAACTACTGCAGTTGAAATTAATCTGTTGCTATATTTGCAAAAATTTGCGACAGCATTGCAATTTGTCTGCAAAAAAAAAAAACGTTCGACGGAAGTCAGTGCTGTCAAGTATTGCATTTTTAAACATTTGATTTTTATTATGCTGCACTGTTGCACAACTACTGCATTTCTTGAACGTTATTTATTTCAATTTTATTATTCACATAATTTTTTAATTAAATAAATTTCTTAAATAACAACACACGTATGTTGAGGACACTGTTCTTTCAACTTTATTTACGAACCTTTATTAAGGCTTATGGTACCGTAACGTAATGTAACGTCTACTGAATGTAAAAATTTAAGTGCAATTATAGAACGTAAAAACGTGTCATATGTTTTTATGTAAACAAAAGAAAAAAAGAGGGAAACAAAAACAAATAAAACTTTTTGGGTTTGAGCTTTTTAAAAAATGGTTTTTAAACCGATTTAATATTAAACCCATATTTCGTTTTCTCTCCTTTGATCACTTTTAATATGGCGCCTTTTGTTTTTAATTAATTCAGCTGTTAACCAGTGTTCTCACTACAAAGTTTTTAGATTAATTTCAACGCTTATTAAAAACTTTATGTACTGCTGCTGTAAGCCAAGCTATTTCATTTCACACAAACAAACATAATTAATTTAGTTTGTGAGTGTTTGCTGAGGAAAACACAAACACAAAATTTAGTGATTTAGTGGATAACTACAATTTTCTTTTTAAAATAAAAATAAACACTACCTACATAATGTTATATTAAAATAGTGTTTATTTTTATTTTAAATTATAAAAGTTATAATGAAATAAATTATAATTTGGGTTTTTTAAAATATGTGAAGTTCTATTTAAAAAGAATTTCACATACAGACAAACATAATATACATTCAGTTTTGGTAGTTCTTAATATTGTTTGTGTTTGCCTTCTTCTTATTTGTGTTTGCTCGCGTAACACTGCAGTCCATTTCAGTCTTCGTCCCTATTGCCTTGGCTTTAATTTGAATTTCGGGTTGTAGTGTTGTTAAACCCTGATGATCACGTCATTTGATCTGATGTAATTCTGTTGTGGACTACTTACTAAAACCAATTGGCTTTTTTAAATGCTGGAGACTTGAGTATTCGATCATACCTCTTTTCCATTCCGTTAGTGACCATCTTAATTCGGAAAGCACGCAGTTGTATGGCTTGTTCAGGTCATCCTATCATCAGTTGCCGGTACATGTTTAACACCAAATTCAAAATCATCAGACAACCTCTTGTTATTGTAATGTGTCTCGCGCACTCCCATATTTATATGTATGTGTCCGTACATTAAGCAGGCCAAGAAAATTTTATTCTAAAAATGTTTACCAGATTTGAACAAAATATTTTGTTCAAAAAATTTAATTAATTTTTTATCCCTCCAATGGTAAGTTTTCGCAAAATCGAAGAATTAAAAAATATTTTAATCTAATTATTATAAGCGCAAATTGAGCTTTTAAAATTATTGTATTTTATTAAAATCTGGTAGTAGTTTTTAAAATATTGTGAAAATTGTCTCTGCCTGTTTGGTGTAAGAATTCTGCTACTTTTATTCATGAGTGGCGGGATTTACAATTTAACATCGACATCAAATGAGCTTGAAGATCTTTTTCATAAACATTTTTGACTTTTTTTTCGAGATATCAGTTTGTATTACATTTTATATTTATTTAATAAAAGATCATTCCAATTAAAGAAAATTTGATTTTGGGTTCTTAATATTTTGGAAGTTGCCGTAATACGTAATACGTAGTGTGTTGGCTTATTAGGCGTGAGGCCACGGTTCAAACCCCAAAAAATTCTTTTCTTCGGCGACTTCCTCTCAGCAGATTTCTGACAAAAATTCTGAAAATAAATAAAAATTGACATGACAAGTTTCTCAAAAAAAAAAAAAAACTGTTGTTCGGAGCAGACTTTATACTGATGGTTCTGCTACTAATAAATAAAAATTGACGCACACAGCATAAGTGGTGTGAGAAGTTAGATTATAATCCTGACTGAAGGTTTGTAATAAAGAATTATGTATGGATGTGTGTAATATTTTAAGTAACGAACATTGGTTTTATAAAATAAATTGGTTAAAAGTACTAAATTTAAGTTGTAAGTGTTCCGGCGCTTGTTATTTTAATGCTTTTAACGTAGTTTTAAATTAATTTTTTTTATTATTTAATTTACTCTTTTTCATATTCATAATTTACTCATTTTTAGTCTGTTGAAGGTGAGAACCACGAAAAAGCTGTGGAACTTCTAAAACAAGCCGTGGGTTCTGTCAAACTAGTGGTACGATATACGCCAAAAGTTTTGGAAGAAATGGAAATGCGTTTTGATAAGCAACGCACAACACGACGCCGACAATAAAGTTAAATTTGTTATGACTTCAACGTTGGAAATGAAAGTAAACACGATAATATATAAGAATCTGAATGTACTCTGCTATATTAAATGTATTTTCGAGTTTTAGTTAATTTATTAAATATTAATTGCTGATGAATAAAAATTTTTCCCAAAACAATTGTATTTTTACATAATAGTTGACCTCTTTATCACAAACTAATCAACGGAGTTGGTTATTTTTTTATATTATGATTGACATTATTATGTAGCATAGCCAATTTGTTTAATTAAATTGAATTAATGTACAATGCAAAGTAGGGGTATTTTAAGAGGTTAGTTTAGTTCTTAAGGTTTTTTTATAACATTTTAAAATAATTTAAGTAAATTAATCATTTTAAATATTATTTTTTTTTTTGGCGAAGTTCGCCAGTCGTACGACAGCACCAAAATCTGACGAGTTAGGGTACGAACAGAGTGAACGCTGATGCCGAGCTTATTGAAACATTTTCATGTGAGAATCAGCGATGAAATTCTGTTTATTGCATGTGTTTTGCTTTTATGTCATTTAGTCTTGTTCAGTTCTAATGAATATAATTTTGCTTCTGCTAGTGTGATTAATGCAATTATTAACAGAAATTAAATTGGAAAATTTCATAATTTAAGAAAATTTCACTTATTATTTGACCGATATCCATTTTTTTAATTTGAAACCATTAAAAAACATGGAAAATTTCATAATTTATATAATAATTTAAGAAAATTTCACTTATTATTTGACCGATATCCATTTTTTTTAATTTGAAACCATTAAAAAACATGACTGCACACAAAAAAGTAAACATCAAGAATGTAAAAAAGCTCGCAAAACGCTTTTTTCTCGCACTCATCGGCTCGATCACTTCTCTTGTCGGCGTTCACTGTGTTATACACAAGGTTATTGGTATTGATTTGTATGTAACCAGTTTTGCGCGGTTTTGAGCATTCAGTCTGTTCGCAACCTTAGGAAGTTTGAAAGTAAAAATCGAATTGGATTCCTTTAATCTGAACTAGAATATTTTATCTCTTTGCCTATTTTTTGTACCTAATTGTTTAAAAGCTAGGCCATAATCCTGACTGAAAGGTTGTAATGGCCAATTACGTATGTAGGTATGTAGTTGTTTAATTAAGTTATTGACGGACCAAAAATATAGTTCGGGCTAAAACTACCCGTAGTTCAAAATTTTCAGCGAGTTCGAAAGCTCTCTGTCGTACGAGTTATTTCTTATTTTCGTTTCACAATTATTGCAGACTTTTTTTCCATTATTATATCATCTATATATTTTAACTTTTAATCTATATCACAATCATTACCAAAGTTAAAACTATACTTCCATAAATAATGTAATAAAATTTCACAGCTATAATTACTCCATATTGTTAGGTGTTTTGTCATTCTCATGCTTTGATATTTTTCAAGTTTATCGCAGTTTATTTTATCATCATTACAGTATATTAAATCAATTTTAGTAGAACTATGTTCAGTTATTTTTGTGTCAAACTTTACAGACTGTTTCATGTCAACATTTAAAGAAGCTTCATTTAGTTCATTTGAATACAGACTGTTTTTATTCATATCAATATTAAAATCACCAACCAAAATATTATTTTCAGGCAGCCTAATATTCTGATCAATAGTAAGGTTCAAACTATCTATAAATTCCGCACAACTTCCACAAGGTAATCTATAAACAACACTAAAATTCCAATTTTTAGTCAGTTTTTTTGTTTTTATAATTAAACACCATAGGTTATGGAATAGCTTTCATATTTATTTCTTTAAATTCAATCATATCATGGACATTTCATGCAAATCGCGCCTTACAGTTTTATACAAGTCTATATTAATCTCTGAGTCAGTTATATTCTTTGTCACACAAGTTTCTGTACATAACACTATATTTGGTTTTTGTTGTTCAATAAGCATTTGAAGTTCATTTTTGTTGTATATTATACTACAAATATTTATATATATGCACTTAATGTATTTATTATTGCTTTTCTTTATGTATTTGTAATTCATTTTCTTGTCATTTTTAATTTGTGATTGCTAATTGTAAACGATATAAAGCCAACAAAGAAAATAGATTTTTTACTTTTTAATTCTTTCCTTTATTACAGATGTTATCGCCTTGAGCTTTACTTAAAAACTAACATTTTCTCTTATTCTATCTTATTACTATACCGGCAGTTTTCCATTTCCTCTTTCCTTGTCATTTATAGATACATACACATCCTAAATTTTTCTGTATACATTTCCCTTTTAACAGTGCTGCCACAATTCGGCCATCCTGACTCTAAATCGCCCCGATTTCGCCCCCAACCTGAACTAAGTTGGGTAACCATGGTTTTATATTAGCGGCCTCCCAAATTCCCTGATATGGAATTTGGCTAAGTTGAAACCCCTCCACATTCCCCAACACATATCTGTCATTAGGCAGACTTTTCATGATCCTATATGGTCCTTTAAATTTGGGAATGATCTTCCTACAAGCACCAGCATCAGTGATGAAATTCCTCACAGATACATAGTCACCTATACTTTGTCAACGCGGTCACGATCCTTCAAGTTTTTTATGCCTGACATTCCTCTATTTTTCTAGAAGCAGAATCCCTCAAGCATCGTAAATCTCTCCGTGGCGCCTGTTCCTTATCCTCCACCAGTTTCTCCTTTAAAAAATTAATAATCCTGCCTTTTTGCCTTACCCCGAATAGTAACTCACTAGGAGTAGAGTAGCAATGCTTCTATGAAGTGTGTTGTTCAAAGCAAATTCAATATCCGGCAAAACTTTATCCAAGCTATACATCGTTCCCGCACTTGTCAATTTTGCTATCATCGGTGCCAGACTGCGGTTAACCCGCTCCACCTGGCCGTTAGCCTGGGGAGAAGCCGTAGCAATCTTGATATGCTTCATATTGTTACCCTCCACAAAGCTTCGAAATTCCCTAGAAGTGAAAGCGCTTCCTCTGTCCGATACAATAACCGTCGGTCTACTATACGCCTGAAAATATGAGGCTAAACAACTGCACACCTCCCTCGCTCCAGTGGTTCGGACCGGATAGAGTCGCACAAATTTCGAAAACGCATCTACCACAAGAAAAACGTATCTCTTCCTAGCTGCCCTCAGATTCACTGGGCCAAAGTGGTCTATATGAATAGTTTCAAAAGGTTTGTCACCCTTTGGAATGTTATGAAGCATACCCTCGTGT
This sequence comes from Sarcophaga peregrina, assembly GCA_014635995.1. Classification (NCBI taxonomy): domain Eukaryota; kingdom Metazoa; phylum Arthropoda; class Insecta; order Diptera; family Sarcophagidae; genus Sarcophaga; species Sarcophaga peregrina. The sequence continues at coordinate 88,937,286 of CM025789.1, forward strand.
TTGCCGCTCTTTCCGGAAAAAGTAATACATTTGAGACAATTTCCAATATGGGTTTTAACCTTATCCCTGAGCCCAGGAAACCAGTACGACCTCAATATCATTTCAACTACCTTATCACGACCCACATGACCGGTCTCATCATGATACATACGCAAAATATTCCCCTCCATATTCCCAGGTACATAAAATAGTACCCGGTCACCAGAGACCTGCGCCGATCGGCTGACAGCCGGCTAAGCCGAGCCGCCGACAAAATTTAAAAGCCGCCGCCGCCGAAAATTTATTCGGCTTAAATTCAGCCGCCGTTTTGTGTATGTAAGAAAATTAAAATATATGAAAATATGTTTTTAAAATTGTATACAGTAAATTTTAATTATATATAATATATGATATTTATTTTACTTGACTTAAATACATTATTGAAGTTTTTCTTGTTCATTTTTTGATATGTGAATAGAAAAATTTTTAATTTTTTTGATATGGAAATTTTGAACACCTTTTCTTGTTTTTGGTGAATGTAGTAATATTTTTAACTTTACGTTAAATTTTTTAAAAGACAAAAAATTTAAATGGAGACCAAAGAACTACAAATTTCAATAATTTAAATGAGTTAAATTCATCTGATTCCGATGACGACCTTGCTATTTTTAATGGTATTGATTTCTCAAAACAATAATTGAAACTCGAATTTCAATTAGCTTTTAGACAAATTTTTTTTTTGAAAATTTTATTTTGAATACTTCCATACATAATTGGCCATTACGACACTTCAGTCAGGATTACGACCTAGCTTCTCACACCACTTATGTTGTGTGCGTTAAATTTATACATGAGTTGCGGGACCTACAGTTTAAAGTCGACTCCGAACGACAAATTTCTGAGAAGCTTTTTATGGCAATTTTTACTCTCAGAGTCTTACCCAGAAATCTGCTGAGAGGAAGTCGCCGAAGAAATATTTTTTCGTTTTGATGTCTGACCTGGGATTCGAACCCATGCCTTTTGTCTAATAAGCCAACACACTACCCACTAGACCACGGCGAATACTTATTTCTGATAATTGTTTTGTAGGTGTTATAAAATGCGAAATAATTTCAGGTTTGGAGTATCTGCGTCGACATCAAACCTCTGTAACCATTTACGTGCTCACGGTATTGACGTAAAATCAAAAAAATTATAAAATTCGAATGCCAAAATAAAATCCTTATTGTCAGGAAGTTCTAAAAATGCAGATTCAGAAAAATTTGCTAACGCATGTCTGCTTGTGCAAATGTGCTGCAGAGATTTAAGGCCGTTTAACATGGTGGAGCAACCAGGGCCATTTTATTTATGTCATTTCGGATCACAGCAGACCAGTGTTGCCACCTTGTGTGTAATTTTACTTTTTGTTCTAATTTTTTCTTTAATAATCGATTTGCTAACAATCATTATTTAGTAAATTTACTGCAATTTTTGGCAAAACCTCTAAGAGTTAATAAAAATGCCATGAAAAGATTCTCAAAAATCTATCATTTGGAGTCCATTTTGAAACTGTAGGCCCCAACATTCATATATTAAATTAACGCACACACATAAGTGGTGTGAGAAGCTAGGTCGTAATCCTGACTGAAAAGTTGTAATGACCAATTATGTGAGGCTAATGTTTCATACATGGATTTACACGTCTTTTTTGTTCTTTACATAAATGTTGGAAGTGTTGTATGCATATTATTTAAATAAATAAAAGCGCCGCCGAAACTTTACCATATTTCGGCTGACAGCCGAATTAAAGCCGCCGCCGCACCTTTCCAACTTTAGCCGCCGCCGCCGACAAATTTGCTCGGCGCAGGTCTCTGCCGGTCACCCAATTTGTTATAAACAAGCCCATTTCTCATCTCGTAGAATTTCAATTCCCCATTTTCCAAAAGCGATCTTATTTCATTAATTTTACCATCCTTATACTGACATATCGATAAATTCTGTTCAAATGTATTCTCCTCCAGCACCAAAATATTAGTACTCCTGCTCAAGGCATCCACGTGCTGCATTCTCCCTCCGCTCCGGTGTTCCAAAGTATAACTAAAATTTCCCAATTCAAGAGCCCACCTAGCTATACGGGGGTTTATCTCCTTTTTGTTCAACGTCAGCGTCAGCGAGTTGCAATCCGTCACAATCTTGAATGTAATTCCCTGTAAATATATTCTAAACCTTTGAAGAGCATAGATAATAGCCAGAGTCTCTAACTCAAAGCTATGATACCTTGACTCACACTCACTTGTTCTCTTCGAAAAATAAAATATAGGATGAAATTTCCCATCTCCTTTCCTCTGCAACAAAATTGCCCCAAATCCAACTTTACTAGCATCACAATGTAGCTCCGTCTCGTTCCGCGGGTCTTATATAGACAAAATAGGTGCTTCTATCAAATTTCCCTTCAGTATCTCAAAGCATCTCTGTTCCTCTGCCCCAAATTTAAAACTCACATTTTTCCTAACCAAATTGTAGAGAGGCTGTGCGAGCATTGAAAAGTCTTTAATAAATCTCCTAAAATAGGAACATAGCCCTAGAAAACCCTGAACATCCCTCACACCCCTTGGTGTTGGAAAATTCACAACAGACTCTATATTTTTCCCATCCGGTCGAATCCCCTTTCTCGAAATTGTATAGCCTAAATATCCAATTTCAGATTCCAAAAATTTACATTTGTCTAACCGCAGTTCCAATTTATTCCCCGTCAGTCTCTCAAAAACCAACCTCAGGATTTCCATATGCTCATCCACACCCTTTGTGGCTATCATCAGATCATCAATATATATTGCTACCTTTCCTTCACGTATCAAATCACTAAAAACCTTATTAACATATCGCTGAAATGTAGAAGAAGAATCCAAAAGGCATTTTGAGGTATTCAAATTGGCCTATTGGAGTAACGAATGAAGTGTACTTAATTGAATCTTCACTCATGTCCACATGGTAAAGAGCACTTTTCAAGTCAAGCAGAGAGAAATATGACTTGTCAGCCAGTCTATCCAGAAGATCATCAATTAGCGGCAAAGGATAGTTATCCCTCAAAGTTAGCTTGTTCAAATTACGATAATCTGCACACAATCTTAACTCCCCTGTCCTCTTCCTAACTAACACTATCGGAGATGCATACTCCGATGCACTTGGCCTAATGACACCCCTCGATAGAAGATCATCCAAAATAGCCTGTAATTTTTCCATCTCAATTAATGTTCCTAACAATATCTTATAGTTAGCATTATGTTTATAAAAAATACAATAAAAATTTCTTACATACTCATCTCCATCTTCCTCTCTTACAACTGCATGAATTAGATTAGGTTTTCTGTTTGGGCACACAGCTGCTAAATGTCCTTTTTCTGCACACACATAACACGCACTCTTAGGCTTGCGACACTCATTTAATACGTGACCAAGTGAATTACAATTAAAACAACGGATGTCCTTTGCTTTCCCATCCGAAGAACCACTTTGGCGTTCCTTTATTTTCGGCAAGTCTACAGCGTGAAACGCCTGTAGCATTTCGTTCTTGCCTTTAAAGCTTTGCATTCGCGCAAACGATCGCAGAATATATCAGAAATATATTCTACCATTCGATAATATATTCTACCATTTCTGACTCTTCAATCGTTGCTTTACTAGCCAAAATATTTTTCTCGAAGAAATACTCCTCGAAAGACTCACCAGATTTCCATTTTCTGTTCTCAAATGCTCGTTTAAGAGTTAAACGGCTGGATCTATCTTCGAACAATGCTTTCATATCAGCCAACAGGTTTTCAATGGAAACAGTCATCAAATCTGGGCGGGAATACAGCCATTTTAATGCTTTGTCCTTTAGTTTGTTAGAAATAAGCGCATGCATGGTGTTATCATCCAATTTATAGGTGGTTTTTATATTATTTAAGTGGGTCGACCACAGTTCGAAATTATCTCCATTTCCATAGAAATCGGAAAGAAGATCTTTAATTACACAAAAACTGACTTTTAATATGTTTTTGTCTTCATCCGCCCCACCTTTTTTATTTTTTAAAATTTAATTTTCAGTTTTTAATAATTCTATTTCTCTCTCCATTAATTTCATTTCTCTTTTCAATAATTCCATTTCTCTCATTTTTAGTTAATTTTCTTTGGTCACAATACGCTCTCCTGATGCAATTGCTTCTTCTACACATAAATTGTTGTCGATCCTTTGTTCATTCAATTCATAAATTTTTTTTGTTCCACCAACGGCATTCATTTGTTCAATTATTTCAAAGGTATCACCGCGGCCACGCCGCTTTTCAATTTCTGCCACACTGCTACTGGTGCTGCTTTCTGTTATACTTTTCCTTTCGTTTAGCAAACGGTGAATTTCCTCTGGGAACTCCAACAGCCGCAACACCAATTCATTTTTGTTGCCTGTGGATTTTTCTCCTATTTTCTCCAACATATTTTTTAGTTCCCTTACCGTAAAAGAATTTAATACTTCTTCAGCCATCTTTTCAGTTTGATCCCACTTCTGATGTTGTAAACGATATAAAGCCAACAAAGAAAATAGATTTTTTACTTTTTAATTCTTTCCTTTATTACAGATGTTATTGCCTTGAGCTTTACTTAAAAACTAACATTTTCTCTTATTCTATCTTATTACTATACCGGCAGTTTTCCATTTCCTCTTTCCTTGTCATTTATAGATACATACACATCCTAAATTTTTCTGTATACATTTCCCTTTTAACAGTGCTGCCACATAATACATAATTCTTTTCCTTGTTTCTTCAACTTTTCTTAAGAAAACCGCACAGTTTAGTATTTGTCATATGATTAATATCAATATCCAGCTTCCTTGATTCATTTATTCCCATACAGTTAATACACTTGTTAATACTGTCATTATCACAATCATTTGACCTATGGTTTTTCAAACACTTTATACGAACATCATCATTACATTTACAATTAGCAGCTTTATGTTCATAATCTTTACATTTAAAACAGCAATGTATATTTACATCATATACATTACAACGCTCCCATCAAACATTTAGTTTTCCAACAGACATAATTTTATTAAAAAATTCCACACTTGTCTCAATTATTGCATTATAAAAACATCCATTTGGTTTTTTTACTACGTATTGTTTAATAACTTTTATTTCATCATTTACTATATAATCATTTTGTCTTTTAAATTTTTCAATCAATTGTTCATCTTTATATTGAAATGACATTTTTGCAATACTATTTTTCCCTCTCATAATCATCAGAGCTTTCAACTACCGACACACCATTTTTTTATTAAAACACTTGATATTTTGAAATCCGCAAGATCACTTTTTGTTTTGTCACTACTTTGTCTGTTTTTTGGCTTTATAATTAACGGCCTATCAGTTTTTACCTCTGGCAATGTTGATTTTGCAATTTCAGCAAATGTCATCATATTCATAACTTTTTTTATTATCGTCTGCCAGCTTTTTGATTTCCTCATTTAATAGCATGTTGTCACTCTTATTGCTTTGTATTTCACTGCAAATTTTATCGCTATTTTCCTTAATATTTTCTGCGTCTTTATTTATATTTTTCACTTCACTAAATTTCTTTTCGCACACTTTCTGTTTATTTTCTATTTCTTTCAGTTTAACATCAAATGACATTTTAATTTCATCCATCGTCTTTTTCACATTTTTATCTCATTTAGTTTTACAGCAGTATATGTGTTCTATTCCAGAAAATTTTAGTGCCAAATGATCATTTATCGATATACTTTGCCACACACACCTTTACATTTAATTCCCGTCTCACCACGAATTCCACCTTTATATTTGGCGCATTTCATTTTTATATTTTTACACTCTCTTTTTGTTAATCTTTTTTAACTGTTTATAATTTAATCCCTCTCAACATTTAAAAAAATATATTTTTTCTTTGTTTTGCTTTCAATTTTATTTCTTTTGTTTATGTAAATAAACTTTAACCGGCTCTATTTTTATAAAATAACACGATATTATTGAACATAAGAATATGCCCTATGTTTCAGAAGCGTACTGTCTCCCAGCAATCTGTATTTGAATAGTTTTTCACTAAAAAAATCAGGAGCACCTTCAAAACACGTCTAATCACACAACAAATTTGATATCACGTATATAACAATAACTAAAACAATACAGATATTCTCCGACTTACGACCAAAATAGGTTCCTGGTCATCGGTCGTAAGTCGAATTTCATATAAACAAATTTTTTTATTTAATTTTTGGGATGATATAAAATTATCCACTTAAAAAAATTCTGACTGTAATGTAAGGAAATATGTAAATAAATTAAATTTTTTATTTTAAATTTTTTTATTTTTCTTATATATTTTAGGGCTTCCACGCAATTACATATGGATGGCGTAATATACCTTTCTGTATCTCATTTTTTTTTTCTCAAAATCGGGGTTTTTAAATATTCTGATAGACAAAACCTGCATACACATCCTCTGAAAAATTCAGCTTTCTGTGTTGACGAATAGTTGACTTAAGTAATTAAAAGAAAAAGCCCTAACTCATATAAAACTGAATAAATATTTTTGACTCTTTGTACCGAGTGAAGACTTTAACTATAGTATATACTACCGTTATTTTATGATTGAATTCCTGATTTATTTTTATTAAAAACTGCATTGAAACTTTTTTTTATAACATTTTTGTTTTAGGTTTTATTAAGTTTTTCTCTTCTCCTGTAAAGTATTGAAAAATTAAGTTACGACCTCTCTATATTAAGATATCGATATTTGTCTTTTTTAAGTATTTTCTATGAAAAAATTGAGAAAAATGGTAGTAAGTCGAATAGTCGTAAGTCGGGGACTACCTGTAATCTGTTTATCCGTTATTCTTATCACACAACTATTTTCAAGGGCAATCCACAACTGTTTACGTCACACAAGATTGAATTACTACTGACTGGTTGCCGGCTTTGTCTTGCCCCTTTTATATACGCAAGAGGTTAGTCTGATGATGGTTCTCGAAGTGCAACATTCGGGGTTTCGCCTTCTTGAGAATTCTATAGCGATTGCAATGCTGTTGTGTACTTGTTCTCATTGCTTGTTGTTGCGTTCACTTACTTGCCTATTTATTTCAGGAGTTACCAAAAATTTTTCGGTTCTGTATTAGTGAGTATGATAGAGAATATAAGTTGATAGCTTACAGCCATAGAAAAATGTTAGTAATATGCCCTATTCTGATTTTCGTTTCATCAACATACATAAAGTTATACATCTTTGACTTAATAATTAGGTAATCTTTTTTAGATATTTGCTGGGTACTAATTTTGGTTCATAAATTTCCTCTCCTGCTAATATCCAACCTTTTAATTTTTCCAAAATATTGCTTTATGTCTATAAAAAAGTTGTTTACTTTCCATATCATATAAATTATTTACTCGACTTTAAAAACAGTCAAGATGTTTTTTAAGAATATATAAGATTTTGAATTTTAAAATTCAATTCTTCCAATTTCTATCCATATTAAGTTTTGCAAATTCGTACCTTTCTTTTTATGCCTAGGATGTAAATGTGTAGCAACTTCCAATTTTGTCTTTTCGATATTATATCGGAAATCTCCGTTGCGATTTTACGTTCGCTGCGCGCTGAAAGCTTTCTTGTGCGACACGTATATTTCACCTTACCATAACCATATTTATTTTCCGAAAATTTATGACTACCTTGTGAGATTTCCAATTTTTCACGTACTGAATGAGATTAGTCTTTTAAAATCAACATATGCCCCTTTCCAACATCACGCAACATATTCTTGGGCGGTATGTGTAATTAAATATTATCTTTACTATTAGCAACAACAACAACAATAAAAAAATCAACTATTCTTCTTCCCCGCTTTTCAGAACTGATGGTGCTGTAATTATACAAAGACCAAAAACCTAAATTTTTATACTGAAGTAAAAATTCCGTTAACATTTTGAAAAATTTACTGTTATTTTTTCTTTTACGTTAACACTACACATAATGAAATGTTTTGTTGTTGTTATTATAAATGTACTTTTTTAGAAATTCATAAAATTATGAAAAGCACTTTAGTAAAAATAGGATAGTGCATGTCGATAAAGATGTCGGTAATAAATTATTTAAAAATTTTTTTTTACGTTTTTAACCAGCGTTGACAACTATAAATTTTCAAAAAGCACCAAACTCGTTAAAAAAACGCGTAATTTTGACAAAAAAGCACTAAAACATTATATTATTTTTAATTTTAACACCATTTCATATAATCAGTAAAAAAAATTACAAATCAAAATTAATATTATTTATTTATTTAAATAATAAGGAAAAGAGTTGATACATTTTCGAAGGTAAAATCATTTACATTTTATACGTCTAAAAAATTATTTTTAATGTACGTTCACTTTCACACATGAAAACTTTCATTTAGATGTAAAACTACAGTCTTAATATATCGAATTAGTATGGCACTAACTCGAAAATTTTCCGCGTCGAAAGTTTTAAAAAGCACTAAAAACAGTGCTAAAAGCACTGAGTTGACAACGCTGTTTTTAACAGTAGTATGCTTAAGTTGAGATATAACAGGTTTTGCAACTAAAAAAAAATTCCTTATACTTTTTAGGAACGGGTATAAAGAATCACAATTTAGATTATATAAAATAAATGAATCATATTTAGTTTGAGTACAACGGTTACATATGTAGAGGCGTTAGACAGAATATAATTACTCCCCTTATCATATTTAGTCTTCGTATCGAAATTGCTTCGTCAACGCACGTAAATTTTGAAAGCGTTGAAGGCCTTTTTTAATTCTTGACTTCCATCTGAATTTCTTCTCAGACTAAATATAGGATCTGATACTACTGACAATATTATCTTCTCTGATAGATAAGCATCGGATCTAACTTCAGGCGAAACCTTCAGGTCTAAGCTAATTGGCGGCAATATTTACGTTAATCTCACATTAATTTCACATGAAGTTGCTCGAGCTTTGCTAGTGTTCGTTTATGACTCAACTCATTTGATTGCTACTTTCTCGATAGTCAAACACAGTTATATGTAGTCGGCCACAAGATGTAATAAACTATCGAGCTAGTTTTCAGCTGAATTGTATGAAAGTCATAATTTAATACGAAACCCTGTTTCCCGATATCGTCGATCTGGTCTTGTTAGTTATTTGCAGAGTTTCGCTTCATATGCTACCACAAATAAAAGAAGTATGTAAGAAAATATAAAAATTTTAATTTGTTTTTTATTCATCTGAAAGTGATAAGAAATGTTCAATAATTTTTTTAATAAATTAATGAGTGAATAATATGTTTAAAAATGCTCAGATTTGTTTTTTACCAGATTGCTAATGAAATATTAAGTCAATTGCTTTTGTTTGTGCTATTAGTTCCTCTCAAAAGTTTTTAAGATTGGTTCATTATCATATCACCCGATTGTACAGGTATATAGCGATCATAGTTACTTCGGAAGGTGTAAGGCAACGAGTTGATATTGGTAATGTAACCTGCGGACTGCTGGGGGGTTGTTTCGTATGATGGCATATTGGCTCTCTATATTTAGTAGAAGGTATTATGCGAAAAAAGACTATCTACAGATTCTGCAAACCCATCTTCCGAATTTTATGAATAAAGGTGCTTATCCCGAATAAAAAATTTGTTTTCCAACAGGATGGTGATCCAAAGCACACAGCAAAAATTGTAAAGATATGGAGTGGGAAACAAAATTTTCAATTGATGGCAATCTTTGGGCATTCGTGAAAATCCGGCCTGGGAAGTACGATCGTATAAAAGCGAAATGGAATCGAATTCCGAAAGATGTTATTGATAATTTGGTAGAAAGCATGTCAAACCGCGAAAATCAAGCTATTTCTAATAAGGGTCTATGGACCAAATGTTGAAATTGGGTTAGCTTCTTGAATTTTCATGAAACGTGCAAAATTAAGTTTATGTAGGTTATTTAAGAATAAAATAAACAATTAAAATTAATTTTTTTTTTGTATTTGCTTGTGAACAGACGGGTTATATGGAAGGTTTATTAGAGAGTAAGATGGGGTAGGTGTATGGGTGTATATTTGCACAAACCTTTTATATTTGAATTGTTTATAGTTTATATTTGTTTGTATTTAGTGACTTTAATTCCATTGTTTGTTTTAGGTTTGTTAATGTTCACAATGTTTTGTTTTGTTATTATTAATTATTGAAAATTAATATTTTTTAAAATTAAATTAAAATTTTTCTTTCCTCGGAGATCGATAATCAAATAACTGCCGAGGATCTAAACAATTATTTTGATCTATGATGAATGTATATGTGATGTGTGGTGAATGTGATGTGTATGGTGAATGTTGACGTATTGACGTTAAAGGTTTTTGTGTTGTTAGGTTTTGAGTTTGTTCACTCGTGTGAAGATCCTCCCGGGTCGGTAACCTGTGGATTAAAAGACAATTATTTTTATTTGTTCATCATTGGGTTAAAGAGAGCATGGGTAACTATAATAAAATACTTTAAATTATAGTTAAATACTTTTATTTTTAATTGGCAAGCGATCCCATAATTAGCCAAACCAGGGTTGAATCCTGCGCTATCAGTGCGCCGTCATCGATATGAATAATGTGCGGTTGTAAAATGGTGGTATACAAATCTCCACCAATTTCCATGGCCACAGGTTTGTTGGCATAAAATTCTGGGTCGGCCAGAGAAATTCTGCAAAATTTCGCTTTTATGGCTAGGTCCAAACCGTAAGAATAGGGAGTTCTTGCAGGTCGTTTGAGACCTGCATGCATACCTCATATTGTATTGTGGAGGCCATGTTGGGTGGTATTGTGACCTTGACATAAATATTTTCATCCACTTTAAATGGTTTTAATGTGGACTCACGCACGAACACTATTCCTATTTTCGAAGTGGTTACGCTCGGGTTCAATACAGCTCTTATCAATTGTTTGGATTTCTCCATTACAACCTGAACTACAACCGTTGGCACAATTGTCTGAATTCTTGACGTTGGTACAGTGTTTAAGGTGTCCGACTTGACAATGGTTCGTGGCGCAGGAATCGGTACAGTGTTTTCTTTTGATGTTGGTGGGGATTGTTTTGGAGCTCTTCTGTTTACGATCTGGGCCGTGTAGGGTGGTGTAATGTTTGCCCTTGCACTTTTGGCATCGTAATGCAATTTAAGCGCTGTTTTATATTTGTCCGCCAAGTTCATCCTTTGGAACTTCTTACAAAATGGCGTTTTGGTTGACGCTTGTCGTTTTTGGTTCGAGATCCATTGCGGTTGGAACTTCCACTACGGTTGTTGTGGTTGGGTGCCATATTCTGTGTAAAAGAAATTGTGTGTGAATGAAATGAAGTGTAAGAGTGAGTTAGTAGGTTAGATTGTTGAGGTGAAGGGTTAATTATGAATAATAGTTACAAGTGGGTAAGTGGGTTAAAAGGGTTATAAAGGGTAAGTAAACAACCGAATGTTATTTGGGTTATACTAGATGTGTTAAACTAACTAGTGGGTAAAATGACAACTTTTGTTATTGGCCGAGTTAAAGTTCCAGATGACGTCCGTACATCGAATACTCTGTTTCGTCCATCAGAGCCAGTGTAGGTTTTAATAACTCGACCAAGTAACCATTCATTTGGAGGTAAACTGTCCTGTCTAATAATAACAATGTCATCTGTTTCAACTTGACGTTGAGGGTGTTTCCACTTGTTAAAATTCCATTCCACTGGGGTTAAAATGGGTGATCCAATTAAAAAATGTTCTGGAGTTAAAGGGTTGAGATCCTGTGGATTCTCGCTTTACGGGCTTAAGTGTCTTAAGTGTCCTTCTATTCTCGCGGGAAGTGTGGCTAGTTCTTCAAATGTGTACTTCAGTGTATTCATTTTCCTTAGATGAGCCTTAAAGTTCTTCACACCCGCTTCCCATAAACCACCCATGCTAGCAGATATAACGTAACCTAATTAATTGCTTAATGAATTCCTGTCGCTCTTTCTTCAGTAATTTGCTAGATCCCATGAAATTTGTTCTATTATCTAAGTAACAGCGATAGCGCTGGTCCTTCGAATCGGAAATTAAATAGTGCAAACAAAAATAAATACATACACTTTATAAAGTTTTAAAAAACATATACATACAAACAGAACATCTACACACTTATCATTTACATACGCATACTTAATATTAAAAGGTTTGTTACACCCTACCCCTTCTTACCATCAAACTAACCCTATAACCCGCCTGTTATTGGTCCTTCGAGGAAAAAGAAGAAATAGTGACACATACATATATATACAGTCCGTATTAACCCCTTTATTGTGCAAATTTTACTCCCATTTAATAGTGCAGTGCATTAAATATCAGTGCAAAACAATTTTTTTATAAGTGTATAAATAAACAAAATTGATATAAACATACAAATTAAAATAAACACACATACACTAACAAAAACAGTATTAAAAAATAAATTACCCTAAGCAATGAACATAAAATATCCTACAAACAGAGAACCAGTTTCGGTGATCAACAACATATAAATCAGAAAACACAAATTAACAATTAACACAAACAATAATCAAAATAAAAATCACATCATATAAAAAAGTGAATTAAGAAAAACAACATTCCACATAAAACAGTAAAAAAAATTAGAACATTTCAAAATCAAAAAATTTAAAATTATTACACGTATTAAAAGTATAACAAAAAAAAATATGTATACATATATAGTCAATTTACACTTTTTACTGTTTTATAAAAGTTAAAAATAAATATAAATTAAAAAGGAAATAAAAGTTCACAAAATACAGAAACAAAATACATATTGCATAAGGAAACAAAAATTATGCATTGTCAAAACAATACATAAACAAAATCAAAAGTGAAGAACAGTGAAAATAAAAAGTTCAATCCAGTTCACAAAAAATTGCAACACAATGCATAGTGACAAAAATTAAAATTTCGAAAAATAACAAATACACTTACTAATAACATTTGAATACAGTTCAATAAAAAAACAAAAAATAAATTAAAAACAATTGCAAATATAAAGGACAACTAACAAATTAACATTATACTCAAACACAACACGACAAATATCGCACAAATAGGAATTGAAAAAGAGAAAAATAATTTGGTTTCTATCCTGCCCTCAGCGGACAAGGTAAGTTGAATCATTTTCAGTTTACAATTTTTATTAAATTATCACGCAATTTGATCGCGAATTTTTTAAATTTGTTAAAATTTCTTACCCTTTTTTCGATAATATTTCCAAAATAGTGTGAGTAACAAATATTGCCGTTCTCTTTGTGTAGTGCGACGAAAATACAAAGAATACCTAATAGGCAATTTGTCTGCAAATTAAATTTATTTCTGATTTGAAATAAATATTTTTGTAAAACCAAGTCTATCCGCGATAAATCGATTTACTGTCGAAATTTATTGACTTTTTTCTAATCCTGTGTGAATTAAATTGAATAACCCAGAATGTCGGAATTGAAAACTTTGGCCGCCGATATTATGCGTTACATCCTAGAGGACTTAAGCGCCTTTGAGGAAGATTATTAGACTCTTCCAGAGAAATCTCAATCACTACCAGCTTTGAGATTCATGAAGAGTGAATTGGAAGAGTTGTGGTCAAACATTGATGGTAAATTCAAGCAGATCAGGGAATCGCCACAACTGAATGATGCTGAGGCAACCAATTAAATAAATTTTAATGGCCTCTCCAGAAATGCGAGAGCTGCCAAAAAATTCTATAGGTTAACTATGATTTCCATAGATGAGTGTATAGAAAACAGCACCCAACCGAAAAATTGAAAACTAACCCAATCCGATCCCACACAACCCATCCCCTCAGTTGGATTTATCGTACCCCCTTGCGATATGCAAACTTTTAGTGGGGTTCTTCAAGTCTTGGGCCTCGTTCAGAGACCTATTCAAAGCCATTTATGGCAATAATACCCGTTTAAGTGAAGTTGAAAAACTTTTCCATCTTAAACAGAGGACTAGCGGCGAAGCCAAGGAAATAGTGGATAATGCACCTTTGACGAATGATGGATTTCTTACTGCGTGGAATCAGTTATCTTCTCAATATGATAATCGTAGGATGCAAATTAACGCGCAATTGAAGACCCTATTAAATGTATCCTTAATAAGCACAATGTGTAGTGCTTCTATAAGAAAGCTTCAAAGAAAGATAAATTGCTGTATAGCAAATTTAAATTCTTTGGACAGAGATGCGGATTAGTAGGATCCTATCTTAGTGTACCTATGTACACCGAAATTACCAAGGGAAACCCGAAGGGAATTTGAAAAGACCTTAAAGGATTGTGCAGAGATGCCTTCTTGGACTGACTTAGATGTGTTTTTGACTAACACATTGAAGGAATTAACTTTGGTTAATGATGTCCAAGGCCATGGTAATATACCTATCCACACAAAACCCAAACAATTCCAGGATCTTAGGATACAGTATAACGGAAAAGGGAGAACATTTCATAATGTGATAAATGTTTCAAATGGGAAAAGCCCTTGGAATCACCCGAAATCCTCAAATTATTTTTAATTTTTTAATGACGAACTTTGTATGCTAATACTAAGTGTTTGTACTCAATATTTTAGACTCAATTAATGAATCCATTCTATTTAAAATATATGTATTTTTATGTGTATTTATACTGTATTTGTATCACCGAACACAATTTGTATATATTTGACTGGAATATAAGATTTAAGTCTGATGCATGGGATCAGCGATGCCAAATGTAGGGATTTTTCCATTTTTGTAGGGTTTTTCTTTTCAAAAATTACACATGTAGGGAAAAAGGGAAAGATTTCTTAGTTTTTTCGAGTTGTAGGGAATTTTTTAAATTTCAAATGTTTAGCACCAGAAACTATTTTTCTACAATATAAACTAAAGATGATGTATATTTTTGTAAGTGTATCATTATAATTTTGTAAATCTGGTAATAGCTCTATAATATAAAATAAATAAACATTGTCTAAATTGTATCCCTACTAGAACATGTAAACATTAACATAAAAAATATCTTAAGCAGTGCTTGCAAAGTAAAACAGGACAAAGCACAAGAGATACCACAAATGCTGAAATGCTGTAAGCAGTAGAGATCACTGCGAAATTAATTGCAGTGATTGACTGCGATAGCAGAAAACTTTTCACTGTACCACTATAGCTAAACAGCATTTTTTTATTTTTTCACTATGCTGTTAGCTATTGCTTGTTTATTTTCTCTTAGTTATAGTTAAGCAAAAAAGCAAAAGTGAAACACAGTGAAGCAACAACAAACACTGATTTACAGTGATTGCCCAGAACTGCAATTGCTAAGCTGTGCGACCATATTGTTAAAGTTACATCCGTTAAATTTGTTGCCATTGGGGTTTTTATTTCCTGTAATTTTTTATCCTTATCCAGTCAATTCCCAATATATAATATGTCTACGTATTATTTTAATCACGCAGACAGCACTTTTAGCTTTCTTAATAAAATCTTTATACTTATTTAAAAAACAAATTTAAAATAATTTTTTTTTTTTGTGTACAAAAAAGGAACAATTTTGTAAAATACTATCATGGTTAAGAGTGCGGCATGATTAGGCAAAAACAAAAAAAAAATTGTTCAATGATCAGTCGTAGCCAGACAATTGCCGTGTAAACATATTTTTTCTTTTTGCGGTGTTTTGTGTTTTATTTCAAAAGTGACATATTTATTTGTGTGTCAGAAAATTAATTTCAATTTAATTTAATTTAAAACTAATTAACTTTCAACAGTTGAGCGAAGTGTCAAAATTTCGAAATGAACGAGACTTAACCTCCCAACCCAAAGGCTTCCACCAAAAAGAGAGATTAATAACGACGATCATATTCCTCGTTACTTAGTTGCTTCTGCCATCAAAATTTCTGAATCTTTTGAAGCCTCTATCAACATACAATGTCTTCCAAATAGAGAAAGGCTTAAACTTTATTACACGAGACTATCTCGATGTCACGGAAATGCGTAGCGGTGATTTAATGACAAAAGCGTCGAATTTAAATGCAGCACAGAAATTCCTCAAGGCCAAATATATTGACATTGTACACTTAACTCCGTCCAAGGCAGAATTTTTTCAAGAAAAATAATAAACATTCCCGAAGATGAACTAATTAAATCATTAGAAGACCAGAAAATTACTAATATTCGTAAGTTCACAAAGAAAGAAGGTGATAAAATTGTTGCTACTGGTGCAGCTGTAGTCACATTTGACTTAATACATAGACCTGACATCATAAAACTAGGCTGTGAAAGGGTAAAAGTCGAGGAATGCATTTCTAACCCTATGCGATGCATCAATTGCCAAAAACTAGATCATATGTCAGAATATAGAGCTTTGTAGAGAATGTGCTTTTATTTCTTCACATGATAAATGAATTAGAAAGTTTTGTGTTAACTGCAACACAGACTCCCACACATCTTATGGCTCTTCGTGCCCAACTTTTATTAAACATAAGTCTGTCAACAAAATGAAGGCTGATAGAAGATGTACTGTAAGAGAAGCTTGGAAAATTTTCAATGATAATCCTTCTACACATACTATTAAACCCTTTTCGAAAAAACCATTAACATATTCAGAAGCAGTCCGTAACAACATAACACAAAAATCAATAACCGCAAATAACGCAGTAACAAAAAGTAAAAGCGCATCAGAGATAACCGTAAAAAATAATACTAATTTTACAAATGTTAACAACAACAATATTATTAATCAAAGCAAAATTATTAACAACAACAAAATAAGCAAAGCAAAAGCAAAAAATACAAATACCGTTACAGCAAATGATGATTTGACAACAGAGCAATTAATGATTGATTTTATTGAATTGGATAAAGAAATGGGTTTGGAATTTGGTTGCAACGATACAAAAGAGAGTCAACAACTCTCTGAAAAATCGGTACTAAATTCACCAACAAATAGTTCTATAGAAAATTTAAATTTAATCACCTTGCAGCAGTTTATATAAAAAATTTCCAGATTTAAATGTAATAATAACTCCTACTACTCTTAGAAGGACTAAGTCTCAAATTAATAAAACTAACGACGAACGATTCTAAAATTAGTAGTTAAATATTTCGATCTTGCAGTGCATGCATATTAGGGTTTTATTACCCACAAATATGCGTTAGAAAATATAGTCGCAAAACATAAACCAAACATCATTGCTCTTCAAGAAACGCATATTGTTCAAAGAAATAAACAGTTTTTACATCTTCTGGGTTATAAAATTTATCATCACAATAAATGTTATGATTCTGCTAAGTCTGGAATATCGCTCGTGGAGAATGACCGATGTCCATATCATCCAATTCAAGCCAAATAAATTTTGGGCCATATTTGAAAACGACGTTGGCCAGGTCATTACTGTCAATGGCGAGCACTATAGGCCAAATTATTTTGGCCTGAATTGGATGATATGGACATCGGCCATTCTCCACGAGCGATTTGAGGACGTGATCATCTCACGTGCAGCTAATGTGAACTGGCAATAGAGATCATGCAATTAAACCACATTAAACATCGTCTTGTAAATTTCTTATTAGATCCCAGCTATCCTTATTGCCAAAATAATCCATGTCATCGGTCAAATTCAGCCAGATTTCTGCAATAGCGTCATTGTAAGTTTGATATTTCGGATACGCTCTATCTCACTCTCGTTTTTTCTAATTTAAATTTAAAGATGGGAAGAACCCATGAAAACTCATTAAAAGCGAAATGACGCCAGTAAAGGAAACAACTTGAATGAGTTTCTGTGATAATATTGAGGGAGTGAATGATGTGTTGTCTTAGAATCTCATGATAGTAGAATTGTAGCGGCCTAAATTATATTTATTGATATATTTTCATATTATTTTATTATTTCAAATATTGTCTAACCGTTATATAGATTTTCTATTAATATTGTAATCACCCTGTAATGTAATGTAATCATTAACCATGTAATCTTAATAATCATAATATGTAATCAATAACTGATCATAACTTTTCTCATTTTTAACTTCTCTCACTTACATTACATTATTTTGTTTTTGTAACTAAGTATTTCATTATGTTCTAGACGACTTTAATGATTTTCATAAACGCAAGTAAGGTCAGGGCAATGATGAAATTGTAATCAGTCGGATAAACACCATCGAAGATAACAAATAAAATATTTAAAAATCCAGAACGCTTTATTTTTTTTTTAAAGAACTAAAAAGTGTTAGGACACAGGAAGACCTTTTATGGACTACTGTGTCTGACATTCATAAATAATTCACTTGTTAGGACGCAGGTAGACCTCCGTGGACTACTGCGTCTAACAAATATAACACAACTAAACCCAATAATTAATAAATAAAACTTAGTAACGGCATTCCTCCCTTGGAGATCTTTCCCTAAAGGAATTCCCCGTCACTACAATTGGCGTCCAACGTAAAAAGTAAAAAAGTTTAAATAAAATTGTCAAGAAAAATGCCAAGAACAACAAGTAATTCCCAAAGTTCCGTTGACGGTGCAGAACAACAAAATTTAAGTGAAATCTCAAATGGATCAAGAGGTATTCATTTCACTGAATATCAGTTCGCACAGCTAATAGAATCTTTACAAGTTCGGCAAGAAATGAGAACAAAATTTAGCAGCTTTAGCGCTCGCTTTAATGGTGGCCGTAACACCTCGAAAGTGGAGGATTTTATCGCCACAATTTTAGTTTTCAAAAGAAGCGGAACGCATTTCAGACGCAATGCCATTAACCAGCTTACTACTTTTACTTGAGGGCTATGCATCTTCATGGTGGCAAGGTGTTAAGCATGAGGCGAAATCTTTTGACGAAGCCATAGAACTTCTACGTACTGCGTTTGCTCCTCCTAAGCCTGACTGGAGAATATATTCTGAAATTTTCCAGGACAAACAAAAATCTTTTGAATCAATGGATAGTTTTGTAAGCAGAAAGAGACGGCTATTTGCCCAATTAAAAGAGAGATTGCCAGAGAGCACACAATTGAATATGATATTTTCGTTAATTAATATACAAATACGGGAAAAAATTTGTAGAGAAAATATTCTAAACTTTCAAGATTTACTTTCGAAAGCTCGTGATATTGAGTTACTCACCCAGGAGAACAAAGAGCCAGCTAAAAGGTCATTAGAGTCTAAGGATATTAAACAATCCAAATGCTCGTTCTTCAGGAAGAAAAACCACATGGCTGAAGTTTGCTACAAGCGACTAGAAGTAGAAAGGAAAAAGAAACCAGAAGAAAACACTCTAAATTGTTATGGCTGTGGAGCTGTTGGTTTTTACAGGACAAATTGTCCTACATGCAATTATAAAACCGTTATGGAAAGCCCAAAGGAGATGGACTTTCACAGTATTCAAACCAATATTGTTGGCCGCAATGTATCTACAGTAGAAATAAATGTTAATGGCCTAACAGGCGAAGCCTACTTAGATACAGCAGCAAGAACTAGTATAGCTGGACATTATTTATACAATAAACTTTTGGAAAAGCAAATAAAGTTTCAATCGGTCAATGCGGAAATAACATTAGCCGATAGTATTATTCGTAAAGAAAATGTTGAGATGACTATAGTAGATATACTAATTGGCAAGCGTTTGAAGAGAATTCGATTTATTTGACTTCCGAAAGCTAAAAATAATAGAACTCTGCATTGACTTTTTAGAGCAAGCTGGTGTTGTAATGGACTTAGCTTAAAGAACATGGCGTTTTAAGGACGAGCCTACAAAGATATTCGAATTTAAATTAAAACCATCAAAAGTTAAAGATGATGTAAATGTTAACCAGACATCTATAAATGACATTCCAAGTACATCTAAATCATGATTTTGTTTCCTGGTTCGAATTAAATAATAAAGAAGAGCCAACAAAGCCCCTTACACTGAGCTCATTGTATTCAAACACCAACGACTATTCTCCTAGAGGTATCCTTAAAATTTTGGAAGACGCATTGCCTGTAAATTTTGAAATGCCAAAAGAAAAGGATGAAAACTTATTTCCGCCAATGAAGAAGAAGAGAAATAGTACTGGATTTTCACCGAGAAAGTGTTTCGAATTAAATGCAATCGATTTTAATATATATGAAAATGACAAAACACATTTAAACATGAAGCAAAAAGAAAAACTAATAAAATTTTTAAACTCCTATGAAGATATTTTTGAAAATATTTGTTCACCCATAAAAGGGATAAAACACAAAATTAATACTAGGGATAACCCAACCATTTCCAATCCTCCATATAGACTATCACCAGCAATGAAGATATAACTAAAAAGAGAATTGGAAGATATGTTATTGTTACGTTTTTACCTTTTTAAAAACGTTAAAAATATGAGTTCGTAGATTGCAAATAAAGTAAAAATAAATTTGAGTTTAATTTTAATGAATTCTTTATTATCTGCACAACTTTTGTGCCACTGTTCCAGTTTATTCCACGTATACAACAATAATTTTCACAATATGTGTTTGTTCGTGATAATCCTTTGCTTACAACCTTTTTGTAAGCAACAACACTTGTTAGTTATTCCTCGCTCACAACCTTTTTGTAAGCACAACACTAACAACGGCTTCCTTCAGACGCAACTTGTCTGCACACAACCGATTGATTTATCACTTCAACCAACGTAATGTTGTTATACACGACTAGCTTAATTCACACTCCGAATACAACGTGCCGTCTGCACACACGACTGATTCAACTCAAACTCTGAACTCTGAATCTTCTCTTCTCGCTTTGGCTTGCCTTTTATATCACTGGATCTTTAGTGTGATGAATGCCCTTGAAGGATGATGACGTCCTTCGGGAATATTCTAAAAATGTAAACAACCTATTCTTATTTTTGTTGTTTCTTGTTTACATTCGAGCAGGTAGATTAGTTGTTGTTGATTTATTTGTCTATCCTATTTTATACTGCACGTTGTTGTTTCTTGTTTACTTCTTTGTTCCCTTCATGTTGTTGTTGGTTATTTACATCTTTTTATCCTTTATTCTTGTTGGTATATTTTTCTACTCATTCATTGATCACGTGAACAGTGCGCTGTTTTGTTTTTGGAGCTTTTGTTTATTATTTTAACAACACCATTTCCACTTTCGTAACATTATCAAAAGGTATTATTGAAGAAAGAGAATCACCATGGGCGTTTCCCGTAGTTTTGATACCGAAAAAAGATAATTCGATTCGACTCTGCGTAGATTATCGAAAACTAAATGCTATAACTGTTACCGATACCTATCCATTGCCAAGAATGGAGGATCTATTACATGCTGCAAAAACGACTCCATATATGGCTACAATGGACTTAAAGTCAGGTTATTGGCAAATTGAAATGAACGAAGAAGATAAACTGAAAACAGCGTTTACAACTCCTTTTGGAATATATGTGTTTAACAGTTCGGTTTAAAAAATGCCCCGGCAACATTCCAGAGGGTAATCGATAAAGAAAAATCAAGTCTGCCAAACGTTCTCATTTTAGCTTACATAGATGATATTATAGTTTGTTCAAATAGTTTTGAAAACCATTTAAAGGATCTGGAACTTACATGTGTAAAACTAAAAGCTTTAGGATTCCATATAAATAAAGATAAATGTTTTTTCTGTAAACCTCAAGTAAAATATTTGGGTCACATTTTGACAAAAGATGGAATACAAGTGGATCCCGAAAAGACATCAGCAATTGTTGAGCGTCCTGCACCTAAGAACATTAAGCAGCTTATGTCATTTTTACAGACTTGCTCTTGGTTTCGAAGATTCATACCAAGTTTTGCGGAAATATCAAGACCACTATCCAATTTAACTAAAAAGAACGCTATTTGGAAATGGTCATCGAAAGAAAACGAAGCTTTTTTAAAATTAAATTAGTAACTCCTCCAATACTGCAACAAGTAAGAGAGAATCAGCCATTCTATATAAAAACAGACGCTAGTAATTACGCGATCGGGGCTGTATTATTGCAGGGGGAGAACGAAGATGAGCATCCCATCGAATACGCAAGCCGCCTTCTAAGTCAAGCTGAAAGGAATTATTCAACCACTGAAAGAGAAGCACTGGCTGTTGTATGGGCTGTTCAGAAATTTAGAGGTTACATTGAGGGGTCGCAAGTAACTGTTTACACCGATCATCAACCACTAAAATGGCTTTTCACATTAAAAACACCGACCGGGAGGTTAGCAAAATGGTCGCTGTTACTACAAAGTTATAACTTAAATTTTCAGTACACTTCAGGAAAGCAAAATGTCATTGCAGATACCCTATCCCGCCCGCCATGCGAAAATAGTCAATGCATAGAATCCTGTAATTGCAATGCTATTGAAATCGATTTTCCACGTGAAGGCCTAAAAGAGTTTCGTGAAACTCAGTTAGAAGATGAAGAATTGAAGAAAATTATAACCTCATTTGAAACTAGCGACGAAAATGTGACTAGGCATACAAACAGAGGGTACATAATGATCGATGGTATTCTGTACAAGTACAACTCAGATCAAGATTCAGAAAATGGTCAACTTCTTATACCTAGATCACTTCGTCAGGATATTTTATACAAATTTCATAATGATCCCATGGCAGGACACTATGGAATTGAGAAAACAACTAACCGTAGAATGTCATTATTTTATTGGCCAGGTATTAGAAGCGATATTGGAAAATATGTAAAAGCCTGTGAAATATGTCAAAAATATAAGCCATCAAATATGAAACCAGATGGATTGCTGCAAATATTAAGCACCAATAAAAGATTCGAAATTATTGCAGAAGATCTATTTGGTCCTTTGCCTAAAACTGAAGAGGGATATCAATGGATACTAATAATAGAAGATATTTGTAGCAGATGGGTTGAGATTTTTCCATTAAAAGATGCCACAGCAGAAAACTGTGCACTAACACTTCTCAATGAAGTAATATTAAGATATGGAATACCACGTAGACTACATACCGATAATGGTTCACAATTTATTTCTGCACTGATGCAAAAACTTACATTTTGTCTCGGAATTAAACAAACTTTTACAGCAGTTTATCACCCAGAATCCAACCCGTTGAGAGAAAAAACCGAGATTTGAAAACTCAACTGTCAATTTGCGTTCGAAAAGACCATAATAAATGGAACAGAATGTTACCTGCAATTAGATTCGCAATGAACACGGCAAAGTGTGACAGTACTGGTTATTCAGCTACATTTTTAACTTTTGGTCGAGAACTAAGAACACCAACCGAAACACAATATGATTTTAAAGCTATTGTAAATGCGGAAAATTTTATTCCACAAATAACACCACATCTGGTAAAGCTTGCAGAAACCTTAGAAATAGCAAATGATGCTCAAATGAAAATGCAAGATAGAAATAAAACATTTACTGATCGCAAACGAAGAGCTGCAAATAATATAAAAGTTGGTGATAAGGTTTTAGTAACAACACGTATCTTAAGCAAAGCTAAAGACGGCACAACCTTAAAATTTACGCCTCGCAGAGATGGTCCATATATAGTCGTGGAATCTAAAGGATCATCCTGTTTTACGATTACTTCAATAAATGCACCAAATACGCCACTCGCGACTGTACATACGTCAGCTCTTACACCATACGAAGGAGAATCTGATACACCGATCTACCCAATACGAAAAAGAGGTCGTCCTAGCAACAGCTATCAGTCTCAAAAGAAACAGAACCTGGGTCAAAACAACACATATCAACCTGAAGATGAGAACAACGAAACTGAAAACGCCAACCATCAACATAAAAGAGCTCATCATGAATTTATTAACAACCCACAACCTGATAACGTGAGAAACGATAACCAAACTAATTCAACCAGTTTAAGAAGGTCCGTAAGGCTTGAAAATCACAATAGCAAAAATCCTGGTTACATCATCGGGACGATTAATGCACCAGAGGGGAAGGTTGTAGCGACCTAAATTATATTTATTAATATATTTTCATATTATTTTATTATTTCAAATATTGTCTGACCGTTATATAGATTTTTTATTAATATCCTAATCACCCTTTAATGTAATGTAATCATTAACCATGTAATCTTAATAATCATAATATGTAATCAATAACTGATCATAACTTTTCTCATTTTTAACTTCTCTCACTTACATTACATTATTTTGTTTTTGTAACTAAGTATTTCATTATGTTCTAGACGACTTTAATTATTTTCATTTATTTATTTATTCAAGTCAATGGACAAATTCCTTACTGATTAATAACAATTTTATTTTTATTTTATTTATACATGCCTAAGAAATATTCCTACAGGCAATAACAATACAAACTATGAAATTAAATTAAATTTAATTTACAAAAACTAAGAATTCAAATGCTTGATTATATTATTTTTTAGGACATTATTCGAATAAGAAAAATCAATCAAGTAATACAATTTATTAAATTCGCTGCATATTCTCCTTATTGGATCAGCAGCAGCATAGTTGGTTCTAAAAAATTGTATTGATAATAGGGTAAAATGACGTGACGGACGTTGAGGAACATTAAAAGTGATATCATGGATTAAAAAACTGGAGCCAATATCACCAGTGATTACATTGAATAAGAACGAGATATTTAACATAGTTCTGCGACTTTTAAGTGTGGGAAGTTTGATTAAAGCTAGTCTGGCGGAATAAGATGGTAAGCTAGTAGGATTAAAATTCAGTCCTCGTAGACAAAATATCAGAAATTGCTTTTGGACAGATTCGATGACGTTAGAATATTTTTTATAAAAAGGGTCCCATATTATGGATCCATACTCTAGTATAGGCCTCACAAGAGATGTGTAGAGCGATTTAGCAACATAAGGATCGTTAAATTCTTTTGCCCACCGTTTTATAAAACCAAGTACGCTTCTTGCTTTATTCACTGTCATAGCTATGTGCGGAATAAAATTAAGTTTGGGATCAAGTAAAACTCCTAGATCCAGGAAGTTATCTACAAGCTCAAGATCGTATCCATCAAAAGCGTATTTTGCAGGAATCGGATTCTTCCTCACAAATCTCGTGTATTTACATTTTTTTAGATTAAGCTGCATTAAATTTAAATTACACAATAACTGAAACGAATTTAGGTCCTTTTGAAGTAGTTTCTGATCGGAAATTCGGCGATAACTTAGGAAAATTTTTACGTCGTCAGCGTACATTAGGATGTTAGAATAGCGAATCATATCAGGTAAGTCGTTAATAAACAATGAAAACAGAAGCGGTTCAAGATGGCTACCCTGAGGAACACCAGAAAGGACATCAATACTTCTGGAGCAGCAGTTTTTAAAAAGTACGGTTTGTTTTCTGTTAGTTAAATATGAGTAAATCCATTTTAAGCTAAGATCGGTAAATCCCATTAAATGAAGTTTCCTCTTCAAAAGGACATGATTAACTTTATCAAAAGCTTTGCTGAAATCCGTGTATATAGAAAGATGAAGCAGGTTAGTTGTAGTTGAACACTTCTTTCTGAAACCGTGCTGATAAGGTGATATCAAGCTAGAAACCTGATAACATAAATCCTCAGTAATCATTTTTTCAAATAGTTTTGGAATTATACTCAGTTTTTCATAAACGCAAGTAAGGTCAGGGCAATGATGAAATTATAAGCAGTCGGATAAACACCATCAAAGATAACAAATAAAATATTTAAAAATCCAGAAAGCTTTATTTTTTTTTTAAGAACTAAAAAGTGTTAGGACACAGGAAGACCTTTTATGGACTACTGTGTCTGACATTCATAAATAATTAACTTGTTAGGACGCAGGAAGCCCTCCGTGGACTTCTGCGTCTGACAACTATAACCTAAATAAACCTAATATTAATAAATACAACTTAGTAACGGCATTCCTACATTGGAGATCTTTCCCTAAAGGAATTCCCCGTCACTACAAAATTCAATAAAAAAATTTATTCCAAAGGCCCTTGAGGCCGTAGTTAGCACAGGCATTTAAAATGTGGTTTTGTTATGATATTTCCTAAGGGTGAACAGGTCTGTCTGATCTAGGTTAAGACATTCTGTCTGGACTGCAGCCGGAGTGAAAGAGCAAGAGCGCTGCGGAACAAATCGAGATGACCTTTGGCCTTCTATTAACAATGGTAGAACTAGACCCTGGTGACAGAGTTACGTGCAGACCATTCAGAAGTTAGGTCGCTGACATATCTTATATGAAAGCGGACTATTGAGTATGATATGATAAACAGTAGTAAGTGACTATAGACCAACTCCATTGCAACTGTCCATCTCTTGATAAAAGGAGGTTGAATACTCTAGGTAGGAGATTCCTAGAGGGTTTAAACCAGGGAGTCAATCGATAAATCGCGAAACTTGAAATCCCGGGATTCACAAATCCGAAATCTCGGGATTTTTTAAAACTTGTCTCGAGGTTTTTCGGTATTGTGAATTCATATGTATTTTTACCAACAAGTGTTGATTGCGGGTGGTGTTTTTCAACGGCTGCATATATTAACAAAAAATTCATTCAAGGCTATCATATTACATGTTAGATGCTTTAATATTTTTAAAAAAATCATTTAAAACAATAATATACTTATTTAGAATCCAAATAATTTTCTTAAAACTAATGTATTTGTATATTATGTAGGAATTATTTGTATTTTGTTAACTTACGCTTTCTTCTTACGTTTTGTTTTATATTTTATTCTTATAGACATATAATTCTGATATAATTGGAATACTGGCATGTTCTGGCATCTCCAACAAACTTCCTCTCAGCAGATTTCGGGTAAAAACTCTGAGAGTAAATAAAGTTTGCAATGAAAAATTCCCAAATATCTGTCGTTCGGCTGTTGGTCCCGGCACTCATGGATAAAATTAACACTCACAACATAGAAAACCTAGGTCGTAATCTGACCAATTACATTCGTCTACTAATATCGAAAGCTTTCATAAAATCTACGAACGGTAAGTACAGTACAGCATAACCTGTACAATTTGTGCTAGTATCCTATTTTGTGTTACTGCCTTATAGTTGCTTAACTTTCTGATGGATTCCATTACCCTATTTACTGGAGAATTGTATAATATTCATAAGATATTTTCTGCTGTTTTCAACTTTGTTTTGCTCCGCTAGTAGTGCACCAATGCAACCAGCGACTGTTTGGATTATATTACTCTTTCGATTGATCAAACAACTTATCGTCTTGTGTAATTTTCTTAGGTTTTTTTGGTTAACCGCTTCTTCCGCTGTCATTGCTAACCTTTCCAAGAACTTTTTTCGTTTCTTCTTGTAGCTTTCTTTACTTATGTAGTTATGAAGATATCCCTGTTGTGGCTGCACTGCACAATGAAACTCGATCGTATGGTGTTGTGATATCGTTCGATGGAGATAAGTTGGGTTATTGGTAACTGCTCATGAAAAGCGTATACTTAGTTTCGTTATCGCATGAAGATCAATTTTCGTCTTGTGTGCCTATTTGTTCTTTTGCGTAGAATTCATCTTAGTATCGTACTTGCTTTCCGTTGTAGCATTACATAGTGATATGGTAATCTGTCTTACTCCACTCTTTGAAACGAAACATTTTTACTCGGTCAAATATAAGCATCTGAACTGAATTTAAGCGAACTCTCTTGTGGAATATTGGTAAATAAGGGTTGATAGTAAGTGTACCAAACTTCCAGAGAGGGTTGCGATTATAATTACCCGATGTAATTATAATTAGGGTTAAATGAGAGAGATAAAACAGAAAGAATTAGTGATATTCTTTTTAATATTGGCAAAAGTTAGAGAAAACTTACCTTGTGTATGCACTTTTATAATAACGATAGTATGTATTATTTTAATGATATTTGTTTAATTCAGGAGCAAAGGGATAAGTTAACGTGACTAATTCAAGTGCAAAAGGAGAAGTGATTATAAAAACCGATTTTATCCTTTAGGAAAATTAAATCTATACATACAGATATAAATTATCTTTACGGTTAAAAATACTTTTCGAACTTATTAACTAGTGGTGGTAAATGCAAATATTTTTAATTCATTTACGCAGTTTAGACAAGTTTGAAATTAATTTATAAATTTATCTTAAGGAAAAAATTTTAAATTCAATATTAATAAAAACAGTTTATTGTCCAAATTGTTATATGGAATTTGGAAATTGCTATTTGTTTTAGAGTAAAAAATTTAAAAAAATTAATGGATGACATTTTGGGATGTTGAAGTAAACGAGGGTTGACGTTTTCCCGAGTACACTGCATACCCATTTTGTCAAAGTGGCCCACTCCTTTTTTTTAAAGGTATTATCAAAGCCGAGCTGACTCAGTTCCTTAATTTTTTATTTTTTGTTTACAGTCCTTTCGACTATTATAGGTTTGTTTTTGTTTCTCTTATGATTCTTCGCTTTATACAACTCACACAGTACACATAATGCATTAGAGAATCGCGTCGAAATAAAAAAAGTTTTGGCCAATTTGCAGTCCTTTAAAAACGAACATTATAAATTTGTACGGTGAGATACCACTTTTGAAATCAATAAGTAATTTCAATTTTTTAATTACGGTATGTATATATAGTTGGTAACTAAATATAGTTGAGAATTGAAATATTATACTGGAAACTAGCTTTTTCGAATAAAATTAAAAATTTTCCTATGAAGTGCTAATGAAAGATAATATCGGTTTTCACTCTTTGTTGTATATTTAATACTCTATTATATTTACTCATACTTTTGACAACAAAGAGTGAGCAACTTTTTTTCATATATTGTAAACTTACTGGTATAAGAAATATACCATGGTAAACTTATTTAAACAACTGATTATTGATTATTATTATCGGATAGACGATCAGCTGTTTAGTTTTATATTTACCAAGCTTATATACTAGACCTTTTTCCATGGTCAATTTAATAGAGCGTTATATATTTGAAATAAAGGCATTTTGTTGTTGCGTTGATGTAAATGTAGTATTTATACTATACCTGCCATACTTACCAAACCTACAAGCCTACTTTACTACCAAGAGTGAAAACCGCTAATGTTTATTCGAGTTGTCGTATAATAAACATTGGTTATATTATTTCGATTGGTAGCTAAAGTTTTGTTAGCCGTTTTTATCCATTTTATTGTTTTATATTTTTATTACAATAAGGAAAATTTAAACAATATATATTTAAAATACATATATGTTTCTATTTATTAATAATTAAAATCAAATTAATAATTATAATTATTTATTTAAATCTTTAATTTTTATTTTCTTTCTTAATAAGAAACAAGTGAACCAACTAAATTAAAAATACATAAACATTGTTAAACAAAAAACAGAGCATTACCTTTTTATATATTTGCATTATTAAATTATTGTATTATTATTTAGTGATCGTATGAAACAAATTCTTGAACTTAAAAATTATATAAAAGTTTAAATCTTAATCTACTTTTAATAATTTGTATTTTAATAAACATTCATTTATATCTAAAGCATAAATATAGTGCATTGTAGTATGGTATTACGAAAAAATTTGTGTTTTAATTATAAAGAGAATAGCAGGCAAACCTATATTCGTTTAATTTTTTTTTATACGACATAACTTATAGAAATTTTCTTTTGTGTCATCAGATTTATAATATTGCTTATGTTTATAAAGTAATCTATAAAACCCTTATAATCAAAAAAGAAATAAATTTGTAAAAAGTTAGAAGCTTTAATGAATTTTGAAATAAATATATAATCCGTTATTACAAAAATGTAAATATAAAAATAGCATATTAGCATATATATATAATTTTAATTGTATATATATATATATATATATATATATATATTTACATTTACAGAATGGATGAAACAAAGACAAACGGAAATGTTTATTGATTGTTTTTTATTAACGTAACTAAAGGCTTCGGAGTCAGTTTGTTACCTATAAACACAGTCAATAAACTAGACCATTACATGTTTATATTTAGTTTGCTAACTTCTTTCAAAGATAATGCTGTTATTATAAATTATAAAATGTAACCATTGTGTTATCAAAAAAAAAAAAAAAAAACAAAACGTTTATATATGTAGATATAAGATTATTTTAATTTGTTAATATTTTCTGATTTCTTATGATTTTTATAACATTATTGTTTGTTTTAATGAAATATGCATTTTAAAGCACGCTTTATGCTTCTAAATACAATTTAATATTACTTAAATTTAATGAATAAAAATCTTATCTATTCCGAAATATTAATTAATTTCTTAATTTTATTGATTAAGAAAAAAAAAAACTTAGCTTTTCATTTTCATATGGATATTTGATCAATATATTAGTAAATATTATAATTATTTCTTTCAATATATATTTTTCCTGTTCAAATCAAGTTTAGATCCTAGATACTAAAGTTTTGTTTTTACAAATACATATTTACAAAACACCAAAAATATAAAGTGAACTGAAATAATAATGTAATGTAATGTTAAAAAAAAAACAAAATTAAGATTAAAAGAATTTAATATTATGTGTATGTATACAACTTTTTACTAAATATGTATGCATATTCATTAAAATAACGAGTTCGTTTTTCTATAGATAAAGTAAAAAATGTTTTGAAACTAAAACAATTACTTTGATGCCATTTTCACCGTAGCACCTCCAAAATGATTAAAAATATAAAATAATTAAACAATATACGAAACTAAATACATATAAAATATTTTAACATACCTCCGTTTAAGAATTTTGAAGTCTTTTAGGGTCAAAACATAATTAAAATTATTCCACACAAAGAATAACCTATTTAGATATATTTAAAACTTTAAGTGAGTGTAAATTAGTTGTTCGCAAAATTAAATAAATATAAGACACACACCACACTAATTATATTTTTAATTAAACCTTGCTTTAAATGTATGTCGCATATTTGGTTTAAGATTATTTTATCTAAGCAAATAATTATTTTACTACTTGCCTGCTGTATACTTCTTTTCTATTATTTCTTAGCACAAAAATCATTCATTTATTGTCTGTCTCTTCCTTTTAATTTATTTGCTGTTTAGCTTCAGTTATTAGAGCCAATAGAGAATCCAATTTTAGATCTTCGAAACGAGCAAAATGATTCATGATTGGTTGAATTGAGTTGGATTCGATAGCGGCGCAAATTGTTTGATTTTGTATGGTACGGTTTAGCGATGTGGCAACTTGGTCCAAAAATTGACGCCATCTATCTTTGTTTTTATCTGTTAATGTAGCATCACAGTTAGCTACGTAAATATATTCAGCTTGAAGTATTAAACAAACCAATGATGATATGCCAAACTGTTAAAAATAAATAATATAAAAATAAAAAAATAAGCAAAATCATTAATATATACGTATCATTTCATATTCATATTCAACTATCAATTTTAATTTTTTTTAAATCTATA
Source organism: Sarcophaga peregrina (assembly GCA_014635995.1). Lineage (NCBI taxonomy): Eukaryota > Metazoa > Arthropoda > Insecta > Diptera > Sarcophagidae > Sarcophaga > Sarcophaga peregrina. The sequence continues at coordinate 88,968,661 of CM025789.1, forward strand.
ATTTTAAATATATAATTTAATTAACGTAAAGCTGGAGGTCCACACCACGCGTTCTGCGCGTTTTCGCATTCTACGCGGTTGTCAAACAAGTAGAATTAATGTATTTATTTGGTGCAAGTTACACGCACAAAAGTGTACAATGCCTTGACGCATAGAACGCGAAAAGTAGATCTACTTTCTACTTTTGTAAGCATCACAAGCGGCGCGCGTACAAAACAGCTGATTTTGACAAGTTCTTTTGTTTTAGTTTGTTTTAACTTTAGGAAAGTTTCGGCAAAAAACCGGACACACCTCGTTCTAAGTACAAAGGGCGCACCCAAAATCGTTTTCTGTTCTTTTGGAACTTATTGTGCACACTTGTGACACAAAATATTATATTCACAAACTAAATTAAATTTAATTAAAATTAATTACTGTTTAAAACAAACATTGGTGCGTGAAAAGCGTTGCATGTAACTTGAAGCGTAGAATGCAAAGAAGGTATGAAATGCGTGCAACGCTTTGACGCGAAAATGCGTGGTGTGGACCTTCAGCTTAAATTGTCTATTAGACATTATAATGTGTCTCGCCTACAATAATCATAATGCAACTGAATCGCTTTATTTTAATTGTACGGACTTTCAACCACAGAATATGCTTTCAACTACTAAATAGATTATAAGAAATTGATGTGTAAAAGGGATAGCTATAATTTTGGGCATCATTTTATGATTTTCTCCAGAAATTTGTGCGTAAAATCAAAAAACAGTTTTTGCCAATTAAAAAAAGTTTGAAGGGTTCAAGAAATATAAAAAAATATTTTTGAGATCTACTCAACAAAACACACATCTTATACTATGTCATTAGCCGGGTGTATTTATTATTTTTATTTTGTCCCACATAGTGTATTTGGTTTTAAAAATATAACTATTTCAAAAAAAAAAAATATAAAGAAGCAATTCTTGAAATTGAATTTTATTAAAAGTACAGTGTATTTAATTAACTATATAAATAATATTTAAGTGAATAAGTACAAAATGACTAATGGCAGTAAATGCAAAACAGCAATTAGAAAAAGGTAATCAGTAGAAGTGGAGTGTGTGAGAAGGATTATTACCTATCAAAGAAATGTGCAGGAATAGACCAATATTCGGCTAAAATAATGGATGAGAATAATTTTATTAGATTCATGTGGGACGACTTCTTGATGTATGAATATAGAAAATATTAATTTGGTGTTAAAAAGAGTTCAAGTTTAGGTGCACAAAAATAAACAAAATTTAGTATAATACAAACATGAATTTAAAACCACATTTAAAAAACACGAAACTAAAATTAAACATTTTAAAGAGGCAATTAAAATAAGATATGGATAAAGAATAAATAAAATTATTAAAATTTAGAAATCCAGTGAGAAAACTTTTAAGAAAATTAAAAAATTAGTTAACGAATATGAAAAAGAGCAACAATTTTGCATATCACTAGAAGAACAAAACGAGAACATATCGCTCCTTTATTGCAACATAGTCATATCTCAAAAAAACTTCAACTTGGCAAAATGCGTTTTAAGTTTTCAAGACATATGTCCTATGATCTAATTACCGCAAACACTTTTTGCTATAACTGTGGTTCCACTTGGGATATAAAACTGATTTTTTTTCAACATGTACAGAAGGTCTAAAAGAGCAGTTTTGCTTAAGTAACTACAAATTTTTAATTTTTTGAGATATGACTATGTTGCAATAAAGGAGCGATATGTAAAGAAATAAAGAAAGTTATAAACGAAATCTGTAAATAAAGTACAAAAACAACGTATGCAGACACAGTCAAAAGTAAAGAGTTGCCGAGTACAAATAAAAATTTACCAATATTTGTAAAACCCAAAGAGATTGAAAAACAAAAGAGGAATTAAATAAAATAAAGCCAAATAATTTAAAAATAATAAATTTGGAAAGTAAAGGGAGCGGAGCAATCGTTATTTAAAGTATGAATTGTGAGGATAGAGAAAAGATTAAAAATCCAATTCAGGAGGAAATATCTACAAAGTACGAGGTCAACCAAAATACGTTAAATATAAAAATTATTTTTATGTCATTTCACTATAATGAAAATGAATTAATAGAAAAATTAAAAAATCAAGCCATAACTTTGTGGCTAATATTAAAAAAAAAAAAGGAGAGGTAATAGAACCACGTTTAATGTGAAATTAAAAGTCGGTAATGAAGCCTATGGAGAATTTATGGAAGATGGAAAATTAAATAATGGATGGGAAAGATGAAGAGTATATGATGGGACTGAAATCGTTCAATGTATGAAATGCAGAGGATACAATCATTTAACAAGAGATTGTAAAACCCAGAAAATATGACTAAAATTCCACGGTCAGCAGAGAACACTCAACTGGGAAATTCAAGAAAATATAATGAAGTATATTAATTAATCCAATGTAAAAGTAGGCTAAACATGGATTTGTATGAAAAACATTTTACATATGATAAAGTATGTCCGTACATAAACATACAGTTTGTCAAAAAAATCTTTGCACATAGAGAAATAAAGAAAACTTTGAAAAATTCATTGATTCCTAGTATAAATAATCAAATTTTTAAATTTTTTTCAAACAGGATTTTATAAACATATGTTTTGTTATTATAACAAATAAAAAAAACTTTTATAACAATGAAAATATTCTAATGTAAAATATTTTTTACATTTTTTTGTTTTGTGCAAAGATTTTTTTGACAAACTGTAATTTAAAAGTCAAAATGAGAAATATAAGCTTAACATACATACATAAATAATTGGCCATTACAACCCTTCAGTCAGGATTACGACCTAGCTTCTCACACCACTTATGTTGTGTGCGTTAACTTTATACATGAGTGGCGGGACCTACAGTTTAAAGTCGACTCCGAACGACAGATTTTTGAGAAGCTTTTCATGGCAATTTTTAGTCACAGAGTTTTTGCCAGAAAACTGCTGAGAGGAAGTCGCCGAAGAAACATTTTTCGTTTTGATGTCTGACCTGAGATACGAACCCGGGCCTTTCGTCTAATAAGCCAACACACTACCCACTAGACCACGGCGACTTCAGTATAAGCTTAACGATATAGTAAATAAAAGAAATACGTGCAATATATACAAATGTATTAATAATTATAATCAAATTGAAGTAATTGCGGTATATCCTGTTTTCATAATATTGTCTGAAGCACACGTCTAAAAATATAGAAATTTCATTACATGGTTATGATAACATCAGTTCATTATCCACGTCGTCCATAACAGGAGGAAATATTACAAAATCTTTGAAAAAAATTACGATTTAATAATTGGATGTTATTCTGCAATGTTACTTATAACGAGTACGATGCTTTAATTGTGTAATATGTATATCGCCTAGCTAGAGCGAAACTGAATTTTGTGATATATATTAGCAAACAATTGAAGAAATATGTGGTAACAACTGTGATATTTTAATTGCCCAAGATTTTAATATTACCGGCAAAAAACTCCTTAATAGAATTAGAAGTATAGTTAAAGACAATGGACTTAGATAATTACTTAACGCTTAAACTCGCTTGACAAAGGATTCAAGAACCATAATGGACTGCGTAATAACTAATAATTATGAGATTACTTCAAAAACTGCAAGATAAACTAAATTTCTGACCATAAAGTTATTAACATACATATATTTAGCGAGAATGGACAACATTAACCGTAAATGTATTTAAATACGAGAAGCATACGTTTAATGCAATGCTGGAAGACATCAAAAAATATAACGATTGAAAAGATTTTAATCAAAATATTAATTTATTTGATAGCTGCCCGAAAAGTGCAATACAGAGATTAACAATTAGAATATAGACACATTTAAATAATAAAGTTAATAATGGTATAAGTTAGAATTCTAGCAATGAAAAGAGAGAAAAATAATAATATATTTAAAAGTTAAAACGGAGAATTCTAGTTAAGCTTAGGCTGAATATAAAATAATTAAAAATAGACACAAAGTGCAGATTGAATATGTACTCAAAGACAGATGTGGAAACAGATTATAACTCTGGTACTTAATAAGAAAGAAATTTTAACTAAGTCTGTTATATGTGACCAGGTAGAATATAGCAATAACTGTGATATAGTAAATAAGTTTAATTCATTTTTTATTGATGGTATAAGTAGCATAATACAGTCAATCGATAAAGTCCAATATTTTAGTCCGGTATCATGTACCGAATAATTTATTTAAATCTCGTAAGATAAACATTGCAGAAATTGAGAACATTGTGAGATAGATGAAGAATAAGTCTGGCCATGAATTTGTCTCAAATAAAATTAGAATTGATAATTGGAATGTATTAGGAAATGTTTTGCTCAGAATAATTAACACATTATATTTTTTTTATATAAATGTATTTGTTTTTAACAAATTTATGGTTTAATGCAAAAATTTAATTTTTTTTGTGTAGTTAAACTACAAATAAGAAATTAAGGTTCTTATTTATTTGTATTTTTTTAAATTTTAATTGAACGTAATAGAAACCCTTAAAGAAATAAAACGCTTTGCTAATGATTGCAAAGCTTGTAATGCAAATTTTTAAATAAAATTAAAGAAGTGACTGCTGAATTAACGGTAAGCTGCGACACTACAGTGAATTATGTTATAAGCGAATGGAAGGTCATAGAAAAAGAAAATACAATGAATAAGACAAATTGAATTAGAATGTCTCAAGTCATACCTAGAGAAACGAACGCAAACAACAAAATTAAATAATACTGTATCTGAGGAAGCAATTAATAATTCCTGAGTACCACAATGTTCAATTTTAGGTTCTTTATTGCTTATATAATACACATAAAAATGACATGCCAAAAATATTAAAAAGGGACAAAGTTGTATTGTACGCCAATGACACCCAATGCCACACAGTGGCAAAAAGTGATAAGGAATGTGAAGATAACATGAAATACGATTTTCCGAAAATAAATGAACGGTATATACACCCCTGCTCAAAATAATAGATACACCTTGTTCTAAAATATTAAAGAAACGCTATTACCCGCAATGATTTTCCGTGATTTCTCATGATTTTAACACCTTTTTTCTCTTCAGTGCAGTGATAATTTCCTTCCATTTCCTCTATAATATTTTTCGATTTTTATGTAATTTTATATCAAAATGAAATTATTCTTACCGTTTCACATAAACACAACGAAAAATCACTCAAGAATTTAATTTTCTATGGAAAAAAATATAAATAAGTCAAGTGTATCTATTATTATGATCAACAATTTTTATAGATTCATCGGAATTTCGCTTTTTATATTTAAATAAATACGTATACCTGTCAAATTTTTCGTATTAAAGATGTAGCCAATGGAACTATAATAAAAATTAGTTTTCGCTGCTTTTTCGAGGATATTTTTACAATTAACGTTTCTTTAATATTTTAAAACAAGGTGTATTATATTATTATGAGCAGATGTGTATGTATAAATAAAAATTAAATGAGAACAAAACAAAAATAATGGAAATAAACATGAATTCTGACGAAGTATTTAAAATAAATGATCCTTTTATAGAAAAAGTTGAGCATATAAAATACCATGGATTTCTAATTGACAAAAAACTCAACTTAAATGAACACATCGATAATACATATAAGAAAATTGGTTTCCGGAAGAGAATTTAAAAAAGAATTTCCAACTCTATAGCAATAAACATATCACCATAATATATATATCACCATAATAAAACCGCACTTCGAATTCGGTTCCACTAAATTCTATACATGCAATATTTCAAAATAAAGCGATGAGGGTCGTATTAAAATGCGATCGGTATACTCATATATAATAGCAATGCTCTAGGATTTGAAATGGATGAATACATAACAAAGATTACAATTTAATAATCTAATGTTTGTTAGAAAAATGAACAAAGGTGACGCGTCTGAATACCTATGCGAGACTTTCGAATTCTAAGAGTGAAGTCAACCCAGATGCAGAAAACGTTGTTTTGTAAAGGTCTACAGCTATATAATTTATTACTAACAAATATTTAAAATTTTAATGAATTAACGAAAATATTTTTAAAGGATAATTTATTAATTTCGTATTATTTAATGATTTGTCATAGTTTTGTAAAATTTGGAAATTTAAAGTATTTTTAATACTTTATTAAAAAAAAATAAATAAAGAAAATTCAAAAATTTTAATAATTGAAAACAAGATTAGAATTTCATTAAAGAATATAGAAAGTGATTTGATACTTTTTAAGATGACTGCAGTTTTTGCTTTAAAGTATTTACAAATGTATGGTCGGCAGTAAAAAAAAACATTCATTTCAATTAATAAGCCTATTATTATAAACAAAATATTTGTCTCTTACCTTACTGCAAAAAACGCCATTTGATTTTTTATCATTTAAGGTAATTGCAGCAGAAATTTTTACAATAATTTCAAAGTTTGCGGATTTAATTTGCTTGTTGAATTCTGGATATAAAGAGTACAAAACGCCTTCAACATCCTCGCGATCTTTTTTTATTACATTTTGTAACGAACTAAAGACTGCAATCCAGACATTCCAACGAACATCGTGGCTTTCAATAATTGGCATTATGCGACGTATTAAAACCTTAAACAGAAAAAATATTGTATTTATAATTTTTGGATTATTTATGTTTATTGGTAAAATGTACCTTTCCTTTGCGGACATTCATCATTGCAACGACTTTGTCATGGTGTAATCCAGTTACCAATTTTTCAATTAATTCATCCTTCGTTTCAATTTCGTAATTAAATTTAAATTTTAAAGTTGGATTCCCAGAAGAATCCGTTGTTCTTTCTTCTGCAGATTTATTAGCATTTTCTAACTGTTCCAGCGCAGCAATGCGTTCATTTTCTTTTTTCTTTTTAATAAGAATTGTCGCGATAACATTTGGATTATTAAGGTCTTCTAATTTTAAAAGCACACGATATAAAGTCTCAATATGCAACAAAATATAACGAGACTTTCGTTGACTGTTAACAGCAGTTACATCACCAACATTATTTGACATTTGCACTAGAGCTGAATGGTCCGATCTAGAGCCTACTGAACTGCTGCAAGGTATGCCACTACCTAAATTTGAACCAGATTGCGTTATGTTGTCTGTTGTATTAACTGAAGTTGACAACAATGATGTTTCGTTTCCCATTATTTCTGCATCTATGATTTTGCGGGGAGCCGTCACACTACCAAATTGTAATTTTCCTAGCGAATTTTCGAATTTAAGTGGTGTAAAGACATAAGTTGGTAGTTTTATGTCTTGGGTATGAGTTTGATTTTCTGAATTCCGACGCTCGCGATGTTGTCCATTGCGCTGGCCATTTTTGTTGCCAAGCTGCACAAGAATAAGTTGTGCATGTCCCTTGGGCTGCGTTAAAGGATGATTTAATTGGTTATCTTTATGGGCTTGGCTATGGCGTAAGCTTCCACTTAACGCAACTTTTCTCTCCTTGTAAACAGTATAATAATAATCATCTATATATGGAGTATCTGTATTTAGCTGGGACAATTGAATTCCAATCAACCAATGTTTTTCTCTAGTACTCATTAAATTAGCATATTCATCAAATTCTTCGTGTGGCAAATTTCCATTTGCTGTAACTCCGTCACGTCTTACGTTATGAATTTGTTTTTGGCCGCCAACCATTCCACCACTTAGGCCACTGTTACGTTGGTTATGATTACTAACGTTTATGTTATGTATTGGACCAATAGTTGGTTGTTGACCTAGACGCGCGGAATTTTGAAGTAATGGGTGATTTTGTTGTATTTCTTGAACGAGACGCATGTTGAACATATTAAAAGAAGAATTTGTTGAATTTTGGTTTTGGTTGAGAATCATCATATGATTCGGAGGATAAGACATACGATTTTGGATGGGTTGTTGCTGTTGCGCTAGTATAGCAGCAGGATGTATGCCACGTGCTGCAGACCTCATAGCATTAAAATTTGGATGCATTGCAAAATTATTAAGCGCGACTGGTAGATGTGTGTTTGGCAGTGGACGTTGATTAGGGAAATTACTTGGCAATCCGCCGTGTTGATTTAGTAAAGGATGAGGTGGCAACTGTGGGTGGCCAGATTGAAAATAAAAACCTGGTGGCAGACGATTTCCTGCAGGGCCTAATGGAGACTGTGGATGTAAAGGTTGCTGTTGAGTAACTTCTTGCTGCTGATGAATAATATTTCCTAGAGGATGTTGTGCCAAATTATTGGCAAAATTATTTGATGGTCTAGGAGATTGTTGATTTACGAAGCCACGTGGAACTTGCGGACCTAAAAAGATGTATTGTGGTATGTTAATTAATCAAGTTATTATTTTAATGTTAACGTTCTTAGTTTATTTGGAGGCTTAATTTGGAAGAGGAAAAGTGAGCCTTAGCTGACATATACAATTCGATAGGTGTTAAACCTTAATGTTCAACGTAAGATTAATAAGAAAAGTGTACTCCTTTTATTTAAAATTTAGTAAATAAATGTTATTTACTCAATAAAATTTATCTACTATAGACAAAATGTGTGTAGCTAATGCTGTAATATTTTGTAATTATATGATTTTGTGAAGAATTTGGAATTTTGTGCCCCTCCATATTAATTGAGCCATATATATATATATTTTTTTTTTAATTTTAAGTATTATTTTTTTTGTTTTCTAATTTTTAGTATTGAAAAAAATTAAATTTAATAATACAAAATAAAAAAGATTCAATACATTTTTGGGTCCTGCTATCGCGAAAACTTAATCGTGACATGGTTGGTTATTAATTAATCACGAAGACTGAGTATGCAGTGTACTTAGAAATCATATTCAACTACTTTCATCTGCTTTGAACTAATACCAATATGACAAGAAAAGACGTTCTCCATTCTCATAACACTCCGTTATACACATAGGAAATATTCGAATACTGCAGAAAGTTATTCGTATCTACAATCACCGTAGTTCCTTCAGAAAGGTTGCGAGCCATAATTGGAGTAATTTCTATAAATTAGGAAATGGAGGATGTATTCGAAATCAATCATCTTCGCCTAATGTTAGAACATCATGCAAAAAACCCCGATTGGTGTTTTTCGTAAATAATTACAATAAAATCCTGAATCACAATCTATAGGCTTAGTGATCTATCACAAAGACCTGTAGCATTTGTCAGGATATGGAACCGTCAATCACAGCAAAGGTGCTCTAAATTTAAAATATTATCTAAAGTTGAAAGGTAGTACAGTATGGTTGCCAGATTCTGATTCGCTAAAAGCTGGACATTGGGTTTTAAAAAGCTGGACCTAAAAAATACTGAGAATATGTTAATTGTAGCTTAGTCCGTGGACAACGTTATGGTAAATACAAATCAGCTCCGCCTTGGAGAGTTGTGTTTCAATTTTTGTTTCTGTTGGAACTACAAAATTGGAAATAGCTTGAGACAACTTCTGCGACATCTGCATTTTATTATATTTTTTTATATTTATCAAGCGAACGGCTGCCTTCATATTTGATTACAATATCTGTTTAGTACAATTTACACTCTGCCATGTAATTATCTTTTTTTCTTATCCAATTAGCATATTTTGCAAACTCTTCCCAGATTCTTCATCAATATATATTTCAAGATTTTCTGCAAATTTTTTTCATTATTTTCACCTACAAAAAAATAAAGGCTGTACGTTAAGTACTTGACTATCGCCCGGAGTAATATTTACTATGACATCAGCTGTTCAAGTGCTAAGACATGTTGTCAGTGATGATAGAAGAGGGGAACTTAGTTGTATAATAAATGTACAATCAGTGTTGGCTAACATGGTTTGACAAAGATAACAAGAAAATTATTGCCCAAGTTATTACAGCGTTCTAAAAAATTTCTATTTAGCTCGACAAATTAAATTTTAGCTTGAAACTGGAAAATCAGAAAAAAAAAGCTGGACAACCCAGCCAAGTCCAGACAGCATCCTCCGAAAGAGGTTATCGTTATACATTATAATTGTTATTGGAATTTTGGGTAACGGTTTATATTTTATGGTACTTCTGAATCATTCATGTAAATACAACCGTCTCTTTTTAGCACATGTAATTCTAATCTAAATTAGAATCAATCTCTCTGGGTTGTACTTCATGTCAATTTGCTTCCATTTACTTCTTTTGACGTTAGTATACGATTTTATGTACTTTTGCATTCTTCTACGAAAATATAATAGTAATTGTATTGCTTGTAAAATTGGTATAAAGTCTTATTATAATCATTTGATAACGGAAAATAACGGTCACCATTATTTAAAGCGGTGAAAAAAATACGTTATACGTACAAGTTTTGATGCTGTGTAAGGTTAGTTCTTTAAGCAGTTTGAGGATTTAGACGAAACCCCTATCTTGGATTTTGACCAAGAGGATTTCTAATCCTATACCTCAACAAAAACAACAATGGTGAACAATTGATCTGTATAACAATTTGCGGCAAATTTTTCAATAAAAATCGCATCAGATCTTAAATTGGAGCAATCCTGGAGAACTTTCTTTTGTTAGACTTTGTGTCTGAATTCATTCAAGGCACGGACAAGGTATAGCGAGAATGCACTGAATGTTCTTATAGACACACACTTCTCCCGGTGGTCAGTCCTGGTAGATCGGGAATAAGTAAACAATCAGCCCCCACGATCTGCATTGTCGCCATTAACAAGGGAAAAAGTTTAGATTTAAATTTTGTACGCAGTACAACTTAAACTCATCGACAAAATATAACATTGTTTTACTGTTAAAGAATATAAACCCAACCGCATTATTCTGAAGGCGTTTAGACCTATAAGTCAAAACCCACTCCTCCAATTTCTGTCGATGTCGCTACGTTCTCCTTTTGCTTAATTATCTTACATTAAAGAAATAATTAGCACATTCATTCAGTGTTTGAAAACAAGTTTTTAAAGAAATACAGTCCCTCCTCACAACAGTGAGCATTAATTATGGTATTGACCAATGTGGCAAACTGGGTCACTCTACGTGAAGGCATATTACTGTCCCTCCCACAGAATGTGGGTAATCTACTTACAAACTAGTTGGCATGTCATTTTCCCTGCTGTATGTAATCCAAATTATGTTGTTGGCGCCGTAAGTGCTAACCATTTGGACATTTATCTAATCGACTGGAAACTGCACTTAGCGTTAGTGATGGATATTATAAAAAAACATAGATTTTCTGTCATTACAATGCATAAAGAATTATTAAAGAATATTCTGAAATCTCGCCCCTGGTTGTAAACTTCAGAACACTGTTCGGAATAAATACTGAATGTTTCCTTCGAAGATTAACGCCGCAAGTCTGTGTTCTGTTGTTCTCCTCATCACGGAATTAGATATTGGACCAGAATCGATCACCATTCTCAACACATAACCGGTAAAAAGCTGATTAGTATCCATAGGCTACTTGTCGACACGGTAATGCATAATTCAAATCACTTCTTATGGTTATTACAGAACAACAGTTTAGGTTGTCTCAAACTCGTAGGACTTAAGAAAGCTATCTGTCTCCCTTCTTTTTTCCTTTCAGCGGTAACTACCTTTCCCGCAAACTGATTTAACGAATTTTTACATGACCTCAGGTGCTTAGCCAAACTGATTTAGCCGTCCATTCAAATGGCGAGACAACTATAGGAGCTAAACGCTCGAATGAATTACCGACGGCCAGATTGTATCGTTCTGTAGTTGCTGTAATCTAGGTAGTGTGTTGCTTAGTAGACGTAAGGCCGGAGTTCAAAACCCAGGTCAGACTTCTAAACGAAAATATGAAGATATTTCTACGGTGACTACCACTCAGCAGATTTTTGTAAAAAACTCTGAGAGTAACTAAAATTGCCATGAAAAGCTTCACAAACTTAAAACAGTAGGTTCCGCCACTCATGTATAAAATAACACACACAACATAAGTGGTGTGAGAAGCTAGGTCGTTATCTTGACAAAAGGGTTGTAATGACCAATTACGTATGTATGTATGTAATGGCATAGCATCTCAGACATTCTTCGTAATCTCAGGAAAATTGTAGACAACAAATTTTTCAACCCAATTTCTTTCTCAACCCAAAGAGAAAATTTGTGATTGACTTTGCACTCGAATATTTCGAAATGGGTAATGAATAAAAGTAAATTCTTTATGTAAATTCATTATGCATGTATGATAAAACATTTTTATCATGTTGTGTGTGTGTTTATTTTATCAGACAGATTTTTAATAAACTTTTAATGGCAATTTTCTTTTACTCGCAGAACTTTTTATCTATAATCTGTTAATTTGCTTACTTTTATTTCAGATTAAACTAAATATGTTACTTTTCAACTGGGATAATAGTTTTTTTCCAATTCTCTGGGTACTGCTTGTTTCCAAAGATTTATTTAGAATGTCACGTAATGTTTTCCCTATTACATGCCAATTATCAAGAATAATTTTTGTAGGTATTAGTATACTGTTTATATTTAATTGATGGAGTTATTCTCTTATCTGAAATATCTGTTATTATTATTAGCTATTTATATTCACCTAACCCTCCTACAACGCGGGGAATAGGTTCCCAAAAAATGCCGCGTTGTAAAAAATCGTGCTGTAGAAGATATGAACTCCATAAAAAAAAAAAGAGTTTGGTTCCAAAGTAAAAAATTTTTCGATAAAATGTTGGAGTTTGTATAGTAAAAATATATGTTTAACATATTTTTGTGTATTTATTTGTTGACATATTATTATGTAATTTAATAACACTTCATTTATTTAAACAAAATAAAATTTCAATTCTACGTAAAATATTCAAGTTGAAATATTTAATTAGCCAAAATAGAAGAATAACTTTCAACTCTACATCAAATGAAAGTAGCATAAATCGTTATGTGAACCGCGGGGAAACCCCTTTTTTAATTTTGACGTCGTAGAACATTATTTTGGTAGCTCTTAAGATGTTGGACAAGAGCAAGGCGTATTTATATAAGGTGGGATAAGTATTACAATAAGTACAACGATACAAAAACAACAGCCATTTTTTGTTGTTGCGATTTCATCATCTTGTCAAAAACAGCTTACTAAAGAATGACGATGGGAAGAAAAAATAAGAAATAAATACTAAACTTACATGGCAATTACAAAACACGAAAATGGTTGTAAAAGAAAAAGAAGAGAAATATACAAACTTCTGACATAATAAGAAAAAACGAAATTGATTATTAAAACAAAAAACGTAAATTTTTTGACATTATTATTTGCATCAGCTGGTCTAACGATCTCACCTTATATAAATACGTCATGGACAAGAGACTACACAATTACGTTTTTGATTGTCACTTTGTAAACACATGTTCGTGTGTAGGGTGGCAATGCTACAAAAAAAAAGTATCAAATATCAACAAAATACAAAGAATTTTAATTGGGCAAGAAAACCTTTTCCAAATTATAATAGTAAATATTTGAAAAAAATTTCATAAATAAAAATTTTCGTAAAAATCGCATTGTAAGGAAATGTCCGCATTTTGGGAACCGCGTTGTAGCGAAAATGCATTATAGGAACGCGCGTTGTAGGAGGGTTAAGTGTATTTTCTTTTAAGCCTAAATTGTTAAATATCACAGACTTTATTTAGCAATTTGATATTTCGTGATTTTGTGCCCATGTATAAAACGGAATCCGTCGTCAAACCGTTTATTAACTGTATTTTGTTCGTTGCCTTTTTATAACTAAACATTTCCATCGTTTAAGCTAAGCGGTTAGCAAATATGAATACATTTTCATAAAATTCATATTTCCCCGAAACCTAATTTTATTATTCCCTTGTAACTCCAATTTGTAATATTTTTAAAAATTCTACATTCTATGGAAGGGAAATTAATATATTCTAGTTATTTCGCGCTTAATGCTTTTGTAATAACATGATAAGTTTTTGTTATTAACTAACTATTTATTTAACGCCATAGTCATTAAATAATCTCGAATTTTTTTAAAGAAATCACTTGCTGTCACTTTTTGTTATATATTATTCGCCTCGTATTCTTGAAGAATTTGGAAAGGTCTGTTTTTTCCGTTCCATTTATTAACATTATTTTGTCAGGCCTTGTATATTTGTATATAACATATATAGATTCAATTATTAAATGAATAAAACCATTTCGTTTTTTTATTTTAAGTTTATTCTGATACACTCGACATTCTTCGCTATAAGCTCCATGATGTTCACCGAAGCCCATGTTTAATTTTTGATTAATCCAGGGATTTAACATATGATTTAACACGCAAGGATCAGGACCTTACAATCGCTAAATATATGATTAGATCCCTTATCCCTTATTATTTTGACGATGCATATTGTCTGTCTGTCATTTCGTTTATATTACCTTAATATTACAATTATTCATAACTGGATTTTAATTCCTAATTTTTTTCAATAATATCGTCTTCAGATTATTTAAACGAAAGGTATGTAATGACTAGAAACAAAAACCAGAGCACTATTTTTTACGTCCATTATTTTTAAATTTGCAGGATCTAACCTTTTGTTTTTGAGAATTTGGCACATTCTTTAAGTATCGCGAATTAGTTTAATGCTTATGTTGATAAAAAAAAATGGTGCATGAAACACATTCAGTAAAATATTTGGGGATTATTCTTCAAAGTAACCTCTGTTAGGATCTGCAACAATCAATGTAGTGAAAAGGAAGAGAACTCCTACGATTGGTATGTTAGATAAATTAACATAACACCCTTAGATCTCAACAAAGTATGCAGAACAAAGCATTGAAAATTTTATACAATTTACAGTTGTTGTATTCTACTGTTAATTTATATAAATAAGAAAGTTACTACATCGATATAACCAATTTATGGACTACATGAATATCAAGTTGTAATGTTTTATTTTAAATGCATTAAAGTACTGGGTACCACAATATACCATTCAGAGAAAACCAATACCCGAAACGGATCAACCCCTAGAGTTCCTAGAAGCAGGATAAAATTGACCAAACAGAACCGATTATGTAGATAGGGTTAAACTTTATAATTAGCCTAGTGCCTCAAAACTTATCGAAAGAATTTCCATGTTTAAGACCTATTGTAAGGAGTATTTATTAAATTCAATTGACACGCTTTTGATATAATTAAATTGTGATGGAAATAAAATTTTATAATTTTTATCTTTCATTATTTATTCCCTTTTTAAAAATATATCAAATAGATATACAGTGAAAGTTCTACTAACGGACACCTCCCGTAGGCGATCACCTCTTTTAAACGGACAATTTTTCTAGTCCCTTTGTATTACAAGAGTTTTTAGAACAGATTACTGTCTTCTAGACGGACACTCAACTCGCCGGACGCGAACACTTTTTTTCCATAAAATACCATCAGTAGACAAAATTTAAAAATTTTACACATTTACATACGCCACAGTAACACATTTATGCACATCTATATATATAAAAATGAATGTGTGTTTGTTTGTATTTATGTGTGTTTGAATGTTATAGACGACTAATCGGCTGAATCATTTTTCTTGAAATTTTCACAGTATCCTTCTGTATGTCTGGAAGGAGTTATAGGCTACTTTTTATTTTGATATTTCATTGAGCGAGGTGCCACGCCCACATATGCAACATTATCTGCTAGTGTAAGGTAATAAAATGGGTACATTATTATTAAATTACAACCCGGCGTTGCGCGGATAATAAATATAACAATAAATAAAAATCCGGTTTCGAAACCGACTTCTTAAAAAATGCAATTTTTCAAATTATTCGGAAACCGGTTTATCAAACAACCCAGTTTTTTGAATACACTAAGTCCTAAATATAAATTGATGCAATTTGCCCATTTTTGGTCCCTTTCCCCTTTTTGGACCCCTTTTGGTTTAACTTTAGAAACGGTACACCTCCAATAGCTATTTGGGAAACTTAACCAAGCTAAATCGTAAAAAAATACCCTTAAAACAGATAAAATACATAAAATTTATGCATAAAAGTATTAATTTTTGCTAATTTTTTCTCCCTTTGTCCCATCTCCCCTTTTGGTAAAATTTTGAAAAGATTTATAGCCTATAACCTGCACCGACAAAAGCTCGATCTATAACCCAAATTTCAAGAAAATCGGTCCAGGCGTTCAGGCGTGATTGGCTAACAAACAAACAAACAAAAAAACAGACTTACAGAAAGATTTATAATATATATTAGGATAACAGCAAGATACCTCAAATTTTGTACAAGTAACTACAGTTTCAATATAAATATTTGGAACCAAAATGGGCGAACTAGCAATAGTGGGTGTGACACCTTCCATATAAAGTAAATACGAAAATCTCTATATCGGAAAAACTGTAACAGCTAGAATGCCATTTTTTGGGATCAAAGCAAGCTGATGAGCTAAATGCATGTTTAAAATCATCATACCTTTGGCGACATGCTCACACCCTAAAATTAACTACTAATATGCGCGTTCAGTTGCAACGTGATGCTTCAGCTTCAACTTTTTCCAAGCAATTGCTTGATTTAGGTAATGGAAGAATTCCAATGGATCCTATAACAAAGTATATAAAATTTCCATCAGACTTTTGCAGAATGACACAATCCAAAGAAGAATTAATAAATTGTGTATTTCCCAATATCGTGCAAAATTTTAAAAATATGCAATGGTTATGTGAACGTGCGTTACTGGCATCCAAAAATATTGACGTTAATTCCATCAACAGTAATATTCTCAACAACATCGATGGGAATCTAAGACACAGTTTCAAATATTGAGGAAGTTGTCAATTATCCAGTCGAATTTTTAAATTCGTTAGATTTACCAGGCTTCCCACTACATAACTTACAGTTAAAAAACGGTGTTCTCATTATTTTACTTAGAAATATTGATCCTCCACGATCTTTTCTAATGACACTCGACTAAAAAAAAAAATGATGACCAATATTATTGAGGCGAACATTATAAATGGAAAGTTTAAGGGAACTGATGTATTGCTGCCACGTAGAGAGAGATGCCTACAATTTCCTATTCGCCTAGCATTTGCAACGACGATTAATCAAGGTCAGTCCTTACAAGTTTGTGGACTTAATCTAGAAAATCCATGTTTCTCACATTGACAGCTTTAAGTCGCATGTTCGTGAATAGGAAAACCCGCAGATTTATATGTTTACGCACCAGAGGGAAAAACAAAAAATATTGTGTATTCCAAGGCATTAGAATAAGAATTATTTGTTTAAGAAAAAAGTATATATTAAATTTTAGTAATCAATTACTAAATAAATAAAATTTTTAATTGTTATATATTTAATTTGATGGGGATAGCGAAGCACACCGGGTATTAGCTAGTAAAAACATAAAAAACTCAGGGTGCAAGCGTTTTGAAAAATAATCTGTAGTTACTATAAATTATAAAAAGAATTTCCTTTCTACAAAAGGATCGGAAGTTCATAAGATATGTTTTGATTGGTTTGCAATTGCCAGGAGCCAAAATTTACCTATACATATCTGGACCAATTGTTAAGGCAAAGGCCAAAGAAATATATTATCATGGGATTTCTGTGTCAAATGGCTAGTAAATAATAGCACAAAGTCCTGACATTTTTATAGTGAACTATCTCGTGATCGGACAACTCTCGTTAACGGTCAAATCTGCTGTGACGATCGGTGTCCTCCTACGGGAGATTTCACTGTACATATATATAGATATATATATAGGGCGTAAAATTACATTTGCATATTTGAAAAGTCTATGGAAGTACAATTTTTTACCAACAATTGGGAAAATAATGAACAAGATATATAACGAACTGACGCAATATGATTTTTTAATTGCATACATAGAAAGATTTATATATCCAAAACCGAGAAAACCAGATCTAATATAGTGTTAAATTTTTGCAAGTTTGGGTTTTCTGCCTAGTATGCATTGTAGGAGACTTGTATCTTATACCCCTTATTTCAAAAGGTTTTTTTAAATTTTCTATTTTTGTAATCATAAGCAATCGTAACAGTGTATGTATTTGTATAAATATCTTAAATTAAATATGAAGTAGGAAAGGAATGTAATGTTTATAACATTAAATTAAAAAATAATAATATAAAATTTTTGCAAACAAATTTCAACACTCATGCCACATTTTGAGTTAAATTATAATATTTAAAATGACAAACGCAGAACTTATGGTCTGTGAGTATGTTTTGGATTGGAATTTTATACGTTATAAATTGCTGTAGTGGCACTAATTTTAGAGTTAAAACCTAATAATAACACTAATAATAAGATTTCCATATTCTACATTACCTTTCTGGGGTAGTAAAACAGAATATTGATGAGATAATAACTGTTGCTGCTGCTGATGGTGTTGGCCTCCATGTTGTTGTAACTGCTGTGATTGTGGCATTGGAGTGGGTGTTTCGGATGAATGGTTTAAAATATCATGAAGTATTTTTTGTTGTTTTGCCATCATATCAATATCATGCTGCTGCTGTTGTTGAGCATGTGATAGCTTAGATTTGGACTGTTGTAGTATCATATTACGTTCAATATCTTCTAAAGTGCATATTTTAGGAAGTTGCTGTTGTTGCAGTGACTGCAGCATTAATGGAAATTGATTAGAGCCAATAGGATGATTTTGTGGTTGTTGTTTTATTTCATGGCGCAGTTGCTGATTGTGATGCTCATGACTTTCGTTTTTTTGTTGATTGTGATGTTGCTGAAACGGAGTTGGAAAATGTTCTCGCAGAAACTCTTCAGGATTAGATGAAAGTGTATTCCCGATGACAGCACTGTTTGCAGTTTCTCTCAAAGTTCGATCTTTTACACCCAAGGACCAAACACTCGGATCCATTTTAACTTCATCACCCAAAAGTCCAATCATACTTTCATTATCGCCATAACTTAAATCCACATCATCTATCTTCATCCCAGATAAATTCAGTTCCAAATCTGAGTCCGCCAAAACATTGCATTGATTGTTTTTCATGCTGGATAGTGATTCAAGACCGGCGCCCGCATTCCCATGCGCGCCACTATCTAAATTGTTGCCATCCGTATCACCGTCCCCCGTCAAACGGACTAGATTTTCATGAACTTCTTCCCAATCGCCGTTTATTGCGGATCCAAAAGTCTCATCATTCAAAGCATCATACTCCTCTTCCGATGGTTCAGCAATACGTCCTCCTCCATCGTCGTCCAACTAGTTTGTATAGATATAATAAAGAATTAATTTCATGATTACAGCACACATATAAATTTTCTGCCACGGTTACTTTTTTGGCACAACAAATACTAAAAGTGGCCGACATCGCACTTCACTCCACTTACTTTGTAAGGCATAATTCTATGCAGTCGAAATATTTTGCACTTTAAAATTTATTTGTTCAGCATAATTTCTCAGTTCTACTTACCGGCACTGATGTATCAAATCCAAAAAATGAGTCTTCCATCGATAATTTTTGTTTATTTCAAGTGAAATTGTCATGACTTGTCACACATTCATCACATATGGCCGCCTTTACAGACATTCGCTAAAAACGATGTCGGCCGATTATAATAACAGCGATGCCATACTGTAAATTGAAATCAAAACAATACACCTATGTTATAGGTAAGGTATATATAAGAGAATACCTAAGTAATAGCGTTAAAAACCTGAAAAAATACAGCTGCAAGATTTTTACGATTTTTTAAAAAATAATAGATAAAACTTTAATTTCAACAACCGCCATGTGTTTTACATAAAGTCGCCATATAGACGCCTTTTGCACGTTGAAATTAGTTTCGAAACAAATGTGAGAAACTTTTTTTGCATTTTCTTTTAAACTTTCTTTCGCTTTTGGACGTAAAAAATTAATTTCAGAAATTTTGTTTTCTTTTATCGCGTCGTGCTGCTGTTTTTAACAGTTGTAACTTTGTTCGGCATTGTGATTTAGGTTCAAACACGAGACATGAATATTATATTTGTTATTATATTATAATATATTATATATTTATGTATTATTATTTTTTAATATATTTACCTTATTTAAATTATATTCTTTTTAATATTTTTTATTTTTTCACCCTTTTTTAATTAATTGTTTGGTGGTAAAATTTTTCTTTTGCTAATGTTTTGATTTTAAACACAAAAGCTTTATATTAACACCGTTGACTAACTAAGAGTCATATCTTACCCACTTCTTCTCCTAAAAATGTTTGAAAATATCTACGATCTAAAAATAGTTTTTAGTAATATAATGTGAAAAATCAAATTGTCGTTTTTGGTTAGTTTTCTTAAAGTTGCTAACTTCTAGGTGTTAATTTCTCTATGCGAAACAAAAAATAAAAGAAAATGTGAAATCAAATACAACTCTGTGTATATACGAATAAAGAACAAAGCAAATTTCCGAGTACATGAAATTCTAAAATCACCCCTGCTCGTTTTTCCCCTCTCTCCTACAATCTCAAGAGTGTTGAAATTTGTTTGGAAACAAATTTCAACGTGCAAAAGGCATCATATATACATATATATATACATCACATTTCAGTATTAAAGTAGATTTCAAAGGATTTGGTGTTTAATTGTGAAATCCCACTATTTTCTTAAATGTAATAGTAAAGTATATTTCGTATTACCCAGCCAGCAATTTTGACAATTTTTTGATTCTTCTGCGCGATTAAAAAGCTCGAATATGCGCTCATTTTCTGATCATAAACGACTCTTTCGTTGGAAGAAAAAAGTGACTACGAGCGACTCTTCTTAAAAAGTCACTTATGAGTCATTTTCTATATTATTTTAGAGTCATTTTCGACTGTTTTTCTAGTAGCTTTATAATCATTTTAGAATCACTTTCTGATCATTTATTAGTCTTATTAACTTTCGTTTATGATTCTTTTTCGAATCGTCTTTCAGTCATCATATAATCGCATACGAGCCTTTTATGAGTCCTTTTATTGTCATTTATGAGTCATGTTCGTATTAATGTGGGCTCGTTTTTATGTCATTTATGATTAAAATTTGAGTCATTTATTAGTCGTACTTATAATTCTATTTTACTCTCATCAAGAGTTTTTATTAGCTTTGCTGCGTCCTACGTTTACACTACAGCGATTTCAAAAATCACGTTCGTTTGAACGTTAAGTATGAAAAAAAGAAAGAATGTTAAGTTTACATTCGTGGTGTATGTACAACAGACATCAAAATTTATTTAAACAAATATTGCTTTTCGTTAAAAAACAAAGAAAAATTTTCAATTTCAAAAAATTGTACTTTATTTCATAGTCATATTTTACATAAAAGAAAATTTATACAGAAAAGCAATTTTTAATCATCTACTTGCGCAAAATATGATCATAAAATACGTAATTACAATTATTTTTCAAACCCCTGCATGATCTGTTTTCGATTACATAACAGAAATAATAGTCACATTTTGAACGTATTTATAGCCCATTTACACTACAGCGAAATCTAGTACTTATGAGATTTCGAGCCAAATCTAGTTGATTTTAACTAGATTTCCCATACAAAACAAAATCTACTTATTTAGTAGATTTCGGCAAAATCTACTCAAAATTTAGTAAAAATTGGAATGCAACTATGTGTTTTGCCAAATAGTACTTAAAAATACAACGCTGCGCAGGAAAAAAATGACATTTCAATTCAAAATAAAAATAAATTAACCCTTATCCTGTATTAATGGGTCAAAATTACCTGAACAGTTTTTATTCCTCATTTATTCTTTAAATACTCAACTTTTGTACAATTATAATTTTAGTGAATGCTATTACAATTTAAAACATAATCTTTGTAGGGCTTTTCACAAAGCGTATGTAAAAAAACTTACGCAAATGGCACTTTTGGGTCAAAATTGCTCAATGCAACATGATCAATTTTCGTATGTGTTATGAGCTTAGTAACAATTTTGTGTATCTTGACAACTTCATAACTAGCAACAACCCAAAACAAAGCATGTAAAAGCGCAACATTTCAAATATATTCAGCGTTGTCAACTCAGTGCTTTTAGCACTGTTTTTAGTGCTTTTTAAAACTTTCGACGCGGAAAATTTTCGAGTTAGTGCCTAGTGCTTTTTTTAGTGCTTTTCTTTTCATGTCAGTGACACCAAATCAAAAATTTAAAAAAAAAACTATAAAGTAGACTAAAAATTAGTCCATAAACTATTCTAAAAGTCTATAGATTAGTCTATAGACTAGACTAATTTTTGATCTAATTTTTAGTCTAGTCTAGAGTTAAATGTATAAAAAAAAACGATAGACTCGAATTAGTCTATAAACTATTCTAAAAGTCTATAGATTAGACAATGGACTAGACTAATTTTTGGTCTAATTTTTAGTCTAGTCTATAGTTAAATGTATATACTAATTCGATATATTAAGACTGTAGTTTTACATCTAAATGAAAGTTTTCATGTGTGAAAGTGAACGTACATTAAAAATAATTTTTTAGACGTATAAAATGTAAATGATTTTACCTTCGAAAATGTATCAACTCTTTTCCTTATTATTTAAATAAATAAATAATATTAATTTTGATTTGTAATTTTTTTTACTGATTATATAAAATGGTGTTAAAATTAAAAATAATATAATGTTTTAGTGCTTTTTTGTCAAAATTACGCGTTTTTTTAACGAGTTTGGTGCTTTTTGAAAATTTATAGTTGTCAACGCTGAATATATTCTTCGTTGATGTGTTTTTGAAGTTATTACTTTTGTCCAAATCGTTCTAAAAGCACCAAATATGCAAATAAATGTACCGAATGTCAAAAATCTATTTGCAGAAAGCATTCTCAGATCAATGTTGTATGTAATGAATGTAAAAAAATAAAATTGTTATATTTCTGAAGTACAGGATAAGGGTTAAAAATAAACCAAATAAGGAACATCTTCCTCCCAGAATGACTCGTGACTAACCTGCGGATTAATATTTTTATTATTACCTATATTGCATATGCTTACATCTAATAGTAATGCATTTGCAACATTTTTTGAAATCTATGTCCTATATTTTTCATTTTTATTTGGTATTAAACTAAATTTGGAAATATTCTTTTCTTTTAAATTTCAGTCAGCTGCTTTTGTTATTAAAATGAAATCTTGCTACTGTCAAATAAATCCAGTGTAAACTATCTAGATTTTGAGCAAGATTTGAAATCTAATCTACTAGATTTCGCTATAGTGTAAATGGGCTATTATTGTATTTTAAATCGAACTCATTTTACTCATTGGCAAGAATCATTTTTGAGTCCTTTTTTAATCGTGTAACTGACTAAAAAGATTTTGATCGCCAAAAGTACTCCAAAAAGACTCAGGAAGGTGATTTTTATAAAAACAGTCTTCCAAATGCTAGCTGGGTAAGTTTTTGACTAAAAAGGTAAATAAATAACAGACAACATCCCATACTAACATTTTATTTTTTAAAATTATTACAAAAGCAATAATATTTGAACATTCACATTTTCGGTTACAACAAGCAAAACATGGGGTTTTGTTTACAAAGTATATGTAGATAATTGGAAGTGATAGAAAAAGTGCTATTGAGTTGAAATAGAATATACCTCACAACTGCATTATACCCATCCCTATATAAGAGCGACAAACGTTTTTTGTCTGAAAAAATTTCTCATGTAAATGCAATTTGTATGCAGTATACTGAAACACGCGGTGGCAACGCAGTAAGAGTTTGCAATTGTAAAATCCGATTTTGACAGAGCGTTTAATATCGAAGATGGTAGCAAAAGACAAGAAATGTAAACTACAAAAAAGTATGGAAGCAATAAAACTTTTGTGAAAAATAAACAGGGTTGTTGAATATATTGTTTTTTAGCACCCTGTTTGCTAGGAAACGTTGGGCTTGCTTTCAAATCTAGATTCGTTTAACTCTCTCTCGAAAATACATAATCCTATATACCAAAACATTACAAACTAAAGGCTCAGTAACGTAATGTAACAGGAAAGTCTCAGTTATGCGGCCGTAACGTAATGTTACCGCTACAGTAAGAAACAGCTGATCGTTTTTATTATGCATAAAGCAATACGAATGGTTATAGAAATGTAACGTAACCGAAATGGAACGTAAGAATCTATAAAAAAATTGAATTTTCTTACATTTTTACGTGACATCTGTTTAGCAGTGTTAACAACATTTCAATATTAAAAACCACCAAAACTGGGAATCGAAATTATAAACAGAATTTACATTTTGTTCGCATGTTATGTTTGCCCATAAGTGGAATTTTCTTTAAATAAAACTATTTTAAAAATCCAAATTATAATTTATTTTATTATTAACTTTTATAATTTAAATTAAAAATAAGCACTATTTTACTATTTACATTATGTAGGTAGTATCAAATTTTATTTTAAATTAGATAAATATAGTTATCGATTTTTAATTAATTAAAGCGTTCGAAAAGCATTTCAGTTTGCATTTCACTTTTACTGGAGAAGATAAAAACGTTTTAACATTCGTACAAATTCGGTTTCCGAAATATATGACCTGTTTTTGCGGGATAAACGATTTCACTTGTGTCTATTTATATGGAAAATACGATCAAAAGCACTCAATTTTGTGTTTATGTTTTCCTCAACCAACAAACACAAACGAAATTGAGTGTTCTTGTTTGTGTGAAAGTAAAATTGTTTGGGTAATAGAAACAGTGCATGAAACTTTTAATAAATATCTTTAAGTAAATATAAAATCGTTGAAATGAATCCAGAAAAGTGATAACATCGGTTAGCAGCTGAATTAAGGAAAAACAAAAGACACCATATTGAAAGTGACAAAACATAACATAACATAACATACGTACAAAATGTAAATTCTGTTTATAATTAAAATTTTCAGCTTTAGTGATTTTTAATATTGCCATGTTGTTAAGACTACTAAACAGATGTCACGTAAAAATGTAAGAAAATTCTATTTTTCACAGATTCTTACGTTCCGGTTAGGTTACATTACATTTCTGTAACCACTCGTATTGCTTTGTACATAACAAAAACGATCAGCTGTTTCTTACTGTTACGGTTATAGTGTTTTCACACCAAAATTTAAAACCTGATTTTAGCATTAAAACCATAATCAGCAGATTTTGCGTTCACACTGCAAGTTTTCTTAAATCTGGTTTTAAATCCATGGCGTTTATGACTGCGGAACAGCTGTTTTTGTGTTGATTTTGTCTTTTGTTTATTTATGTTTTGTTAGTTTTCGGGGTAGTTTTTTATTATTTATATAATTGACAATATTTTGGTAGAATAAGAGAATAATTTTGAAAGGAGATGAACCATTCTATTACGGAAACGTAATTCAGAACAATTGTATTTGGTCACAGTTTTCATCGATCGTCACTAACTTAGTATTTAACCAATTTAAAGGTATATTCACAAATTCCTAAAACAAAAAGTGATGAGTATATATTTTGTTATATTTTTCTTTCTACTTAACTTTGCATCGAAAACATGGTTGTATTTCATGATACCAACTTAAAACCAATTCAAAAAAGGTTTTAAGATGGTTTTAACGCAATAATTTTGTATGGTAAAACCAGATTTTATTTTTGGTTTTGACGATAAAACCAACTCTTGCGTTAAAACCACTCGGTGTGAAAACACTATTACATTCCGTTACGGTACGGCCTAGCCTCCATACAAATTCCCTTCGAAATTGCACTTATTTGCACATAATTATGGTAATTATGTAACAATCACGATAAAATTTAGCGTGGATCAGTTCCGTGTACTAAGAAATCATGGTGTAAAGTTTGGTGAAATCGGATCACATTTGACCCTTGTCCCTACATAAAGTTCCCTTTAGTAATTCACGTTTACGCTTATAAATATCTTTTAAAAGATAAAAGAAAAGAATTAGTGAATAAACCTGCACTTTAATTCGCCGTCTTACTTGTGAAACACAGGAAAACCGCTATATACATATTCAATAGTTTTCGACCACGAAAGCTACATCGACTATAAGAAATTATTACTATGTTAGGAGACAAGTTTCTCATTATTTGGGGCATAAGTCTTTATGTATGGCGGAAGCAATACACACTGTTGCGAAAAATCCTACTGTACTCCTCTTAATTGGCGTTAATTAGCCAGAATTTCTCTATCGCAAATAGAATGTGATAAAGACATTTTGCATCATCAACAACAAACAAACAATCTTCCCAATTCTTCCTCCTACAGTCTCAGTATACTCGACGGTAAACCGAAAGATTTTTGTAATTTACGAATTAAAAAAAAAGAGATTTCTGGATAGCCTCTACAAGGCGGTAAAATGACGATTTCATTTCGTTTGTAGTAGATATGATATTTCGGATATTCGAAAATATAAACAACACCCATATGCTCATATGCTCGAATTGGAGTGAGACCATGAATTTTAATTTTCGATGTAGACGATGTGTAAACGAATATTGAGATTATAATTGAATTGATTCATCCCAATCAATCTTTTGAATACAAAGATCTTGTAATATGATTATGGACTTTGTAACAATTGGGCATAGTAGTCCAAGAGGATCAAACAATCGAGAAGACACATAAAATATGTTTTGAATTTCTGTTTCAAATGAAATAAATCATGCTTCGGAACCCAATACATTCTCAAGGCTTTAACAGAATCGCAATCGCTACATATTAATTTTTCTTTCTGTAGAGAATTCAAAAGCCCAGGTTGACTGGAAAACACTTGGTGAGATTAAATTCACCTGGATTCATTATGAAATTTCAATCACCTGATCACAAATTAAAATTAGTTAATCATAACAAACCATCAACGTAGAAATCATCACTGCGAACAACTTTGGAACCAATATTCAAAGTCTCTTTGAATATGTCATTTAGGTCAATCAGAAATCTAATGGCTAAAAATGGCACTGAAACTGTACCGTAAGTAACAGTATTTAATCGAAAAAGCTTCAAATCAGGTCATTAAGTGAAACTTGTGAAAAAGTTCTACACAAAATATCAAATACTACCCGCAGTTTGGTTGGAGGACGCAAAACAAATTTAAGTGCAATGAAATGATGGGGAGTGTCTGGAAATTTGTCCGAAAGTGACATATGATCCAAGTTTAAGTACTCCTTCATGAATTCTGATGCACTTGTTTGGTAGTGGCATTTTTGGAAACTCTTCGTTTCAAAGAGAGAAATCGAAATTCAAAGGAAGATCCTAATAATTTAAGAACGGACTTAAAAGGTAAAAAAACTTAAAATCACCCTGTCGTTAGACGTACAGTAGTTTTGAAGTTTTATGGTTCTGAGAATGAATTTCAATTGATTCGATGGGAATCAGTAAAAATTTTCTCGTCTTCTATTAAAGTGTTTATATGCAAAACTTTAGTATTAAATGAGTCCCTGAATTGATTGTATCTTCAAGTAAAATCCAACCAAGCAAAGTTTTTTGAAAAACTGAAAGTCTCGGTCCTACCTTGATTTGGTAAACAAACATTAAATAATGTTTCACTAATAAGGGCGCCCTTCATAAAAAAATATTTATATACATACGTCGTATCGGACTATTACGGGCAGACATGCAAGGGTAAAACCGACAGAAATTTTTAAGGGTTAACTTAACTTATGAGTGATCGAAGAACAGTATTAAATTAAATGAATTAAATTAGGCCACATTTTTCAGTCGAAAAAGAAAGATGTGAAGCGGTGTTTTGTTATTTTATAAACGGGGATTCCCAACAAGTTGTAAAACAATAAAGAACAATTGGATAATTTCACATTCATATATGGGTATATAATTTTGAAATACAAGTTATTAACATCAAAATTAGCAAACACAGCTTTTTGGACTAAATATGTTAAACATCTCGATATTTCGATTAAAAATAAACTTAAAAAACTTAATGCGACGTCTCGTGCATCGTGCAATTACGTTTTATTTATCACAAATGTAAAAAATATGATGTTGTCGAGATCCAATTTTTATTTTTTGTAAAAATTATACTTTATCTGCCTAGCAACACTCCAAATTACATATTTTTCTTGAAAACCGCCCAAAATTCAGTATTATTCGTAGACACTTTAAAACTAAAAACGTCGTATAACAGATTATCTAACAAACTTACAAGAATGAGAATTGAAAGATTAAATTCTTACTAACAAATCAATTTAAAGAACTATACGTGTACAGGATTCAAATTTTATATCTAGCAAATGCATATGAAAATATTAATGCTGTCACCGATGTAAGCAACTCTCAATTTCTTCACTTTTACTAGTAGCTAAGCTATTCGATATTAAATCTAACCTCCTTGAACTTGTTATTTCATTCTATAAGTCTTTAGAAGAGCCAGATGTGGCCTTGAGGTTATAAATGCTAGGCATTTTAAAAGTAATACTAAAGGTCTTTGCACTAAAATCTGCAACGGAAAACCCTTTTCATCTTCTTTGTTGTGCTAATTTTTTTTTACCGGAACGCATTCCGCACTCCGGTTTACGGTTCGGAAAAACAAGCAAGTTCGTTCCGGTTTTTGTTCGGTCCAAACCCTTGTTTATAAAAATACATATTAAAATTCGTCAAAAATTAGGAAAAAAAATCAGCAATTCTTTTTATTTTTTTTTTTAAACGTTAGCCAATTCTCGTTCTCAGAAATCATCTTTAGTTCCGGAACGCATTCCTGTCCAAAAAGGATGTACCGGAACGGCGTTCCGGCTCGACAACACCACTGCTGCGATGAGTAATAGAACGAAGTACACATCTGTACCTCGAATTTACGCGGTTTTTAAAATGAAGAATAAAATTAAAAATTGGGAAGAAAATAGTGCTAACGTTGACGTTGAGTCTGACATCGAAAGCAATGAACCCAATGTATTCTCACAGCTAAATTTGTTCACGATGGACTTGTACTAGGAAAAAAACTAGGAAACCATTTTCAAGAAGGAGATGTCTTTTTAGATCGTGGTCTTACATTTCGACGAAATATATAATGAGCTATTAAAACAATATGAAGAAGTCTACAAAGGTATGACTAATAGAAATAAGCAACAAAAGGTTACCTCTGAAAACTTTTCCAAAAACTAAACTAACGAAACTGAAACAAATTCAACGATTGAACAATCTAATGAGATGACTTTAAAAAAGACTTCTTGAAAATGATAGCAATTAAGTTAGCTTAAAAATTTTATGTTTTGTGTAATGAGGTGCATACATTTTAATGTTTATGTTTTTTTTTTATTTAATTCATACTTTAATAAGTTATTAACAGTATAGAACTATTTATTATTTTTTTTTTTTTGCAATGAAAAGGCTTTTTTACAGCAGGTATTTGTTTTATACGGTTTTTCCACACAAAAATATAAATTTCGATTTACGCGAATTGGCCAGGAACATATCAACGGCGTAAATCTAAGTTCAGGTCAGGGATGTTAAATAGGGTTTCCAATTTTGTACCACCCTCCAAAAAAATTGTACTTTTTGGACCTTCGCGGTACCATTTTTTTTTAAATTTATTAAAACATAAAAAAGTACATAAAAATTCAATTGTACATAAAAAACAAAACTTAACATTAACATACATTATATGTATGAATAAAATAAGGTACATAAAAGTCTTATGAAAATATGAGATCAAAATCAGGAACTTATTTGTTTAGTTAATAAACTATTTGGTATTTTTACATCATAGCAGCATGAATTTGTCGATCTTAACCAATCTTTTGTCTGTATGAGACTTGATAATGTTGGCACATGTAGTCTGTTTCTTTCCTTAGTTTTAATTATATTTTGAAAAGAAAAAACTCTTTCCACATTTGCAGACGAATGTGGAATAGATAAAATTCCAGCAACGACTCTAGAAATATCTGGAAACATATGGACATTCATCTCATTTTGTAAATTAGCTACTACCGACCAAAAACCACATATGTTTTCATTTTTTAACGACTTCAGTCGCTCGACATCAGCTAAAGCACTAAATTGATTATTAATTGAATCAAAATTAGCAATTTCATTCGGAAACATTTTTACTAGAAGCGGTACAATACTACTTGTGTTACCAGAAATTACATTTTCAGGAGTAAATTTATGGAACCACATTAATACTTCGTTATTAAAGTTGACTTTAGTTCTTAAAACTTCGCAAAATTTTATATAAAATTGTTTGGCATTTTCTTTAATTTCTTTAACAATATCAATATTGATATTATTTGTAGAAATATATAAATCCACTTCTGTTCCGCAATAAATTTCTTCAATGGGCATGTGATTTTTGTAAAGGTCTACGATAGATATATCGCAGTCATCCAAAACATTTTTTCTCATGAAATTACGTGCTATTTGACGGAATAAAAAAGTTAGCCTTTGTAAAAATACATGAATTCGCGCATCTTCTGATTGCATTTCTAAATTAACCATGTTAATAATTTTAAGTATATATTGCATAAATAAAAAATGCAATTTAAAAGAAGGATTTTTAAATCCTGATGAAAGAAACAATAATTTTTCGTTTCTGACATCCTCCTCAAAATTTTCTAAGGTAAAATAGTATTGTAGTGGCTCCCATTGTTCCACAATCCGGTCAACGACTTCTTGCCGAGAAAGCCATCTGGTTGTTGCATATTTAAATATTATGTGAATATCAGCCCCGAAATATTCTTGGAATTTAACAAAATCGACTCTTCGACTAGCACTGTTGCAAAAATAGTAGTTAATATCTCTTATAAATT
This sequence comes from Sarcophaga peregrina, assembly GCA_014635995.1. Lineage (NCBI taxonomy): Eukaryota > Metazoa > Arthropoda > Insecta > Diptera > Sarcophagidae > Sarcophaga > Sarcophaga peregrina. The sequence continues at coordinate 88,999,338 of CM025789.1, forward strand.
TATCAATTTCGTTCGGAATTCCGAGTTTTGCGGCAGCCACAGAAGCTAAATTTAAAATGTGGCAAATACACCCATTTGAAAATAATTGAGGCACTAAATTTTTAAATTTAATTTGAACTCCATTTTGAGATCCCATCATGACCGCGCAATTGTCCGTTGTAATGCCAACCATATTTTGAATGGGAATATTTTTTTCACGTAGCGCTTTAATGGTGCTTTCATATATACCATTTGCAGTGGAGTCCTCTAGCTGCACCATTCCTAAAAATCTATCTCGGCATTGACCATCAAAAGTTCGAATAACTATAGCTAAGTTTTTAGAAATGCTGCAATCTGTACTTTCGTCTATCACTAAGGAATAGTAATTATTTTGGCAAAATTTGGAAATTGAAGTGGTATTTTCAGGCCCAGTTAGATTTGTTTCTCACTACTTTTGTGTGACACTGTTTATAACTTAGCAATACGACAACAATTTGTTTATTCGCTATTCTTCTTTGCTTTCAATTGCGACTGTTCTCTTCACACGCAACAAAACTTCAGACAAGACTGACTGAATTCCTACTACTCGCTGCCTGATTTGTCTTGCCTTTTTATATGCCCTCGTCATCAGTCTGACGAACATTTTTGTTCGGGGGCTGGTGGCTTTCTGTGTCCTGTACACGACGTCGTTTAATCGTATAATTATTTTATACGGTCCATCCCAGGTAGTTTCTTCCGCTTTGGCTTGTAGAGTAGAACCAGTTCTCCCTTATGAAAGCCCTCTGTGTTTGCTGCATGATCAAACTTCGCTTTCATTCTAACACAGACCATTTTTATACGGGTGCGCACAAATTCATGAAGCCCATTTACGCTTTCTACTTTTTCAGTGTATGTGACATCCCTCTCTGTAGCGGGCTTAACACCAAACTCTAAGTCACCGGTCAGTTTTATCGCAGTCCCAAAAATAACACTGGCGGGTGATCTAGATGTTGAATTATGGAACGGAAATCGGTATGCCAGTAGAAACCTCGAAATGTATTAGTCCCAGTACTTCTGTTGCTCGCTCACTACTTCCCGCAAGGATTCGATTAAACCGTTCTACCATCCCGTCTGAGATTTCTATGTTTTATGCCTCTTCTGTGTTCAATGCTGAAGTCGTAAGTCTGAAGGCGCTCAATCCAACGTGCTAGCTGTCTTTGAGTGTTCTTAAATTGCAGTAGCCATTTCAATGCGGCTGATCATTCCGCAAGAAATGTTGGCCACACAGGTACTTATAATAATGTTTTATGCACTCCAGCACTGCAAGTAGCTCAGACCGGGTTACACAGTAGTTCTGTTCAGGCTTTGACAATGTGCGACTATAGTAGCCTACGACTCTCTCTGCACCATTGATCACTTGAGAAGGTACACCACCAATACCATATCCACTTGTATCACTGTCTAGAATGAATTTTTCCCCTGTGACTGGATGCGCCAAAACTGGTGCAGCACACTATAGATCTTTTAGCGTCTGGAACGCTTTTTCACTTTAATACACTTTTGGTTTCTTGGTGAGCTCTTGGATGCTTGCAAAGTTAGACACAAAGCCTCTGTAGTATGTGTATAATCCGAAAAACCAGTATAGTTAATAAAGATTCTGGGGACGAGGCCAGTCCTTTACTGTTCGTATTTTATCTTCATACGAAGATATGTCATCTGCTGTAACAAGATGCCCAAATATTTCACCTGTATTTGAAAAAGGCACATTTCGTTACGCTTTATATCAATATTTGATGAGGTTCTTCAGATGTTAGTCGAAACTTCTGCCGATCACTATTATGTCATCGAGGTATACCAGGCATGTCTTCTAATGCAGTCCCTTAGTAAACATTCATAAGTCGTTTGAATGTGGCCGGAGCATACAGATCCCAAATGGCTTAACTTTAAACTGTCTTTAAACTTTAGACCTTCACCTCTGTTTTTCCGTGAAGGATGGCAGTCTCTCCAGTAGCTGCCCGTAGTCTTACATTATAAAGTACCTCACACTTCCTCTTCACTACATCTCGTCTGATGAAAGACTGCGTCGCATTAGTAAAATAAATATAGTTAAGGTGTGTTGTCTGTCACTTATGTACCCCACGTTGTAAGTTAGTTGTTGTTTTGATGCATCACCGATATGGACATTGCCACTCAGTTCGGGTTGATTGTGTTTAACGGGGACTCTTGTGTAGATGGTTGGTAATTCACCCATTTATTATTCTTCGTTGGTGAGACGGATCTTGACATTTTGCTGTTTCTTTGGAAATAACCGCCCTTTCCACAGTTTAAACAATTAAGTTTGGCCTTTTGTTCTGCATTCTTCTTCCTCCACGACTTCCGGCTTGAAGCGACTCATTAGCCGTGTGCGTTCGGCACGTTAACTCCATTCGGTACAGTTCTCGTTTGTGCCCGTCGCCGAATTTGCGCTGTAACACCACCATTGAGTCGTTATAGTTGTTTCTGCATAATCATCTACTGGCTGCTGTTTCGAATTGAAATTTACATACGGATATGGGTGAGCTCCCATCAAAGCAAGGATGTTGTTGACCTTTTTCTCAATTTTAACGAGTTTTCCGTCAACCGCCTTGTCCAAATTAATCAATTTTGTGTCAACGGACTTTTCTAAATTTGACGCCTTTTCCTCGATACTAGTAATTCTTTTGCTGACCGACTCATGTATTTCCTGCAGCCCCACTGTTATCGTTCGAAGTTTGTTTTTGTTTTAAATTTTTTACACAATTTTTTGTTCTCTATTCCCCATTTTTGTCATAATTGCTGGTTGCATTTTTCCATCCATTGATCACTATCTTTGCGAGACTCAGCCAGAATTTTTCGGCTTTAAAAGCTTCTTTTCCATCAATTAATACTTGTATTTTTTTCATCATAGCGGCTAGCCACGAATTAATGCCAGTACTGCTGGTTGATGCAGTGTCTCATTCTTCCTCATCTTCGAACTCTTAAGTATCGATATCAATGCCATGATGCCGAAGTTCTTCCATTAATCGCCTCTTAAATTCATTCTTAGTGCCTGTTGTTGGCAGCTCTAACTTACTCAATACTCGTATGCCATGATGCCGAAGTTCTTCCATTAACCGCCTCTTAAATTCATTCTTTGTGCCCGTTGTTGGCAGCTCTAATTTACTTAATTCTCAATTGAACCGTTCCACTCTTAGTTCACAGAGTTTCATTTTAGTTTTTTTAGTTATTTTTAAATTTTGCGATCCCATTTCTGACACTAATTGTTACGTTTTACCCTAAAAACGTTTACAATACGATCTCGTAGATTGCATATGAAATAAAATTAAATTTGTGTTTAGTTATAATTAAGATTCTCTATTATTCGCCAAATTCACAACTTTATGTAAATAATGCAAGCTCGTAGATTGGAAATAAAATAGCAATAAATTTGTGTTTAGTTTTAACTAAAATTCTTTATTATTTGTACATCGTATTATCGTCAGTCGGAGGGAAATTTTCCAGTCCAGGTCCAGTTTCCCAGAGTAGACTCCGCTACCAACCCTGTCATCGAGTATAGACCCATCGGTGTATATGACCAGGAGTTCCAGCGGATGATCGTGCCAGGTTCCCTGCGCGGGACTAGAAAATTAAAACCGCTATCAAAATGTTCAGTGTGACCACAGGATCAACCTTCAAAATAGAGGAGTGGCCAGAAGGGACGATGCGCTAACGAGACACGGCATTGAGTCTAATCACAGCAAACTTAGCTATATGTTTAGCGAGAAGCAGAATAGAAAGTCAATTAAGCATTGCGCTACAACGCTTTTGTAGGGATGGTACGTACAGCACCAGCAATATGAATAGCTGCAGACCTTCTGACCTTGTCAAGAAGTCTGACATTGAGTAGTTTGTTGAAAGTACTCCACCAGAAAGCAACACTTTATAGGAGGTTGGCCTCGATGATTGCTCTACTGCTGCAGTAAGCAGCACAGGTTTGCCCGCCAGTCGAGTTTGGGGCCGAGGATCAGGCCCAGATTTTGACCTCGGAACTTATGCTAGGAAGGGTGAAGGTCGAAATATTGTATCTCCTAGTGAAAATAATTGTATCGGTCTTAGAGGGGTTAACAGACAATTCTAAATCCCTTCACCAGTTCAATACAATCGACAGTGCTAAGATCAGTCTTTCCGACAGCTTCTGCGGACACTACTACTAACTATGGCTTTATTGCCAGAGGATTCGAGTTGACTACTAGATTCCAGAGAAGTGGCGACTGAAGATCGCATTGCGGTTTGCCTTTACAGACAATTCTCTGACAATGTGTAGCCCCCATTAAGGATGTTACTATTCTCGATTTAAGATCCTGTCCTAGGTTGAGAGAGTTAAGAGCTCTAACTATAGCGTTCGGGTTGACGGCTTTAATACACGAAATGTGAGTTAACTTTGTCAAAAATTGCGAAGGTGGTTGCGCGCGGCGATTAATTCAACTTATTGTCGTTATGGGGTTGTGTGGCTTGAATGGTGAAGCTTAGAGGAGTTGTGAATTTTGAAATCAACTATTTTACTTTTCGGAAAACTGAATTTTAGACAAGAGTCGTAGCCTTAAATATTAACCTCACTCACTTTCTGGGCTAGTGTACGACATAATTGAAAAAGATATACGTAAAGATATATTGAAACATGTGCCTAAAGGTTTGCGCACAACTTCATTGCGTATCTACATTGCAAGGTGCCTATGAAAATTAAAAAGGGATAGTAGTTGATAACCACCTAATCCATAGGATTTTCATATACCTGAGCCGCACCCTATGCGAAAACATCCGACCGATGCAGACAAATGTACGCTTATACAGATAAGTAATAAGTCAATTTTAAAATTCCATCATTTACTGTCATTAGTATCTACATATGTACTCTCTACGAATGAGAGTACCTACATAGGTATTTTTAGCCAAATACTAAGTTTAGGTCAAGCATGGGGGAGCATTTCATCACAGGAGTAGGTGTAGGACTATAGAAACAACGATTTGAAGCAAGCACTTTACAAGGCTGTGGCTTAACCATAATTGTCCAAAACTACTCCAAACAGCGGCACAATTTTAAGATTATTAAGTTTATTTGAGAATAACTCGCCTGTTAGCTCAATAAATCGACTTTCAGCACATTGGAGCAGTTGACGGAAGAAATAAGACGAGAATGGAACAATTTTTTACACCAACCTCACGACGTTTACAAGTAGAAATAAAAGTAAAAGGTCTTGCTTCCAAGTATTAAAAAAGTGCGTTTGATTATCCAATTATGCGCTTGACATGCAATTTTGACATATTTTAATTGAACATATGTTAATTGAACTTGCTGGTATTATATTTGATTTACTCTGTATTTTTATATTTTTCGCGCCTAAACAGATACATAAGTTTCTGTTGACAAAATATATATCGTGAGAACACAATTGGGAGAGTAAGACGTTTCTTGTACATCCTTGTAAAAGACTTGAGTTTATAGGAAATTTATTTTTTAGGAGTTTGTTAAAGTACACTTTGGAGGTGTATATGCAAAACAAAATTTAAAAAATGCAAAAGAATTTGTGAAAATTCTTTGCAAAGTAGTTTGAAGGTGCAAAAGAAGAAAAAAACAAAATATATATTATTTCACGAATGCTATTCACTACCGGGCCAGAAATTGACAACATTGTGGCCTTCTTGGGGACGATTGCTGTAGACTGTGTAATGATGAAGGTATAGCACTGGCCATTTCATAGTCACCAGCAGCAACTCGTTTCCTTACGTACTCCTCCGTACTCCTGGTTGAAGTGTTGTAATGGTCAATTATGTATGTATGTATGTAAGTCCTATCGTCTAAACCACTCTTTAGGCGGTTATATAAATCCCACGATATGTCAATATTTTGTGTACGAGAGCCGATAGCCCACAGAGTCGAAAGAAATTTAAGCAAAAGTAAGACTATCGTACGATTTATCATTCACTTTACCTTACGTTTTAAACGTAATGCATAAATACATAAATATCTTAAATTATCATATATAAATCCAAAAAATAAGTCATCACTATGCTTCAATGGAAATAAAAATGCACAAGAATGTATAGGTTACATAGTGAAAAATAAAATTATGCTAGATAAACTATTATTCGAGATTTTGCGATCAATTTTAGCCTATCAATATTGTAAATACATTTTTTTTTTCTAACATACATCTTAAAAAATTGATAATCTATTTTGATTTCAACTAGTGTTTCAATTTTTATTCAACAAAACGGCTGATGTGTGTAAATACTGCCGCTCAAATTTGTTGTTGTTTCTGATAAAACATCTCGAAAAAAAACTTGATAAAATATTGAATGCAAAGTTGCTATTAATTTCTGTGCCTTTTTACAGGGAGTGCGTTAAAAGTTTTAAGAAAGTATTAAACGTGATCACAGAATAGCAACAAACAAGGTTTGTATAAAAAAGACAAATTTTGAATGCTTACCTGATTTCTGTAATAACTAACGAAGTTTGTTTGAAGTAGATTTGAAAATATTGAATGTGTAGATTCTAAATCCAGAAGCAATGTTTTAGCATTGTCTACTGAATGTCATAGACTTCTAGACACATGTCAACCCGGTCCCTCCTTCCCCCTGACAAGCCGTAAAAGTAGCAGGTTGATGGCTTTCCCACCTCATTGATGGCTGTACCGCAAATAGCCTCTAGTAAAGACATATCCGATCTGGTCCAAAGGTACATAATGTACTAAAGCTTCCGGGCGTTTTCAATTTTTTTTTCTTTGTATTTTAAAATAATGGCTTCTTATTTTTATTAATTATCGATGTTAACAATTCCATTTACAAAATGGCCATGCCCACTTGATCAAGTTGTACAACAAATTGGTGCTGGTTGAACTACTGTTGACCAAAAATCTCTTTCAAAAGTATAAATTTTATTTAAGAAAATTTTCAAATGAATCAAAACCATGTTTTGTAGCAAAATTACTTAAAAACGATAAAAATATTAAAATTTTAAGAAAGAGATATAAAGAGCAAACTTTAAAACTGAAACAAGAAATTAAGATAAAAATTGAAAAATTAATTAAAATGCATAAAAGTAATGTATTATTTTAATTGGAGTAATTAGTGTAATATTTTTATTTTAAATTTTTAGGTGATATACAGTGGCTGACAGAACAATGGAAACTTTTCAAAAATTCATTTGTGTTATAATCGGACGAAAATTTAAAAATCTTTTTAAAAAATTGAAAAAAAATATAAATGATGTTATGCACTGTCTTGGTGAAGTTTTTTGACTTACAAATTTTTTTTTTTTTGAATAAATTCCAAACTTATCACAATTTATTTTTTATTTTCCCGTATTAAAATCGTTTATTTTTTAATTTTTTTATCTTTTTTATGCTGTTTTTTAAATCTTTGGCCACTTTTAGTATTTGAATGAGCAAAAAAAAAAATTTTTTTAAAATATTAAAAAAAAAAAAATAAATAACTGTAATCATAATGTATTATTATTAATTTTTTATGGATATGTTTCGTGCAGAATAAAAAAATATTACACTATTTTGTTAAAAAAAAGTGAATATTTTTAATTTATTTTCTGAAATTTCGCAGTTATAAAGTTTTTAATATTTTAAAAATACATAAATGTTAATTACATTACACAAATATTATGCCATTTTTTTAAATTTTTTTGAAAAAGTTTCCATTGTTTTCTCAAGTACTGTATGTTTTTATACGAATGTTTGTATTTTATTCTTAATGAGAGCGCCCTGGTAGTCTAGTGGGTACTGTGCTAGGCTATTGACGTGAGGATTCGTACCAGATGCTCTGGTATGTGACACTACACCGAGCACATGGACGAAGTTGCTCAGCTCGTATTTAATTAGAATATAATTTGTAATTGTTGTATTGTAATAAATAAATAAATAAGTAGTTTTTTATGAGAAATAAACAATTTAAAAATGGCACTTCTTATAATCATATACGAAATTTATAGTTCTGTCATTCAAAAAAGAGCTTTAGTACCATTATACAATTTGTTAAAGTAGTAAATATATGGGTTGATGTTATGATTAATTCAATCTGCTGTCATCATGGAGTCGAATATTTATCAAATTTTATAAAAACATATTGTTAATCTAGTTTTGTTGTTTGTTTTGGTTCAGTCGATGTCCCGTTATTTATTTTTTGGCGTTTCTTTGTTTTTTCTATTCAAAGTAAAATTACATATTGTAAAGTGTTTTTGAATATATTTACAAGCGCTTTAACCGTGATTGTGGTATTAAAAATAAATAAGTAATTAAATAAAATAAGTAAGTATAAATTAAAAATAGTAAGTGTTGTTGTGTTTTTTATATGAAAAGAAATGTTCGGCTTCAGTAAAAGAAAGAGTTGGACCCATCCGACCTTCGCTTACATTGTCGGTAGAGTTGGGCCTATCGTACGGCCTAGACTATCGCTATGTAAATGTAAATGGAAACTGAATATAGACTTTGGATTAGTTGCATCTACATTGTCATTGGTTGGAAGATGTATGGGCAAAAAAAATCCGCTATGTATTTGGTGTAAAGAGAACGTGACAAAGACAGCTCTCTCAGTTAACCCTATACCTAATTTGCAACGTACAAGATTCCGATGCAAACTTCAAAGATGTAATAGCACTTCAGAGAGACCAATTATTTAATATTTAATAATTTACTTAACCAGAATGTGACTCTCGATCGAAACAAAAATTGGTATAGATAATTTCTTATAAAGTTTACCCAAAAGTAAACAAAAGTTTTAGAAGATATCAAAGGCAGTAAGAGGTAAAAATAACGGCGTAGTAATTTGACACATAATGGTCAAATTATATGTGACGAAAAGCTAATATCATAGCAAAGCCCCCTTTACACGAGCACAAAAGTAATATGTAAAATCTCGTGAAAAAGTAAAATGAAATTCCATCCGTATTTTGAAAAAGAGAATAATAGTCGTATGATTATTTTTTCTGTGTGTTTACTCGATTGGCGTAAGTAAGACGAAAACAGCTGTTAAAAAACCCATTTTGCTTTAAATTTGTAGCAATCGTCTCCAACGCAGCTGATCGTGCAGGCTTATTATGATAAAACTCATGTTTTGGATGATATAAGCATTCATTGAATTTCCAAGTCTTCACCAATGCCAATATCGCAGCTTGACTCTACTCCATCTAATAAATAATATGAAATGAATAAATAATATTTAAATAGCTTGAAACCTTAAAATAAAATTACTTACCTTTGGTAAAACTGAAGACAAATCAACAACGTTTTCCCAATCCATTAAATTATTAATTAAATGTTAAATATAATTCTAAAAATATTTTCACAAAATAGGAATTCTTGTTTGCGCCAGAAATGTTTTTTGTTTTTTTTTTTTTTTTTTTGGCACATGCGTTTTACACTTTGTAAAAATACATCTCTGACCTAATGAAATTTTCTTGTTTTTTGAAAGATTTCAAAAAATGAAGAGAGCCATAAGGCAGTCAAAATTTTCATCCGTCTTTTCTCACAGTGTGTGATAGTTTCATTAGACGCCTTTTGCACGTTGAAATTTGTTTCGAAACAAATTGAGTTTATAGGAGAGAGGGGAAAAACGAGCGGGGGTGATTTTAGAATTTCATGTACTCAGAAATTAGCTTTGTTCTTATTCGTATATACACAGAGTTGTATTTGATTTCACATTTTCTTTTATTTTTTGTTCCGCATAGAGAAGTTAACATCTTGACTGCCGCGGCAACTTTCAGAAAACTGGCCAATAACGACAATTTGATTTTTCACATTATATTACTAAAAACTATTTTTAGATCGTAGATATCATCAAAAGGCAAAAATTATGTTTTTTAGGAGAAAAAGTGGGTAAAAGATGACTCGTAGCTAGGCCCTTATTAAATATCATTAGTCTTTGTTGATTTTGTGTTTGTAGCGCCAAACAATTAATTAAAAAAGGTTGAAAAAATAAAAAATATTAAAAAGAATATAATTTAAATAAGGTAAATATATTAAAAAATAATAACACACAAATATATAATATATTATAATGTAATAACAAATATAATATTCATATAATGTTCATGTCTTGTATTTGAAACTAAATCACAATGCCAAACAAAGTTACAACTGTTAAAAACAGCAGAACGACGCGATAAAAGAAAACAAAATTTCTGAAATTAATTTTTTACGTCCAAAAGCGGAAGAAATTTTAAAAGAAAATGAAAAAAAGTTTCTCACATTTGTTTCGAAACAAATTTCAACGTGCAAAAGCCGTCTTACATATTATGTTTATACGATCCCATCCGTACTCTTCTACATAAAATTTTGATAGATCATATTACTTGTGTGCTCGTGTGAAGGGTGCTTAACAAATTCAACAGCTGATGATCTAAGGTGATTAGAGTTGCCATCAACACAAATCAATACTACTGAATACACAACTGTAGATGATATGATATTTCATATAAACAGTTTGAAAAATAAAAAATCTCCGGAATTTCACTAGTTTTTATTAAGAAGCTGCCCATTTCATTCTTCCGATTTGTAACAAAAATTTTCAATTGGTGTTTAAGTATCGGATATTTTCCAAAACACTTTAAAAAGGCGTTGTGGATATGGATTAATATTTAAACTTGATAAATTCAATTACTCGATATACCTTAAAAAAAAATAGTAAAATGAACTATTCCAGCTGGAGTACCTCAGAGCTTAATATTGTCATCTGATTTTAAACCAACGGTAAAGTCTCTAAAGACATCTTAAAGAGAATGACGAAATGATTATTGGTTCCAAAAAGTTTTTATAATGGAAGATTAAAATCAACCACGAGAAGACTCAGTTTTGTTTTCCTTTATAACAAGCCTCCGAAGAGAATATCTATCCATCCTCTTGTAATAAACGGAAAAGTTATTTCAATACAGAATGCTATAAAGCAACTTGGCGTTATTTTGTGTAAAAGATAAAATTTCGACAACATATTTTATAGATATGTAAAGAGGCATTAATATTTGTATCTACTCTCCAAAACAGAAAGTCGCAGTTGAATTGAGAGAATAAGTTATTACTGTATAAAATGTGCGTATTCCCCATTATAGGTTACGGTGCTCAAATTTGGAATAAAAAAGTGTAAAAAAATCTGAAAAAACTTGAGGCGAATTTAAAAATTCGAAAACTGTTTTTAATTTGTCTGGAAGATTTTTCACCAATCGCCTACACAATAAATGTAGAACTTCAAACAATAAGAAATTTGACAAATTAACTAAATCTTCATGGCTTTTGTAAAAAGTTTCTGAAGTCAGTTAAAATAAAATTTCTTAAAAATTCTAAGGGTTTTTCTCTCTTTTTACCAAAATTGTTAAATTAAATGTTATTATTGTGATAAATTATATTTTAAGTGTTATAATATTATAAGTCAAATCTTATATTATATATGTAGTAAATATACTTTTAAATGATTCATGATAGTGAATAAATAAATAAACACATAATGGTACCCTTGATATATACTATTGTTACGTTTTTACCTTTTAAAAACGTTAAAAATATGAGTTCGTAGATTGCAAATAAAGTAAAAATAAATATGTGCTTGATTTTAATAAATTCTTTATTATCTGCACAATTTTTGTGCCACTGTTCGAACTTGTTTCACGTATACAATGATATTTCACAATATGTGTTTGTTCTTTATACTACTCTGCTTACAACCCTTTTGTAAGCAACAACACTTGTTAGTTATTCTTCTTGCTCACAACCTTTTTGTAAGTACAACACTAACAACTGTTTTCTCAAACGCAACTTGTCTGCAGACAAGTCTGACCGAATTAAAGCTCGATAGATTTTAATTCTCAACCAACGTGACGTCGTCTTACACGATTAAATTCAAACTCTGCCCTGCTCGCTTTAACTTGCCTTTTATACTACTGGATCATCAGTGTGATGAATGCCCTTGAAGGACGATGACGTCCTTCGGGAATAATCTAAAAATGTAAACAACCTATTCTTATTTTTGTTGTTTCTTATTTACATTCGAGCAGGTAGATTAGTTGTTGTTGATTTATTTGTCTATCCTATTTTATACTGCACGTTGTTGTTTCTTGTTTACTTCTTCGTTCCCTTCATTTTGTTGTTGGTTATTTACGTCTTTTTATCCTTTATTCTTGTTGGTATATTTTTCTACTCATTCATTGATCACGTGAACAGTGCGCTGTTTTGTTTTTGGGGCTTTTGTTTATCATTTTATGCATGATCATTGTGTTGTTTTTGGAGCTTTTGTTTATTATTTTAACAACACCATTTCCACTTTCGTAACACTATATAAATTTTTATTTCAAACATTTGTAATGTATTGTTGTCGTCTTCAAAATAATTAAGTAGCTAAGGCAAGGACCAATGATACTCTAGGTATACTACATACATATATATGCAATAGAGACTTACAAAATTGCATGAAATATAACTTTTTTAACTATTAAAATATTGTTAAGTCATCAATAATAAAGAGTGATCAGCTCTTCATTTCCTTACATTTCTCATATGGTCTTAAAATAGATTTAGGATTTTATTTATTAAAATTTCTTTAGATATCTTTTTATCTTTGTACGTACGAAAAGGTATTTGTATTATGTTCAAAATGCCAGAATTATGAAGCAACTGATTGTTTTATTACTGTCGGCTTAAAAGTTCAGTATATTCACTCTGAAATATTTTTAATACCATTTTTATAATTTTTTTTATTTGTGATTGGCAATCTGGCACACCAAGTAATTTTCAATATAAAAATCTACATATCTGCACTTCGGCAGCCCTGTTTTCATCATTGTTGCAAAATATAGGAACTATGATTTAGTGACGGCAGCTGATTCAGAGCCGTACAAATTTTGTTATTGCATTGGTGTACTACTACCTAAGAATATAATAGTGAATCTTTCGTTTGCTGTAGAACGAGTTGTTTAGTTACTACTTTGTAATATTATTTCATTTGAAATTAAAGGCAAAGTTTCATTAAATTTAGTTAATTTTAAAAGACTTTAGAAATAAGAACGAAAGTGTAATCGTCAAGCCATATTCGTCCACCAGTTTCCTATACTTACTGGAAGCGGCTGGCTGTATAAAAACATCTAAGTTGAATGTAATGTTTATTTATGTAGCTTTATAACAAACGTTAAAATTAATTATCTGAAAGTATAGTAGACCTTATGGAGATTTTTTGTTTCAAATTAAATAATGAAAATGAATAGTTTGAAAGTAGATGACGACAAATCTACGTACCTGGGATTCGATTTAAGTACACAGAAGGTGAGTTTCTTAAAGGCAATGAACTTTTTGGCCTTGTAGAATGTTTTAAAATTATCTATCTACAAATACTGTAATTTAAATGAAATGTAATTTAAAAATTTATCTAATTAATTACTTAAACTCGATATATTGATGAAACGGATTCTATTGTGAAATATCGGCCTAAAGTTTCTGCAATATAATATTTTTTTATCAGTTGCGTTTCAAACCAAAAGGTGTTTCTAATTATTTAAGCTGAATATTCGACAATAGTTTTATTGCTCTGTTATTATGCTTGCCTCATTTTCAAGCTTAGCTTTTTCAAATACAATACCTATCTCTACATCTATCTTATACTGGAGAATAAAATAGCACTCGCTCAACTCTGAATTTATAACAGAGTTAATTTAATTTTTGAAAACTGGCCAAGAAACGACAATTTGATTTTTCACATTAGTGAGCACGAGATAACTCGTAGTTTGACACCCTGGAAGGGAACGCAATCTACGGGTTACTTCGTAGTAGGCAGACAACGTGTTAAACTGATACTAAAGCTGTTGTCAAAGCAGAGTATAGCCGTTATTTTTCTTTTTAAGAAATGCGTAGAATTCATGTTTCTAAAGATACAATGATTGGTATCGGTTGTAGATAAATATTGTATGATATAATTTAACCCTATGGATAGTAGAACACATCATTAATTTCAGCATGAAAACTAATCAAAACACATTTTTCGCACTTACCTTATTACTAGATCAGAAGTTCATAAGACATATCTGTAGAAATTACAGGTTGCAAAAGCCGATGCTATCAAATAGATAGGAAAAGAGTAATGAGACAAAACAAAGAGTAGTTATTTAAGACAAAGAAGATAGAAAAGAAAGGCTCAAAATCTATTGGGAAAATCCCGTTCAGGAATTCTAAGTTTAAATATCAAATACTAGAAATTTGATTAACAGGCTCTGGCTGTTATACGTTACCGCAAACCCAGTAGTAAGAAGTGGTGCTACTATGTTATATACTAACTCAAATGTATACTAACAAAAACGTCAAAAGTTACTGAACTCAAAATTTTAATTTTTCGAGTTTATATACTTAAACTATGCAGAATATATGTACTTGTTTATTTATAAAAAAAAAATATCAGTGTATTTTGTTGTTGTCAACTGTTACAAAAAATAGTCCAAATATTTTATTTTTAACCATTTTTAATTAAGTCAAAAATAGTTTTTCTTCGATTTCTAAAAATTTAAGATTTTGAGTTGAGTCACTTTCGTACTGGGTGTGCGATATATTTTATTTACTTTTAATGTGTGTTTATCGTACATGTAAATTTATGATATAGTAAGGGAAGTAGGTAATTAGAACTGGCTATTCATCTAAGAGAGTTGGTTGAACACTCTTAGACCACATAGAGCTCATTGTGTTTATCACAGCTTTCCGCAATCTCCTAGCCTCGGTACTACTCGGAGCTCTCAATGAGCTCCTTCAGATCATACATATAGTAAGCACCTAAGAGCCTTTTTCTTGTTTGACAAAGTTCCAGAAAAGTATCCAACAGGTTAAGGGTAAGATATGTGCGGTTAGAGTTTCCTTGATTCTTCGCACCGCTGGCTTTTCACAGCTGTCTTGTCGGTTGACTGTTCTAATTCGGCAAGTTTTTTCTTAGCTAACGCAAGCGACTGCATATCACGCGGGCTTCGGCTATCCTCTGGGAATTTTCAGATCCGTTTGAGGTCCCGCCTAGCACTAAGTCGCTTTCTTTATTTTTGTTTAGAGTTAGAGGCTGGACGTAAATCCAGCAAACGTCGGTTTAACATCCATTCTCGGCATTCACGAGGGAAGGACTTTTTGGCATTTGCCGCGTTATTTTCATGTTCATTTGAAATATAATAAGAACAAGTAAAAATTCTCTTCCGGTTCAAAACAAAATTTTTGGTTTCTATGATGCAAAACAATAGGCACAATTAGCTATGAATATTACGGTATCGCATATTTTCGCCAATTTCATACATTTTTTTTTGTTTATTGGAACTGGAATATTATTTTAAAATTAATAATACTTTAACAGAGCTTAAAAAATCTATTTCTTTTCTCATTTACCACTCGGACTATAATAATAATTAATGGCTTTAAATGTGAAACTAAAAGTATGAGTTTAACTAGTACAAAAATTTAAAATAGATCCAAAAATAACATCAGCGGAATTTTCTGCAAATATAAAAGATGTTGGTAAGGAAGCTCACTCTAAAATTATTGAGACGGATATTCCTATATGAAGCGATTATACGATTAAACGAATACCATTAATAACTGCTATTAATTAAGAGAGAAAATGTCGTATGCAAAATAATTTGAAAATGAGCCTTCCAGCTTGTGGGATCAGATGGTATTCTCATATATGAAAGGAAGCTTAATGCTTATCGACATAATATGCATTCTATAATACGGGTTTTGTAGAAGTTAACTGAAATAATGGACGTATCTGTTTAGATACCGCTCCTTTATTGCAACATAGTCATATCACAAAAAAACTTGAACTTGGCAAAATGCAATTTAAGTTTTCAAGACATAAGTCCTATGATCTAATTGCCGCAAACACTTTTTGCTATAACTTCGGTTCAGCTTGGGAAATCAAACTGATTTTTTTTCGACACGTACAGAAGGTCTAAAAGAGCAGTTTTGCTTAAGTAACTACAAATTTTTAATTTTTTAAAATATGACTATGTTGCAATAAAGGAGCGATATGTACATATATCCAATTTTGAAGGAAGATGTTAAAAAGTCTATAGAAATTAAATTTTACGAATTTATTCAGTTTTCAGCACGAGAATTATCTGAAACATTCAGATCGAGACCTGAAGTTATGACTTCAACGTAATATGGAACATGTCGTCTCATATACTTTATGAAAGATATAAAAAATCATTACGCTTCATGGCTAACAGCAGTTAGCCTAAATGCCGCTAAAAACAGTGCAATACGCATCAAAATTAATGGCTCATATTTTCATACATATGAACTCAATTTCGTTTGTATTTTCAAAAAATTATTACTGTCCATCATCTATTCAATCCAATTTAAAGAATAAAACCAGATAAGAATCGAAACACAAAAAATTGTTTAAAGTGCCGTGAATGGACAAGTAAAGGTTGTAACACAAATTTAATGTTATACTTCTAAGTATTTATTTGGTATAATTTTCATAACATTTTGTATATAAAGTCATATCATTTTGATATTTTTACAGGTGTGTCCTTTCTTCTGTTGTGCAAGTTTGAGACTATATTATGTGTGGTATTTCGTTGCTTTTTCATCAAATTACTTATTTTTTTTAATTAGATGTAATTACTACATTTTATATTTACATTTAATTGTGTTGTTTTTCTTTTTCATAAGTAATAAATTAACAATCATATTTCTGTGCATTTAGTTTTATTGGGTTACTGTATATACATACATTTGAAGGTCAAAAAATTTTAGTTTACATTAATAAATTAAAAAGTAAACAAAAAATAGTTTTTATCAGCGATCAGACGCATGACAATGTTAATAATTAAAGTTGATAAGCAATTTTAAAATCTTTAATCTCAATTAGCATGCCTTAAATGTCATTATTTATTAGCTGTAATCGTATTTGATTAACATATTTTTGTTTGCAGTATACACTTAACCCTCCTACAACGCGGGTTCCTATAACGCGTTTTCGCTAGGACGCGGTTTCCAAAATGCGGACATTTTCTTACAACGCGATTTTTACGTACGAAATTTTTTTCAAATATTTACTATTTTAATTTGAAAAAGGTTTTCTTGCCCAAATACAATTCTTTGCATTTCGTGACACCTTACACTCGAACATGTGTTTACAAAATGGCAATCAAATACGTAATTGCGTAGTCTCTTGTCCAACATCTTAAGAGCTGTCAAAATAATGTTCTACAATGACAAAATTAAAAAGGGGTTTCCCTGCGGTTGTAACAACATCACACAACGATTTATGCTACTGTCATTTGATGTAGAATAGAAAGTTATCGTTCTGTTTTGGCTTTAATTTATTAAGTCTTTCAACCTGATTATTTTACGTAGAATTGAAATTTTATTTTATTTTGAAGTGTTATTAAATTAGATATGTCAACAAATAAATACACAAAAATATATTAATTCAAATTCGAATATTTTATTGAAAAATTTTTTACCTTGGAACCAAACTCTGATTTTTGTATGGAGTTCATATTTCCCGCGTTGTAGGAGGGTTAAGTGTATATGAGGAAATGCAATCTTTCAATATTTGTTTGTTTTTGTTCCAATGCGGTAGTTGTTTCTTATAATCGATTTTCTTGGAATTCATAGTGTCTTACTTAGTCCTGGAAGAAACAATTAATCAGTGTTTCCTGTTAGCTATTTAATAATTATTATGCATATATCTATATTAATTAAATATTTAATTATTCTCTGCGTAGCAAAGTACAACCAATATACCGTTTGATCGGATGAAATATGTACATCCGGTGACAAAGACTGAAAATTGAAAGTAATTTATTTTTACCCTAAGTCTAGAAGAAGAGTATCATGTCGAGAATTTGATCATTTTCAGTAAATCTGTTTGTTTAATCCTAATATATATTATAAATCTTTCTGTCAGCCTATTTTTATGTTTGTTTGTTTCTTAGCTTATCACGCCTGGACCGATTTTCTTGAAATTTAGGATATAGATCGAGCTTTTGTCGGTGCAGCTTTTCAAAATTTTTTCCAAAAGGGGAGAAAAATAGGACAAAGGGAGAAAAAATGGTAATAGGTAATTTTTTACGACTTAGCTTAGTTAAGTTTCCCAAATAGCTATTGGAGGTATGCCGTTTCTAAAGTTGGACCACAATGGGTCCAAAAAGGGGGAAAGGGACGAAAAAATAACCTTCGCAACGCCGGGTACAATCTGCTAGTATTAAATAATGTTTATATATTATATACACTACGTAATGTGTCTCATATTTATAAGGTTACCTCAATTTTTTAAATATCTCTTAAAATATTACTTTAATCGATTAGGTTTCTTTTGAAGATTTATTTATTGTTCTATTTACTTTTACGAAGCCGCCAAAGTCTAGTAGTAGTGTGCTGGCATATTAGACGGGAGCCAGTGGTACAAAACCCGACTCAGACATGTCAAACAAAGAGAAATATTAAAAAATATTACTTCGGGGACTTCCTCTCAGCAGTCTTCTGGCAAAGTCTTTTAGAGCAAATAAAACTGTCATTAAAATTTTGTTAAAAATCTGCCGTTCGGAGTCGACCTTTAGAACTGTATGCCCCGTAACTCGTTGAAAAATTAGCAAACACAACATGGGTGGTGTGAGAAGCTAAGTCGTAATTGTGACTAAAGGTTGTAATTACCAATTAAGTTAGTACATATTATTTACTTCGAGGAAATGTTATATATATATATATATATATGTATGTATATACATATATATGTGTGTAATATATATAATATATTAATGTTACAGTAAGACCCCGCTTAACGCTGTTTCAGTATTATGCTGTAGTAGTACCTGTTATATATGTGTACAAAAGAAACAGCCATTCACCACCCAAAAGCGGTGCACTATATAGCGTGTGCTATGTATCTTTTTCAACACTTTTTTGTTAGCCTGTCCAGAATAAAGACTCCAACTGTATTTTATATGTACTTGTTAAGTTGCCTCGTTTAACGATGTTTCATTTTGCGCTGGAACTTATTGGAACGTATACTCCGCCTTAATTGGGGTATGTAATTTCTATTACGTAAACCATTATTCAGTGTTTTATATACATGATACGGACAATTTATTTATTTTTACTATTTTTTCAACATTTTTCCTAACTTGGTTGGATTTAATACCCTATTTACTAGAGGGTTTTGAACTTTAAAATTTAAAGACATGAGTTTCTTGTTTCTAAAGCTGCCTGCATTTTTAAAATTCGTGCAGGCTTGAAATTTTAATATGTAATCTGCTTATGTTTCGTCATTTATTTCAGTTATGAAAACATTTGTTATTTGTTAGAGAAATATTTAATAAAATATAAATATTTTGTTTCCTCAAAATTGAAGATTTTTAAATTGACCATATAATCACAAACACGAAACTAGTGGATTATGTAACAAAATGACAGAACAGCAATAAAGCATTAGTGTTAGATATAAGCTTTTTCATTAAATTTGATGCGGTGGTATGGGAGATATTTGCAACCGACAAAAAAAGTGCTTTAGAAATAATATATATGATTGTATACATAAATTTTAGTAAGATTAAATGATTAGTTTGGTGTTAACAATGAAGTCATATATTTTGATGATATTAATGGAGCTTGGTTCTCTGAGGAGGTCAAAACCCGAGAGGTTGCCAAAGAGTTTACGTCTATGGATTGAGTAAACTGGGCATTCAATTAAGATGTGTTTTATTGTTTGGTGGCAGTTGCATCGATTACACATTGGAGGTTGGGCTGGTTGTTTTAAATCCACTGATGAGAGAAAATAGTGTGTCCTAAACGTAGTCTAGAAAACGTTCGTATTTGTTGCTTGCTGACTGAAGTAGGGTAGATTGGGTTAATGTGGTGTGGATTAATGTTAGAATAATGGGGATGAGTATTATTCCTTTGATGGAGTTTCAAGTCGATGAAATTGGCGATATGACGGCGAATGTCGATTTTTTCAAGCGTGTTGTCAGTCATAATGGGGATGAGTATTATTCCTTTGATGGAGTTTCAAGTCGATGAAATTGGCGATATGACGGCGAATGTCGATTTTTTCAAGCGTGTTGTCAGTCATAATGGGTGCATAGGAAGCGTATTTAGCGGTGATATCTGCTTTTTCATTGCCTGTGATGCCGATATGGCTAGGAATCCAGTGTATTTTTATTATGTTGTTGTTTTTTACCAGAGAGTCCCTGATTTTATTTACTATTATCCACTTATTGTTGAATGAGTTGCAACTTGTTTTTAAAACCGAAAGGCTGTCAGAGAATATAACGGTTTTAATCTTGTCCCTTTGTATAAGTCGAATAGCCTGGTAAATAGCACAGGATTCCGCTGTGAACACTGATGAGTGCTGGTATAGAGTGCTAAGCAATAGGTTTTCACCGAAATCATCCACAACAGCGTAAGCTGAAATGTTATTTTCGGACTTAGTACCATCCGTGTAGAAAAAACGCCAACCGTTGTTTCTCAAGTTGTCGTTACGTTCTGATAATAGATTAAGAAAGACGGCCTTTGATGTCATAGTTTTTATTTATTCATTTAGGCGTAAATACAGTACAACAAGATATTATCTTATTTAATAGTACTGCTTAGGATATAGGCATAAAATATTACAAAGATAATAACCTTAAAAATAAATTAACATTAACAAAAATTAATAAAAACAAAATTTATAATAATATTAAAAAAAATGTGATTGATTAATTACGTTTGTACATTATTGTTCATTTAAAAATTTAATTATTGCAGTCTTGAAATGCTTTGCATTGCTTTGTAATTGTATGTTGTTCGGGAGTTCATTCCAGAGACGAATTGCATTAATGTAAAAGTGTCTCTCAGATATCCGTTTATGGTATCTAACGCTATTAATTTTCAAGCCTCTATTAGACCTTGAAAAAACTAATCTATTAAACAAATAATGGGGTTTCCTAAGATGAATGATTTTATGTAGGTATACCAGGGTACGGCACTTCAACAAATTCTCAAAAGATGTATTATAAATTTGATATGAGAACTCAGATATCCTACTGTACCTTGTACGACCATAAACATATCTAGCAATACTGTTATAAGTGACCTTTAGCCTGTTCCTACTCATCGAGTCACAACTAGAAAACAGTTCACATCCATACAGTAAAGTGGGGATGAGATATGTTTTCGCTAGCAGCATTCGAATATTAAACGGAGTAAAATATTGCGCTAGATAAAGATTCCGCAACATGGCAACCGTTTTACCACAGACAGCATTTACATGGTTGGACCAGTTAAGACTGTTGTCAAAGACAACTCCAAGATTCTTAACACTATATACAGTTTCAATAGCAGTATTATTAATCCTTAATTGTGTAAGCTGTGCCGTACAGTTTACCTTGCCTATTATCAAAGCCTTTGATTTCCTCGGATTGAGGCAAAGACCATTAATCGACGCCCATTGAAACACATTATGCAAATCACAATTTATCCTTCGTATACAATCTGTAATATCAGACGGCATGCAACTAATGTACAGCTGGACGTCATCTGCGTACATTTGTACATTGCAAAATCTCAACTTTCTTGGCAGGTCATTAGAGTAAATTGAATATAAAAGTGGACCAAGTATCGAGCCCTGTGGGACACCTCTAGATGTTAAAATACTGTCCGATACAGTACCATCATGATACACAAATTGACTCCTATCCCGCAGATACGACGACATTAGCTTGACAGCAGTATCCGAGAAATGGCACATGTGTTTTAACTTTTGGCATAGAATAGTATGATTAACAGTGTCAAATGCCTTAGAATGATCGAGTAAAACCAAAAATGATGTCAAATTGTTATCCGCACTTAATCGCAACTCTTCCAAAACATCAATGAGTGCTGAAATGCAGCTGTAATTAGGTCTGAAACCAGACTGCCTTTCAGAAAGCACGCTATTACCATACAAGTATTGGGTTATCTGCTTATAAATTAATTTCTCGAAAATTTTCGATAAGTATGACAAAATTGCAATTGGGCGGTAAGTTATATCCTGTTTAGGCACAGGTATTATCTTGGCACTTTTCCACATTATAGGAAAAGTAGATGACGTAATTATAGTATTAATTAAATGAGTCATGTACGGTAGAACATATGGCAAAATTAATTTTACAAATTTGGGATTAATTCCATCACTTCCGATGGAGTTAGACCGAACAGCCAGAATGCTCTGAACAACATTATCCTGTGTAACGTTATTAAATTCAAAATTCGGTTGAATCAAGTGGTTAGTAGTAGGGAAGGCATCAGAAGCGTTGTAATACTCCAAATCGGCATCAATTCCCGGTATATTCGCAAACTCCAAGCTGAGTTGATTTACATCAATCATTTCATTGAATTTAATACCACTATTCATTATACCCAATGATTGTATATCTATATATATATATATATATATATATGTTATATTTGGAAAGTGACAAATCGAAGCATGAGTCAATAGTTATCCATGGGGGAGTTTTCCTGAGATATTTAAATTTGGAGAGAGGAATATTTAGATCAGAGCATAATGATAAAGATGAAGCTAATGCAGATTTTATTCGTTTGGGCTTAGCGGCAGAAATTATAGAGGAGATATCGCTGTCGAGGATTGAGTTGGTACTATTGAGAAGTTTAGGTAATAATCTGGCTTTCATTTCGTAAATTCTATCGATTAAGGATGGGAGATTGGCTTTATGGAGGATGTTGTCTATGGGAGTTGTGCGGAAAGCGTAGATGCTGGACCTGACGGCTTGATGATAAATAGGCTTTAATATGTTAATATTTGATTTACTGCTGTTGCCATATAAATAAAGACCGTAGTCCATTTTGCTTAAAACTAGAGCTTTGGTGAGGTATAATAAGGTATTAAAATGAGCAAAGCTTTTATTGGATAAATAACGTATTATGTTGACACGTGAAGTAAGTGGGCCTTTTATTTGCAGATTGTGGTCTTTCCAGGTGTAATTCCGTGTAAATGTAAGGCCAAGAATTTTTAATTTTGAAACATTTTGGATTGGAGTATTGTCAATAACTATTGTATGTGAATTTGAATCGCAATTGTGCTTTCTGCAGACATGGAATTTATTTGTTTTCAAAAGGGAAATTTTTGCGCCGGAATATTCAGTCCAGTTTTTAATATCCAGAAGTACTTTTTGTAAGATTCTATTGGAGCCGTTGTTACTATTCTTTTTGCACATTATATATAAGTTATCAGCGTACAAGTAATGATCAACAAATCGGTTAGCACTGATTATCTTGCTAATTTCATTAAAAGCTATTTGGAAAAGTATCACAGAAAGTGGTGACCCCTGTGGTATGCCGTTTTCCAGAGAAACTGTTTTAGATAGTTGGCCATTAATTTTTACTCTGAAACGTCTATTCAATAAAAAAGCTTTAACAAAGTTAAACATTTTTGGGTCTATCGACCAAGATTTTAGGATGCTCAAAACGACATGAGAGCCGATTCTATCAAATGCTTTTTCAAAGTCGATTGATAGGATAGTACTGTGGTTTCTAGCAGAAAGCGCTTTTGTTATATAATAATCTAAATGTAATAACGCATCGTCGCATCCTTTGTTAGCTTTGAAAGCAACTTGCTCCTTAGCTATAAGGTTTTTATTTTCTAAAAACCAAGCAAGTCTGGCTGCTATGATCCGCTCAATGATTTTGGATAAGCACGGAAGTAATGATATAGGGCGGTATGCACCGATCGAAGACGTGTTCTTGGTTTTCGGTATAGGCACAACGATGGTAAGTTTCCAATCGTGAGGAATGTGGCCACTTAGGAATATTGTGTTGTATAGATGAACAAGGAACAGGAGGTTTTCCCATTTTAATGTGCGGTTTTGTTTGAGGAATGTGTGTATTAGCAGCAGTTCGAATTGCCTTAGTAATGCTGGCAGCGTCTTTGTTACTGGAAGGAGTTACTGTACTAGGCATACGTGCACAAATTTCAGATTCAGCTCTAGCTGCGTATTTTTCCCAATTAGCCAGATGAAGCAAAAATTTATAGGATTTAATTGGATTGCGGATTTCCTCTGAGAGTTTTATCGTTATTTTAATTGGGAAATGGTCACTATTATGCAAATCGTCGAGAGTAATCCATGATGTTAACGGAAGAAGGTTTATTGAGCAGAAGGAAACATCTATATTAGTGAGGGTATTGTGTGAGGAGAGATGGGTGGGGCTACCATCATTCAGTATGCAAAGGGCAGTTTGTAGTACGATATTTTCTAGTATAATGCCTCGGTTGTTGTTATGCAGAACCCCACAGGGTATTCCAGCCATTAAAGTCTCCAATTACTAGCAAAGGTGTATTAAACGATGAAATGATATTACTAACATCCCTTAAGGAAATATCTTGATTCGGTGGAATATAGAAAGATAAAATGGTGAATTTTATATTTAAATTAACTTGGACGGCAATTAATTGGTATGTTGAGTTAATTGGTATTAGTGTGTGAGGAATGTTGGACTTTATGAAGATTCCAGTACCTTGTTTTGAGGTGTTATTATCCGGAGAGTTGACAAAATAACCGAAGTAATTTTTTGGCGGAATGGGGTTGAAGTTGTAGGAACAATGTGTTTCTTGCAGCGAAATGAAATAAGGGTCTATTTCTCTCATGAGTAGTTGAAGATTTTGATAATTATTACTAAAGCCGTTGATATTCCATTGTAAAATAGTAAACTCCATTTATAAAGATAGAAAAGATATTTGAAAAATTAAATTGAATGTAGATCCATATATATTTCGTTTGAGTCCTCTTCATCAGATTTCGGGATGAAATAATTATTATTGGCTATTAGAGATTTTGTTAGATTTGAAATAGGTGAATTGTATTTGTCCGTGGAAGAGATGTTAAGTTTTTGGTAGTTGTTTTCAGTTGGAATAATGTTTTTTCGTGGTTTGAGGTTATCAAGATTATTGATGTTGTTGGTTTGGGCTGGTTCCTTGGCGATGGTTGGTGTAATTTGCTTTGAGGTAGATGGGGTATTGACTTTAGGTTGAAGGGATGTTTGAGCGGGATAGTTTTTTTTTTGAGTGGGATTATTTTCTCTATATTTCCTGCGGGCTTCACCTAGGCTACAATAGTTTCTTGTTTTTATTTTCAAAATTCCCTTAGATTGAATGTAACGGGGGCAGTGACCATTAGTCGGCAATTAATGTTCATACAAACAATTTGAACAAAAAGCTTCGAGTCGTCATTAGGTATATGATGTGGGCCTAGTGTTTTTTCCATGTAGATTTTTGTTGAAATTTTTATTTTGCCAAAATTGGATTCTAAAATATGATCAATCTTTAAAAATTACCGACTAAAGTAATGTTAGGAAATTACAGATGGGACAACAAATACGTATTATGTTGACACGTGAAGTAAGTGGGCCTTTTATTTGCAGATTGTGGTCTTTCCAGGTGTAATTCCGTGTAAATGTAAGGCCAAGAATTTTTAATTTTGAAACATTTTGGATTGGAGTATTGTCAATAACTATTGTATGTGAATTTGAATCGCAATTGTGCTTTCTGCAGACATGGAATTTATTTGTTTTCAAAAGGGAAATTTTTGCGCCGGAATATTCAGTCCAGTTTTTAATATCCAGAAGTACTTTTTGTAAGATTCTATTGGAGCCGTTGTTACTATTCTTTTTGCACATTATATATAAGTTATCAGCGTACAAGTAATGATCAACAAATCGGTTAGCACTGATTATCTTGCTAATTTCATTAAAAGCTATTTGGAAAAGTATCACAGAAAGTGGTGACCCCTGTGGTATGCCGTTTTCCAGAGAAACTGTTTTAGATAGTTGGCCATTAATTTTTACTCTGAAACGTCTATTCAATAAAAAAGCTTTAACAAAGTTAAACATTTTTGGGTCTATCGACCAAGATTTTAGGATGCTCAAAACGACATGAGAGCCGATTCTATCAAATGCTTTTTCAAAGTCGATTAATAGGATAGTACTGTGGTTTCTAGCAGAAAGCGCTTTTGTTATATAATAATCTAAATGTAATAACGCATCGTCGCATCCTTTGTTAGCTTTGAAAGCAACTTGCTCCTTCGCTATAAGGTTTTTATTTTCTAAAAACCAAGCAAGTCTGGCTGCTATGATCCGCTCAATGATTTTGGATAAGCACGGAAGTAATGATATAGGGCGGTATGCACCGATCGAAGACGTGTTCTTGGTTTTCGGTATAGGCACAACGATGGTAAGTTTCCAATCGTGAGGAATGTGTCCACTTAGGAATATTGTGTTGTATAGATGAACAAGGAACAGGAGGTTTTCCCATTTTAATGTGCGGTTTTGTTTGAGGAATGTGTGTATTAGCAGCAGTTCGAATTGCCTTAGTAATGCTGGCAGCGTCTTTGTTACTGGAAGGAGTTACTGTACTAGACATACGTGCACAAATTTCAGATTCAGCTCTAGCTGCGTATTTTTCCCAATTAGCCAGATGAAGCAAAAAATTATAGGATTTAATTGGATTGCGGATTTCCTCTGAGAGTTTTATCGTTATTTTAATTGGGAAATGGTCACTATTATGCAAATCGTCGAGAGTAATCCATGATGTTAACGGAAGAAGGTTTATTGAGCAGAAGGAAACATCTATATTAGTGAGGGTATTGTGTGAGGAGAGATGGGTGGGGCTACCATCATTCAGTATGCAAAGGCCAGTTTGTAGTACGATATTTTCTAGTATAATGCCTCGGTTGTTGTTATTGCAGAACCCCACAGGGTATTCCAGCCATTAAAGTCTCCAATTACTAGCAAAGGTGTATTAAACGATGAAATGATATTACTAACATCCCTTAAGGAAATATCTTGATTCGGTGGAATATAGAAAGATAAAATGGTGAATTTTATATTTAAATTAACTTGGACGGCAATTAATTGGTATGTTGAGTTAATTGGTATTAGTGTGTGAGGAATGTTGTACTTTATGAAGATTCCAGTACCTTGTTTTGAAGTGTTATTATCCGGAGAGTTGACAAAATAACCGAAGTAATTTTTTGGCGGAATGGGGTTGAAGTTGTAGGAACAATGTGTTTCTTGCAGCGAAATGAAATAAGGGTCTATTTCTCTCATGAGTAGTTGAAGATTTTGATAATTATTACTAAAGCCGTTGATATTCCATTGTAAAATAGTAAACTCCATTTATAAAGATAGAAAAGATATTTGAAAAATTAAATTGAATGTAGATCCATATATATTTCGTTTGAGTCCTCTTCATCAGATTTCGGGATGAAATAATTATTATTGGCTATTAGAGATTTTGTTAGATTTGAAACAGGTGAATTGTATTTGTCCGTGGAAGAGATGTTAAGTTTTTGGTAGTTGTTTTCAGTTGGAATAATGTTTTTTTTTTTATTATTTTTCCTTTAATAAGGGGGTTTGAAGCGGAGGGGAATTTTTTTTTGAGGGGCTGTTTCTATATTCTGCGGCTCACCTAGCCGGCTGTCATCCGATGAAGGTCGGGAGTTGTTATCGGCAGATGAATGTTCGGCAGAACAATTAATGCAGAGCGTTCGAGTGCACTTTTCGGGATCATGGGGAGGGAGACTGCATGTGGGGCATGTGGTATTTCCATTGCAACGATTTTTGGTGTGACCCAATTTTTGGCAATTCCTGCAACGCATTGGATTCGGAAAGTAGTGATCCACTTTACATTTATACCAGGCCACATCTACCGATGATGGAAGGCGATAGAGATCAAAAGTGAGGATAATCTTACCTAGGTTTTGTAAATTTGTAAACGCTGGCGACACCTTGATTTTTCATTTCTTGTACAATTTCTTGCTCAGGAACGTGTATGAGGCAGGGTGCATATATAACGCCTTTGACGAAATTTAATGATTCATGAAGTTTGCATGAAATAGGGCACAAATTTGCGAGAGTCTTGGCTTTTAAAAATTTGTCGGCTGCGCGAGTATTACGAGTAAGGATTAATAAATTTCCATCGCGAAGTGAGGTTATGGATGTGTATTCGGTGGAGATACATTCTATGCCTTTTTTTAAAGCAAACGGGCTAAAAGTTGATAGTGGTTTTTTTGGGTCAGACGAAGAAATAACAACGTATTTAGGGTTATTATTATTATTGCTGTTCTGTGGAGTGGGTAGATCGGGATAATCGATAAGTTTCTGTTTCTTGGGCCGGCTTTCAATATAATCCCCCAGAACAGAGAATCTGTTGCTGGAGAATTTATCCGGAGGATCCGGAGCCATGGTGTCAACAAAAAATGCTCAAATTCCTATTAAACTGATGTCAAAATCACAATCAAAAACGAGAAAAAGTAAGAAATTTGTAAATATAAAAAAGATTAAATCGAAGTTAACTGTGAGTAACGGAATATAAATGCACGTATACAGAAAAAAAAATTACGAATGACAACCGTACGCTTTGAATGCTAGACGATGACTGTGGAAAGTATTTAATTTAAATATTTTGTTCAAATCATCGATTTTTCTAGTGCTCGGCACATGCGTTCCCAAGTTCGGCAAAAAATGATCCTATTGTCGGCATTAAAATTTTTGTTAAAGAAAAGAAGTTTTGGAGCTATGCTAGGCATTGGCCATTGCACTCGAAATTAATACAGAACTAAAGGTAGCAGAATTCGACATAGCTATCGATATTATTAACAAAATAGCTCCAAAATTTATTTTCTTTCTTTCGGCAAACTATTTACTAAATCTTTAGGTGGTCGCACATATGGAAAGACAACCATTGGGGCTACTATCTGACCATTATTGAGAAAACCAGCAGCACTGTTATTGTTTCCTTTTCAATTTGCATTTTTTTTTCTGCATACTGTAAACGTTTCTATATCCTTTTGGGTCTAAAACTTTTCCGGTTATGTGCATAAACTAAAGCTGGGTTCATCTCTGTTAAATATTCGCGACTGATCATTCAAAATGTCAAAAGCGTTTTGCTCTGTCAGGAAACGGAAACAGTGTGGGTCTTTGATCATCTACTATTATCGCTTGAACATTATCAAGTCTTCAGCTTTTAATGGGAATCCAGAATTTGCTAGATCTTCGCATCATTTCTCAAGACATTCCTCTTCTGTTCCAGTCAAGACTGCTTGTGGACCCATTTCTCTGCCATCAACCGATGGATGGATTCTGTCCTGTATGGTAGAACGCTGGACGCCATATTTTTTGCTGGCACCCAATATTGTAAATGTGCCATTTCTTACTTCTATTAAAGCACATTTTAGGAATTCTGAGCAGTATGAGCATTTTTCCGTAGCGGGACATATTAATGAATTTATATTGCCTGACATTCAAAGAATAGCCTATTATGCCTACTGAACCACGAATTTTCGTCTTGTTATAGGAATTCTAGTTATATAAATGTAAGAATGCCGACTTCAGATTCTCGGCAGCTCTCAGTGTATTCATTATAAACTATGTCGACTATTGGGTAAATCAAGTTTTTACTCAATTTCCAGTAGTCGGCACCTCACTAATGCCGGCAGCAATATAAATTATAAAAAATATTAATTTTCTTAATTTTTCACTCTTAATTCAATATTTGAACTATTTTCTTTCATTAAAATCACTTACTTTCTTCAAAAACACTTAATTTAATATAAATAGTTGCTTGTTGAAAAACCATTATTGCATGAGGATAAAAATTGACAAAATTATTCATCCCACATAAATTTACTCATTTCATAAGATAACAAAACTATTTTTTCTACAAAAATCTGTTTTAACTTTAGTAAATAAAGGTTGCTTTTCTTATTTATTTGCATTTTTTACAAAAAAGAAATAATAAATAATTCTTCGAAAGGAACCTAATCGATTAAAGTTAACAGGCATTTAAAAGAAAGAAGTGATCTTATAAATGTGGGACGAACATTTACGTGTTCGATCGTTAGGCACTGCGACCGTTCTATAAGTATTTCCGAAAATTCATACACTACAACGACCTTCATAGGAATGTAAACAAATAACAATTAATAAATAAAGTCTCACAATAATTTACCCAATTATATTGTAATTAATTGTAAAATATGTATATTCCGGAAATCAATTGATATAAAAGGATATTAAAAACCAACGCAACGATGCGATGACGTAAACTACATATCATAAAGGAGTGTTTGCACATTGTGTGAATATTAGTCTGTATGTTCGAATGTAATAAAATGATTTTACTTAAAAATGTAATTATATGTGGTTATTGAAATCATTGTTTTAATTATTTCAGCTTAAAGCAGTTCAATTGAGCAATGACTTAAAGGTCAAAGCTACTGCTGTAGTGCAGTTTGATTCCGATCTACCAGAATTTCGTACGTCGGGCGGTGTTAACGTTGGTGGAAAGAAGAACGAGTAAGATTAGAAAAAAAAAAACAAAGTTTTGTAAAAGTTTAAAATAAGCTTTTTTTATGTGTTAGATACTTTGTGCAGCCCGTTATGTGGGTGAAGGCTTTAGATATAGTTATGGACCGTTTGGTTATGGAAGGCGCTGATTTAACTACCGTAGTCGCATTAGCAGGTTCAGCACAACAACATGGTTCTTTATATTGGTCTCGTCACGGTGTACAGGCTTTAAACAATCTTGATCCAGGAAAGTTTCTGCATTTACAAATTGATGATTCAGCATTTGTGCTGACTCGGACGCCCATATGGATGGATGGATCAGCGGAAAACCAGTGCATTGAAATGGAAACTGCCATTGGTGGTCGTACTGAAATGGTCAGTCTAACGGGAAGTAAGTGCTATCCACGTTTTACAGGTCCCCAAATACGCAAAGTCTATCAGCAACGAACGCATGCATACGAAGACTCAAAACGCATATCATTAGTAAGCAGTTTCTTATGTTCAATATTTTTGGGCGATATAGCACCCATAGATTATGCTGATGCTTCGGGAATGAATTTATTTGATATAACAACAAAAAAATGGTCAAAAGCATGCCTAAATTCTTGTGCACCAGATTTAGAAGAACGTTTAGGTACACCTGTGAAAACATGTTCAATCATCGGAAATATATGTGATTTCTTCGTTGAACGATTTGGCATACCAAACACCTGTAAAGTGGCTGCTTTTACAGGAGATAATCCATCTGCACTTTCTGGCATGCTGGTAGAAAAAGATTGTTTAGTTATGTCGTTGGGTACCAGTGATACATTAATGATGACTTTAGATAACCCTCCCCTACTTGAAGAGGGTCACGTTTTGTGCCATCCTACCAATGAGGACCAATTTATGGGTCTCTTATGGTGAGTCAAATAGACACATTTTTGTTATGATACGCTTCTAATTATTTCTTTTTAAAACTGTGCAGTTTTCGCAACGGGTCTTTGGTAAGAGATGTTATTAAATATTCAGAGGCTGAAAATAATTGGCAAACATTTAGCCATTTACTAGATTCCACACCTCGTGGTAATTATGGCAGTATGGCGATACATTTTCACACAATGGAAATAATACCACCTGCAAAAGGAATATTACGTTGGAACAAAAATCATACGAACGCTTCCCCGGATGCTGTAAAAGGAGTTAATAAGTATGAATGTTTTAATATTGCTGTATGAGTGTTAGTCTAATATATTAATCATTTAATTTAAAAGGTTTTCATCACCTGAAGCAGAAATACGTGCCCTGATCGAGGGACAAATGTTGCATCGTAGAGCGGTTGCTTCCGATATGGGCTTTCATTTCGGAACTGAAACTAAAATTATTGCTACTGGAGGAGCATCTGTTAATAAATCCATACTGCAAGTAATTGCTGATGTCTTTAATGCTCCCGTATATATACAGGCAAGTATATTTTTTGACTATTTTCTTAACCTTGCGGTTAACCTTTAATACGATTGATACATATTTTAAAATTGCAGAAAGAAAGTGAAGCTGCGCTATTAGGAGCTGCATATCGCGCAAAATACGCAAAATATTTAGATATGTTAAATGAGCAAATGTCTACTACAAACGAACAAGATAAGGTTAAACCTTTAAGTTATTACGATTTCATAATTCCGTATCTTCCGAATCATTTGGAACGTGTATGTAACCCAAGTAAAGACAGTGATGAGATATATCCACACATGTTGGATCGTTACCGTCAAATGGCAAACATAATACAGTTATCCAAATGATATTTATAACACTAGAATAAATTAAAGGCAAAACTGCAATAAAAATAAATTATAACGATAACTGACTTGATATATAAACGAACATTCCGCAAAATTTTTAAATCAGCTAACAAAAAAATTTTTTTGGTTGTTTTAGTTAAATTTTATTGTTAAAACTCAATTTAATACTTTTTAAATAAAGTTTTTAAATCATTTGCTTTTTCCGTTTATAATTTATATATTTATGTATAGCGTAGCACGAATATTTATTTTTTTCGTCCACCTCTCTCTTTTATTTGTAAATGAACGGTTGCTCCACTGAGTAAGTTATAAAAAGCCATTGTATTATTATCCTTGAAGAACATACCCTAAAATAAAAATTGTAAATTCATGATAAAAAAAAATGCGTATTAAGAAACTAGATAAATTTGTTTGAAATGAGTAGAATGTCTCTTATTAAAAACGTATATTACCTCATAGGAAATTTTTTGTTTGGCTGGTGGCATACCAGTTTCTTCTTGAATTTTACTTTTTAAAATTGACACTGGATCAGTTAACGACAAGGAAACAGCAATGGTTTGTCCATTTAGTTTCCATTCAGATTTATCAAGAACATTAGGAATTTGAACTTGTATAGTTATTGGACTCTGTAAAAAGAAGCAAAATTGAAAATGTAACCACCAAAAAATTAGACTTTTATATACCTTATGCATGGCTATGAATTCTGCTTCTGAAATGAGATTATCTTCAGACCTTAATTTTTTGTTTGGCGGTTCATCATCGGCTGTCATTGTTTGCGGTAGTGGTATAATACCTTGATCCAGTACAGGTGGAGCAGGTGAAATTTGCGGAGGTGCATTAGGGGCAGATGCTAAAGGTGGCATATATCCTGAAACGGAGAATGGTGGCGCTAAAAAAAATAGAAGTTTAATATAGTTATAAATGTTTAAATTACTGTGGTAAACGTACGCATAATTGGTGGTGGCCTCATTTGCATTATCATGACTGGTGGCTGTGGAGGCACTCCATGTTGTTGCTGCGTTTGGGGATGATGTTGCTGTTGATGATGATGCTGCGGAGGCTGGAGGGATTGATGTTGGGCGTGAATTGTTTTACTAACGTTTGTATGATGCTGATTGTTACCCACCGGCTTTCCCGCAACAGGTTTGGGTCCAATTTTTTCTTTTTCCTCATCTGGCAATAGACCCTTTACCTGTTTTTTTTTTAATAAATTTAAAGAAAAATTAAAGCTGCGTTCGACTAAAGAAATATTTGACAAAAATATTTGGTTTTATATTTGCTTCAAATTACGTAAACAATAAAACGTAAAGAAAAAATTGTTTTTGCTTTATATTGTAAAGCAACATCTCCTTTAGTATTGGAAAAAGATATGGCAAATGAAAAATGGTCGGGAAAACATTGGTAACGAAACTGGTTTTGTAGACGCAATGAAGAGAAATGTTACGTAAAATTGTTGAAAGAGCTGCAGTTAGAAACACCTGCTCTCCATAAAAGAATTTTTTGTATGAGGCCTGCAGATTTCTAAATTTTTGGTAAATTCAACTTTCATAATATAATATTATAAGGGAATGGTAACTATTAATAAAATCAACAGCGCTCCAGTCAACTAATTTTTGACTTAAAAGGTCCAGATCGTACTATATCAGGTATTATTTCTGAGATTTGCGATGCCATTACAATTATTTAGAACCAGAATAATTAAATTTAGAAGTAATTACGTATATATACAGTGTAACCACATAAAAACATAAGTTTATTGTTTTTAATGGTTTAGTTATCATCAAATGAAGATAAATGGAAAGCATTTTCTCTAAAGTTTATTAAAGCATGGGGTCATTAGATGGACACATGATGAAAGCACCACGCCATTCTGAGAACATGCTGTATATATGAACCAGAGATCAGCAATAAATCGTTTTTTCGCTACTTATAAGTACTCATGAAGTATCAGTGAGTCAACAATATTGAAATTCAACTATGATATATGTTTGAGTTATACGCCTACACATTCAGATTCATAAATTTAGGAAAATACACCCATGCTCAAAATAATAGATACACCTTATTCTAAAATATTAAAGAAATGTTAACTGTAAAAATGCCCTCGGAAAAGCAGCGAAAACTATTTTTTAGTATAGTTCCATCTGACTACATCTTTAGAACGAAAAATTTGCCAGGTACATGCATTTATTTAAATATAAAAAGCGAAATTCCGATAAATCCATAAAAATTGTTGATCAGAATAATAGATACACTTGACTTACTTTTAATTTTCTCTATAATAAATGAAATTTTTGAGTGATTTTTCATTGTGTTTATGTGAAAATTACATCAAAATCAAAAAATATTATACAGGAAATGGAAGGAAATTATCATTGAACTGAAGAGGAGGAAAAAGTTGTTAAAACCATGAGAAAGCACGGAAAATCATTGAGAGAGATATCGAAGAACTTATGAAAGTCTTTAGACTTTGTGAAAAGTACTTTAACCAAAAAACAAACGAAAGAATCCCGATGCAGACCTAAGAAAATCAGCTCGGAAACCAATAGACGGACACTCGTATTGGCAAAAAATTACCTTTTTAAATCCTCTGATGGTACTTCTGCTGGTATTTTTATTGGAATTAGTCCAGGACAATTCATCATCGACGTGTTCAAGCTAATCTTTCAGGAAAACCTTGCTAGAAAATTTTTAGAAATGAGAAAACGGAAGAGGGAGGCAAGGTTTTCCTGAAATATTAGCTTAAATCAAATATCTGAATATACCTTAACAATTAATTTTATTTTTGTACACAGTACCTTATGAATTTGATGAATTTGGTCCTCTAAAGTTATATTGGCTCTAGCAGCACGCGTAGCTGCTTCGACGCTTGATGTGTGACCGTCCCAAGTTACACGGTCATCTTTTTTCGTTTCTTCTTCTCCTAATTTCTTACCAATTACAGTTTCCTCGTCGCCCACACCAAAAATATCAGTACGACGCTCTGCCAATTGTTTTAAACTTGCTTCAATAGCAGTTCCAGCAGCGTAAACGTTTTCTTGATTAATTTTTTCAACAGTATGTTTATCACGTTGTTCTACCCAACGTGGATCTAATAGCCCTATACGCATATGTTCGGCAACTTTTGAGGCGGGGATCTTTTCACCAGTAATTGGGGATATTAAAAATTCATCTGCAGCTGCTGGTTTAGGAGGTTTAACTTGTGCTGCTTTAGGATCATATTTTTTAACCACAACTTTGTCGTGCGTAGGAGGCATAAGAGGAGCAACTGGTGGTTGCATTTTACCAGTAGCAGGCGACTCCTCATCGCTAGAGGCTTCATCCATATCCTGAACTTGTGTATTATCTTTTTTTGATGATTGATTTTGATAAGAAACATCTTTCATGTGAATGCCTGTGCGATTTTCCATTTGCGATAATTTAATAGCTGATCCACTACTAGGCGTATCTTGATTATCTTCATCATCGGATTCTATTTGCATTTCAATGTCACCATCATCTTCTTGTAATCTTTCTTCCATCAAAACACGTGCTCCTACCTCCTCTGGTGTAGTTGGTGGTGGAAAATTACCTGTTTCAAATGGTTGATAATCAACTGTCTCTACAACAACAAAATCATGCCAATCGATTTGAGCGTAAGCCACTGGAAGAGAGATAATAAGAAAGTAATGTAACTTTTTAAAATTACTATTATATAAATGTTTATGGTCTACTCCATCCAGAGATATTTCCTGATAGTGATGACGTTTATTATGCCTTTTATTATACCGTTTGACTTATACTCGAATAATGTATATCACTGTATATAACTGCTTGAAGTGGGATAGAATCTCTATTTTTGAATGAATTTAAATTTAATAATAATCGATTCAAGAATTCTTGCGCTATACAGTCAAAAGTATAAACATCTTTCACTTGCACAACTTTACACCACTATATATATTTTGAACACTACAAAAGTCCTACTTCATTAAGAAAAAATTTCTTCCAGATGAGTTGTAAGTCAGCTTTTGGTAAAAACAACTTAATCGTTTTTAAATTAATAGAGATTTCTTTACTTTAATAGTTATATGTGATTAAGAAATATGTAAAAGTGTAATTTATTTTACATGACTTACCCCTTTCTTTTTCAATTTTTTCTTCTTCTCGTCTACGTTGAGCCTCTTGATGTTTTTGCCAATTGGCCCTATATTTCACATGATCAAGCACGAGATTCATACTTGACCGTCCAGGACTGCTTTCGGCTCTTAACTTTCCAAGTAGATTTTTAGGTGGTATTAAAATTTTCGTATACTGTTCCAGAAGTTTTGTAAAGTATTGAAAAAGCGAATGTTGGGGACGCAAGAAATCAAACTGAAAATTACGCTGTTCACGATTCATTAGATTTGTTAAAAACTGTCGACCGTTACGAGCAACAAACTGTGCTGTAAGTTTAACAATGTCCCTGTAAATAAATGTTATCAATTAAATGAATAGCTTGCTTTAGGCTCTCGAACTTACAAATCTAATGCCGAGATTGATGGCGGATCAGCAATAAATTCAAATTCTGGAGGAGGATCTTTTGGTATGAATTGTTGTTCTGCAACTTGTTTCAAAAGTTCCTGCTGTTTTTGTTGTGCTGAACTTGTTACAGACAATTGTTTAATACCTGTCACAACACTGGCAGCACTCGCGTCTGGAAATTGCGAATATTATTATAAAAAAAAATCATCTTTAAAATTGATATTTTCATCACCTTTTCCTTCCCTGAATTCATTAACCTTGTGCCTGTAGTAGGCATGGTATGGATCTCCCGAACTCAGGAAATTAAATTTTGGATTTCCCAATTCATTTTGACGGATGCGTGCCTCAAATTCTGGTCCATTGCGTGCCACGAAACTTGCCGTTTTATCAACAATATCTATTTTTTTAATATTTTAATTCAGTGTAGAAAACCTGTCATTAATAAATTAAATGTATTTACAGAAAGTAAAAAAAAAAAACTGCTTTGAAAAAAGGATACTTCTAACCTCCGGTGGAGGATAGATTATGCCAATTATGGGACCAGACATTGGTTTGGATTGGTGATTGTTGTCAACCTTTAAATCTGCTTCAATCGGTGGCATTGTTTTTTAAACTAAAGTTTTATACTTTAATGCTATCTTTCAAATTAAATCTCTCCTTCCAATCCCCAAAGTAAATTCCAAACAATAAAATGCTTTCGATAATGCTTACAAAATTCGGAATATGAAAAGTTATATTCAAGTAGATGTTAAATTAAAGTGTTATACTAAATCAGAGTTGATTTTTTTTTAATCAAAAAATTATTTAGATGCTTGTCAAATTAAACTGGTATACTGAAACAGAGTTGATTTTAACGCCAGTATACATCAATGTTGAAAAATTTAGTACTTTTATATTTTTTCAGAACTGTTACATATCCAAAATACCGCAGTACCCCTATATATTTTAATAAATAATTCGCACATTCTTTTTTCATTTCCGGGTTTATTAAGTAAGAATTAACCCCCGTTTGTTTAGTATACTATGTGTGGTCTGTCTGTCTTAGATAGACGCGTCACTGTTCAACTCCAGGTTAGACAAAACGAAAGAATAAACGGGATTATTTACATTTGTGTGTGAATGTTGTGGTAGTGTGGGTGGTAAAAAAAGCCATCGCCCGGTTCGGACAATACAAAAACAAAAACATAAAATAAAAAAGTTTGCTGTGGACGAAAGAAGAGCAAAAAAGAATTTAATTTTTTTTGAATTGAGTTTGGTGAATTTTGTAGTTGTGGTGAGTTTTCAGTGTTGAGAGTTATTTCCAAAATGTGGTAAATTTATCAAGTGTGCTGAATAAAATAGAAACTCATCAAAGTGCCGTTATTCGAAAGGAGTACTGTATTGCTATAAATACATGTACTGCACATCGTGATTTGGACGATGCGTGTCTGGAATTAGCAACTTGCACATCTGTTTGCGCAGGTATTCACCGATATGTGTGGTTACTGCAATAAAACAATGTTGTCATTGTGTTATTCTATTTAAAATTCTAAAAAATTAAAATTAGAAAACTGCATACAAAAATAATTAAATTTATTTATTTTGTAAATGAATTTTTGAATAATTTTTTTCTATTATGTTTTATCCGAAATGCTTGCAAAAAAGCTACAATTTGGGAATTCTTTGTCGAAATATTTATAATTTTTCATACCTTATTCGGCATATCGGATCTAAATTTAACATTAGGAAAAATTATTAAACAGAGCTAAAAATGAACATTTTTTCCTCTTTGGTGATATCTTTTCCAGAAATTGGTTAAAGATTTTTAGTTTCTTGGCAATAGTGGATACATGAGTGCTGAAAAATTCCGTACTTTACAAATTTCAAAACTACACTTTCAGTACTTTTTTATTATTACAGATTTTATGATTTGCGCTTTTCAACTATTATTTTATTTATTAATAGTTTGGCAACAGTTCAACATAATGCTAAAGGTCTTTAGCTCCGGTTAGCCAGCTCAACAGTCAATCTCCATGCAACGTATGTGCATGTTCGTTTTTAGATCACGAAAAGCAATGGGAATGCTAAAATGAGCGTTCCGACGACATTTTACTAAACGGGACTTTTAGGTTCTGAATCAACTGTTTT
The DNA here is from genome assembly GCA_014635995.1 of Sarcophaga peregrina. NCBI lineage: Eukaryota > Metazoa > Arthropoda > Insecta > Diptera > Sarcophagidae > Sarcophaga > Sarcophaga peregrina. The sequence goes on from CM025789.1 coordinate 89,038,042, forward strand.
TTGTTTTGTATATATGAGAAACATGTATAACGTCATTAGTTTTACTATTCAGTTCCGTACGTGTATTAAGTATAAATAAATATTTTCTTACAAAAGTACCATTTGGCGCAAAAAGGAACTCTTTCAATTATAGTTCAGAACTATTTCAAAACTTCAGCTTTGCAACCAGTGATGCCAACTTAGCCCTTTTCGGGCTAGATTTAGCCCTTTTTGGAATGTCTGTAACGCGAAAAAAATTTTTTAGCCCTAAACTAAAAAACGCGCAATTTCAGCGCTTTTCAGTATTTTCGTTTAGCCCTTTTAGCCCGTTTTTCCCTTTAACTCTGTATGGAAATATTATCTTACGTTTCTCTGGCAATGACGAATTGTAAACCAATGTGGCAGAACTTTTTTCTTCTATTTATTGTTTTATTCTTTGTTATTTACATAGTATTACCAAAAGTACCGGGATACACAAGCTTTTCTGAAAGTTCAAAATTGTATTTACCTAATAATTAGATGGAAAAGAAAGTGTTAGGCTGCGCTATCGTTATATACTGCAATTCATTCACCATTTGCTTTCACGGAACACTTGACAGAGCCAAGTCTCAATACCATATAGAAAGCGATTTAAGAGTGAAGAAGAAGATGACCAAGAAGTACAAATCGTATTTAACAATGACCAACTTTGAAAGATTGTAATGTAAATTCTATTTGAAACTAATCTAGTACCTTAAATCTAGTGAACGGAAAATGATCTCTAAAGCAATAATATCGATTAATAAATTATTTTGTTTAAAAATTGTGGTGGTTTTATCTGAAAAGACTTTTTTAATTTTAGCCTCCTTTACTGCGCTTTTTTGAAAAAAATGAAATTGTATTGTACTAAAAACGTAATTTTTTCAATTTAGCCCTTTTTAGCCCGTTTTTCATTTTTTTTCACGCGTTTGGTGTCCGAAGAGTTGGCATCACTGTTTGCAACACTGATCAAAAACGTTCGTTTAGTTGGGTGGTTGTATTAACTAAACGTTTATTGTTTCAGCTAATTAAAATACCTAACAGGAATGCATATCGCTCCTTTATTGCAACATAGTCATATCTCAAACAAACTTGAACTTGGCAAAATGCGATTTAAGTTTTCAAGACATAAGTCCCATGATTTAATTGCCGCAAACACTTTTTGCTATAACTTCGGTTCAACTTAGGATATAAAACTGATTTTTTTAATATGTACAAAAGGTCTAAAAGAGCAGTTTTGGTTAAGTAACTACAAATTTTTAATTTTTTGAGATATGACTATGTTGCAATAAAGGAGCGATATAACTGAATAAAATAAAAGCGATCACAGTAATATTCGTATTGGTTTATACATAACAAAAATGATTAGCTGTTTCTTACTGCTGCGGTTACGTTCCGTTACGATTACTTAACTGAGCCTTTAATATTGCGGTAACATTCCGTTAATCCTTTTGAGAATAAAATATTAAACACAAACATTTTGGTAGGTGGGTCTGCTAATTATAAGACCACCACTGCATATTCACAGATCATTAAGTGAGTACATATGTGCAATCAACAAAATTACAGAAATTTTTAAACCGATTTATTTTCGTTGATAATTTCTACAATTGCTGCTTTATTAATTTTTTTTAATTTAATTTCCCGACTTAATGGCGTCTTTTCGCATGGGTTCAGAAATTTTTGCAATTTGTTTATTGCATGTATACTTTAACCCTGTCGTTTTCGAATCATTTTGAATTGCTTTCGCTGGGTGTTATTAGTTTCCTGGAGTATTCGAAATTATGAAAACTATTTGTAAAGAAATTTATATTCTTAAAAATAGAATCAAATACTACATATTTTCTTATTTATTGTATAATGATTAAATGTTACTCAACGAATAATAAAATAAAATGTATCTCTCTGGCATCATAGTTTTATTATCATTATTATTATTATTATTATTATTATTTTTTTTTTTTATTTAAAATGTAAGTGTGGCATTTAATATTCAAAACACATTAATAGATTCGCCTTATTATTTTTGCAATATCGTTATTTTATTTATATATATATACATATTGATTACTTTCAGTACATCATAAACACTTGTATGTATTAATTTTCGATGCAAATATACTTAATAATAAGGAAATTGTATTATCACTTAAACGGCAATCGAACTCTAGGCAGTTGAAGAGTTGATGCCATCCCAGACAGGCGTGTTCGTAAACCAGATCTCGATTCTGATTCATTATTTGAATTTCTTTACACTTGAGTTTTTTCCATAGTTAAACAGACGGCATATTCCTAGAATGTAATGTGTATATAAATGTTATGTGTACTAGCATATAAAAAAATACAATTAAATTTTTCTTATCAGTTACAACTGTTTTTTTTTTCTGTAAATAAGATTTGGAAAAGTATTCAACAGCAAAAAAGATTTTTAAAATTTTAGAGAACAAATCAAATCGGTAACGAAAAAAACGGCAGTCCAACTTAAAAAAATATTTGAATAATACTGTTTTGAAAATTAATAAATGAAATAAAAATGAGTGTAAAATATTTACAATTTTGTTTTCTTATCGGAATCAATTTGTTTTTCAACGTATCGTATGCCGTTGGTTTGGTAAAATTCAAGATAAGTTAGTTTTGAGACAATATCAATGATTTTGTTGCATCATCTGCTTTTTTACGAATTTCTTACAGATCCCTTAATTATAAATAAAAATGAGTTGGATGTAATCAATGAATTGACACCTTTACAATGGAAAGAATTTGCGGATAGAGGAGTTGCTGCTAATAACCAAGAAAAACGGTTAGTTTAAATAGATGAAAATGCAAACAGAGATTTAATTTACAAGAAAAAATAATTTATATTTGCAGTTTGGAAGAAAACCTCGTTCGCGCAAATGTTGTGGTTCAAAATGGTTCAATGTCACACGTTCAGCTACTTGATACTTTACCAACTTTAGAATACCAATTAAATGGTGAAGTAGGAGATGAAATTTTGAAATCCAGTTTATATATTTACAACTCTATATGTGCTCCAAAACACATATCCGGCGAACACTGTGAAGCTATTTTAAGAGCCATTGCTATACCGAAAGATAGTCAGTTAGGCCAAAAGTGTCTGAATATTTCAAGTGAACGTCGAAATGGACACTATCCCTTAAGACGCTTATTGCCTCGACATTACAAGGATGGATTTTTTGAAGTATGTATGTATGTATATTAAGTTGCCGTGGTCTAGTAGGTATTGTGTAGACATATTAGACGTGAGGCCTCGGTTCAAACATCAAAACGAAAATATTTCTTCGGCCCTTTCCTCTCTGCAGATTTCTGGCAAAAACTCTGAAAATAAATAAAATTGCCATGAAATGTTTCTCAAAAATCTGTCGTTCGGAGTCGGACTTTAAACTGTAAGTCCCGCCACTCTTGTATAAAAGTAACACACTCAACTTCAGCGGTGTGACAAACTAGGTCGCAATCCTAACTAAGGGGTTGTAATGACCAATTAGGTACATAAGTGTGTGTATATATGCATAATATTTTTTTTATTGTATAATGAAAATACAATACAAAAGTATTTATACTGTTAAGTTAAATTATTATTAATGATATTTCTTTCGAAGAGCAGTTATATTTTGATCCCACAATTAATTTTTCGTTTATTTATTTTTTTTATAAAATGGTTGTTAGAATGTTAGTTGCTTTGTATTTGTTCCATAAAGTCCTGTACAATTATATAAATTAAATCGATAGTGTTTTCAGCATCATATCGGTTTAAAAATCTTTTTTAAAAAATACTAGTGTTTTAATTTTGCAGTCAAAAAAAAAGCCAATAGATCATCGTTTGACGAAAAATAAAGAACTGTTATTTTTTTATTATTTTTAAAAAATATAAATACTAAACAAATATTTTTTTACATTTTGCAATGAAAAGAATCAAAAGTAAAAAAATATCTTCTAAAGCCAATATTTCGGTCGTACACAGCTATTCCTTTTTTTATCAACACAGTTGAGGGTTGGACTGTGCTAAATTTTATCAAGTAATCACTTTTTTTTTACTTCAACTGTTAGGGAAATATACCTCCATAATGTTTTTAAAGTTTTATGAGCTAAACGATTATACTAAATACTTGAAAAAATATTATTAAACTAGCAGAATGTACCCGGCGTTGCGCGGGTTATAAAAATAACAATAAATAAAAATTCGGTTTCGAAACCGGAAACCGGTTTATCAAACAACCCAGTTTTTTGAATACTCTAAGTCCTAAATATAAATGCATGCAATTTGCCCGTTTTTCGCCCCTTTCCGCCTTTTTGGTCCCCTTTTGGTCCAACTTTATAAACGGAACACCTCCAATAGCTATTTGGGAAACTTAACCAAGCTAAATCGTAAAAAAATACCTTTAAAACAAATAAAATACATCATTTATGCATAATGTACTAATTTTTGCCCTTTTTTCTCCCTTTGTCCCGTTTTTTTCCCTTTGGTTCAAAATTTTTAAAAGATTTATAGCCATAGCCTGTATCGACAAAAGCTCGATCAATATCCCAAATTTCAAGAAAATCGGTTCAAGCGTTCAGGCGTGATTGGTTATGCTCTTAATTTTCCCGTTTTTGGCCCCTTTCCCCTTTTTCAACTTTAGATACGGAACACCTCTAATAGCTATTTGGGAAACTTAACCAAGCTAAGGCGTAAAAAAATACCTATTACCATTTTTTCTCCCTTTGTCCCATTTCTTCTCCCCTTTTGGTCAAAATTTTGAAAAGAATTATAGCCTATAATCTGCTCCGACACAAGCTTGATTTATATGCTATGCACTCAATTTTCCCGTTTTTAGCCCCTTTCCCCCCTTTTTGGACCCCTTTTGGTTCAACTTTAGAAACGGAATACCTAAAATAGCTATTTAGGAAACTAAGCTAAATCGTAAAAAATTACCTATTATCATTTTTCCGCATTTCTCCCATTTTTCTCCCCTTTTGATCAAAATTTTGAAAAGGTATATAGCCTATAACCTGCACCGACAAAAGTTCGATCTATATCCCAAATTTCAAGAAAATCGGTCCAGGCGTGATTGGGTATCGAACAAAACAACAAACACTTGGGAAACTTAACTAAGCTAAATCGTAAAAAATTACCTATTAACATTTTTTCCCCATTTTTTCTTCCCTTTTGGTCAAAATTTTGAAAAGATTTATAGCCTATAACCTTCACGGACAAAAGCCCGATCTATATCCCAAATTTCAAGAAAATCGGTCCAAGCGTTCAGGCGTAATTGGCTAATAAACAAAAAAACAGACTTACAGAAAGATTTATAATATATATTAGGATTAGGATATTGGGATTAATTTATTTCAATAATAAAACAAATATTGAAAACCCTATTTTAAATATTTTTTTCGTTTTTTTTTATAAAAAACCAGCGCTCAGGGGATGGCCCCTACTCATGCAGTGCTTTACGCAGGTTTAGGAAAATATGTTATAGGAAGGTTATAGATAAAATTAAAATTAGAAATTCATTTAAGTCGATTGCGATAAATAAGACTTAACATTCTATTTTCATTCATATTTAATTGCTGTCACTTTCGCTTTCAATAATACGCCTTTTTTTAGAAATTTGTACAATATCACTTTTATCGCTAGACCACGCTATCTCATTAGATTCTTTCAAGATAGAATTTGAACTTCCGTGAGATTTTGCAGTAGAAAAACCTGATATGATTTGATTGCCATTTATCGTCGTATATGTACCTCTTCGTATTGAGGTAAAAGTTTTTTATCATTTCGTTGAAATTTAAGAGCTCGTTCAACATTTGTATCGTGTTTTTGAAAATAGTTGCCTAAATTCCTTCATATTGCAAGACCCTCACGTATGATCTTTGCTGTAAATGCACTAGGTTTGTTTTCATCCATATCAGATAGACTCATAGCTGCTAGATAAATGAAGCATCAAATCGTCAAATATTTGAGAGAAAATCGCCAAAGACTTCATTGAAATCGTAACAAAATCATTAGAAAAAAATAAATGAATAAATTAAAAGGTTTTAAAAACAAAAACATATAAAATCAATGTTAAGCAGCAATAATATTGCATCATTTACTCATGTGTGGTGTAAATATTAGGGAGTCAGAAGATCTTGACTTTAAGGGCATGAAAATTCAGTCTGATGCTCGCTAGAACTGACACATTTTCATTTTTCAGTGCTTTGATTTCCTAAGACGACGCAATAAATAATTCACTTCACCTGATCTACTTTACAAATTACACCATTTATAACCGACCGAAAATGAAATACAACTCTCATGTATGGGTAGGCCTTTGAAGTCTATTTTGAGGCTTCTCGATCGTGTACAGGTGAGGCCGTGACAAACTCCATTGATTCATTGGATCATCGTTGCAATGTGGCTTGTGTCACTGTTCTATCGCTACTACAATGGATATTGCTCGAGCGAAATAAAGGGAGTTGTTTATGAAAATCATGTATTTCTACGTAACACTCATCTTTCTCGGCTAGCACAGCCGCATGTGGTCGATTAGTCAATATATCGCACACTGCATTACACACAAAATTCGTTTTGTTAGACGGGCTATTCGTATGTGGAACTGCCTTCCTGTAGAGATCTTTCCTGTTACTTATGGTTTAAAAATATTCACAGTTACATACATACATAATTGGCCATTACAACCCTTCAGTCAGGATTACGACCTAGCTTCTCACACCACTTATGTTGTGTGCGTTAATTTAATACATGAGTGGCGGGACCTACAGTTTAAAGTCGACTCCGAACGACAGATTTTTGAGAAGCTTTTCATGGCAATTTTTACTCTCAGAGTCTTTGCCAGAAATCTGCTGAGAGGAAAGTCGCCGAAGAAATATTTTTCGTTTTGATGTCTGACCTGGGATTCGAACCCGGGCCTTTCGTCTAATAAGCCAACACACTACCCACTAGACCACGGCGACTTCACACTTAGTCTCCATAAACACTGCTCCCTCTTTCCTCATTCTTACAATATATTTTCCTAGCTGCAAAAGCAATACCAACCCCTGAGTGTTGGTCGTATGAAAAAAATAGAAAATAATGGACTTGCCCTATAACCGAATTTTTAAAATTGTCTGCAACGGCTTATGATAATTTATTATCAACTACGATGTTATTTACGAGTTGAAATTTTTGGCTTTTAAGTGATTAAAATGGTAAAAAATACAGAAAAATCATCACAGGTATTCGAAAATAACTTAAAAATATAATACTTTCCCCTTGTTATACAAAGCTTAAGGAACCCTGTAATGTACTAAAGAAAAGAAAATTATGTACATTTTTAGTTTCTAAAAACCGTCAAAATAAGGATATAAATCGTCATATCGTCAAAATAACATTTTTAGACCTCAAAATCGTCAAAATGACGATAAATTGTCAAATCTGGCAGCTATGGATAGACTATCATTTTCAGTATCAGTATTTTTTTCTACCATTTCTATAAGATCATCTTCATGTAATTCATGATCATCCATTATTTCGGAAATATCTTCTTTTGTCATATCTACGCAGCTCTCTCCATCCAAAGTATGTCATATCTCAATTATCTAGGGACTGTTTATTATTGTTGTCTTTTACTATACATAGTAGATCATACTGTTTTCCAACACGCATGGAGCGTTAATTGCTTGATTTCGATGTATGTCATTCCTATATGCTTGATGCAATCCAATATTATAAATTTTTTCCTAGCATCAATAATCAAGAGATTTTCCAGTTTCGATTTGATCCAAAATATATTTGAAGGACTTTTTAATGTACAGTGCCTTGAATGTAGAAATTATCTCTTGATTAAGGGGTTGTAACCATAGCTGTCAGATTTTTAAAAACCGTGTAAGATCGAAAACGAGTACCGTGTAAAACGAGTACTGCGTAAAAAGGGGGATAGGTGTATATGTATTTTTATATTTTTAATAAATATTTGAATATATCCGCCCTTTAGAATACAATACCTTACATTCTGGGAATGGTTTTATAATTATGTTTATTCTTTTTAGTTCTTATTTTTCTTTCTGCCTTATAAATTTAATTGTTTAACGTATGAATATAACTCCTGCCAGCTCGTTCGAAAAATGTCCAAGTACAAGTACGCCATGTTTACCCATTTTTTGGTTTACTTTGCAGTTATGATAATAAATTTTTTGTTTTTTGTTCCTTTTTTGAGCATTAGCGTGCGCTGCATTAATTAGGTTAGATTAGGTTAATCAGAAATTATTGTTGCTTATTTTTAAGCACTTGAGTGTTCGTCAAAAATATTTCTTTGACAAATTCTGGCTAAACTCCATGTTATTTGAGGGATTTGTTTGTAATATTTCTTGGTATCTTCCCACGGCGAGTAATGTAATAGTAAAAAGGCAAGAAATATATTGAACTAAAAAATGTAGGTGTCGTTATTTATCCTTCTTATGTTGAAGAATGCACATTTATTAATTGTTTAATTTTTGTTATTCTCGTTTCTTATTTTGTGTTGTTTTGAGTTTTGTTTGATTCCATCGTAAACAAACAAAAAAATATATAACTTGATGCTAACCTCATTTTTAAAAAGCGATCCCGTTTGGCATCCCTAGTCTGTACGGAGCACTACATGACATAATGCTGATGTATAAAGAAGAATAGCATTTGTATGCAGTGTGTGGTGGTAAGATGTCATTCTGTACAATATTTTTGTACATATTTTTTCCGTAATAGCATCGACTTTATTAAAGCGTCCTAAGCTTTGCCCTGAAGAACCACTTCCATACTTAACAATATCTCGACAGTACCAATGATGCAAGCTTTAACTATGTATATTTAATAAATTTGTATTTATTAGTAAAGCTATATACTGTTTTTTTTTGCTCTTTAACACTAAACCTACCATGGACGGGTCAAATGACCCATTTTGAACTTCTTATCAGAATTTCTTGAAAATAACATTATCACACAGCCATTTGCCTTTACGATCTTTATTACAAAATACATTGAATGTGTTTTCCAAGATTTACTTATCTCTTGTCAATTTTTTTACCGAGAAATATATGTAATCTGCCTTAAATACCGCATGGGGTCATTTGACCCCTTTTGGTAGGAAAATGAATACATGAAGTAGCGGTAGGTTTAGTGTTAATCAATTTTAGATGTTATTCAGAAAATTTATTTTTAATTTTTTTTATTCTTTAATGAAAAAAATTGTTTATTTGCCTATAAATACTGCTGCAAGAGCTCTTCTTCGAATCTAACAAAACTTAGCGGCTTGAGAAAACCTGCAACATAGCATATCTGCTTTCGCAAGACGACATTTTAACTATCATACAGCATGACATCAAGGCCAGACATCAAAAATAAAAAAAAATACGAAAAGTATTTTTTCGGCGATTTTTTCTCTCTCTCCTCTTGTTTCTCAGAAATCTGTCGTTCGGAGTCGACTTTAAACTGTAGGTCCCACCAGTTCTGTATAAAATTAACATACACAACATAAGTGGTATGAGAAACTGCGGGCTTCTTGGAGACGATTGCTGTAGACTGTCTAATGGTGAAGGTATAGAACTGGCCATTTTATAGTCACCAGCAGCAACTCGTTTCCTTATCGTTCGCATCTTCCCTCTTTCCACCTTTCTTAAAACCTGCACAATGCACTGCATGAGTAGGGGTCATCCCCTGAGTGCTGGTTTTATAAAAAAAAAATGAATTGCTTGTGCGTTTTGGAAATCTATAAATTGTTTACATTTTGATATTTTAAGAATTGTTCCTTGTAATGCATTCATTAAAAATTGAATTCTTAATCAAAACGCGTAGCTTTTTATTAGCTACATACAGTTGGGGCGTTAATATTTAGTTTTAGACAAAACGTATACACATATATCAAAATTCTTCTTCGTTCCAAGAGTTTATATATTTATTTAGGTTATAAAAACTGTTGATTATAAAAAACAATAGCAATTAAAGAACACCTTAAGTTAGCTCATAACAATAATTAATATAACATAACAAGATATGTATAAATCTTATAAGTGATAGTGCTATGCAGCCTTGCCACTATCAAAAAAATTTTATAACCAAAATTAAAATAAAAAATAACCAAATACGCAAAAAAATAACCAAATTTTTTTTATATAAATGCATTTGTTTTTTTTAACAAATTTAAGTTTTAATACAAAAATTTTATTTTTTTTTCTGTGTAGTTAAACTACAAATCGGAGGCTTAATTTGGAAAGACCTAACTCAATTTTTAATTGCAAATATCAGATTTATAACGATTTAAAAAAAGGCCTAATTCATGACAATGAATTTTTGAAAGAAAAAGTCCTAACTAATTTTTTATTTCGTTGTAAAATTATAATCGCAAATAAAGTTGTGCGTTAACATTTTCCAAATAATAAATTCGCTTTAGCGGAAAAAGTTACTTAACAACTTTTGGCGGCGGGTCGAGTTCTTGTTTTTGACAAACAGAAAAAAATTTTATACGAACAAAACTGTACTTTCCAATTAATTCCGATCAGTTGTGTTTGTTTTTTGTGAAAAATGTTGTTTAAGAGGAAATAGTTTTAACATTAAAAAATTTAATAATGCAATTAAAAATTATGAATGCGAACGAAAAATTTTGACTCTAATTCGGAGAATGCTGATGGTATCCGAACAAGAAAAAATATTGCAAGAAAGTCCGAACGGACATATAACGTAAATAGAAAAGAATGGAAGGCCTTCAATATTTTTGCATATCAAATAAAGAACGATCACTTAAGCCTCTTACAAAACTATTAACTACTGTTAATATGTTATAATCCTTGTCATATGACCCATCAACATCAGTATGTTACAAAACAGGCCTAACTGACAATTACGAATTTCTCTCACATCGATCAAAGTCGGCGATGATTCACTATATAAAGAGAAAATACCTATCACGAAAGAGAAATGGAACAACCAACAGGACTTAAAAAGTTTTTACGATAATTTGTCTTATAAGAACTAATTTTTTACAATTAACTTTTGACTTAATCTTTTTAATTTCATGAATTATTACCATTTATTATTAAAACCTGAATTATTATCATATATTTCACTTTCAACACAGTTTAAAAAAGGCCTAACTTAATGTTTCTTTTGAAAAATATCAACAAATCGAAAACAAAAACTAACAATTTTTTAAATGAGAAGTAAAATTTGTTGCTGTTTTTTTTTTTTTTTATTAAAAACCGTATAAAAATTTTTGTTGTATATAAAATTTTACAGATTTTATTAAGTTTTTCGCTTCTCCTGTAAAGTAACAAAAAATCGAGTTAGGCCTTTTTTATATTTAGCCATCGAAATAATAAATTAAGGTTTTTATTTATTTGTATTAAAATTTTTCTTGAAATTTCAATTAAACGTAAAGATATAGAACGCTTTGCTAACGGTTGCAAAGCTTGTAATGGAAATTTTCAAATAATATTAAAAAAGTCATTGTTGTATTAACGATAATATTAAAAAAAAATTAACCAAAATGAAGAAAAAATACACATTTACACATTAGAGAAAAAATAACCAAATTTGGTTAAAAATAACCAAAACGGCAACGCTGGTGCTATGTCCTAATCCTAATATATATTATAAATCTTTCTGTAAGTCTGTTTTTTTTGTTTGTAAGCCAATCACGCCTGAAGGCCTGGACCAATTTTCTTGAAATTTGGGATATAGATCGGGCTTTTATTGATGCAGGTTATAGGCTATAAATGTTTTCAAAATTTTGACCAAAAGGGGAGAAAAAATGGGACAAAGGGAGAAAAAATGGGAAAAAATTAGTACTTTATGCATAAATGCTATATTTCATCTGTTTTAAAGATATTTTCTTAGGATTTAGCTTGGTCAAGTTTCCCAAATAGCTATTGGAGGTGTTCCGTTCATAAAGTTGGACCAAACGGGGTCCAAAAAGGGGAAAGATACGAAAAACGGGCAAATTGAATGCATTTATATTTAGGATTTGGAGTATTCAAAAAACAGGGTTGTTTGATAAACCGGTTTCCGAATAATTTGAAAAATTGCTTTTTTAAGAAGCCGGTTTCGGTACCGGATTTTTATTTATTGTTAGTTTTATAACCCGCGCAACCCCGAGTACAATCTGCTAATAAGATATAAAACATACAAAATTAACATTAAATAAATATAACAAACTAAATTTAATGTAATTAAATTTAAATATGAATAAAAATATAAAGCAGTTTAAAAAACTAACACTACTGTTTATGTCTGATAGTCCAAAATTCCCATCCTTGGCGACATAAACAGGATCGTTTAAATGATGACAAATTAGCAACAGAGGGCGCTGTCGTACATCATAAAGCTTTTATATATTTTCTTGACATTTTGATTTTGTTTTGTTTTTATTAAATTAATTGTCATTCGTTTTTATAACTTCCAGAAGGATGCATCCTATTTTGTTAATTTGTGTTTTTTAAGAACTTTAATATGTGTGCAATTAATATTCCTTAAGAATTTGTTGCTTAAAATTTATATTGTGAAATAACAATAATATTGTGAAAAATAGAATAAAAAAAAAAAGATTCGAATTGAATTACTTAAACTAAGAAAGTGAATTTTATTTTTATTGGAAAAAAATACGAGTGTGAAGTCAAAAGGAAAACAAAAAAAGGGAAGTGTTTTTTGTGCCTATTATCGCGTCGGAATTATTCTAATTTTTGGTTTCTTTTTTGTTAGTGTCTTCCCTTTAATGTATTCTTCACCCCCCTATATACAGTCCACGGAATTAACATTTGGTCCTTCGAGCCGGATCTTGGAACTGGTATAAGGTAACATTTGATCCAGACGACCCGATCTTGGAACTGGTCTTTTTCATCCCAACAATTTTTGGAACCTTATTTTGGGTAAAATAACCTTGAGATTATAAGGTAAAGTTGTTTTTGTTTTTTCTTTTATATTTTTTGAGTTTTTGGTGGTAATTTTATATACAAGTAAAGTTCTGTTAGAATGGACAACAAAACTTTGCTTTTATATAAAATTTATAACAGTGCATATATATTTACAAAGTGATGTGTGATAATTTCAATAGCACTGGCACACTTTGTGAATTTATTGTAGACAAGAACCAAAATGTTCTTTTTCTACACTGTTATACCATTTTGTTTTGGCTTATAACAAAGTCAAGGTGACTAGGATATTAAATTGTGGTGTGAAGGTCACAATCGGTGATCGAGTTCAACCACCCAATTTGATATCAGTTATAAGTCAATAGTTGTTTTATAATTGGTGATGGTGCGCTGGCTAAATAGCAAAGCACATTACCTTTTATAAAAATCCTTCAAATTCACCGGATAGATGAAAGGGGTACCCATAAATATATATTATTCGCTTAAATTTGGAACCTTTTGACGGATTTTAAGCAAATGAGATATTTGCGTTAAAGTAAAGTGAAATAACAAATTAAATTTTATTTATGGGCTTTCATTTGTGTTTTTTTTTTTTATTCTTTTATTTATTCAATTTTTAAATTCGTTCCTGTTATTGATAATTTTATATTTAGTAGAAAATTCGAAATTTTTTATTTTTATTTGATTTTAAATTTAATATATTTTGATATTTAATTTAATTTGGAAATTTTTCTATTCTATATACATATATTTGAGTATATTTGAAATACAAAGTGAAGACAAGTAATTTATATTTTCTTTATTGTTCGCTCTTGATTTTTATTTATTGGCCATTATGAATTCGTCCTGATGGCTTAGTTTCGCGAAGTACGTAATATCTTTATTCGACATATATTACTTTTGTTAAGTTTACGGTAAGGCGTTAAGTACGTTGTGCATTGCAGAGTGGTCACGGTGACCTTTTGTTTAAATTTCGAAATATTGTAATTTTAGTTAATTATCGCGACATTTTCGAGTTGTGCTTTGGTTGAATTTATTATTCATTTAATTTTTTGACATTCTTTCGGATTTTCACTTCGTTTATTGAATTAGTCTTTTAATAGTTAATTTCTTTTGGTTCCTAATTTATTGCTGGTTAGCTGGGAATCTCCCTGTAATAGGTCGTCGGTGCGTAGGTATAATATTCGTTTATACAAGCACGCCTATTATTCAGGTTGGTTCTTTCATCCTTGGTGGTAAAACAGAACAACCTATGTCTCGACTGCTTCGATGTTGGTCATAGGTTGGATGAATGCAGCCGGAAGTTCGGATTGTTCGGTCTGCTATCTGCTACATCACACTTTGCCGCACCGGGAGGTGTTTCGATCCTCTCGGGAACTTGAAGTTTTCGATGCGACAAGTTCCTATAGTGTAGCAAAGCCTGGTAGTGATGTGCAGAACTGTTTTGCTGCCATATATAGCCAAATTTTTTTGGATATTTGTCATCGAAGGCAAATATTTAGAGCTAGGGCTCGGTGAGACATCGGTTCTCAGGCAACTTTTATTCGAAAAGTTGCAAAGGAAAATTAGGATTGCTAACAGCAGCAATAAGAAAAGGTGTAGGACCTATAACCGATACAACTGATGGCGTTTTGATTCGTATACGTATTTCACACATGGACGATAATGGTTACGAGATAACTCATAGGAAAATCTGATGGAATTCTGAGGTTAAAAGGTAGAGAGCCTGGACTGGGCTTTTCGTAGAATAGCTTACCACTAATATTTGGAAGAAGATGTCGAGGACGATGAATTGAAAGGTTTATTGAGCCACGACCATACCTGGTGGACATGTAGGAATATGGGCCGCTGAAGTTAAACCTTCCACTTACCGGGCAATAGACCTAGTCCGTCTGTCCCTAGGAAGGCTATATTGGAAAACTAAAGCATAAGAGAGGACCACCCGCCCACTATACATGAAAAATACAGGACCTCGTTCGTCCTAATAATCCACCAGGGAACCTAGTTCGTTCAATGGTCGTGAGAGCGGAAGACCTAGTTCGTCGGAAGCTCTAGTTCCCATGTAGTAGTGGAACAATAAGACTCAATACCTAATTTTTTTGAAATTTAAATTTCTTTCCCACGGATCAGAGTGGGTACTGCTGCGAGATGTCAAATTTTGGTTTCCTATTGTGAAAATATGAAACTAATATGAAAGTTTTTTCTTTTGATTTTTTATTTTCTTTAGACACTAGATGGAGGACATCTTTCTTGGTTGCACTACTGCAAGGGCGCCGGTATGTTTATGTCTGATAGTCCAAAATTCCCATCCTTGGCGACATAAACAGGATCGTTTAAATGATGACAAATTAGCAACAGAGGGCGCTGTCGTACATCATAAAGCTTTTATATATTTTCTTGACATTTTGATTTTGTTTTGTTTTTATTAAATTAATTGTCATTCGTTTTTATAACTTCCAGAAGGATGCATCCTATTTTGTTAATTTGTGTTTTTTAAGAACTTTAATATGTGTGCAATTAATATTCCTTAAGAATTTGTTGCTTAAAATTTATATTGTGAAATAACAATAATATTGTGAAAAACAGAATAAAAAAAAAAAAGATTCGAATTGAATTACTTAAACTAAGAAAGTGAATTTTATTTTTATTGGAAAAAAATACGAGTGTGAAGTCAAAAGGAAAACAAAAAAAGGGAAGTGTTTTTTGTGCCTATTATCGCGTCGGAATTATTCTAATTTTTGGTTTCTTTTTTGTTAGTGTCTTCCCTTTTATGTATTCTTCACCCCCCTATATACAGTCCACGGAATTAACAACTACTATAGATAAATACAAAAGTTAAAAGATAAAACAATTATAAAAATACACTAGAGCCACGACGAAAATCGAATCAAATACATTGAAATTTAATTTATTGGGACCAAGAAACTTAAAACTTATGAAAACATTTTTCATTCTTTTATTTAGTTCAGTAAATATTTTTTATTGATTATTATAAAGAAATAACCAAATAATAAATTAACAAAAAAAAAGAAAACTTAACAAAAATCAATAAAATTTATTTATAAAAAAATAGTTTAAAGAAGAAATCGTGCTTTGTTTAGTTTATGTGGTGCTATTTTCAAATAATAAATCGAAATCAACAACACTCCATTTAAGTAGGTTGTCTTAGAGTTCTGTTAACGAAACTATATTAAGTTTGTTTTTTAGAAATTCTTTTGCTGATTCTGGCTTGCTCGCGCTACGATTTTCTTCAGGAAAATCCAATTATACCAATGCATGGAAAATTAAATGCAAAGCTATGAAAATATTGGCGATTGTTAATTTTTTTACACTAACGTATTACCACTTATCATAAAATCATCTTCTAAAGCATGCTGATTATTAATGGATAATAAATTCTCATTATCAAGCACCTAATGGTGAGACAATAAAAGTTTATTAATGACATTCTCTTCTATTCCTTCAATTCCGGCTTCTATAGCTAAATTTAATCGACACAAGTTGAAATTGCAACTACACAAGCTGAGTTTTGTCAATTTTTAAAAAGCGACGCAAACCGAAATGACGCAAGGGGCTCTAGTGTAGTAATGTTTACAAAAATCAGTCTAAAAAAGTAAGAATAAATATTTAACCGATTTAAAACTTAAAATAAAATCACAAAATTTATAAAAATGGAATTAAAAAAAAGCTGTAAACGTAAAATTTTGTTTATCAAGAGAACAATTTAAAGAAGTCCTTTTGGAACGCATTTGCATTGCCTAATTTTCAAAGATTTCTGGTGTGCATAAAAAACTGTCGTTGTGACAGAATAGTCCTGTGCCGTCGTTGAATAATGTTCATAATCCGGAATGATCTATCAAACTTAATTCGGCTATTTCGTGTGAATAATTTTATTTAACAGAATGAGGTATTCAACTTTCTAAAGATTATAAAATTTTACACTAAATATCTGGTGCGCAAAATAAGAAGTATGGTTCCGGCGAACTTTAAGAACATATTGTTGTATGCCTCGTTGACTTTCCGGTTGTCATTACTATCACAGTTTGCGAAAATTTCACACCCAAATAAAAGCATAGTTTTAGCAAGTTGCATATAAATAGTAAAATGAGTTAAATTGTCATATTTTGCCCACAAATTTCGAAACATGCTATAAATTCTGCCAACAACGACACTTACATCCACTACGATAATCTGTCATTATATTCAATACCCAGATTGGTTGCAGACTTGCCAAAGTCAATTTTATTTCCCTTGATACTCCAAGAGCATCATACATTTGGATTTAAAAGAATTGAAGCATAGTGTGTTTGGCAAAGCCCAACTGAGAGTTTTCTCCAAATCCCTGTTAATAGACCGTACCATACATACATAATTGGTCATTACTGTAAACAAGAAATAATATTTTTCCTTACGAGTACTCGTACAAAGCTGCACATCATCAGCATACATATGAACATTATAGTACAATCAAAAGCAATACAAAGAGTTTTTATGCATTATTTAGATTATTGAAGATCTTATGCATATTTTACCGCAGGCATTATAGTTTATGTTTGTTTGATCAGTTTTAGAAATGTGAAATATCTCGTCTATTCCAAAGATACTAGATATTGCTTGTTCTGACACACTAAGCATATGGCTGATTGAAATGTAAAATTATGGCATTGATAAGCCGAGTTTTAACTAATGTGATGAAGTGTTTTTTGGTCTTCAAATTATTAACTGCAAATTACAAATTATCGACTGAAGTTTTAAGTCTTAATAACTACATTTGTTCTAAGTTTTATATAAAGCGTCTATAATATTACCAAATAAATTTAATTGAAATGTTTTTTATTTCAGATGTTTACCGAAGATTTGCCTCAACCACTTTCAATAAGTCAAACACTTAGTAAAAAATTTTCAAACGATGAAAATGTTTATTTAGATGATGACCAAAGGAATTTAGTTCTTGTTCAATGGTCGCAATTTGTGGCTAACGATTTGAGCAACCCAGTAGTAACATCAATGAGTAAGTTAAAAATTAGATAATAACGATAATTATCCATGAATTAGAAATCAATTAATGATAAGTAAATGTCTATCCCATTTCACACTAAAATTAGCACACACAGTTTAAAACGTAGAATGATATTCACGTATGATATATCACTGAAAGTGCTGCAAATATCAAAATAATTCTAATATTCGTATTCTATACGGCCAATTTGAGGGCACGGTACTCTTACTGGCAACCGATATATTGCGATTAGACTTTTTCTTATGAGCTTTTCCTAAGACGTAGGTGTATGCGCCAAATTTATGAAAGTTTGGAAATTGCAAATACGGAACATCTAAAAATGCCTTGTCGGATTTTTAAGTTATACTGTATCCTACACATAATGGCATCAATAGCTCTTTCAAACAAATACAAAATGATATTTCACACATATTTTGTTCTATTTACATTTAAAAATATAAGTGGTTCTTAAGGTTCGAAAATGACCCATAAAACAGAAACTTTTAAATTTTGCAAATGTTTATTTATCGCAATTTTGTAGATTGAAATTAAAATAAAGTTTAATCGCTTAATGTTTTTTCAATGGTGGTTAGTCAAACTTAACTCAGACACATTAAATATGAAACGACTCCTCTCAGGCTTTGACAGTGTGCGACTATAGTATTTTATGAATGAATTATTCACCTGTGGCTCGGTACGTCAAAATTGGTGCAGCACACAATACGTCTTTTAGTATCTGGAACGCCTTATCTTGTGACTCACCCTATTGATACACTTTTGATTTCTTGGTGAGCAACTTTGCAGCCATTCTACCAAAGTTAGGCACAAAGCGTCTGTAGTACGTGCGTAGGCCCAAAAAACTGCGTAGTTCATGAAGATTCTGGAGACGAGGCCAGGCTTTTACTGCTCCTATTTCATCTTTATCCGTGGATATGTCATCTGCTGTACTCATAACAAGATCCCAAAATATTTCACCCGCTTTAAGAAAAATGTAAATTTCTTTAAGCTTAATTTTAGTCCAGGAGATGAAATTCGTTGCAGAACTTCTCGCAGGTTCTTGAAGTATTCGTGGAAAGTACTGCCCATCACTATTACGTCATCGTGGTACACCAGGCAAGTCTTCCAATGCAGTCCCTTTAGTAACAGTCGAATGTGGCCGGAGCATTACAGAGCCCAAATGGTATAACTTTGAACTCCCATAAGCCGCCGTTCGCACTGAATGCAATTTTTTTCTTGTCCTTGTCTGCAACCTTCACCTACCAATACCCGATTTGTAGATCAAATGTGGAGGATCACTTTGTTTCAGCACTCGTTTCGTCGAGTGTGTCGTCAATTCTTGGTAGCGGGTAACTGTCCCTTTTAGTGATATCATTCATCTTCATGCAGTCTGCGTAGAATCTTGTACTGCCATCTTTCTTCTTGATTAAGAGAAGCTCCACGGACACGATGATGGTTGGGTTACACCGCTTCCTTCATTTCGTCGACTAGCTCTTTTACCTCATTACGCTTTGCCAGCGGTATCCTCTGGATGCCAGTTTTATCGGTCTCGCTCTGCCCGTATCAATTTCATGCCTGTTCCTACTTGTCTTGTTTGTGCCGAAACGCAAGCGTACCTCTTTAGCAGCTTTTTGGCTTTATTTCTCTCTGGAGCTTCTAAACCTGCTACCCATCTCTCCATACTTACACTAAATTCCGTTTGGTTCTGGACTGACATTTCGGCCGGTTATGCCGTCGTCCTGCTTTGTATTGCCTTTTCATAGGCTCACATAAACAGTCAGACGAACATTCTTGAAGCAGAATGTTCGTGTTTTCGCCCTCTGGAGAACTCTCGTAGTTTCATTTTTGTTTGCGAATTTGGTTGCATTCTTTGTTGTTGCGTTCTCGTTTACTTGTGTCTATTATACTCATTCTGATATTGGTTTACTTGTAACAAGTTATAATATTAATGTTAAACGATGTTACACCGTTTCCCTTTTCGTAACAATATTATTAAAACACTACTTCTGAAAAAAGTTGGTTATACCGTTTGCTAAAATTCGAAGAATATTGTGTTCTAGTTTATATAATAGTCCAGTGTTAGTTGTAGACAAATTATCGAGTGTGACGTGAATATTTTATATTAATTAGAATTATGTCTTACATAGTTGAATGAATTTATAATATACATGAATGGGTACTTATTATTGTACATGTAACGGTTCATGGGATCAGCGGTAAGGGTTACAAAATTTATTTATAACAACCATATCTCAAAACGTAAGAAGATTGGTGAAACATTTCCTTGCCATCACTGGCTACCGATCGAGTGAAATTTCTGATGGTGAATGCTTGTTTAACCTGTTCAGGGACGATTCTTTTTATGTGACAAAGAAATGATTCAATTGTGTTTTCTTTTAAATTAATTAATTTTATAATTCAGAAAGCAAAAAAAAAAAGGAAGACATTAAATTTAACATTTCTCAGAAATGTAGCGAGTTCGTCTTACGCAATTTTTGTCGGGGGGGAATTTTCACTTCGTTTTTTTTGGGATAATGACCTATACCATCCAGTCTAATTTCAGATTTAACTTTAATCCAGCTTTTGGATTTTTTATGTAGTGGTTTACATGCAGAACTTGCAGTAGACCTAAACACTTTTATGTTGAATAAGTCCTTTCCGCTACAAATGACGTATCGAATAGCTTCCTGTACAATATGTTTGAAAATGTCATCGGTAAATATTTTAATGAAATATGAGAATGGTGTAACACATACATACATACATACATAATTGGTCATTAGGACCCATCAGTCAGGATTATTGACCTAGTTTCTCACACCATTTATGTTAGGTTAGGTTAGAGGACGTGCACCTGTCGGTCAAGACAAGCACAGTACCCGGAGGTCGGAAATTGACCCATTGTACATTGTCCTTAGGGGAGGAAGGAAATGGAGGATATAGGAATGTTAGGAATGGGAGGAATTACATGTAAAGAAACAGACACAAAACAAAAGAGGTTGAGAGTGCGACTACACTTATGAAGCCCTAACACCTCCCAACCAGCCCAAGCTGCTAATAAATCTGTGGCGAGCCTTGATGTCGGCTCTCGAACCAGAACTCAAGTTCTCAAAGAAGGCCCTGCCAAGTGTCCTCAACCTCAACCTACCAAGGGCTGGGCAGTTGCAGAGGAGATGTTCGACAGTCTCCAACTCCTCCTCATCGCAACATACCCTGCAATAGTCCGGCTGGGATCTGTTCCATATCCCCGTCAGCGATCTAATCTCGCAGTGCCCCGTGATAAAACCGACAACCAACCTTAAGCTGGCCTTAACCAAGCCCAGCAGCCACTCTGTCCTCTTGCCGTCCACAGCAAGAGCGTCCTCTAGACGCCTAGGAACAGAACAACCCGATCCGTTCCCCCAACGCCTCTGCTCTTCCCTCCTGACCCATCCATCGATGAGGCCATAGAGGTGGCAGACTGGGAGGGTTAGAGTTGGGTTCGTTAGCTCTTTTGAGTGTTCGCTCTTTCTAGTTCAGCTCCCTGTAGTGAACTAGGTCGTTCTTTTAGTTCAATAGTTCTTTCTCAATTTCAGTTATATTTAAACTAATGTAAACAATGCAAATTTATATCAATAAAATAAAAACATATTCATAAAGTGTTTTTCATTTTACATAAAGCGTAGTATTTAACATTTTTTCATTTTTATTTATTCGTTATGTGTCTGAAGCACTTTTTAACTAAAATTACTTAACTGACTAAGACTAACAAAACAAAAATATTTAATTATATACACATATTTACAAGGATATTAGAAAAAATAAAAAAATTCAGCTTTTGGAAAGAATCAAAAAACAAAAATAAATTATACACATAAAATAGAAATTAATAGGAATTCAGTCTATTGCAATTGTATGAGCTGTCACTTTTAAGTCCTAATTTTTTAAATCTGGGATATAATATTGTGCTCTCTGCTTATAAATTACTTAGTTCTAGTTCACCAAAACGATTAGTAATTTCTTTCTTCATCACGGAAATTAGTTCTTTTATTTGGCTTTTAGTTAAAATCAGAAATCATACTCTCCAACAAATTACATAGAACTAAAACTTTCAAAAAGTTTAAAATTTATTTATACATATTAGAGTAACAGACCAGATTATCTTTTGTGAATCAAACTCATTATCGAAATTTGATTATAAAAAATATTTTATAATTTTTTTTTAGCAATAAGGTGCTATTCCAATGCATAAAATTTGAATTATATTCAAGAAATGCAAAAAAAAAATTAATTTTAATACATCAAAAATTACATGAGTATTTATAAAAGCATGTAATTTTTCTTAATATTTAATAAGAATTTCTTCGGATATTTCTTGTCTAAACCATCCTTTTAATTAAATTGAAAAAAGTATATTATTTTTATTTGCTTATTTTTGTATTTTTGGAAAATTTCGCGCTTTTGTAAGGAAAATGTCCCCATAAGTTCTTTTATTAGTACGTGGCAACACCGCCGATGATGGCACTACCATTTAGCAGGAGTGCCATGAAAACAATAAACAACAGAAAATAACGAATAAGAAACGAGAACAAGAGAGCCATGAACTACGGAGCTAAAAGAACACATTTTTCACCTGGTTCTCTTAGTTCAGTTGTATGAATAGTTCAATTGAACTAGTTCGTTCGTGAACTACACAACTCTAGTTCGTTCCTGAACTACACAACTCTAGTTCGTTCGTGAACTGCACAACTCTAGTTCGTTCGCGAACTACACAACTCTAGTTCGTTCGCGAACTACACAACTCTAGTTCGTTCGTGAACTACACGACTCTAGTTCGTTCGTGAACTACACAACTCTATTGAATAGTTCAATTGAATTAGTTCGTTCGTGAACTACACATGAGAACGATAAACAAAATAAAAGCACTAATAAGAATGAAATGAACGAATACAAGAGAGTCGTGAACTACGCAGCTAAAAGAGCTCATTATTATGACCGGCTCTCTTAGTTCAGTTGCATGAATAGTTCAATTGAACTAGTTCGTTTGTGAACTACACAACTCTACTGGGGGTCAGGACCAACTGTCAAATCGCCTACTGAAAGCGAACATAACCTAGCGAGGGCATCCGCCGTCTCATTGCCCAGTATTCCGCTGTGAACCGGAACCCAGCATAGACGGATACGGTCCGGTCCAAAATTCCTCAACGACTCTTTGCACTCGTGAACGAGCCGTGATTTGCACCAGACCGACGCAATGGCCCTAAGGGCAGCCTGACTGTCAACGAAGAAAAACGCTGCAGTCATCATTCAAGCTGAAGTGGAGTTCAAGACCGAGTTCCCTACAGAAAACCCCAGCACCTGTACATCCACCTAACTTAGACCCATCTGTGAAGATGGGTATATCACACTGCCCCTGGAGTACCCCACCATTCCATTGTGCCCTATCCGGTATGAGTATTTTCAAACCAGGTAGGAACATAGCCTCAGGCATAATATTATCTGTGGACCACTTATGTTGTGTGTGTTAATTTTTTATACATAGTAGTGGGACCTACAGTTTAAAGTCGACTCCGAATGACAGATTTTATGAGAAACTTTTCATGGCAATTTTATTTACTCTCAGAGTTTTTGCCAGAAATCTGCTGAGAAGGAAATCGCCGAAAAAATAATTTTTGTATTTTGTTTTGATGTCTCGCCTGGGACTCGAACTCTGGCTTTTACGTCTAATAAGCCAACACACTACCTACTAGACCACGGCGTAACACCAGCTACTTTTATTCCAAGTCGACGTTCAAAATGTGGTGAATTTTCGGCAAATGAATTATCCTTTTTAGTGTACTAAACTGTAGAAAGTTGTTGTTACTTTATATCTACATCAATTGGGCTTTCATAGTCATTTTCCTAAATATTTCTTCTTTTTTCGGACGGTGATATTAGACACTTTATCAGAATCTGAACTCTCTTCCACAATTCTTAACGGTGTGTATAGGTCTCTTTCATTTTCCGTATCAGGTATATTTCCAAATTTTCAATGTCTGAATTCTCATTAAATCCCCTTTCCGAAATAATTTGAAGCTCATTTAAATTTTTGCAACCTGAGTGCATAAAATCGTAAAAACTTATACATTCCGTTATACGTTTACACATTATGTTGAAGTATACTTACGATTATGTTTAAGTAAAAACACTACCTCGAATGATAATTTTACACTTACATATGCATACGCTTGTTAATTTCTTATAAAATATTAAAATTAAGAGTAAATTTCTTTATAAAGTTTCTAGAAAATATTAAAACTTATATTAAATATATCTGATATTATTTTTTTTCAAATATTAACGATTGCTTGATATAATCCAATAAAACAGAAGAAAGAATTACTTCACGTTTTTTTTTCTAATTGTACATCGGAAATAATATCATCAGTGCAGACAAACGCTACAATTTTTATATCTCTTGTTGGAGGATTCAGTAGTCAATAAATTATTATCAGATTTTTGTTTTTTTATTATAATTATAAAAAATTAACTGTCCAAATATGTATGTGGCCAAGGAGAGTGCAGAGGCTAATGTATCATTATTTTTTTATTAATATTTTTAATATTTTTTAGTATTATATATCTGATTAAAAACATTTTGTCCTATTTATTCGGATATACATATATTTTACTTTAATTTCATATGTATGTTTATATAAAAATTTTTGTACGGTAATTGCTTATAGTATTCTTTCGATTTACGTTGTTCCGATTAAAGTCGTCAAAAATTTTGTTCCCTTCAACTTCCATTTGCGTCGTCATGTCGATTTACGTCGCCTATGTTGTTTGTAAACAAAAACATGGGCATTCCCTCTTTATAAAAATTCAATACATGAAATAAAAATTTATTTATTTTAGATTTTTTTTTTTTTTTTGTAAAATATACATAAATAAATGCATTCCATTTACGTTGCCCTTTTTCTGGAACATTCTACGACGTAAATCGAGGGAATACTGTATATTTATCTTCATAAAATTGTGATTTGATATATGTACATATATACATACATATACGTATTTTTATTTGTACAAATAAATTTATAGGTAACGGATATCCTATTGAATGTTGCAACATACAAAATTACAAACTCATGCCGAGGTTCCATCACCCGGCTTGCGAACCTTTAGTAAAAAAAGATATCGCAAATAAGTATGGGCGTGATACCTGTTTGAGTTATGTACGTAGTGCAGTAGGAGTAGGTAACGAATGTACATTCGCAGCTCCGGAACAGGTAAATAAAAAGAAAAAATATAACTACGATTACATAATTAATATAATGTTTAATTTTAAAATAGTTAAATCAAGCCACTGCTAAGCTTGATTTGTCGCAACTGTATGGTTTTACAGATAAATCTCAGGAACGAGTGCGTTCATTTAAAGAAGGTTTACTGGTATCTACGACATCAGGCAAATGGAACGATGCATTGCTACCAATGGCTGAGAGAGATTCACATTGGTTTTGTGCGCGAGAAAAATATAAAAACGTGAATTCATCATGTTTTATTTCTGGAGATTCTCGAGTCAATAATAATCCGTTTTCAATTTTAATGTACACTATTATGATGCGAAATCACAATCGCATTGCGAAACAGTTAAATGTTCTGCATCCAGACTGGACAGATGAGCAGCTATTTCAAAGAGCAAAGTCAATTAATATTGAAATTTATCGAAGAATTGTATTTAATGAATGGTTACCGCTTATTTTGGGTGAGTCTATGGCTAACGAAATCAAGAGAAATGCAAACAAATTAGACACTGAAATTTTGTATCAAGTATCCAATGAATATGCTGTTGCTGCGTCAAGATTCTATCTTTCAATGATGCCAGATAAGCTTACTGAAACCAACGCTAATGAAAGGTATTTCTGCACATACTTCTTCTTATACATACGTTTATCTATTCTACTAACATTTTACATTATAAAACTAAACTAATCGACCAATATGGAATAGTTTTCGTAAAATACTTTCAAAAGTTACATTAATTTATTGGAATTACTATATACATCTTCAGTATTTGATATACACTTCAATGCTTCCTATTCATGTCGTGCATAACACTAACTCAACACGGGTGATGTGAGATTCTACTCTGTTATTCTGACTAATGAGTTGAAATGGAGGTAAGAACCGGAAAAACAATCACCAAATTTGCATTGTTCTACGGTTATCGTTTATACGTGATGCAGAAATAAAAAAAACAGTTTGAATTTGACAAAGTAAACATTACATAGGTAGAAGTGTAAGAAAGTTTAAAAAGAAGTTCAATAGGCTTTAAAAGTCGTCTGTCACTTCGTTAAGGTACGGCCAATATTCAACGTAAATTCATTCAAATGCGTGCGCAAACTCTTGAACAAAGACCACTTAATTGCAAACATTAATCCTTTTGCATAAATTATTTGCTTCGTACATTTCCTCACTATAGTACGTCTCATTATTCAAATGTTAGAGAAAAATAAGTTTGATAATTTTAAAACGAAACTATTATTTCTATCGATTATGCTTCTTTTTAATTGTGTATCTTTTTATGCGCTGTTAGGGAATATTGCATTCACAGAGTTTCAACGTTGTTAATTCATTTACATACATATGTATATATTTATTTTTTTAAGAAACATAATTTTTTTTTTTTTCAAATTTTCTAATACTTAT
Source organism: Sarcophaga peregrina (assembly GCA_014635995.1). NCBI lineage: Eukaryota > Metazoa > Arthropoda > Insecta > Diptera > Sarcophagidae > Sarcophaga > Sarcophaga peregrina. The sequence continues at coordinate 89,064,578 of CM025789.1, forward strand.
AAGAAAAATAACAGCCGTTATTGAATTATATTACAATAACAATAACAAAAAAGATAAAAATATTCAAGCTTAAAACTATTTATATTTACATATAAAAATTAAATGTCTTTAAATATCTGAGATACAAAAACAGCATTTTTAAAAATTTTCAAAAATTAAAATATTTAAAATTTGTTATTGACACTTTACGGGAATGAGTATACCAAAAAATATGGATCAGCGTTGCCAGAAGCTTTGACAAGAAAATCATCATATGCAGAAAAAAATCATATTTTATGGAAAAAAATCATTATTTTTGAATACAAAATTTTATTTAAAAATTATAATTAAAATATATTAATATATCGACGCCTCCGTTCTATAACATTCTAAGTCGAAAAAGTGTGTTTTGAGTTATGAGCTCTCAAAGCTTTCACGCGACATACGACTATATGTTTATTCTAAATAGATTTTTTCCTAAGACTTCGGAACTGATCGGCGCATCTTAACCAAATTTTGACAGTATTTTAGCTAGAGGACGTGGAATTTAAAAATGCAAGAACATTAAAAACGTTTTAAGTGTGCTTGAAAGTCGTCGTAGTCTAGTAGGGTTCGAGGCCCAGGTCAGACATCAAAACAAAATACAGAAAGTATTTGTTCTGCAATTTCCTCTCAGCAGATTTCTGGCAAAAGCTCTAAGAGTAAAAAAAACCTGCCATGAAAAGTTTCTCAAAAAAAAAAAATATGTCGTTCGGAGTCGACTTTAAACTGTAGGTCCCGCCACTTATGTATAAAATTAACACACACAACATAAGTGGTGTGAGAAACTAGGATCAAAGTTGATGACGTGTTTCCACATAGGTTTTATTACTGGATCCCAAATTAATAATCTTTTAATTAAGGAGTTTTAATTTTTGTTCTAAAGCTTGTTGGGCATATTCATAAACGATATCTACCAGTTGTAAACAACACCGGAGTCTCCACAAAATGTTAAACACTAGAGAAGTATTCGAACTGAAATTAGCGCAAATATATTATTACAAAATTATTGTTTTATAACTATTTTGATTAAAAAGTGGGATCTTTATTTTATTCACTTAGTGAATTTCTATTTTAATTAAATTTAATAGAAATTATAAAATAAAGACAGCATTTAATGACAATAAAATTCAGTTTCCCATTTTACTTATAATTTCATAACATTTTAAATTATGTATTACAATAATTAATCTTTTATTTTTCACATCACTGTAGATTTCTATGGGCTTTTGTGATGTAAAAGTGTTTAGTTTTCCATCGAACATCTCTTTTTATTTATTTACTAACAGATTGTACCCGGCGTTGCGCGGGTTATGTAGTTTAGATTAGTTTAAAAAATGAAAAATGTTTTTAAATTAATAAGAAAACAGTGATTATTTGTTGGTAAAGAAATTTAAAAATTTTTATTATTAATACTTAAAAAATCATCAAAATCAATCAAAAAGTAACAGGCATCGTATAGGAGGTATTTCTAGCAAAAAGTTGGCCATAGGACATTGTATTAAAAATTACAATAAATAAAAAACCGGTTTATCAGTTTCGAAACCAGTTTCTTAAAAAATGCAATTTTTCAAATTATTCGGAAACCGGTTTACCAAACAACCCAGTTTTTTGAAAACTCTAAGTCCTAAAAATAAATGCACTCAATTTGCCCGTTTTTCGCCCCTTTCACCCCTATTTGGATCCCTTTTGATCCAATTTTATAAATGGAATACATCCAATAGCTATTTGGGAAACTTAACCAAGCTAAATCGCAAAAAAATGCCATTAAAACAAATAAAATACAGCATTTATGCATAAAGTACTCATTTTAGCCCATTTTTTCCCCTTTGGATCAAAGTTTTGAAAAGATATATAGCCTATAACCTGCTCCGACAAAACCTCGATCTATATCCCAAATTTCAAGCAAATCAGTCCAAGCGTACAGGCGTGATTGGCTAACAAACTAACCAATATACAAACAAAAAGAAACTTAAAGAAAGATATTAGAATTAGGATTAAATTAAATAGTATTACTATTTTGATAAAACGGTTCTATAAACAATATTAGCTGTTTTACCAGTTGGGGTAAAAATATATAAATTTTTCGCACTTGGTACCCGTGAGCAAATTTAAACCAGCCACCTTCAATGTTTGACCCTGAGACTTATTAATGGTCATAGCAAATGCTAGTTTAACTGGAAATTGTAAACGTTTAAAGTTGAATGGCAAACCTTTTGGAATTATTGGAATACGGGGAATAAACGCATCCTCACCTTTCCATGATCCTGTCAATATCCTTGCACCAATTATATTGCGACCAAGATGAGTTACACGAAGTCTTGTGCCATTACACAATTTTGGTGCATTGATGTTTCTCATAAGTATGATTGGTACACCCATCTTTAATTCTATTTAATGAGATTGAACTCCAGACAACTCGATTGAATTCAGAAACTCAACAGGATATGTGGTGCATTGTTTTTCATGAACTATGGTATCTACGGATGTATATATGGTGGAATCACCCGAAATTTTGATTAGAATTTCGTGGTTAATTTGGGTAGCACAGGTATTTTTTGGAGCTAGCAATACTCTTTCGCACAACCAATTTTCATTGGACATATTCTTGTTTAAAGTAAAAAAGGGTAAACTTTAGAAATTAAATTTTCTCCTGATGGAACCAAATTACAAAATTCTCGTTTAAATGGTATTTCTCCATTACCATCTGCAATTAATTCACCATTTCCAATGTTAAGTAGCTCGTTAGAGTGCTCATCAGCTTCTGCATCATTAAATAAATGCACTCTCATATTGATAGTAAGGTGCATTTTTGTTATCTTGTTCCATAGGTGGTATGATTTTAGACATGACTTGATTTCATCAGCTGGTGTTCCTTTAGGAACAACTGGTAAAGTTTGCCGAAAATCTCCAGCAAGTAATACTACCACTTCACCCATTAGTTTATCACTACTTCTAATGTCTTGTAATGTTCGGTTTAAGGCTTCTATCGCATTTTTGTGTGACATTGTACATTCATCCCATACTAATAATTTACACTTTTGAAGCAGAAGTCCTCGGCCACTGTTTTTGCTAATGTTGCAAGTTGGAGTTTCCATTTCTGCAATATCAATAGGAATTTTTAGCACGGAATGTGCTATACCGGAAGATGATGCGGCTATCGCGACATTCGAATCTTTACGAACATTAGAAAGTAAAAGATTCAAGAGAAATGTTTTACCAGTACCTCCCGGTGCATCTAAGAACCATAGAGCTCCTTCCTCCTTATTTATTTCATCTAATACTTGATCAAAAACTTGTTTTTGTTCAGGGTTAAGCTTTGGCATCATGTCATTAATTTGGGCACATAAGTCTGAAATATCATAGTTCAGTTCACTCGACAACTCGTCAGGAATTGCTTCTAGACGATTTGGTCTAGGAATGCCAAATTGTCCTATATCTTGGCCAACAGTTGCAATTAACCTATATTCAATGATCAAGAGAGCTTCATTATAAATTACATCATCGAATGTTACATCAGAATTGTTAATTTGTTTCTGACGTAGAATATCTTCCGATCTAATGGTTTGGATAAGCTACACATTCCAATTAAAATTGCAAATAATTCGCGCATTTTTGATAGAGATGAAAATAAAGCTGCTTCTTGCATAGCTAACTCCCATTGAGCATCGTTTTCCATTAATTCCAATAACTCATAGGCTTCACGAAAAGTCTCACATTCATGGTTGTCAATAGTTTTAAGATCCGGAAAACATTTCGGTCCTCTTATATAATGTAATAGAATTCGTAAGCAATAACATTCCATATTACTTACATGTACTGTATACACACGGCCTAGAGTATCTCCAGATTTAATTCCTGGCCAGCAGTTAACCAATCTTTCTCCTTTTCCATTGTTTTTGAGCTATGTTCCATGTGTAGTATTTAGGAACTTTAGAACATAGAAGAGTTTTCGCAAACTCATCAATGCGACACAATTCAAAAAAAGCAGTCAAGGTAGTTTTTGGAGGTGAGGATATTCTTTTTTGAAAATTGTGTTCATTGAAATAAATTCTTTCGCCGTTTTCCAAATGAATAGCCAAGTGTGTTACCCTGGGATATCTCTCATGTAACGGAAAGCTTAGTAAACGCCACGCCGACTCATTGAACTACCGAGCTTGAACTACATTCCTCACATCAATATTGCCACGTTCTTGCTGAAAATTGAAAATTGCTTGATCACTTCCTTTGTTAATATACTTGTATATATTTTATGGCATTTACAGAATTGCAAAATTCGATATTAATATGTGCTTTGAAGGCTTTTGATAATAACGGAGAATATGGCACAATCCATGTGTTATCAATAACTACTTCTTGTTGCAAATTTCTTATCTCAATTTTTGCCGTTTGTTTGTTGATGATTTTTTAAGTGTTAATAATAAAAATTTTTAAATTTCTTTACCAACAAATAATCACTGTTTTCTTATTAATTTAAAAACATTTTTCATTTTTTAAACTAATCTAAACTACATAACCTTCATTTACAACAGGAGCATTGTATCTACGTTCGTGTTCTCCTCTAGGAACACGATCAGAATGGATTAATATCCTGTAGTTCTCGTTAGGCATATTTTCAACAGCTGTCTTGAAAGCACTAATTAATTCATTATGTTGATGAAGCATATCCTGTAGATTATTAATAATACTACTTTCAACACCATGTAAACTTCACTTCTGCTTTCTGCTTCCGCTCTTTCATCTCCCATAAAATATATTTGTAGAAATGTTGGTTGCTGATCTTCTAAGGGGAACAACGATCCGATTTTGTGATAAATTTGCCCTTGTATAGAGAATGTTGGACAAAATCCTTCCAAAGTCACATCTTTATCCGCTCCAACTGATGTCATCTGAAATGATGAGTTATATTTTCTAATGTTAGCTAAAAAATGTTTCGACTCATTAGAATGATTCATTAAAAGTTGCTTTAAATATTCTGGAGGTTCCAATAGAAATGGAAGGCTAACTTTTCCTGAACTGCAGCACATTCCAGGTGTTTCAGATTTCTATTTTAAAGCTCCAGAATATCTACATTCATGTGTCATCGAACCAATATTTACTTGACTATGTTTGCTATAATCTAATAAATTGTCATATTCAAGCGCAGCATCATTAAACACTACCCAACTTACTCTCCTGAAATGTCTGCGACGTGCTTCCATTCGTTCGGCTGCTTTGTTACGGCGCAACTCTGCTTCTTCTGGTGTTTCCAGTAGTCTGTGGGCTATATGACGTTGATTATCCTCAGAGCGTCGAATAAGAGCCTGTTCTTCTATTTCTGCGGATCATATAGCTGATAGCCTTTCGCTTTGTCTAGAGCGTCGAATGTTCGCATGATCCTCCGTTTCTGCAGCTAACAATGCAGACTGCCGTTGCCTTTGTTGAGAGCGTCTAATATTAATCTGCTCTTGCGATTCTCCAGCTCTTAGTGCTGACTGGCGTTGACTTTGTTGAATATGTCTAATATTCAACTGTTCATCTGATTCTTTGGCTCTTACTGCTGCCTGGCGTTGTCTTTGTTGAGAGAGTCGAATATGAGTTTGATCCTCCATTTCAGCAGCTCTTAGGGCAGACTGCCTTTGGCTTTGTCTCAAGAGGCGAGATGATGACTTCTTCTCCGTCTCTGACGCTCTAGCGTTTCGCATAACTAATTGTTTAGTTGCTCTACTCAAACTGCTACTTCTTCTACCAGGCATATTTAATGTTAAATATTTAAGTTTCACAATTGTCTTTAAGTTATTTTCTCACTTGTAATTTTTTTGTTTTTATAATGAAAATACTTATTGTCTTTGTCATTAAAAAAATGAATATTGAATCCGCGAAAAAATTGTTAGTCCTTTTTATTCACATAACACCAGTGATTTTTCCCTTTTTGAAGGGATTTTTTACTTTAATGTTGGAAATATGGCAATATTTTTTATACCTACTCAAATATGCCACGATCAAACTGATTGGATAAAATTGCCATTTTTCTGAGTGGATTGGTAAAACTTTACTCACACGTACAGAAAAGTGTCCTCACACGCCTGAGAAAAGTTTGAAAAATATCAAAATATTTAGATTTTCGCTACCTGTTCCGCCGGAAATTGAAGCAAATTTGATGTGTGTGCGGGCAATCCCCCATAACAATGCGACCAATTGCTCGTTCCAAAAAAGCGCAGGGTAATTTTAAATCAGAAAAGGAATTGCCTGTAGCAAGAAAATGTGATATTATAAACAGTTTCCTTTTTGTTTTTTTATTGCCGGTGCCCGGAGTAATGGCTATGAAACAACTATTTTCCACATTAAAAGAAAAAAAAACTCGACAAAAAAAAACAAAGGAATTTCCCAACAAAAAACCATTTCGCACACCCAGTACAAAAGTGACTTAACTCAAAATTTTCATTTTTTGAGTTTATATGCATAAACTATGTAGAATACATTTGCCTATTTATAAACAAATATCAGTGTATTTTTTTTTTCTATTAATTTTAACTATCATTAATACCATTAAAATATTTACAATAATCACATTTTTCGAGATCTTACTTAAATAAGTATTGCAACAAATATAAACTAAATTTATTGTGTAAAAATATCTATAATTTAGTATTTACATTAATACAAATTTAGGAAAAAAGATGGGGAAAGACCTAGTAAATAATTAACCCTTCTATCAGCTTCATCACTGAAGTTGGAGAAGAAGTTAATATTACAAATTCCTTATTAAATCATAATTTGAAGCTCTATTTCGATCTTCAAATCTTTGTGTTAAATTAGCTATAACTGATTTAATTAAATCTTGTTGAAAATGTTCATGCAATCTATTAGTTGAGTATCTCCTAGGTAAATTAAAAATAATTTTCAAATTTTTATTCTGGATTATTTGCAGTTTCCTTAGATAGGTTTTGGCACATCTATTTGCCCAAATTTGACATCCATAAGTCATAATAGGCCGTATACACATTTTGTATAATAAGATTTTATTTTTATTACTCAAAGTTGATTTTCGGTTTAATAATGTGAAAAGGGCCCTTTCACATTTAATTGCCTTTTTACAGGTTTTTATAACATGATGTCTGAAAGTCAATTTTTTATCTAACTCAATTCCAAGATATTTAATGGTATCAAGAAGAGGAATTTCAGTTCCTTCTACAACTAATGGTATGGATGGTATCCTTTTCGGAGATTTATTAAAAGGGAATATTATTGCTTGAGTTTTATTTTCGTTTATTTTAATTTTCCATTTTTTAAAGTATTTTTGTGCATGTAAAATACCTTTTTCCATCCTTTTGACTATGGCGTTTGAAATTTTACCTTTTGTTATAATGGCAGTATCGTTTGCCAAATGTCCGATGTATAAATTGAGTACAGAACTGGTGATAGCACCGAACCCTGGGGAACTCCCGCTCGGATATTACGTCGGAAGGAGTATTCACTATCAATATTTACTACAAAAGATCTCTCCTTCAAAAAGCTTTGCACCAATTTTTGTAAATAAATTGGATATCCAAACTTCTGGAGTTTAAAAATTAGGCCGTTGTGCCATATTGAATCAAAAGCTTTTTCTATGTCTAACAGAACTATTCCTGTACTTTTTCGGGTACTTTTGTTATATGAAATAAAGTTTACAATTATCTTTACTTGATGCACTGTTGAATGTTCTTTTCGAAAACCAAATTGCTCCTTTGGTATTACATTGTTAATTTCGGTGTATTCATTTATTCTCTGTAGCACGATTTTTTCGAAGACTTTATCCAAACAATTCAACATGCTTATGGGGCGATAACTTGTAGGTGACTTAGCATCCTTACCCGGTTTTAATATTGGGACTACTTTTGCTGTTTTAAAAATTTTTGGGAAATAGCCATTTGACAAACACCAGTTGAAAATTTGCGTGATTAGAGTGTAAAAAGTATTTGTCATATTTTTCAATATAATAGGGTTTATTCCATCCATTCCGGGTGCTTTCGAGTTCTTCAGTGTACCTATGAAGAATTTTACTTCTGCCACTGATGTCAAGCTTTGTTGCATGTCTTCTGTTATACCTTGGGCATTCAACCAATCTATGTGCTTCTCTACAATATTATTTACTGGCGAAGTCATGTTGCATGTTGTATTGTGATGGTTTTCGAAAACTTCCGAAATTATTTCAGCTTTTTTCTTTATTGTTATACTTTACAACGCCATCTATTGTTAAACTGCTTACTCCTTTTTTATTGCCTTTTATTGCTTTCGTCAACATCAAAAACTTTTTATTACCTGTTGGCAGCTTCTGTATAAATTGATACCAGCTGTTGTTTCTGTCATTGTTTATGTTCAGATTTATTAGTATGGACAGCTGTTTTAATAAAGATATAATTATATTTCTTTCTGAGTAATTATTTGAACGCTGCAGTTTTCGTCTAAATTTATTTCTTTGAGAAATTAAAAATAGTGTTAGCCTGAAATTTTTTGTTGTGCCAGACTTGTGTGTTACCAACTGGAATCTGTTTAGACGCTTCTTGAACTAGGTAAATGATTTTTGAAAGACTCTCTTCCACATTTGCGTTTGATAATACAATATCTTGCAAGTTATTTTTGCTAAATTCATTATCTATCCATTTTCCTATTTCTTTCCAATTAGCTTTACCATATAGCGGAATTTTAAAGGAGTTTTCTATTAAAGAGCCATATATAGTGCAAGTGATTGGAGTATGATCAGAATTTAGTATTTCAGGATGTGTTTCTAGCTGCGAAAAGTTTAAGTCGGAATTAGTGAGGAGGATGGACGTGTCGGGCTTGCGACTGACCAAAACGAGTGAATGAATTTGGAGAATATATGTAGTAGTGAGAGTTCATTTGATGATTAAATAATTTATTGCCTGCAGTATTATTTTGAAAGCAATTCCAGTTTGTATGGTGGGCATTTAAATCTCCGAATATGAAATAATCAGTAGTAACCGTGGTTAGAATGTTCATGTCATTAATAAAATCATTTGTATAGTCCGGACAATAAACCGAACTAAATCTTATTGGTCTATTATTTATGGTAACTATGATAGAAACATTTTCAATTTTTGCTGTTGGATATTTAGAAATACGTTCATGGGGAATTGAATTTTTAATTGCAATCAAAACTCCCCCTCCATGTGTAGTACGATCTTCTCTATAGATTTTGAAATTTTTTAATTTAAACTTGTGATTAGCATTTAGAAAAGTTTCATTTATGCAAATTCTGTCTATTTGTTTTTGATGTAGCACAAGTTCTAATTCTATTATTGAGAATGGAGTCGTTATGCCCTGCGCATTCCAGCGCATAACATTTAGGCTCCATATAGTCTTCTTATATAACATATCTTAGCATATTACCAAGCACTCTCATTTTATCGTACTTGGTTTTGTATTTTTCTAATGCGTCTAAGGCTTCGAATAAATGTCTAAAATTTGCTCGTTTGACAAATTATCATCTTGTTGCGTTCTTTGTTTAGAATCAGCAACTAAGGCATAAGAAATATTATTTTGACGTTTACCTGATAATTTTTGAGAAAATGACATCTCGTAACTCTTTGTGTCATCCCGCATATCCTCCGATGAAATAGAAATAAAGTCTTCATGACGTACTTGGTCGCCTGCTGTTAGTAGTTCTTTGACGAATCAGCAAATATTCCTTTCTTGAAGGACAGTGAGGATCATCAGCACGGTGATTAACGTTTTTTAACTTCCTCTTAATACAGTTATATATCACAGGACCATCTTCTGTTGTTTTATTAAGTTGGCAGTTTGAGTAATCATGGGATCCACCACATCCTAAACATGCTTCAGCTCTGAAACAATTTGCAGCTCCATGGCCATACATAGCACACTTAGAGCATTGAGTAGGACCTCTTGACCTACGTTGGGGACTTTTTCAGTGTACAACAATACCGCATACATATTTAATTTTTATAACCTCCCTCTTTGTAATCTGACTACGGTTAAACTCCATCATGCACAATGCATCATCTGGGTTTGAGCGCTTGGTTATTATTTCTTTTACGTTGACCAATTATATGTTGAATGCATCTTTAAATTCACTTTCTAAGGTTTCTAAGCTGATTTGTGGTAAACCGAACAACAAAAGCTTAAAACTTTTATTGTCTTTTATAGGGTGAGTGAAAAATTTCATCTGAGCAATCTTTAGTTTTTTTATAGATTCATCATAAACAGATTTCGAGTTATTATTTTCGAGTATATATTTCGAGGTATTAATTTAGTTCCGATGGAAATTCGCTTATATTTACACATTTTACCAATAATATTTATAACATCAGTAAATTTATAACAATTATCAACAATTATTGGTGGAATCTTGAAATTCTCGTGGGCAGTTTTATTATTAACCGATCTCTGCTTTTTAAATCGAGGATTATTGCCCCAATATTTCTTACGTTTTGAAGACATCATTAATTAATTCACAAAAAATAATTAATTTAATTTTTTTAATATTTATTAAAATACACAGCTGATTTAGATATTATTTTTAACCATTTTCAATAAAGTCAAAAATAGTTTTTCATCGATTTCTAAAAATCAAAAATTTTGAGTTGTCATTTTCGTACTGGGTGTGCGTTATGTTCTTGGAGAAAACCTAAAAAATATTTTCTAAAAAATAGAGAAAACCATAAAAGAATATTTTCCGATGAAAACCATACGATGTTTTCTTCTTCACGACATTTTTGAAATGAAATTTGAAGGCTTAAATTTGATGCGTTGCTGTGCTAAGCTAAACAAAAATTACCAACACATATGCAAATTTGATACAATCTGTTTGATCGCAGCCAGGGCACCTAACAAAATTTAATTTTCATTGTAAAATAATAAATACAAAAATGAAGAGAAATTGAAAATTTTGAAATTAATATTTTTGTGAAGTCTAAATAATCTTTTATCACTTATAGGTGACTTTCGAAAAATATACTTTACGTTATTAGTAATAAACGAACAAATACCGTTTTTAAGAATATCGTGTGGGTTTTCAGTTCTCTATCAGCTTTTAAAAATTTTGACATCGGTATAATTTACCAAAAAATATGTTCTCAAAATATCTGAAATATATTACAAAAATTCCCTAATTTTGCGCTTATAGCGGAAAAAATAATTTAAAATTTTATTTAGAATAATTTTGTGGCAATAATAAAAAGTGCATATCTCAAGTTATATAAAAAAAAATGCATTTTTGCAATTATGAAATCAATGCAAACTCTGTGTCAATTTTTATAAAACTCAATTTAGAATTGTAAGAAATATTTTTAAATGTGATTTTCAATTGTTTTATATTGAAATTCAAAACTTTAAAACGTTCTCGTGAAAATTAAAAACAATAAAATAATACCATAATACAATTACAAAAAATATTTTTTTTCGTAATCAGTGCATTAATAGGCATCATTTGGGAGGTATTTCTACAAAAAAGGTGGTCATGGAACACCCTAATGTATAAATTTTTCTTTAAATTTAAAAAAAAAATTATTATTGGGTAATTTTTGCATTAAAAATAACAATGAATAAAAACCCGGTTAAATATAAATGCATTCAATTTGCACGTTTTGAGCCCCTTTCCTTTTTGGATCCTTTTTCGTCCAACTTTATGAACGGACCTCTGGTATCTATATATTTATTTACTACCAGATTGTAACCGGCGTTACGCATTTTATAAAAATAACAATAATAAAACCGAAACCGGCTTCTTAAAAAATGAAAATTATTCGGAAACCGGTTTATCAAATAACCCAGTTTATTTTAATACTCTAAGTCCTAAATATAAATTTATCCAATTTGCCCGTTTTTGGCCCCTTTCCCCCTTTTTGGAACCCTTTTGGTTTAACTTTAGAAACGGAACACCTCCAATAGCTATTTGGGAAACTTAACCAAGCTAAATCGGAAAACATTACCTATTACCATTTTTTCCCCAAGCTTATGATCTAACAAGATTCCAAGGTCAAGTATATTTAAAACTTTTTCCAAAATGTTATCTTTAAAATGATAAGAAGTATCAAGTTTAAATGCACGATGAAATGGCATATGTTTCTATTTATTAAAGTTTAACTCCAACAAGTCAATTTCACACCATTGACAAAAACGATCAATATCCTTCTGAAGAGTTGATAGACCGGATATGCTATCAAACGAATTAAAAATTTGTACATAATCAGCATACATAAGTATATTAGAATGAATAATAACAGATGGCAAATCGTTTATAAATAATGTGAATAGTATTGGACCAAGATGGCTTCCCTGAGGCACTCCGGAGGGAACCTCGATGACTTTTGATAGAGCATTTTCAAATTTCACTTGCTGAGTTCTACTAGAAAGATAAGATTTGATGTAATTGTAATGAATAACGTATATAATCGAGAGAGGAGCCAGATAACTTATATTTTTTGTAAAGTTTATTCTTCCTGTTTTTGATATCATCTTCATTCTTCCTGTGATAATATCATCGAGGTTATTTCCTGAAGTTATTGAATCCCAATCAACATTCAATAATAAATAAATGGAAGCAAAAGACTTTATAACAATGTTTTTTTCGAACTGCAGCTAGCACATAGATGTTCAACTTAATCGTAGGGTGCAACGATCTTCAGGAGTGGAAATTGGATTACAACGTTTTATAAAGCAATCCTCGTTATTATTCACAAATATTAAATCCAGAGTTTTAGAATAGTCATTAAGTATTCCATTAATCTGAAATAGGCTCACATCACATAAAATATTAAAAAAGTGGTCGAATCTGTCATAAATGCAGTAATTTTACATGTACATGTACATTTAATGTAGTAATTTTATTGATTTGTTTAAATAATTCAAAATTAGCAATAAAAAATATTTACATTTTAATTGTCAACCATTAATTTTTCTTTTGATTTATTCTTAGTCCCAGAAAAAGTCTATTTTTCTTGCAAAATGAAATATATTCTCCGAGTATTGAATATACTTCGAGTAAATTGGACGATATTTTGTGTTCTCTTTTAACTCAAGGCGCAATGAAAATGGATACTCTCTACGTAGATAGTGTATGTAAAAATGTTTTTGTTTTGTTATTAAATGATTAAATAAAATATATGTACATATTTTTTAAAATTTTAAGTTGATTCCAAATTTAGAAGACAATGACCGGCCGAGTCATACCGATATTTTAGCATTTGATATACAACGTGGACGCGATCATGGCCTTCAACCTTATGTAAACTATTTGGAAATATGCAATAGCGTTAAAATCACCAGTTGGAAAGATTTGGAAAAATTCATACAGTCAGAGGTAATTATTATAATTTATAAAATACTATATTATAATTATCTTGCATCCCCATCCACCAAAAATTTTGTGTTGAATGCTTTATTCTCTAAAGGATTCTTGTTTTTGTCACATGGTTTTCAAAATATCTTACTGAATATAATAAATAGTTAATAATACCAAAGAAAATAAAGCATAAAGAATGTGCACTTTAACATATTTTGGGTTAAGATAGAAGAGAAGGAATCAGAAGTCAAGAGCGTAACAATGCACTTTTTAATTTTTTTTCTGAAATCACTTATTCTGGTCAGTGTTGCCAGAAATAAAAATTGTAACCATTGTAAATTGTGAAAAAAATCACTAAATAATAAAAAAAAATATGACCAAAATTAAATTCACAGTTTTTTTATTATATTTTTTTTTTTCAAATATAAATTATAATTAATATAAAACATAGTACGAAAAGACACAAAAAGTTACAAAATAATTTTATAATAATATTAGCCTTACTAATTAATTCGTATCAACAAACAAAACAAAAGCTCTTTTTATAACAAAAATAAATAAACAAATCCGGAAATTTTGGTTAAAAATAGATAAACGGGAACACTGGTTGTGATTAGTGAGTAAGAGAGCGGAAATAAGTTGACAGTCTACAATTATAGAAAAGTGTTAGTAACATGCCCTATTTTGATTTTCATTTTATCAACATACATAAAGTTATACCTTTGACTTAATAATTGAGGAACGTTTTTTAGATATTTGTTGGCATTGTTGCCTATAAAAAAAATATTCCTCAATTCATAATTACACATATTGTGTGTAATTTTTGATTGTGTGTGTAATTAGCTTCGTGTATAATTTTACTTTTTGTTCTACCTATTTTATATCCGCTAATTTTTAACAGTCACACTACTTCGCCGTGGTCTAGTAGGTAGTGTTTTGGCTTATTAGACGTAAAAGCCAGGGTTAGAGCCCCAGACCAGACATCAAAATAAAATACAAAAAGTATTTCTTCGGCGACTTCCTCTTAGCAGATATCTGGCAAAAACTCTGAGAGTTAATAAAATTGCCATGAAGAGGTTCTCAAAAATCGTTCGGAGTCGACTTTTAAACTGTAGGTCCCGCCATTTATGAATAAAATTAACACACACAACATAAGTGGTATGAGAAACTAGGTCAATAATCCTGACTGAAGGGTTGTAATGACTAATTATGTATGTACGTTAACACTGATTGTTTTGTAAATTTACTGCAATTTCTAACACCAGGTTGCAAAAATAAGCACCTGTATCCTTCTCTTTCCAATTTAAATAAATGCAAGGCTAATGTTTAGTCGCTGTAGTCTAGTAAATTGTGTGCCGGCATATTAAATTAAAGGCCCGAGTTCAAATCCCAGGTCAGACATTAAAACGAAAATATGAAAACATTCTTCGGCGACTTCCTCTTAGCAGATATCTGGCAAAAACTCTGAGAGTTAATAAAATTGGCATGAAGTGGTTCTCAAAACTCTCTCCTCCGAAGTCGACTTTAAAACTGCAGGCCCCAACATGCACACAACATAAGTGGGAAACTAGATCGCAATCCTGACTGAAGGGTTGTAATGACTAATTATGTAAGGCTGTTTCATATATGCATTTACATATCCTTTTTGTACTTTAAATAATTGTTGGAAATGTTGTATGTATATTATTTTAAGTATATATATGAATATACTTATAATTTTGATGTTTGCATAATATATGTATACAAAATTTGTAAAAATAGAATTATCTGTGTAATTTTTTTCACATGTGTAATTGTGATTACAGTTGTGTGTAAGTCATAAAGGTGTTGGTGGTAACACTGGAGCATAAGCAATGTGTGTGAACAGTGATTACAACTTTTAGGACACCAAAGGCGTGCACAAAAATGAAAAACGGGGCTAAAGTGAAAATATAACGTTTTTAGTACAATACAATTTCATTTTTTCAAAAAAGCGCAAAAAGGGGGCTAAAATTATAAAAGTCTTTTCAGATAAAAACACCACAATTTTTACATAAAACAATTTATTAATAGATATTATTGCTTTTAAGATCAATTTACGTTCAATAGAATTAAGGTACTAGATTAGCTTCAAATAGAATTTACATTATAATCTTTCAAAGTTGGTCATTGTTAAATACGATTTGTACTTCTTGGTCATCCTCTTCTTCATTCCATAAATCACTTTCTATATGATAATGACACTTTCTCTGTCAAGTGGTCTATGGAAGTAAATGGTGAATGAATTGCAGTATATAACGATAGCGCAGCTTAACATTTCTTATCCACGGATACCACTGGCAGGTGTAAAACAAATTTGTACTTGTACCATATTAATGCTGTTTAAAGACGCTTTTTTATATTTATTCGTTTCTGAATGTCTGACAAAGTCATAGTGTTTAGCGGCGATTTCCGTGTTGCAGTAAATACATACTGTTTTAGGATTCATCTTTACAAGGCTATATTCATTTCATAAAAAGGGGATTCCGTCTCCCAAATTTTACGATATCTTTGCGTGTAGCGCTCCATCTAAACATAGAATAACATTTACATTAAAGACACATTCAAGAATATTAAATTATTACTTACTTAAAGTTATACACTCATATACTTATTAATATGTTTTTTTATCAATGCATAATTATTAGGTAAATACAATATAAAACTTTCAGCAAAGCGTGTGTTTCCCGGTACTTTTGTTAATTCTATGTAAATCACAGAATAACAATGTAAATGGCAAAGAAGAAAACAAGAAATAGAAGAAAAAAGTGCTGCTACATTGGTTTACAATCCGACATTGCCAGAGAAATATAAGATATATTGCCATACAGAGTTAAAGGAAAAACGGACAAAAAGGGCTAAACAAAAATACTGAAAAACGCTGAAATTGCGTGTTTTTTAGTTTATGGCTAAAATTTTTTTTTCGCGTTAAAGGTACTTTTAGCCCGAAAAGGGCTAAGTTGGCATCACAGTGTGTGAATTTTCTCTGCACAATTGTGCTATGAAATGGTAATCCCTTTTGTATATGCATCTAAAAATGATTTTTAAAAAAGATTATGGTGAGAGCGGGTCGTAATGTGAAAAAGATTTTGGTGAGGGCGGGTCGTAATGTTAAAAAGATTATGATGAGGGCGGGTCGTAATGTGAAAAAGATTTTGATGAGCGCGGGTTGTAATGTGAAAAATATTTTGGTGAGAGCGGGTCGTACGGTCAAAAAGATTTTGGTAAGAGCGGGTCGTAATGTTACAACCCGTCCATAAGAAATTTTACTTCTATATAGTGCGCATTCTTTATATCTAAAGTCTTTGATAATACCTAGTAGATAAATAGTAACATCAACAATAACACGGTGCGACAATGAAAGTACACCACCTTGTTCAGTAAACTCACAACCTACACTATGTCATTAGCCGGGTGAATTTTAATTTATTTTATTTTGTCGCATAGTGTAATTACTAAAATTTACTTTTTTTTAGATTATGTTATTAGTATACTGTGTATTTTGGGTTATGTTATTAAACAAAAATTTAACAATTTCGTATTAATTCCATTACATTTACATGTTTTTTTTTTTGAAATAAAAAATTAAATTTTATGGTAAACTGAGTAAAAAAATCATTTTTTTGAAATAGCAAATACCGGTCACCTAAAAATTGATAAATAATATTGTCGTATCAAAAATATCACAAAACAACTGGGGTAAAAGAGAACCCCCGACCAAGAAACACTACTAGTACCGCAGATCGTGTAACGATTAATCATACGAAGAAGAAGCCGTTCTTAACACGTTCCCTGCCAAGCCGTTTATGAGAAGGTGTCATTTCTAGGCCACGTGTACCATTTTCGGTACATGACAACTACTTTTATAAATCTATAAAAATACATGTTCTTTTTTTATTTTTGAAAAAATCTATTTTATTTTCAAAATTATTACTATTCAAAGGGCAAAATGCACAAAATAACAATAAAAAATTAAATTTATTTCATATGGAATATGGGCAATGTACTAAAAAAAATATATATTTTACTCAAGTTTGAGTACATTATTATAATTTTTCATACTTTCTGCATACCATGAAATGGCTGAATCTTTTTACTGGTCTACCATTACAGTTTTGCAACTCATGGTGTACTTCTAGAAGGTAGGACATGGTCATCCTCTTCAGAAAATCCGTCATTGTTTGTATTACATAAATGTGAAATTAGCACTTTCTATATTTTAAAAGGTAAAATTAAACTATTGTTTCTTGTATTATATAAAATCGGCGCATTTACAACTGTTGTATTCAATAAAAGTTCAAAAGTGGTCCCATAACTAATGACCACGCCGCGTGTACCGTTATCGGTACATCACTCTAAAATTGCTCTAAACATCATTACGTTACATAAAATAGTCCTACTAATAATTAAATTTTGGATATAAACATTTTAAATTAAAAAGTTCAGCTTGGCGTAGAAATGAGGTTCAGCGTGCACCGAAAACGGTACACGTGGCAGGGAACGTGTTAATAAGAAAGTGATCGTAGAAATAGGGAAACTCGTTATGGAGGCACACATATTATTAATTATAACGAAAATCATCCGTCGCAAACTAAAGTAACACAAACCGGCGGTATCAAAATATAAACTCTTTAACTCACTCTTTCGTTAATATTTAAAGAACTGAGCTGACCATATTCAGGAAAAACGTTTTTGGGAGTGATGAGTGTCTGGTATCCACCGTAGAAAGATTTAAATCTACGTTATCCTTTAAAGGCAATTTTGAAAAAAGGAAATGTAAAAGTTGATCACACCAACATATTCTGAAGTTTTGATTCTGTTCGCTTATGAAAACTTTTATGTAAACTGGATTTTTATGCAAAATAATGATAACGATTGGACAAAATATTTAGAGGACCATTAAGTTAATGTTATATAGTGACCAGAATAAAGCTCTGATACCAATCCAATTTATGTAATGATCTTTAGACGCAAGTTGAGTAAAAAAAAAACTTAAAAAATCATCAAAACTCGTGGAAGTGTCAAAGATATCTCAAAATCTCCCGGGCGAATTAGATAGGCTATTAAGCTTATAATTTATTATTATATTCTTATACGGAAGTTTCCCTTTTCTCAATCTTAGCGTAAGTGGATTATTTAACTATCCTTAAAAAAATTTTTGAAAAAATATTTCATCTATGTTTGTTACTGGGAAAAGATGACAAAGATGGGTGTGCTGGTTATAACACAACGACTGTATATATTTATTATCTAGTGGTTTTCTGATGTTGATACTCCTATTCAGCGTTGCCACGACCAAAAAAATTTTATAACCAAAATTAAAATAAAAAATAACCAAATAAGGAAAAAAATAACCAAATTTTTTTTCTGTGTAGTTAATTTTAATGTAATGTTTTTATTTCAAATTTTAATTGAACTTAATAAAAACCCTTAAAGAAATAAAACGATTTGCTAACGATCGAAAGGAATCAGGCAAGGATGCTTCTCTTTGACATGTACTTCCAACAAATTGACATAACGGTACAAGGCAAAATATAAATAATATACGCTATGCAGATCATACAACCATAATTGCTAGCAGTATGTCGGGACTACAACAACTTCTAGATAAACTGACGTACACAAGTGAATTAAATGGCCTTAAAATAAATATAAACAAGGCAAAATACATGGTTGTCGATCGAAAACATGGTATATATGAAACAACATTAAAAATTAAAAATCAAATAGTCGAACGAGTGGAAAACTTTAAATACCTTGTCGTTTTAAACGAGCATTGGAACACATCCAGCGAAATTAAACGTCGTATTTTTTAAATACAAAAACACACTTACAACTCACGAGCTAAGTCTCGCAACGAAAATAAGATTTGCCAAATGGTCTATATTATTATTATATGCAGTAGAGATCTGGACCATCAAAAGTGCAGGCGAGAAAAAAGTTGAGGCATTTGAAATGTGGGTATATCGATGAATTTTGAAAATACCCTACACTTCCCACATTACAAACCAGAAAGTTCTAAGACGAATGAATATCGGCAGATAACTTCAGAAAACGGTGAAAAGAAGGATACCTGATGGGGAATGACAAATACAAATTTATACAATCCATAATAAAAAGCACAATTATAGGACGCCGAAGCAGAGACAGAAGAGAGATATACTAGCTTCAAAACATTCAGTATTGGATTGGAATATACTAGGACGTCACAATTACCATAAAATACAATAAAAATTAAACCTTTATACTGTATGATCGCTTGTAATTCAAATTTTGAAATAAAATAGAAGAATTGATTGCTATATTAGCGATAATAAAAAAAATAACCAAAATGAAGAAAAAATACACATTTACACATTAGAAAAAAAAAAATAACCAAATTTGGTTAAAATTAACCAAAACGGCAATGATGCTCCTATTTAAAGCGCAATACGTTAAATAAATACGTTAAGAAATATTGCTGCACATTCGTGACTGTCATTTAGTAGTTTGGTGATAAGTCTCGCTTTGCACATGCCGAGACTGACTCGATATTGGTGAGGAGGAAAACGGAATTGTTTATATGTTATTTCTTTCATGCGAATAATGTTCTGCACACAGAAAATTACAAAAAAAAAAATAAATAAAGAAAGAATTTCGAGAATGTAATACCCCATTTACACTACAGCGAAATCTAGTACTTTGGGATTTCGAGCCAAATCTAGGTGATTTTAACTAGATTTCCCATACAAAACGAAATTTACCTATTTAGTAGATTTCGGCAAAATTATGGTCAAAATGTGAGCGCCCTGGTAGTCTAGTGGGTAGTGTGCTAGACTATTAGTGTGAGGGTCGTGGGTTCGATTCCCACCAGAGGCTCTGGTCTGTGACACTACACCGAGCATATGGTCGAAATTACTCAGCTCGTATAGAATTAGAATATAATTTGTAATTGTATTGTAATTAATAAATAAATAAATAATGGTCAAAATGTAGTAAAAATAGAAATGCAACTATGTGTTTTAGCAAATATTACTTAAAAATACAATGCTAACATTTCAATTTAAAAACAAAACAAATAAGATAAGTAAATTTTTATTTATATTTTCTAAATGTTGTATAAGTTTTGTTCGTGGATGTTAGCTTTAAGCATAACAACTGAAAAGTTGGACGACTCATTCTAAAATTTTCGATAAACATATCATATGCCATGTTGGAAACATCTTTCTCCCATATTAACCCATGACGAACCTGCATTTTAACATATTTTAGAATATTTTTCAAAAACATTTCCTGGGGGAAAGATAGACGGGAAGGAAACAAAAACCAAGAACATAAGAATGCGTTGTTCTCATTGTATTCGATGGTTCTCAACATCTCGTCCAAGGTAGATTTATATGAGGTAGGAGCGTGTCTACAACAAATACAACAATCCAAAAACAACAGGGATTTTGTTTTTGTTAAAGAGTATGCGTAATGTCAAAAACAGCTGACCAAGTGTATTCATCACTGACTGACGAATAACAATAGAAAGAAAAATGTTAAAAAATTTTTAAAAATGGTTACAACAAACACTAAAAAAACAACAACATTTTGACATTTTAAACCTCATCAGCTGTTGACTTGAGACTACCGTATATAAATCTGCCGTGATCTCGTCTTATTAATTTTTCTGAAATCACTTATTCTGGTCACTGTTGCCACGAACGAAAATATTGTGACACACATTTGTGAAAAAAATCGCCAAATTTTAAAAAATTTAACCAAAATTAAATTAACAATTTTTTATTTTTTTCAAATATAAATTATAATTAATACAACAAAGTAAGAAAAGAAACAAACAATAACAAAATAAAATTTTAGTCTTACTAATTAATTAATTTCTACAAACAAAACCTCTTTTTATAAGAACAATAAATAACCAAATCCGGAAATTTTTGTTAAAAATAGCTAAAAATGGCAACACTTGTGATTAGTAAGGAAGAGAGAGAAAATAAATGGAGAGAATTTATTCATTTACAGCCATAGAAAAGTGTTAGTGATATAACATATTTTGATTTTCATTTCAACAACATACATTAAGCTATCTATCTTTGGCTTAACAATTTTAGATCAATAAAATAAAACAATTTATTTTTTATTAAAATAACATAAAACTATCCATCTTTGGCTTAAAAACTATACCTAGTTTTTTAGATAAACAAAAATAAAAAACCCAGGTTTTATTAATAGACAAAAAGCAAGCATTCCAAATCATTTAAAAAAATTGTACTATGCGACAAAATAAAAAAAATGAAATATGGCCAGCTAATGACATAGAATATTTTTTGAGTGTCATTCTGAAATAAAATAATAAAACAAACGCCGCACATGTCTTCTTCTCGGAGTCTGATCGACAACTAAAACAAAAAGCACAAGAATGCGTGTGAGTTCTCTCTGCACAATTGTGAGAGCAGGTCGTAATGTTACAACTCGCCATAAGAAATTTTACTGCTACATAATGCGTATTCTTTATATTCATATTCTTTGGTAATACATATGCATTATTTTTTAAAATCTTAAATTCAACAAATGCTGACGTTTTTTTCTTCACAACAACATTATTTCTGATTGGATCTTATTTGGTCTTGATGAAAACGATACTAAATGTGCTTTATTTTTTATTTATTTTTTTTTTTTGGTATTAAACTAAATTTGTAAATATTATTATTTTCTTTTAAATTTCAGTCAGCTGTTTTCGTTATTTAAATTTAATTTTTGCTACTGTCAAATAAATCCGGTGTAAACGATCTAGATTTTGAGCAAGATTTGAAATTTAATCTACTAGATCTTGCTGTAGTGTAAATGGGCTATAACGCAAGTTCGAAAAAGAATGAAAAAAAAAGACTAAAAAGTAGGCCTAAAAATTATGATTCTGAATTAATAGTCAGAAGCGCGACGTTAAAAGCAATAGTATTGTGTACTGAAAGTTCGATTTCTGCAATTCAAGCATCACATCGAGCGCAATTTCAATAAAAATGTGTTATTATTTAAATAAATTCTTAATTCATAAAAATCGTTTTTGTTAATTTTAGTTATAAAAATACATTAACTACAAAGATCAAACTGTCAGTATACACTACTATTGTATTTCTAAGGGCCATACACAACATACAACTTGTCAATAACTAAAAGGAGGATTTTAACGGAGAAATAAATTGTTTTTCATTATTACAAGGAACCAATAAGATAGAAATGATCGTTAAGCTAAAGGGAAGATCATCCTACCTTTAACATTTAAAGGTCACTTTATGTTTGAACTTGCCATATCATATACTATTTTCGATATGGCAACTTCAAATTTAAACAAAATGAGCTTGTACAACAAAAAAAAAAAAAAAAAAAAAACAAAGCCCGCTGTTGCAACTTTGTTAAAAAAAATTTATTTATTTGAGCAGTTTTATCAACTTTGCTCCGGCACTGCCATATTTTTGAAAAAGTTAATTTTGTTTTATCTGTAAGTTGTAATAACGAAAATGAGTTAAAGGTAACTTTGCCGTTCACTTTAGCTAAAGGCACCTTTAACTAACGCCAACTTTAGCGGGAAGTTGGATATAATTATAAATAAAAGATTTATTTAGAAATAATATATTATTATTATATATAATAAATATTTATTTATACTTCATTATTACATACATTATTTATTTACATGAAGAAGTAAGCAACGACAATAAAAAATCAAAATTTTTCATTTAATTTGTAATCACCGAATTCATTTTTGACAATCTGATGACTATAATTTACAACAAGCAACAACATGACTTGAATTTTAACTTTCGGATTTTGTTTTATATGTCTGTACTGTGCATTAGTCCTTTGAATTATGCTTGTGTTAACTGATAATAAGTTTTAATTTTTTTCTTTTAGAATTTAAACCAGCTAAAAGCTGTATACACAAATTGGAATGATATTGATCTTATAGTTGGAGGTCTTTCTGAAATCCCAGTTAAAAATAGCACAGTTGGTCCAACTTTTCAGTGCATAATTGGTAAGTTGTCTTTTTTTTACTTTTGTTTTTTTCTAATTGGTGTTTTTTCTTGTGGTGTTGTGTTATTATTGGGTGACCGATTTTTGCATTAATATCTAAAAAATTAATAATTAATATCTAATAAGTGAACATCTTGAAGGGAAAAATAAACAACAATCTCAAAAATATAGACGATCAAAGTAAATTTACAGTGTCCAAAAACAATTTTCAAATTCTTAAATTTTTTAAAGACTAAAAAATCTACCTAATGTTGAACAGTTAAAAACACTAACAAATTTTGAACATACTACATCTTACAAAAGGAACAATTAAATGAATATAAAAAGGATATAAAAAACTGTAAACAAACAAAAACAATATAACATATTTTTTATTAATACAAAAATATATAACAAGTGTTCTTTCTCCCGCTTTTTGCTTGTGTTTACAAAAACAATATTTACATAAATAAAAGTGTGAATATACTTAAATTTTACATCTGTGAAAGTTTTGTTGATCGTCCTGATTGTTGTATTTTAAGCTTCATATTGAACTGGTTTGTGAAGTTGATAAAGCTTATTAGTGTCACCATATATCGAAAGCTTTTTGCTGAATAAATTCTACCCAACGAACCTTTATTTCCACTTGAATAATTAAGTTACCATCTGTTTCGTATTTTTTCTACTCTGAGCTAAGTATTATATTTTTATTGTTAAAAATGGCTTGTTTATTGAAAAATTGTAATATAAAAAGTGAAGATGAAAGAATGATCGTTTGTTGGCTGTGTCATGAATGTTGTCACTTTAAATGTAGTGGTCTGTCAGGTCTCGTTGCTGAAGCCGTGTCTTGAAATAAAGGTCTTCATTGGTGTTGCGAACACTGTAGAAAAATCGGAGTGAACTATTATCGTTTTTTCCAAGAGACTAAAAATAAATTCACCGAACTTCAAAAAGAGGCAAATAAATTAAATGATCTTATTGCGGCTTATGGAAAATTGTTTGATGATTTTAAATCTTTGGATAATTCGAAATCTCCTCCACAGTCTTCCCCAAAACGTCGTAAGTCGGCAAGAAATATAAATAAAGATAAACGTGACGACCCACCAATTGTTTCTGAGCCTTCATGCAACTCTGTATCCGATTGTAATGTTCAATCTTCCAATATTGCTGAAATAAATAGTAATAATGTATATCGTGAACCTCATCCTCCACAATCTTTAAAAACTCCAATTTCAATTAATCCTCCTGTGTCCGTAAATAATGAATCCAGGTATACTCCTTTACCTTTACCTCTGGTTGATGTCACTTCTCAGTCATCTTCTAAACCGTCATCTGGTTCGTATTCATCTGTAGTGACCGCTAGTTTAGTTACTTCTGCTCCAAAGGCACTGGTGGTAGTTAAACCTAAAAGAACAATTTTTGTGTCACGTCTTTCTCGCGATACTTCGGTTGATGATATTAAAGGTTTTGTTGAATCGAAGATTAGAGAGCCTTTTGAGTTTGGTTGCTATAAGTTAAGGTCATCCTTGGATAGTAGCATTTCTTCATTTAAATTATATGTTGCTGATGAAAAGTTTGGTGAAATTTTAATTTTATAATTTTAATATTTATAGACGGGATAGGAAGTTAAGAAATGGTGGTGGTGTTCTTATTTCAATTTGTTCTAAATACTCATCTGAATTAATTGACTTTAGTTCCTCGGAGGATATTGAGTTTATTTGCGTTAGGGTCTATAATCGTGGGAAGTCTATTTACATTACTTGTTCATATATTCCTCCCTGTGCTGACATTCATATTTATAGGGCTCACTTTGATTTGATTTCTAAGGTAATGGATTCAATGGGGCAAGAGGGGATTATTGTAGTTCTTGGTGATTTTAATCTTCCTCATATATCTTGGAATTTTTCACCTGAGTCTGGGTCATTGGTGCCATGTTCTTCAGTTCCATTCTATGATGAAATTCTGTCCGCTATGTGTGATCTAGATCTTTTCCAAGTTAATGGTGTATTTAATTCAATGGGGAGAATTTTGGACCTTGTGTTTTTGGAGGATCCAAGTATTTCTTCATTATTTCGCATTGATCCTATATCTATTCCCGAGAATAGTTATCATCCTACGTTGTTACTTTCTATTGAAGTTGATCTTTGTTCTACCCCTGTAATTGATCGCTCATTTGATAATGAGAGGCGTTTTAATTTCCATCGTACGGACTTTGGTCGCTTGAATACACTTCTGTCCTCTGTTGATTGGTCGTCTGTACTTATCTCGCCACCGTACGACTCTCTTTCACTTGACAGGATCTTGGGTGGCTTTTATGATGTATTATTTAAATGTTTTGGGAAGTGTGTTCCATTGGTAAAAAGTCGTTTGGAGCGTTCTGGTCCTCCATGGAATTCGGCTAGACTGTCAAGGTTGAGGAATAGGAAATCGAAATTATTTAAAAAGTTTGTTAGATCAGGTTCTGATATTGATTATGCTCTTTACTCTAGGGCGCGTGCGGATTATCGTAGAATGAATCATTACTGTTATGAGGAATATATGATTCGAGTCAAGTCGAATTTCGCTAATGATCCTAAGTCGTTTTACGACTTCGTTCGAGCTAAACGTAAATCATCTTTGTTTCCTACTGAGATGTTTTACGGGGATCTATCATCCTCCAGTCACCTTGATATTTCGAATATGTTTGCTGACTTCTTTCAGTCTACTTATAGGCAGTTGGACCCGGGCCCTGATCTGAGTGGCGGGTATCCTTATTCTGTGTGAAGTGTCTCTATTCCTAACATATACTCATTTGATGAGGAGTCTGTTCCTGATGCTTTGTCTGGACTGAAACTTACATACTTGCCGGGCCCTGACGGGGTGCCGGCCTGTATTTTAAGAAAATGTGCTGTTGTCTTGAGTGGTCCTTTGACCTTTATATTCAATAGGCTTCTGAGGGTTGGTAATTTTCCATCTATTTGGAAGAGTTCGTTCATAATTCCTTTGCACAAGTCGGGTAATAAATCTAATATTTCCAATTACAGGGGTATTGCCAAGCTAAGTGCTATTCCCAAGTTGATGGAGAAACTAGTGACGGATTATCTCTTTTTTAATACAGCATGGTTTTTTGAAAGGCAGGTCGACTGTCACAAATCTTCTTGAATTTACTACACATGTTTTCAGGGACTTTCTTGTCGGTGCTCGGACTGATGTAATTTATACTGATTTCAGTAAAGCTTTTGAAAGGGTTGATCATAGTATTTTGCTTCTTAAACTTTCACTAATCGGTATTCCTGATATTATTCTTCGTTGGCTAGACTCTTACCTCTCCCTTAGGACTCAGAGGGTATTGTTTAGGAATGTATTGTCTAAGACTGTATGTGTTACTTCTGGTGTTCCGCAGGGTAGCCATTTGGGCCCTTTACTGTTTTTATTGTTTCTGAATGATCTTCCTTCTGCTCTTTCTGATTGTAATATTCTGATGTATGCTGATGACATTAAAATATTTTAGACTTTTGATGATGATCATGGCCAGGCTGTTCTTCAGCGAAATATTGATTTGTTTGTTACTTGGTGCAGGAAAAATTTAATGGATCTTAATTTGAGAAAATGTAAATGCATGGTTTTCTCTCGCCTTGGTGTAATCTCGTCCACTTATATGATTAATTCTTGCCCTTTGGAAGCTGTGCCTTCATATCTTGATTTAGGAGTATTATTGGATATTAAATTGTATTTTATTGATCATATTAGTTTGATGATGACAGCTCGAGCTGTTCTTAGTTTTGTGAAAAGATGGGCTAGGGAATTCATTGATCCTTATATAACAAAACTACTGTATATTTCACTTGTTAGGCCTATTTTGGAGTCCATACTATCGTTGTCATAGTGATTCAATCGAGTCTGTGCAGAGACAGTTTTTATTATTCTGTTTACGTGGCTTAGGATGGGATTACACCAATGGGCTTTCGTCGATAGATAGAGGATAGATTAGCTTTGGTAAAACTTCCAACTTTGGAACGTAGAAGGTCTGTTTTAGGTGTTTGTTTTATTTTTAATCTAGTTAAAGGTGATATCGACTCTGAGTTTTTGCTTTCTAACCTGAATTTCAGCATTCCTGCAAGATTTACACAGCACTATCGTCCTCCTTCCTTAGATTTCTATAGATCGAATTATGCATGTAATTTTCCTTTTCGGAGATTATGTAATGATTTTAATTCGCATTATGTCTTTATAGATTTTAATTGTAGTGTTTGTAACATAAAATGTAGCTTGTATTCTCGCAGTAATTTATAAATTATCGTATAAAAACGTATTTTTGTTCTTGTCTTAGATAGTTCTGTTTTTTTTGTTACCTTGTTCAGCTTGTGATTAAGTTCTGTAGCTGTTTTATGTTCTAGTTGCCATAGCTTTTCCCTTTCCCGCTACAGTCCGGACTGTGGTGTGTACGTGTCCCTGCGTAATGGGGACGAGCCCTCCGCGGTCGGGTGAGTGTGGGTTAGTGTGTGGCCGGGGACGTTCGAAAAAAAAAATTGAGCTAAAGGGAGGATCATCCTCCCGGTAACATTTAAAGTTAAGTTTATGTTGGAACTTGCCATATTATTTGTATGTATATTATTTTCAAAATATGACAACTTCAAACTTAAACAAAGTGATCGTATACAACAAATAAAAGAAGCCCCTTTCCAGTTCCGGCAAGTTGTAATAATACCTCTAAAACTGTATTGATTTCTTAAGAAATTTTAAACTTGATATTATAAAAATGATATTTGAAATAGATATATGTATGTATTAGGGATGCCAATCGGGAAAACACGAAATCCCAGGATTTTTAGAAACTTGTCCCGGGATTTTTCGCGATTTTTGGGATTGTGAATTCATTTGTATTTTGACCCTAATCCTAAAAAAATTCTATATCACTTGACTTCGACAATAGCATCTCAGATGAGGAAAACCCTACTTCCAGAGATAAAAAATTATTTGATGGCATCGAAGAATGCAATAGCCCTATAAAACGAATTAAAAGAGTAACTGGTTTAGATACTCAACTGTCCAAAGAAATAGATTTATTTATATCAGGAGGTGGTAGAAGTGAATATCTACAAGCTGCATACAGCTATATTGGAACTATTTTACCAACAAATGTTGATTACGAGAAGTGTTTTTCAACGGCAGCGTATGTTGACAACAAAATTCGTTCAAGCCTATCAGATCACATGTTAGGTGCTTTAGTCTTTTTGTTGGAATCCAAATAATTTTCTTAAAACTAATGCAGTTGCATATGTATGAATAATTTTTATTTTTGTTAATTTACTCTTTTTTTTGTTACTTTTTGTCTTGCTTTTTTATTTTTAAAGGCATATAATTCTCACATAATTGGAATATAGATGATTTTGTTAACAAAATATATTTTTCATTTTGGTTAGTAATAAAATCGCGATATTTCCCGTGATTTTTCGGCATTTTTGGATCACGAATTATCCCGTAATATACAGGGATTTAATCGATCCCGTTTGGCATCCCTAACATTTTTAAAACTTAATAAGATTTCAAAATTAGCTATTTTATTCTGCTCCCATATTAAAGTAGTTTCATAGAACATTATGTACTTTTTTTGATAATTATATAAAATTCGTGGGCTTGTATTTACTAGACATCTATTTGTCTATTGCAGGGATTACCATTTCGTAGCACAGTTGTTCGGAGAGTATTCAAAAATATTGCTTATGCTCTTTTATTTAGTTATCTATCAGACCGCGACAAGCACACATGTCACGGATGCTATACTATTCTTTGATGTTTACACTCAAAAATATTTTATGATAACTGTAGTGTCGTAGTATAAAAATGAAACCATCACGAGCAGTTTCAAATGCCTAATGACTATATTTTATTCAAGTTAAACAATTATATAATCAATGTAGCATTGATTTCTTATATGAAGTTATTAGGTATTAATATTAGGGTAGCGTATAAATATTAATACTCCATATGTTCCTCCTAAAGCCGTTGCTACAATATAAAACAATTTTTTTAATTACATTGTTTTAGTTAGAAAATTGGTTTAAGTTATAAAAGAAATTGATTAATTATTTAATGTGATAACTCAAAATTGAAGTTTGATTTTTTACTACTCTACCTCCTTCACCGTAAACTGAGTTCTCTTCTAGTGCGTGAAACATCTAGCTGAGGCTGCTTGTCTTGCTCTAATGTTGAGGTGGTGTTGCTATTTTGTATGGTTTGTAATTCTGTTTCAACAGGTTGTTGTGAAATCGTGTGATTCCTGATCTGATCAAGATGACCTTTGATAACGTAATTGTTATGTGATAAAATACAGAAATACGACTGAGGTCCAACAGTTTCTTTAATAATTGCTTGAGTCGAAGTAGGCTTGTTTGGATTACGATAATCACGAACCACAACGTTTTGACCTTGCTTGAAACTTTCATTCCGCTTTCTTTATGGTTAATAACGTTATTGTATTGAGAACGAACAAGGAGTTTTGAGGTTACTGAAATGAGTTTTAAGTTGTCTTCCAAAGAATATATTTTGCTGGAGATTCGCCTGTACTACAGTGGGTCATATTGCGATAATCCATCAAAAATCTGCATAAAATTTGATCTAAGATTGCTAATATAGATTTCTTGAAAGTCTTTACAAAATTTTCTGCTTGACCGTTGGTGGAAGGATGGCCAAGCGCTGTTAAAATGTGCTTGATTCCATTTATGGATAAAAAATTTTGGAATTTTGAATAAAAAATTTGGAACTTGAAGTGAATTGACGACTGTTGTCGCTCACCAATGTATCTACCAATCCATAAAGCGAAAACATTGCTCTTAATCTTCCAATTACAAATACTGTTGTCATCTTCTTAGTTTTGAAAATTTCAACGAACTTTGGAAATGAATCGATGACGATTAGGAAATAAAAGCTTTTTAATTGGACCAGCAAGATCGATGTGAATTCTGTTCCAAACGGACTCACTTGGTGCCCATGGTATTAAACTGCTTCTTTCAGGGCTAGACTGCAATTTTTGACATGGCTTACAGTTTTTAACCAAATTTTCTATGTCTGTATCAAGTCCATGCCACCATATATACGATCTGGCAAGTGCTTTAGTTTTTACTATGCCCAACTGTGAAGAATGCAATTCTTTCAAAATTTTTGTTTTGAATTTTTCTGGTATGGCTGTTCAAAAATCTCATAATATGCGACCATATTTAACAGTTAGTTGGGTATACTTTTCTCTTTATGATTTAAAACGTTCATCTTTTAAATTGTATAAAGTTCCGTTTAAAATACATTCTGCAACTTTAGATAAAATTGGATCTCTCTAGTTTCACATGCGATATCTTAAAAGTTTAAATTGAATTGATTTTCGTTTTCAATGAAATTTATGTATGAATTTTCTATAATATTATGTTGAGGCGTTCTAGAAATGCTCTCAGCTTCATTTTGGCTTCCCTTTATAAATTCAATGGAATATTCAAATCCGGATAATATGACTGCCCAACGCTGCATACGAGCTGAAGCCGTGCTTGGCAAACCTTTGTTGCTACCGAATATAGTGAGCAGCGGACGATGTTCAGTTTTTAAAATAAGAGTGTTTCCAAGTAAATATTGTTTTAGTTTGGTAACGCAAAAAACAATCGCTAAATCTTCTTTTTCAAGTGTACTATAATTATTCTCGGATGTCGATAACGCTCTAGATATGAAAGCTATTGGCCTTTCGCCTTAAGAAAATTTATGTGATAAAATTTCTCCTGCAGCGCTTTTAGAAGCATCCGTAGTTAACAAAAATCGTAATTTAGGATTGAAGTAAACCAAAACTTTGTCAGATGTCACTGCTTCTTTAATAGCAGCGTCTTTGCGCAATAAGCGGTAAAGCGGGAACATGATATCTGAAAAGATATTTATAAATTTTGAATAATAATTCGCCATACCGACAAAAGCTCTTAATTCCGATTTATCATTTGGAATTGGTGCAGAAAGTATAGAAGGATTTCTATTGTTATTTTTGCTTAATCCGTTTTTGTCGACGTCAAAACCGAGATACGAAACTATAGGTTGAAAGAAAACTGATTTCTTTAAGTTTAATTTTAATCCGGAGGATTGCAATTTATTGAGCACGAGTCTTAATGTTTTAATATGTTCCGCCATCTTTTTACCTGTGACAGTGGTGTCATCCTGATATACGACCACTTTCGGAATTCCCCTTAAAACGTTGTAGAATTATTAAAATTGTAAATTGTTTTGTTATTTGTAGTCGAGTGCACTTTAAATGTGCACAGTTCGACTGGACTTTATTAATTAATTCTTTGAGGGAAAATGTCCCTTCTTTTATACTAAAATTTTGGCTGATTTGACAATTCCAAATCAATTCCATTGATTTCTTACATGAAGTTAGTGTGAGAAACTAGGTCAATAATCCTGATTGCAGGGTTGTTGTTGGGTCATTTTCTAATATTATATTTATTTCTTATATTATTTCTAATATTATATTTAAGATGAATTTGAAATTAACAATGAATTTTTATTTGTATACATAATAATGAACTACCCTAATAATAAGTAAATAATAAGTTAATATTAAGTTGAATAACCACATAGGATACAAGGTTAAACAGCCAACGGAGTTGCTGAATATCCTTAACTGTATAAATCCAGTCAAAATGTTAGAAGTAAGAAAATATTAAATAAAATAAGTTCAGTTGAAAAAGAGAATTCGTTCGGTATCCTTATTTAACGCAAATAGTTTGGTCTCGCGATCGTAAGTTTAAAGTGTCCTAATTTTAAATTATAATTTATTTACTTCGATTCCTAAAAAATATTAGGAAATAACATTTTGGCGCCCGAGCAGGGACAGTGAAAAAACTTGCGAAAATTTGCGAAAAGTAAAATTTTATATAAAATTAAACTAAAAACTAAAATAGTTGTGCGATAAGTTATTTCGAAATAATTTTTTATAAAAGAAATCGAAGACCAAACTCGCGTATTTTCTTCATAAGTTGTTTGAAGTGAAATATTTGATAATTTATTTCAAATACGATTTCGTTAAAAAAAAAAACTTAAATCTAAAAGATAAACACATATAAAAAAAATAAATAAAACCAAAGTGTTATATGACAAAAATAACAATATACATATTTCAACATACTACAGTGTTTAAAATTTATAAGTCACTAAATAGTATATAAAACATCAAAAAAGAAAAATTGAACAAAAAAACTAGAAGAATTAATTAAACAAATTTAAAAAAAAAAAATTCTCTGAGCAAGTGAAGTATGAGTGAGTGAGAACATACATATAAAATATAACATATAAAATATAACATAAAACATAAAAATAAAATATTTTAAAACAAAATAAAATTTGAACAGAATAATTAAAAAAAAAAAATAAATAAAAAATAGAATATATACATTACATACGTAATTATACACATACATATACAAAAACAATACACAAAATTACATACAAATATAGTGTAGTGTCTGTGATACAACCAGCTAAAAGCACCAATAAAACAACCATCACTCCATAACATCACCAGATCACAATCATCACACATCAACTTTGGATTTGGCTGTAAGTAGTCTCGAGACAACCGAATTTGTCTCGGAGCTTCTAATGTATATGCAACACCCAAATGCTCGAATTGAAGCGTCTGAAAATCCATGAATCTGGATTCTCGATGTAGATGTGGTATGGACGAATCTTGGGATACTAATTGAATCAACTTCCATTAAATTAGCCTTGAAGTTTTCCCATGAAGTATTTAACCCCAAGGGAATTGATTCATCCCAGTCAAGCTTTTGAATCCAAAGCTCTTGCAATAGGATTTTAGACTTTGTAACAAGTGGGCATAATAGTCCGAGAGGATCGAATAATCGAGAAGACACCGATAATATGTTTCTCTTTGTGGCCTTTAAGTCCTGAAACTTATCTTCCAAATGAAATTTAAATAAATCATCACATATCAACCCCCAACGTATCGAAGGAAATCACATCGGACTTCAACCAAATGCCCCGTTGTCGTTGTGTACTGTGCAGGAAAGAAGACATCTTGGGAAGTAGCTCTGAATCTGAGCACCAGGTAAAAGTGTAAATAATTCTTGTGTCATTGCCTTAATTTTGTAAATTAATCAAAATTAAGAGATTTTTGTAATTTACTCAAAAATTATTACGCCTTTCGAGTTGAACACAAGAATTATTACATACACTTAAGATTTGTGAAACAATTTATTTGAAATATTTATAAACATTTATATCTATATATATATTACATTATTTATTTCATATATAAATATATTTGTTATAAAAAAATATTCGCGAGTGTTGATATTTATTATTATTCCACATTATACGAACAATTTTTATTCGGTATTTGTGAGAGAACATTCAGCACATCATTTGTGTTGCTTTGTTTTTGTTCATTTCTTCTTTTCTTTCATTTTCGTAATTTCGTTTCGATCGGTGTTTCGTTTCACGCGTTTCTATACTGCTTGCATATAACTTATTTATTACAGCTGTGTACAGTGGTCACACTAGAACAAAAATCAAAACAAATAATTTCAATAAAAATTGTTCACACAAATTTCGCTGTGTGTTCATATTGAAATTTGATTTTTGTTTATTGTTTACAAATCGATTATTAAACGATTTTACTCGGTAAATTAAGATATTTTTTACCGAAGGCTGTGTGTAAAGATTTTTATTTCTATTTTTTGAGATCAAGTAAATTATTCTTGACTCGGGTATTGCGTACCAGGATAGTTTGAATACATTCTATAATTCAGAACGCGTTACTATTAATAAGTTCAGATATACTTCGATCAATAATTTACTTTGGTAAATTCTGAAAATTTTGAATTTTGCTTGGCGAATTTTTTAAATAGTTGAATTCACAATGACTACTAGAGGCTCTAAACGCCAAGATTCTCCTTCCAGAGTGGAAAATTTGGAGAAATTACTCGCGAAGAAAGCGAAGGTCATTGCAAATATCGACAGGATTCGACAGTCCGTTGTAGATAGAACTATTTCGTTCAATCCTATGGAACTCGAATGTCGATTGGATATCTTAAGATCATATATTGACCAAGCAATGAAGCTCCAGTCGGATGTGGATAATTTGGATCCCGATAATGACGATAGAGCCGAGCTTGAGGATGTGTGTGTAACCACAAAAAGTTTGTTCATGAGCTTGTTGGTCAAGAATAGGCAATCGAATGCGCCTGAAACTTCGTTCAGCGTACAAGCTCATCATTCTAGATTACCAAATATGAAGCTCCCTAAATTCAGTGGGAAATATGCTGAATATAAGAATTTCATGAGCCTATTTGAGAACTTGGTTCACAATGATCCGACTTTAACGGATATCGAGAAATTCAACCATTTGATCTCATGCTTGTCCGAATCGGCCTTGGGTACCGTAAAGGCCTTTCAGATTTCCGAGGAGAATTACCCCAAAGCAATAGCTAGCTTGAAGAAAGTATACGATAATAAATGCTTAATATTTTTTGACAATATCGCAAAACTTTTTGATTTGCCGGAAATTACCAAGCCTTCAGCTATTGCTTTGATTGATACTGTTTCTGCCATCTATGATTCATTGTTATCAATTGGTGATGACAAGAAGATAACGAATGCCATCTTAATACATTTAGTGATGTCCAAAGTGGATCCAATCACCAAATCAAAATGGGAAGAACAGCTTGACTTCGAGAAGCTCCCATTGTGGTCAGATTGTGAAGCCGCCTTGAATAGACGTTACCAGCACATTTCTGCTGACGAGTCTTCGAGTTCAAGGTCGAGGGTTAACAAACCTACAAATGAACGTTTTAATTTTAGAACAAATAAAACATCACTAAATTGCACAAAGTTGAAACAATCTGTTGACAAATGCCTATTTTGCAAATCAACGCAACACATGATTGTCAATTGCCCTTCTTTTACTGCTGAGTCGATAACCAAAAGATTCGATTTCGTGAAATCCGTGCCAGCGTGTATAAACTGTTTGAAAAAAGGACACACAGTTGACAGGTGTCCTTCGTCTAAATGTCGGATATGTAATGGTTCGCACAATACATTACTTCACCGATACAATGCTAGTTCGAACAATACATCAGTAAACTACTCTGAACAGCCTTCAATTTCTCACGCTTCTGTGAACTATTCGGCGTCAGATGAACGCATAATTCTAGCAACAGCTGTTGTAAGATTAAGAAGCAGTTCTGGCCAACTGATACCAGCCAGAGCTCTTTTAGATTCCGGTTCTCAACCTAATTTGATAACCGAGGAACTAGCTCAACTACTACGTTTAAAAAAAGAAGGAGGCAGATTGAATTTGAATGGCATTGGAGAAACAAATTCGTTGTCTAAATCTCGCGTCAATTTAACGGTTACTTCGAGTGTCAACTCTACCCAATTTACCTCAAAGTTTTGGGTATTAAAATCAATTACAAATCTGCAACCTGGTCATAGGGTCAACACAGCTAATTTGAATATTCCATCAAACGTGGAATTAGCTGATCCTTACTTTTACAAGCCACAAAAAATTGATTTGTTAATTGGCGCAGGTCCATTCTTCGACTTGATGTGTGTTGGCCAAATTAAATTGGGCCCGAGTCTTCCAGTCCTTCAAAAGACTTCTCTTGGTTGGATTGTTACTGGAAGATACAATCAGTCAAAGGACTCTTTCAATTCAAAGGTATTTCATATAAATACTTCAATCGAAGACGAGAGTAACGTTGATTCCATCGTTCGGAAATTTTGGGAGTTAGAAGAACTTCCAACCGAATCAACTCAAATTTACTCTGAGGAGCACAAAAAAAGTGAGAACGAATTCAAGACTTCAGTGAGACGTCTTGCGTCGGGACGATTTGAGGTTTCTTTACCTTTTAAGTCTGATCCGAATCTATTAGGATCTTCGTTTGAAACTGCCAGACGACGATATCTCTCTTTGGAACGAAGACTTTCTAAAGATGATACTATGCGGCAGATGTATCATGATTTCATGAAGGAGTACTTCAACTTGGGTCACATGTCTCTTTTGGACAAATTCCCAGATACCCCCCACTACTTCATTCCACATCAATGTGTTTTACGCCCTCAGAGTACAACTACCAAACTTCGGGTAGTATTTG
The DNA here is from genome assembly GCA_014635995.1 of Sarcophaga peregrina. NCBI lineage: Eukaryota > Metazoa > Arthropoda > Insecta > Diptera > Sarcophagidae > Sarcophaga > Sarcophaga peregrina. Next base: position 89,101,004 of record CM025789.1, read on the forward strand.
ATGCTTCATGTAGAACTTCTTCACATGTTTCACTTAACGAACTGTTGATGGTCGGTCCTACAGTTCAAGAAGAATTGTACTCTACATTAATCCGTTTTCGATTCCACAAGTATGTAATCACTGCAGATATTGAGAAAATGTATCGTCAAGTCATGATTGGTGACAAGGATAGGAATTTTCAATTAATCCTTTGGCGAGAGAATCCATCTGATGAGTTGAGGCTTTTTCGACTGAATACTGTCACTTATGGAACAGCTTCAGCGCCATTTTTAGCCATTAGATGTCTGATTCACTTAAGCGACATATACAAAGAGACTTTACCTGTGAGTTCGAAAGTTGTTCGCAGTGATTTTTACGTGGATGATTTACTTACCGGAGCTGAGAGCTATGATGAATTAATTCTGATTCGAAATCAGGTGACTGATATTTTGTCTTCAGCGGGTTTTAACCTCACCAAGTGGTTTTCAAACCATCCTGAATTTCTGAGTTCTCTACAGAAAGAGAAACTAATACATAGTGACTCAGACTCTGCGAAAGCATTGGGCATACATTGGGTTCCGAAGAATGATTTATTTAAATTTCATTTGGAAGATAAGTTTCAGGACTTAAAGGCTACAAAGAGAAACATATTATCGGTGTCTTCTCGATTATTCGATCCTCTCGGACTATTATGCCCACTTGTTAGAAAGTCTAAAATCCTATTGCAAGAGCTTTGGATTCAAAAGCTTGACTGGGATGAATCAAGTCCCTTGGGGTTGAATACTTCATGGGAAAACTTCAAGGCTAATTTAATGGAAGTTGATTCAATTAGTATCCCAAGATTCGTCCATACCACATCTACATCGTGAATCCAGATTCATGGATTTTCAGACGCTTCAATTCGAGCATTTGGGTATTGCATATACATTAGAAGCTCCGAGACAAATTCGGTTGTCTCGAGACTACTTACGGCCAAATCCAAAGTTGCTCCTCTCAAGTCTAAATCACTCCCTAGACTTGAGCTTTGTGCTGCACACTTGCTTGCGAAATTATGGAACAGAATTAAGCGTATGATGAATTTCCCAATAGATGACGTTTATTTCTGGACAGACTCGGAAATAGTACTGCATTGGATAAAAACGCATCCATCCTCTTTAGCGACTTTTGTGTCGAATAGGGTCGCTGAGATTCAGGAGTGGTCGGACCAAGTTTCGTGGCGCCACGTGCCTACTAAACAGAATCCAGCTGACATTGTGTCAAGGGGATCCGATGTGAAGGAATTAAAGGATTCAATATGGTTTGATGGACCGTCGTTTTTACTAAACGACGAAACAGAATGGCCTGTCAATGAACATTTAGAATTGACAGAGAACCAGAAATTATTGGAAACGAGAAAGGTGAATGTGTTTCTTGCAGTAGAGGAGACATCTAACTGTCTGCTGGATCTGATTTCAAGGTACTCTTCATATAAGAAGTTAGTGCGAGTAACATGTTTCGTAATTAGATTTAATAATCTGAAGGGACGAAAGTCAAATCAAAGTATCATACCTACTGCAACGGAAATGAAATGGTCATTTTATCGTCTCGTGGAAGTTATCCAGAAAACTAAGTTTTCTGAGGAGATTTCTAAATTACAGAAATCTTTGATCTTACCGTCGAATATTCAAAGACTTACACCTTTCGTTCCTACATTCACTGAGGAAGGAAGAACATTTTCACTATTAAGGGTAGGTGGGAGATTGCTTAATGCAGACTTGCCATATGACGCAAAATTCCCACTTTTATTACCGAAGCAAAATGACTTTGTCACACTTTATTTGCGATATCTTCATTTCGAGAATTGCCATACTGGCACGAAAACACTCATTGCGCTCGCTAGGGAGAGAATCTGGCTAATTAACGCCAAGGAGGAGTGCAGTAGGATTATTCGCAAGTGTGTACATTGTTTCCGCTACAAACCAAGACTTATGTCCCAAATAATGGGAAACTTGCCCACTAATAGAGTGAGAGCTACACGACCATTTCTTATTGTCAGCGTAGACTTTTGTGGTCCCGTTAATATCTCTTTGAGAATTCGTGGTAGACCACCATTGAAAATGTATATTGCGGTCTTCGTGTGTTTCACTTCTAAGGCAGTGCATTTGGAGTTAGTATCAGATTTATCTACTGATTCATTTCTTCTATCTTTTAAAAGGTTTGCTGCCAGGAGAGGTCTTCCCAAAGAGGTACTATGCGACAATGCAACCAACTTCGTAGGAGCCAGCAACGTCCTCAAACAGATGCAGCAAGCATTCGACAGGAGTCGCCCCGCCCTCGAATCTTACGCAGCGTCGTCCGGGGTGAAGTTCACCTTCATACCACCCCGGGCGCCGCACTTCGGAGGGCTGTGGGAAGCAGCCGTCAGGCAGGCGAAGTTCCTGTTTCTGCGCGCCGTGGGCAACGCGTCACTAACACAAGAAGAAATGGAGACAATGCTCGCAGAAACAGAGGCGGTGCTCAACAGTCGGCCGATCGCACCGCTGTCTCCAGACCCCAACGACGGAAAAGCGCTAATTCCAGCTCATCTGCTAATAGGAGGGGTCTGCGTACGCTGCCGCTAGAATCCGTAGACGAAGGGAAAATCAACGAACCCAGTTTCTGGAAGCGTTGGCGACTGCTCTGTGGTCTCAAGCAGACATTCTGGCAGGCTTGGTCACGCGACTACGTCCTGGGTCTGCAAGGCAAGGCCAAGTGGACCAACGAAACGCCCAACCTGAAGCTGGGTCAGGTCGTAATAGTCCACGAGGACAATTGCCCGCCACAGTACTGGATGACCGGGAGAGTCGTCAAGGTCATAGAAGGAGAAGACGGCAAGGTCAGAGTGGCGGAGGTCGCAACGCGCAACGGCGTTTATAAGCGCCCAATACATAAGCTAGCCCGACTTCCATTCAATTGAAAACTTCCAGTCCTTCAATGGAACCGGAATGTTGGGTCATTTTCTAATATTATATTTATTTCTTATATTATTTCTAATATTATATTTAAGATAAATTTGAAATTAACAATGAATTTTTATAATGAACTACCCTAATAATAAGTAAATAATAAGTTAATATTAAGTTGAATAACCACATAGGATACAAGGTTAAACAGCCAACGGAGTTGCTGAATATCCTTAACTGTATAAATCCAGTCAAAATGTTAGAAGTAAGAAAATATTAAATAAAATAAGTTCAGTTGAAAAAGAGAATTCGTTCGGTATCCTTATTTAACGCAAATAGTTTGGTCTCGCGATCGTAAGTTTAAAGTGTCCTAATTTTAAATTATAATTTATTTACTTCGATTCCTAAAAAATATTAGGAAATAACAGTTGTAATGACCAATTATGTGAGACTAATGTTTCATATATCCATTTACATGTCTTTTTTGTTGGAAGTGTTGTATGCATATTATTTTAAGTATATTTATGAATATATAATATAATTATATGTTTACATATGTATGCAATATTTGTAAAAATAGAATTGTGTGTTTAACTTTTTTCAAAGTGTAATTTCGATGACAGTAGTGTGTAAATCATAAAGCTTTTAGTGGTAACACTGCCCTAAAGACTGCGTTTTTAATTTGACAAATATTCTTCCATTCGAAATCGAAATCATTTCTCATTGTTATTAGTGAATCTCATTAAAAAATAGTGAATCCTACTGTAATTTTTCTTTGGGTGTATTATTATTGATACAAAAAAATTTCAAAAAGAAGCGACGAGAACCTGCTTCATTGAAAGCTAACAAGCAGCGTTGTCAACTTAGTGCTTTTTAAAACTTTCGACGCGGAAAATTTTCGAGTTAGTGCCTAGTGCTTTTGTAGTGATTTTCTTTTTATGTCAGTGACACCAACTCAAAAATTAAAAAAAAAAAAAAACTGTAGACTGGAAAGTCTATAGATTAGACTATAGACTAGACTAATTTTTGGTCTAATTTTTAGTCTAGTCTATAGTTAAACGTATATATTAATTCGATATATTAAGACTGTAATATTACATGTTAATGAAAGTTTTCATGTGTGAATGTTAACGTACATTAAACATAATTTTTTTTAGACGTATAAAATGTAAATGGTTTTACCTTCGAAAATGTATCAACTCTTTTCCTTATTATTGCTGGAGTTAAATAAATAATGAAGTCGCTGTGGTCTAGTAGGTAGTGTGTTGGCTTATTAGACGAAAGGCCCGAGTTCGAATCCCAGGTCAGACATCAAAACGAAAATATGAACGGCGACTTCTTCTCAGCAGATTTCTGGTAAAAACTCTGAGAGTAAAAATTGTCATGAAAAGCTTCTCAAAAAATCTGTTGTTCGAAGTCGACTTTAAACTGTAGGTCCCGCCAATCATGTATAAAAATTAACGCACACAACACGATCGGTGTGAGAAGCTAGGACGTTGTACAATGGAATAATTCGACCTCCGGGTGCTTTACTTGTCACAGTTGACAAGTACACGTTCTCTAACCTAACCTAAATAAATAATATTAATTTTGGTTTGTAAATTTTTTACTGATTATATAAAATGGTGATAAAATTAAAAAAAATAATAATATAATGTTTTAGTGTTTTTTTTGTCAAAATTACGCGTTTTTTGAATGAATTTGGTGCTTTTTGAAAATTTATAGTTGACAACGCTGCTGATAAGCATCTGAATACATTTTACGCTCTTTTTAACGAACATTGTTGTTATTCGTGCCGTATGTGTGTAAAAAGCCGAAGATGATCTTCCCCTGAGGGACCCTATGAACCTTATTACATCCTCAAGTCTGTTGTCTTTCAGATCTACCAATCGACTACCTAGCTATCCATAGAGAACATTTATCCAACACAATTTTTTGTGTGTTAGTGATGACATCAATCAAACATACTGACTATACAAATAATATAATAGCTTTTGATCGTGTTAAAGATTGTGAATTTTGTACCAGAAAATTTTAATTTGCGCAAAGCATTAATTTTTTGTTTTCATTTAAAGAAAATTAAGGAAGAGTCCGATCGAATGCTTGTCGAGGCAGAAGGTGATCATACTCTGTCAGAAGCAAGATGCAAAAGATGGTTTCAATGGTTTAGGGGTAGCCATTGAGATATGAAAAACGTGGAAAACCACCAAAAAAGTTTAAGACCCCGATTTGCTGAATGTTAAACGGGAAAAAGGCCTAATCTGGAACATTTATTAACTTCGGCTGCAACACCAGATCAATTAGTCATGACGATAATGCTGTGAATCTGGTGAGACCAGAAAGGTGTGGTATACCGCGAGCTCCTAAAACCTTGTGAAACAGTTAATACAGATCGCTACCAAAATCAATTGTTCAATTTGAACCCAGCATTGATCGAAAAACAACCAGATACACCAATATAATTTTGCAACATGACAATGCACCGTTAATTAAAACAAAACCAGTTCAGGATATAATCATAGCATTAGGTTGAGATCCATTGACCCATCCGCCGTTTTTACCAGATTTTGTTTCTTACAATTACTATCTGTTTTCATCGATGGGACTCACATTTTTACAAAATAAAATTATGTTCATATGTTTTCTGATTAGTTCGGTGTCCTTGACGATCCACAGAACCTATGCTAGGAAAACGCCAATTTCCACCGAAAGTCTATATCACTTTCTGACATTAGTCCCAAAAATCAAAACTCCTGTAACCGTGCGCGTTTCCACCTTAGAACCGGTAGTGGAAATAAACCAGTCATCGAGGAGTTTATCCGAACTTATCTAGACTTCCAGGTATTATCACACTCGGTATATTGCAGAAACGAACTTTGCAGTTATGTAATCCGTTACTCTGACAGTAAAAATATTTTGATCCTAACACATTAATTCATTCAACAGTGTAGAGTGATCTACCCTACAGGAACTTACTAAACCTGGTACTTTTAGTCTAAAGAGTCTTCTAGCTGCTACCTCCCTTCCATATTCCTCAATCGGGGGTACGAGATACCCCCATATGTCTATAGGTAAGGACTTCAGTAACTTATATTAAAGATAATCGTTATTGTTTTCGAAAGTAAACTTTCCGGCGACTTTAATACAAGATATTCCTTATAGACAACGTTAGCGTCTTTAACTAACAAATTTGATGTTATTTATTTATTTGATAAAATTAAAAATTCTTTTTGAATAATTGGTATAAAAGATATAGAAGAATCAGGCCCTATCGTTTTGTGCCTAAGCCTCTCTTAATATTAAGAGCTTTTTGACTTAGCCATAAAAATAACTGTTATTCTTGCTCGAAAAAATAAAAGTCTAAAAATAACTTTTATTTCTGTTCGACAAAACAAAAGTAAAAAAATAATTCTTATTTTCTTATTCTAATTCATATTTGCTTATTTTTTTTTTGAAAAAATAATTCTTATTTTCTGGCTTTTCTGATAAAGATTATAACAGTTACGGTCCCTGGCTATATCCTTGATTTCAATGGATGATAGCTACGTCAAGTTGATCGATGATCGGCGAGGTAAGGCACTCCTTTAAGACTAACTGATATCGGGATGTCTGGGCTGCGTGTACGAATGAGGTTTCATGGGGGCTGCATCGGGGTTTAGCGCGGTTGATCTTTGCGTCTTAGGCCGTTTCTGCCGTGACCGGTGAGGTGGGGGTATATATCATTTTGATGCACCTTAGCCCAAGCCAATCGCCCCTTCTCATCCTCTGAAAGGACAGCTGGATCAATAGAGCCGATTTTAACAATGATATAATATGGCTGACCTACGAGTTCTATATGCCCTAATGCTAGCACTCAGGGTATTAGTGACACCCCAAGATGAACTGGTATCAGGGGCCTGCACGACAGACTTGTTTGTCAATGCCTTGGCGGCAGTCGAAGAGTGCATGGGCATATTAGCAACAGCCCTAGAAGTAAATGGTGCATCGGTCAAAGGTGTCCAAGGCGGAAGGTGTGGCAACTACTAGGAGCCAGTTTCGCGACGTCAAATGAAATTCGCTGTAGGCCAGAAATGACAAAGCGAACCCATATAATGACATAAAGTTGTTATTTTGTTCAGTATTTCTCTTTTGTTTCTTTTTGTTTATAAAAAAAATTTAAAAAAACAAATAAATTATAAATTATGTAGAATACAAATATAAAAGGAAAACAAGAAAAAATAAATAAACAAAAGAATGTATATATGAGCAAAAATAGTGTGTACGTAAATATATACATACATAATTGGCCATTACAACCCTTCAGTCTGGATTATTAAGCTAGTTTCTCACACCTCTTATTTTGTGTGTGTTAATTTTATACATAAGTGGCGGGTCCTACAGTTTAAAGTCGACACCGAACGACATATTTTTTTTCATGGCAGGTTTTTTTTTACTCTTAGAGTTTTTGCCAGAAATCTGCTGAGAGAAAGTCGCCGAAGAAATACTTTTTGTATTTTGTTATGATGTTTGCCCTGTCGCTCGAATACTGTTTTTACGTCTAATAAGCCAGCACACTACCTACTAGACTACAGCAAATCACGAATTCAATTTCAAAACGTCGAGGACTTTTAAAACTTTAGCCAAATATTTTAAAACTGGAGTCGAGCACCTCCTCTGTAACTCCCCAGTCCTTAGTAAGTTGAGGTTGAGGACCCTTGGCAGGGGCTTCTTTGAGGGTTTGAATTCCGTGTCGAGAGCCGACATCAAAGCTTTTTAAGGACGTTGTGCAATGGGTCTGTTTCTAAACTAATCTTTTAAAACTGGAACACATTATAGAATAGGAGGAACTCTAATAATTCACTAGTTTATTATATTATTTCAGCATGAATTTTCGAATACACAATTTTTTATTATGAATTCTAAAAATTATGTTATTAGGCTAAGAATTTTACTCTTTAATCAGTTTTTAACTTAGGGAGTGTTATTTACGGTGTTACAAATAATTTTATAAACTCAACTATGCTACGCAATTAAAAATTCCTTCTGATGTCGGTGTTAGTAAAAAAATTATCAAATTGGAAAATATTAATTAATTTAACTTAACAATTTCTTTGTTTTAGGTGAACAATTTACCGAATTGCAACTGCATAATCAAAGGGAAAGCATCGAAGATGATTCAGATATGGATAAATTTAAATATATGACAGCATCAGATTTACTTTGCTTAAATTCTAATTTACAACAAGTATCTCAGAATATCTTTAAAGTGCCTTCTGAAACAATGTAAGAGCAATATAATAATTTTTATTTCTATATACATATGTACATACCTATGTCTATGTATGTGTGTATGTATGTGTATGTATGTGTGTATATAAGTATATATATATACGGCAAACTCTCCTCCAAAGTGCATTTTTGAAATACGGTTTGGATCTTAAATGACTAGAAATTAACGGATTTCACTTTCACGTATTTGTTGAGAACAAAACAATAAGAGAGTTTTCCGTATGTTGTATATCAATCTATATTTATATTTTCACAAATACAATAAAAAAATTCTTATTTTTCTTTTTAGCAATCCGATAAAAAATTGTTCAGAGCATATAAACAAATTTTATTAGAACATTTAATAATAATTTCCATTGTAATTCGCAATTCCACTGCTTCTGGCAATTACATTTAACTTAAGAACAAGGGAAAATATTTTATAGTGCATACTTTGGTAATCTGTTTCTATGATTTTTCTTTTTTTTTTTTGTAAATTTATCTTATTGTTTTACATTTATTGTCATACTACATCGTAAACTATTGTGTTAATAAATAGCAATTTTGATGATTTTTTAGTTTGTTTAAAGAAATATTGTTCATATGAAAAAGAAAAGAAATAAATATATTTAAAAATAATCAAATAATTAAAAAAATAAATCATTTTATTTACTATTGCTACGTCAACTTTGACAGCAAACGAAACGAAATGTTGTTTTGCATAACGAAAACAAAAAGATTTTTTATTATTTGTAAGTACTTTTATGCTTCATTTCATTTTTAATTTTTTGGCATTTGCATAATTATGCACAATTGGTGGATTCTTTTTCTAAAGTTAAATAATTTCCATTTCCGAATTAATTAAGTTAAATATTCTAGATATCTTTTATATTTTTATATAAATTATTTAGTGTTTTTCATACATATTAAGAATTTTATTTTTATATTTTGTTTAAGAATAATTTGTGTTCAAACGAGGTTTGAACACATAATCACAACAGAATTTCCATGGAACGGAAAGAATGTCTCCACCATTCTAGTTCCGTAAAAGCAGATGGAAAGTCGCCACAATTTACTGTTAATCCAAATTGTTTAGGAGGAGCAGAAGTTAGGTGGGAGACGAAAATACAAAAAGAAATCAGAAAAGAAAAAGAAAAGACTTTTTAGAGGACAATCAAATATTTTAACTGGTTGTCATCTATAAAATTTATGTCCTCTTTCTGTTATCTATTTCTATAATCTCTCATCTTTAGTCATCTAAATTTTTAAAGCCTTGATCAATATTTATTTTTGTAAAATAAAACATAATTTAGTGCAGTGAGTTTTTAAGTTTCGTTAATTTTTTTAATTTAATTTTATATATTTATAAGTAAATCTAAATGTAAGAATTTTTATACATTTTATTTTTATTTCTGTACATTTTTCTGTAAAATATGTAAAAAAATGTTGAATATAAATAAATTGTTGACTTTTTTATTTATGACATCTATTTTCATTTCCAATATCTGGACGCCTTAATTGACATAAACAATTAAATAACTTCACCTTTTAGTTTCGCATATTCAACAATTTCAAATAAATGTGTTCTCAAAGTGATATTGTGAAATAATAAATATAAAAAAGGAATACTACAAGCAAAAATTAAAACTAAAACACATAAGTTAATAAAAAAAAAAAATAAATCTATTTCTCTACCCTTAAATTATATTTTAACCCTAATAATTATTTAAGGGAACAAACAAATTGAAATCAAATTTAATTAACACATTATAAAATAAAAATAGAATTTATATTTACCCTAATTGTTGTTTGAAATTAACTTTAACCTCGATTGTGATTTTAATTGTAAAGTCAATTAAATCTTAAAAAATATATACAGTCAAACTCGTTTATAACGAACTCGGTTATAGCGAATTCTTGGTTATTACGTACATATTTTCAAGTCCCAATGTTTTTGTTGGTTTTTTTTGTAGAAGATATATGCTTAGTGTATATATATATTAACTTAATATTTATAATCAAAGTATAACGAATTCTCGATTAAAAGGAATTACTTTAAATTGTCCCAGTAATTAAATTTCATACATTTTGCCTTTTTATAACGAACCTTCAGAAATAACTTTGAAGTGTGGCAATAGTCTTTACTTTTATTTAATATGACAGCATTAAATTATAACTCAACATCTTTAATCAGCTGATAGATAAAAAGAATTAAAACAAATTTTTGGTTTTTAATAAAAAAAATATTTTTTGTTTTGTTTTGTTTTTTTTCGCCTATAACGAACTATTTTTTCTGGTCTCACGAAGTTCGTTATAACCGAGTTTGACTGTACGTAATAGAGGTGTGCACAACACATTCTAATAGCTTACCCTTCACCGAATGCAATACTGTAGTGTACTCTTTTCTGTTGCTCTTGATTTTACGAGTGCATTGAAATGTGCATTTCTCATTTATTCAATGTATACAACAGCACTCGTTTGCCTGTGAAGTAACGGAACTATGCTTTGTATTGTAAGAGCATATTTTACTACTTTAGCTACATTCTCAGTATTGCCATACGAATATCAGTAGTGTAAAAAAAGTAGTAGTTTAAAAGAAGGTTTTTCCCAGCAATAAAAAGTTAAAATGGCAATGCTGGCGAGCAAAGAAAGAGCAAAACATTCGGAACTTTCTTATTCATTGTTGTGAGTAGGTTACGATTATAATAATTTAAAAACAATTTTGCAGTGGCAAAACAAAAAATAAAAAACAAATTGTTATGGAAAATGAACATTTCCTCCACCTGGGTAACAATCTTGTCGCGATGTGGGGGCTTAAGTGTACTTCGACCCACTCTGCGACCCAGAGTGGATTGGAGTGGGAAGACTTTGCTCCGGATTGACGTCGTATTCTCTCTTTTCGGACCGTCGGATCACGTATATTTCTTATACCCCTAATCCGAAGTGTTAAGCGACCCGTGCTTATCGGATGGTTTGCAGTCGGGGGTCTAATCTGACTGTATTATAACGGAGCCTCACTGATACCTGGGCGCCTCAGTGAGTATTAGGTTTTCTACAAAGTCCTAGCGGGGGCTATGGCATGATTGACCTCCTTTCCCCCTTACTCGTGGGACCTATATGAATTATGGATTTCCCAATTTGTCTTTTGACTACGGACTGGACGTGACCCAGCTCATTGCGCAAATCCAGGCGAGTATCGTTGATAACAACAACGAAATCGTCAGGAATTTCGCCCCAGCTGGCATGAGGATCATGACTGTAGAGGAGATCTTTAGTGAGGCGAATGCTTTGGCAATCCCCACTTCGACGGAAGATATGTGCGTGGAGTCAGACCCTGTCTCCCCACTATCGGATGAAGACGGTGACAATACAGTCATCAAAAGGCTCCCCTTCACTCGGGTCCAATTTGCTACTGGGAGCAATGAGGTGGGGTTTTTCCCTTTAAGGAACCCTCTTGTCGGACGGGATGCTTCGGATCCCACCAATGCATCGGTTTTGCATTGCGTGGGAGGAGGTGATTCGTCTCACAAGGGGGGAAGGACGGGGCGGAAACGTTCCGCAATGTACACTGAGAGGAAGTCGTATCGCAGGGCTTGCACGGTCTTGAGGAGATTCGCAAGCTGCGGTGTTGATTCCCACTCTGTCAAGGAGCAGAGGATGCTTACTCGACACAGAGGCACTGTTTCGCGGTATGAGTCCAAATACCCGGGCAGTGACCTCTCACGAGGCGCTGACTCTGGAAAGGAGGATGGTCCCTTGAGTGCCGATGGGAGCGTGATGCCAATTGCATCTACCTCTCAAGCAGCAAGCAAGGGGCATGAAGGTTCTACACCCTTACTCCCAACTGGAGCAAAGGAAAACACCAGGGTTTTCAAACCTCCGGAGAAGAGAAAGGGTGATGGTGTTCCTTCTGCAATGGATAAAGGAAAGGGGATAGTAAATATCGCTAATCCTTTATCACAGAAGAAAGATGTAAGGTTGGGGGCGAAGGAGGTGGAGGGGCACTTTTCAGTGGATATGTCTTCTTTGCAGGTTTCTCGCAAGAGGAATGGCATGAAGAGAGGCAGATCTGATGATGAGCCTTCCTCCAGCTCCAAGCGTCCTAAGAAACAGGATGACCTGGGAACTAACCCTTCCCTTCAGCTGGCTTTCATCGACAGGTCGGATTTGGATGGCAAAATCTCTTCTGAAAGGTGGAATCTAGTTGAAGAAAGGTTAATTGAATTCATTTTGGAGGAGAGTTGCGATGGCATGAATGCCCGCATATCTTCTATAGGTTGGTCCAAGGGCATCAAGGTAGTGAACTGTGAAAACGGGGGAACTGTAAAGTTCCTTGTGGAATCAGTGAAGCGCCTTGGTGAACTCTGGCCTGGTGCTCGGTTGGAGGTGGTCCCTCAATCCGACCTCCCTCTACGTCTAATAGCGAAGTTATGGATCCCGCCTACCTTTAGGCGGGTGAATGTCATACCAAAACTTATTGGAAAGCAGAATGATGGATTGAACACCAGCTCATGGGTAGTTGTCAACTCCCGGACTGGTAATGGTAGAAAAGGCTGCGATCTTAGGATTGCTATTGATCAGGATTCTCTTCAGTGGCTAAGGGCAAGGGTGGTGTAGTGTATGTGGTTGGCACGTCTGAAATTCCGTTATCCGGACATAGTCGGTGTCAGATGACCCAGAGGAGGCTAAAAGTGGTGCAGATTAATTTGCATCACTGCGAAGCCGCCTCACACAACCTATTAACCACCCTGCGCCGCCTTGAAGCTGATATCGCTCTTATCCAGGAACCCTGGATCCTTAGGGATAGGATCCTGGGTTTGAGCGATCCTGACTATAGGTTACTTGTTCCTGGAACAAGTGATAAGGTACGGACCTGTATTTTAGCTAGAAGTGGTTTGGACTTGTTAATCACTCTTCCTTTTGTACAGGTGACGTAACAACTGTGGCCTACAGAGATGACCATGGGATCGATTTGATGCTGGCATCTGTGTACATGCCGTATGAGGCTGCATCCCCTCCTGGTGGCTTAATTGAACTACTGGTGGAGCATGCAAAGAGGAAAAGATGTCACCTTGTCTTGGGTTGTGATGCCAATGCTCATCACACCCAATGGGGCAGTGCTGACATAAATACTAGAGGTGAGTCTATTTTGAATTTTATTATTCTTAATAGGCTCAGCATTTGTAACGCTGGTAACACGCCAACGTTTAGAAACCGTGTTAGAGAGACGGTAATTGACATTACGCTCACTAACATGGATAGGTCTATGATTAGGGACTGGAGGGTTTCAGATGAGTGTTCTTTTTCTGATCACCAACTGATATCATTCAGTATTAATCTATCTGGGGGCCTTAACAGGCCTTTTAGAAATCCATGAAGAACCGACTGGATCAGATATGAAAGGGCTGTGAGGGGGAGCTTAGAGCCCTTAGGGGACGCTCCACTCCTGGCATCAATGATCGAGTTGGATCTTTGACGGATATTTTGTTGTCTTGTTATAGAGATGCTTGTCCTCTCACTTACCCGGGTAAGAGGAGCCAGCCTGCCTGGTGGAATGCGGAACTCCAGAGGCTCCGCTGTTGTACTAGGAGACTCTTTAATAAGGCTAAGAGGTCGGGCAGGGATGTGGACTGGTCTGCATATAGATCCAGTTTTAATGAATATAAGGGAGCAATAAAGCGCTCAAAGAGAACCACCTGGATGAGTTTCTGCAGTAGTATCAAGGATGTTTCTGATGTGGCTCGTTTCCGTAGGATGTTGTCGAAGGACCCCAAAGTCCTAGGCTTTCGTCCAAAAGAACGATGGCATGTGGACATCCTCGAGAAAAGAAACCCTAGAGGTTCTATTGAGTACACATTTTCCCGATTGTGAGGATCCAGGAAGCTATCCGTTGGGTGTAGCTGATCCCTTCTGTGATGCTGGAACTACGCCGGTTTTGGAAGACATCATTACCAGAGATAAGGTCAAATGGGCTATTAGTAGCTTTGAGCCGTTCAAGTCGCCTGGTCCGGATGGTGTCTTTCCGGCTCTGCTTCAGCATGCTGGTGATATATTACACGAATATCTGGTGGACGTGTATAGAGACTGTCTCCGGTGGTGTGATATACCTGAGGTTTGGAATGATGTGCTCGTGGTGTTTATACCGAAAGCTGGTAAACCCAGTCACATCGGCCCTAAGGATTATAGACCGATATCACTCTCATCCTTTCTCTTGAAGGCTTTGGAGAGACTTATCGATCTATATTTAAGGTCAAACATTGACTGGTCTCTGTTGAGTGGGTCGCAACATGCTTACATTAAGGGTAAGTCTGTTGAGAGCGCTCTTCATGAAGTGACTGGTTTTGTTGAGGCGAATATGACTAGGGGTGAGTACACTCTGTCGGCCTTCCTTGATATAGAGGGGGCCTTCAATAACGTTACCACTTCTTCTATTGAGAATTCACTAAGGGATATACATGCCCCAGATTTTCTGGTGCGGTTTATCACCCACATGTTGGGTAATAGACTAATCCGATCAAATCTGGGTGGATGTTCTATCGTCAAGCGTGCGACCAGGGGTACACCACAGGGGGGTGTCCTATCCCCTCTCTTGTGGCTCCTGGTTGCAAATGTTGGTCTGAGGCTCCTCGAAAGTAGGGGCTTTAAGGTTGTGGCATATGCCGACGATGTGGCTATTCTTGGGGGTGGTAAATTTTTGCCAACGCTGGGGGAACTGATGGAGTCTGCTCTTGGAATTTTATCCTCTTGGGCGACAAAGTGTGGTCTGGGGATAAATCCAAATAAGACGGACCTCGTTTTGTTCTCGCGTAGGTACAAGATTGAAACCTTCAGGTTGCCAAGATTAGCTGGTAGGGAGCTTCCGTTGTCTTCTGAGGTCAAGTACTTGGGTGTTATCCTGGACAGTAAGCTGAACTGGAAACGAAACACCGAGGAAAGAATGAAGAAGGGACTAAATGCTTTCTACCAGTGTAGGAACTCCATAGGTAAGAACTGAGGTCTTCCGCCGAGAGCCATTCGCTGGAATATATCTGGCGATTGTTAGACCGGTTATTACTTATGGCTGTGTTGTCTGGTGGTGTGCCTTAGATAAGAGTTTTCAACGGAAAATCTTGGATAAGGTTCAGCGGATTGCCTCTTTGAGTATCACTGGAGTGAGGAAAAGTTGCCCTCAGGCTGCTCTTGATACTATGACTTATATGTCAAGCGGTGTGCAGCGCGTAGTGCCATACGCCTGAGGGAATCGGGCTGTTGGAAACAGCGCTCGATAGGTCACTCCAGAGTTCTGAATACCGTCTTTCCTGACGGAAGGTACGGACTTTCGGAAAAAGCCACTGATTATATTGTGCCTGAGGCTATGTTCCTACCTGGTTTGAGTATACTCATACCGGATAGGGCACAATGGAGTGGTGGGGTACTCCAGGGGCAGATTGGTATACCCATCTTCACAGATGGGTCTAAGTTAGGTGGATGTACAGGTGCTGGGGTTTTCTGTAAGGAACTCGGTTTTGAACTCCACTTCATGTTGGATAATGACTGCAGCGTTTTTCAGGCGGCGATTTTTCGCAATACTGAAGGCTATTGAGGCCATAGCTGGTGGCCCATCTTCGGATTCGGAATCTTACACGATCTTCGTTGACAGTCAGGCTGCCCTTAGGGCCATTGCGTCGGTCTGGTGCAAATCACGGCTCGTTCGCGAGTGCAAAGAGTCGTTGCGGAGTTTTGGACCGGACCGTATCCGTCTATGCTGGGTTCCGGGTCACAGCGGAATACTGGGCAATGAGACGGCGGATGCCTTCGCTAGGTTAGGTTCGCTTTCAGGTGGCGATTTGACGGTTGGTCCTGACCCCCCAGTCTGTCACCTCTATGGCCTCATCGATGGATGGGTCAGGAGGGAAGAGCAGAGACGTTGGGGGAACGGATCGGGTTGTTCTGTTTCTAGGCGTCTGTGGCCTGCTGTGGACAGCAAGAGGACAGAGTGGCTGCTGGGCTTGGTTAAGGCCAGCTTAAGGTTGGTTGTCGGTTTTATCACGGGACACTGCGAGATTAGGTCGCTGACGGGGATCTGGAACAGATCCCAGCCGGACTATTGCAGGGTATGTTGCGATGAGGAGGAGTTGGAGACTGTCGAACATCTCCTCTGCAACTGCCCAGCCCTTGGTAGATTGAGGCTGTGGACCCTTGGCAGGGCCTTCTTTGAGAACTTGAGTTCTGTGTCGAGAGCCGACATCAAGGCTCTCCACAGATTCATTAGCAGCTTGAGCTGGTTGAGAGGTGCTAGGGCTTCATAAGTGTAGTCGCACTCTCAACCTCTGTTGTTTTGTGTCTGTTGTTTTTCGTTCCTCTGTTTCCTATTCTCCCTCCCCTTCCCTATTTTCCTATATCCTCCTTTTCCTTCCTCCCCTAAGGACAATGTACAATGGGTCAATTTGGACCTCCGGGTACTGTGCTTGTCTTGACCGACAGGTGCACGTCCTCTAACCGAACCTAACCTAACCTATGGAAAATGAAAATAAAATTGTGTTAAAAAACAAAAACATTATAGTATACATCCTTTGCTTTCGCCATAAATTCAAAAAGGAATTTTCCCCAGAAATTATAAGTTCAAAAAGTTACTGGCGACGAAGATGTTCGGTTGCCGAGAACAAAAAAAGAAATGCACGTTGTGACTCTATGAAGAGTACAATATTTCTTCACACAACTCTCATTTATACTGTTGTTCAAAGGTTTACGAGGGCAGTTCTTTTTTTGTACTCTATCTTTGCTTTAGACTTATTTATATTTGCAGCTACAATCAATATTCGGTCTTGAGAAAAATGCAATAGCGTGCAATTTTATATGTCTTGCGCACACCTCTAGTAAATACTTATGACTACCTCTGTATATGATTGTTTTTATGTACTGAGTGTCATTTATTTTGAATTTATCAGTTTGAAAAAATTGAGGATAAATTAACTGAAAACACTCGTTTTTTTTTATATAAAACCAGCACTCAGGGGATGACCCCTACTCATGCAGTGCATTGTGCAGGTTTTTTAGGAAAGGTGGAAAGAGAGAGGGAAGATGCGAACGGTAACGAAACGAGTTGCTGCTGATGACTACAAAGTGGCCAGTGCTATACCTTCACCATTAGACAGTTTACAGCAATCGTTCCCAAGAAGTCCACAGTTTCTTACACTACACTATGTTGTGTGTGTTAATTTTATGCAGAAGTGGCGGGACCTACAGTTTAAAGTCGACTCTTTTGAGGATTTTCGTAGACCTTACAAACATAATTGGTCATTACAACCCTAGTTTGACCTAGTTTCTCACACCACTTACGTTGTGTGTGTAAATTTTATACATAACCTACAGTTTAAAGTCGAATCCGAACGACAGATTTTTTTTGAGAAACTTTTCATGGCAATTTTATTTTTACTCTCAGAGTTTTTGCCAGAAATCTGCTGAGAGCAAATCGCCGAAGAAATACTTTTTGTATTTTGTTTCGATGTCTGGCCTGGGGCTTGAACACTGGCTTTTATGTCTAATAAGCCAACACACTACCTACTAGACTACGGCGACTAGACCTTACCAGTACAAAATGCCAAAAATTCTTTTAAAATCACAATTTGATTTTCTAGTTTTCCCAAAAGTGTTCTTGCTTGTTGTAATAAAAAGGGCATAGAATGCAAGAATCGCATGGCGCATGAAACAGATGGTATGGACTTTCGGTTTTTTTTATATACACTCGTCATCAGTCTGATAAATCTTCGTGTTTTCGCTTGCACGACAATTCCACCGTCGCTTCATTTGTTGTTTGTATATGTTGGTTGCATTCTTTGTGATGTGTTCTCGCTTACTTGTCTATCCCCTTTTCTTTCATACTCATTGTTTTTGTTTATGTAGCTTTTATTTATCATTTTAATGTTAAACGATGTTACATCGATTCCCTTTTCTTAACAATATGTTTTCTCTCATACAGTCTACATGTGTTTTTTACACAGAAGTGTTTTCCTTTATTCTTTTGCAATCGTCGATTATTACAACTTGCCGTTAGTTGCAACAGGCAAAATTTTTACATTTTACGATAAATAAATATGAAATTAATTTTATTGAAAATAAGTTTAGCTCTATGGTCCTTACAAATTCTATATTTTATATTTACAGTTGAGAATGAAAGACGTTGCTTTTGTTTTTATACTGCTCTTTAACTCTTTAAATCCTTGAATATTTTCTTAAAATGTCTGTTAAGAAAGATAATTTTGTTTTTTGATTTGTTTTTTTAATTTTTTTATTTTTGCTGTGATAAGATATTAAAATATTTTAAGGTCGATTTCAAAGAAGTCAAAGATAAAGGTAAATACAATAGAAAATATTAAAGGGCTGTTGTAGACTAAATAACACCCTATCTGCAAGTGTATAATTTACAAATTGTTTTCGGTTAATTTACAGGCATATTTTGCAATTTATATAATTTATTGGCAAAGTATTGATGCAGTTCATGCTGAACTGTTGTAATGAAGTATATATTGACTGATTTATTGCATAGTTTTTTTTTTTTTTTAATTCCGTATCTATTTACTTCAAACATATAACAAGTGACTGCAGCTTATTTTTACTTTGCCAATACCAATAACTTTAATATTTTTATTTATCGTATCAGTTAATAAGTGTGTGTTTTTGTTTTCAATTTTATTTTTGATAAGAATTTAGTTGCTGCCAATTTCGCTCGGTTCTGCTAGAAGGAAAACAATGAAAACGCTATTGACACCAGTTCGATTTTTGATTGCGACGGTTAAAGAGTAAAAAACGGCATATAAAATCGGCAAAGTAAACGATATATATATTTTTTGTCACTTTTATTTTCTTTTGAATAGGTAATTACATGTTTGCTTCTTATTAAAAATCATTGTTTTACGTAATCACAATTTTAATTACCAAAAAAATGAAAAAAAAATTTTTTCAAAATACATATTGTGTTTTTTTTTTTTTGTTATTCGTTTACAAAAAAGAAATATTTCTATTATATATAAAATAAGAAATGATGAAAATAAGTCTTATCTAATAAGAGTCGTTCAGTAATCGCTTATAAATAATATAAAAATTTGTAAATATTCCTGCGAATCACAAGTATACCTCGCCAGAATATTGTAAAACACTGAATGCGACAAACTTGTTCAAAAAAAATGTCGTTTCCGTTCACCGGAGAAAATATTGTGATTATTTTTTTCTATTTAGCGTAATTGCAGCTTTAAAATTAAATTTTAAAGTTTGCAGTATTATATAAAGAACAACAACAAATTTATTAAATTATCTGTCAACAGTTAATTGTGAAAATTGTAGCAGGTTCTGCTGACATCATATAATCCATTCATCATATCATTATACAGTCAAACCCGATTATAACGAACTCCGTGAAGTCATAGAAGAAAATATAAAATACAAAGAATTTTTTTTCATTTATAAAAAACAAAAAGTATCTTTTTATTAAAATCCAAAAATATGTGTTAATTCTTTTCATCTGGCAGCTGATTAAAGATGTTGAGTTATAATTTAATGCTGACATTTTAAATAAAAGTACATAATTCAGATAGTTAAGCTTTTCTTTTTTTGGTTCTCGCTCTAGTATTTCGTGCACTTTTTAAAGAACAATCTTCAGGCAACAAGATTTTATTTACATATGTATGTATGTCAATTCATTTACGTATTCAGAGTATTTAAAATATTCCTTAAAAGCTGCGAAAATAAGTTTGAAATATTCTCAATTATTCAATAAGAATAATGCAAAAGGCTATACAAAACCTATGCATGCAACAAAATCAAATTTTATTTTGAAGCCTTATTCACTTTCACAGAATTCGACAAAGCATACGTACATATTAATTGTAGATCAATGTGCGAGTACATATCGCTCCTTTATTGCAACATAGTCATATTCCAAAAAATTAAAAATTTGTAGTTACTTAAGCAAAACTGACCTCCTGTATATGTTGAAAAAAAATCAGTTTTATAACCAAAGCTGAACCGAAGTTATAGCAAAAAGTGTTTGCGGAAATTAGATCATAGGACTTATGTCTTGAAAACTTAAATCACATTTTGCCAAGTTAAAGTATTTTTGAGATATGACTATGTTGCAATAAAGGAGCGATATGTACTCGTACTATATAATAAAATCGCTTTTGGGAGATAATATTATAATCGTTTGTAAGACATTTATATATAAATGAACAGGAATGTCGTAATTACGATTCTACTTTATTTTTACAGTAAATAACAAATGTATTCGTACTTGTTATCACAATTTGAAAACTAAATTTATTTGTGATATCTAAGAGTAATCAATCATAGATCGCAATTTACATTATAGTTACTCGAAACATTTTTCCCGTTAGTAGAGTTCCCAGTTGATCATAATAATATTTAATCACAGCCTAGCTTTTCATTAAGAAAGAAAATGATAATAAAGAATGAAGTCGTCGTAGTCTAGGAGATAGTATGTTGGCTTATTAGACATAAAGCCAGGGTTCGAGCACCAGGCCAGACATTAAAACAAAATACAAAAAGTATTTCTTCAGTGATTTCTTGTCAGCAGATTTCTGGCAAAAATTCTGAGAGTAAATAAACTTGGCATGAAAAGTTTTTCAAAAAATCTATCGTTCGGTGTCGACTTTAAACTGTAGGTCCTGCCATTTATGTATAAAATTAACACACACATCATAAGTGGTTTGAGAAACTCGGTTAAATAACTGAAGGGTTATAATGACCAATTATGTATGTATGTAGTATGTATTACTTTTGCAAAATATAATGGCTTTATGAAGGTAATACGCTAATTTATTGATTGTGTTTGTTTTTTTTTTTAATTTTTAACAATGACTTAGCTAAACATGGGACTAAATGGCTATGAGAACGTTAACACAGACAAAAATGGTCAAAACTTGTCAGACATTAAGCCAACGTATGCGCTTGAGCATTTGGCAACATTTAAAATAAGAAATGAAGCTGAAATTCGAAGACCTAAGGAGAAGCTAAAAACACTTGTGGAATTAGACAAATCTGGAGGGGTATGGCCAATGAAGATGTACATGTGCTTCAGTGGACAGTGGCTCGTCATGTTAGACAGTGATTTGAAGGAGATTGAAAATTTCCCAGGAGCTTTAATAACCGAACCAACAGCATTTATTAGTGAAGATCCTGTTGAAGTTTATAACAATATTCTAATATTTACGGTGCCAGGCATTTCTCTGGGTAACGCAGAAATGCATATATTTCAGGTAATGCAACAATAATATTTCCATAATTTTTATTTTCTAATTTTACATTATGTGCACCTGTGCAGGTTAGTGATGTTTCAGCGGTGCATATGGTTGAGGACCTGAAGGCCCTTAGTATGGGCAAAATGGTTAACATAGATCGTAACAAGACGCCTATCAAACTGCCAAAGTCTGAAAAAGCGATGCATGCCAGAGATCAATACGGCATTGCTATTGCAGCAGCTGAAATTGCAACAGAAAAAAATGCGCAGGATAAAGCTCAGTTAACCAAAGATATTCAGGTATTAAATCATTGCTTCGAGGATATTGAGCGATTTGTTGTCCGTTTACAGTATGCGGTCGAGGCTTTACGCGAACTCGAACAACGTAAGAACGAACATAATTCACATGGGGAGGGTCTGCTTATAATACGGTCACGTCCTCCGACTGATAGCGAATTTTCAGATATTTTGGCCAAACACAAGTTGGCCTTCAATTATGTTACCAAATTGCAAAGCCACTTTCAGGACTCTGCAGAACCAATACACAATTCGTTCGTATCACTTCAGACGATTGTAAATGTATGCAACGATGTCTATGTTGGAGAAAATGTTGTCGAAAATGTAGTCAATCCCCTATTGCGACGGGAAACAATTGCATTCCTCAGTAAACATTTAAATGAAAAAGAAGTTGAATTTTGGAAATCCTTAGGACCAAATTGGACCCAACCCAAAGAAAATTTCAAAAACCATAAAGATGCGTATCATCCGACTTTTTATGATGAATGGTCACCCGATTGGGTTGTTGATGAGGAGGTTCCATACTGGCCTCAGTCGAATCAGCAAGTAAATATACCTAAATCTCCTGGCCTTGGTTACAATGCTACATGGTTGTCACGTTTACAGTCCAGAAATGTCAAAATCGCCGAAGTAATGTATAATAAAGTCGCAAACAATGACAAAGAATTGAATGTTACTAAAGGCGAACATCTTGAGGTATGTACGAGTATATACCCGTCGTAATCAGTCAGATCGACGTAATGTTTTATTTTTTAATTTATTTATTTTTTTTCTTTTTTTCATTATTATCACATTATTAAATTCTTATCTGAACATAGATAATTGATGATTCACGCAACTGGTGGAAGGCACGTAATGCAGCTGGTAGTATTGGCTATGTACCACATACCATATTGGTTGCGATTAATTTCGAACAACATGCCGGTTATATAGGACGAGATAACGATTCATTAAGTTCTTCTATGTTTGAGCATGGTAAAGGGAATTTTAGAGAGATAAATGAAAAATTCTCTTCTTCTTATATAATTCTGAACGTGGTGTTGTACTTTGATTAATTTCAACTTCACATATTCAGAAACCTTGTATCATTTCATTTCAAATTCTTTACATAATTTACCAACCAAATTGATTTTTTACCTAAAATATTGTATCTGATTATCTAAGTTATGTCATATCAATATTTTTGTTTAGATACTCACTCACATATCAACTATCGAAATACCGTCAATAGCTATGTAGACAAATCCGATCGAGAAGGTGTTGAACAACAAACAAATATCGCGAGAACATCTATGCCTAGATCTTATAGTATGCCAAATGTACCCATACCACCCCCATTGCCTCCACCATCTGACCCAAATACTCCAAGTGGAACAATGAAACGAAATATGGCAGTTAATGGTACAATGGCTGGTAAGTAAAACAGTAGTCGCTCACAAATTAGAACCGCTTTGTTTTTGAGGCAATTCTAATTTCTGAACCATTCTAATTTCTGGACGTTTTATTTTTATACACGCGTATCTAATTTTACAAATAAATTAGTCACAAAACACATAAATGCAAAAAAAAAAAAACATCAAATACGGAAAACTTATATTATTTGGTGATTCCCCTTTTTAGTTTTACTGAATAAAAAGAATTTGGGAATTTCTTGTGTAAAAATAGCAGAAATAAAAATGCTCAGAAATAAGAATTTTAAATTCGAATTTTAGAGCATATAATGTATTGTCCGCACTGATTCTAATTTCTGGAATTTCTAATTACTGGAGGTTCTAATTTGTGATCTTCTACTGTAAAATAATAAAAAAAATATCATATTAATTCGGATACACTCATATTTTCCTTTAGCAATGCGTGCCCGCAACGATTGTGATATTGATGAAGCTTTAATGTTACAAAGCACAATAAATGACGAGTTGAAAGTTACTCTTCTACAACGGGAGAAACGCAAAGATTTGGAAATCCTTACGACACCACAAATTTATATTAATCAGCACTCCAGCCCCAAAGACGTCGAAGAGTGGCTGCGTGCGAAAGGTTTCTCTGATGTTATAGTTCAAAAACTGAGAGGTTTGAATGGCGACGAATTGTTTGCCCTTTCTCCACACGTAATTGAAGGATATTTTGGTCAAAAAGATAGCAGACGTCTAATTTCACAAATTGTATTACAGAAAAATATTTGCGAGGTAAATACAATCAATTCATCGCAATGTTGATAAATACGTATTAACGGTATTTTTTAATTTAGTATAAAACAATTCGGTCTTCTGAACTTTCTGCCAAGTTAGCGAGAGCCCGACAAAAGGTTGACGATAAAGGCTACGATCCGGATGAAGTTTTTTGACTTTCTCTTCTATTCAAAAGACTTTTATGAAATTTCTGATTATATAATTACCTAAAATGTAAATTTGCATTTGCTTATGTAATTTTAATAATTTATTGACTTTCTAGATTTTACGGCTTTATATTAAATTGATAAAATAAATATTCATTACAAACATAAACATTGTTATTAGTATTGAATCATTCTAAATGAAATATTAGAAAACTAAAGTCTTACGATACTTACGATTATTACAAATTATATCAATTTAATATACATATGTATTAAAGTGAATTTTAACACGTTGACTGGCCAAAAAAGATAATTTAATTTTGTAACATTACTAAGAAAGAGATAACTCGTAGTTTGGCATCCTAGAAGGGAACGCTATCTACGAGTTATCTCATAGTCGGCAGTCAATGTGTTAAATAAAAAACTACAATCAGTAAAAATCTAGTGTGCTTATAAATAAAAATAACAGGTGGCTCAGGGCAGAGATTTTATATAAAATTACTTACGTGTGAAGCGAGAACTTGTCTAATTTTGTCGTTACTTGTCTAATATTATTTATTTAATTTAATAAAACACTCCAAATTCGTGATGTTATAAAAGATACATTTTAAAAATATACTTGGAAATTAGTGTTTATCAGCATAGCTTTATTGTTTAGGTCTTAACTCAATTTCCGAATTATTCATAATAATCCATATAATGATCCCAGAAAATTCGTCCATTTAACTTTTTAATTTAGATAATTCTAAAAAATTTACAGCTAGTCTTGGGTGACTCTACATATTATATAGAATAGGCTAAGACATCTATAAGCAAGTCCGCCTCAAGTACTCAAAGCCAGTTTTTTTAATGACTCAAAGAGCTGAATGTATTTCAAAGCCAACAAAGCTAACTCACTCGACATGTTAAAATTAAAAGTAAAGCTAATAGCACCCTTAAAATGTAATCAAAAGCATCACGACATTTATTAGTCTTTCTTCATTTAAATATAATTTAATAAAAAAAAAACAGATTAATAATTAACTAATATACTTCATATTAATTCATTTATATCTAATATATAAAATTCTCGTGTTACGGTGTTAGTGGTTAAACTCCACCGAAATGAATCGACCGATTTTCGTGAAATTTTGTGTGCATATTGGGTAGGTCTGACAATCGGACAACATCAATTTTTGATATTCATAAATGTTAAGAGGGTGTGGCAAATCGTTAAAATTGAATATTTAGGTACATATTGATCATACAGGAATAAAATTTGGTGGCTAAGTTCGTAGATCTGATATCGACAATCCCTTCCAAAATGGGCATGACAATCCTCACCCTTCAAGTGATACCTACACCTCTTAAACTACTAAACCGATTTAACCATTATTTTTTTGTTCGAAAGCTTATCAAGTTTAGGTGGTTTAAAAAATCAATATAGCAAAAAGTAGGTGTGGCAAATCTTTACATACATAATTGGTCATTACAACCCTTCAGTCAGGATTATTGACCCAGTTTCTCACACCACTTATGTTGAGTGTGTTAATTTTTACACATAAATGGAGGGACCTACAATTTAAAGTCGACTTCGAACGACAGATTTTTAACAAACTTTTTCATGGCAATTTTATTTTTACTCTCAGAGTTTTTGCCAGAAATCTGCTGAGAAGAAATCGCCGAAAAAATACTTTTTGCATTTTATTTTGATGTCTGGCCTGGGACTCGAACCCTGGCTTTACGTCTAATAAGCCAGCACACTACCTACTAGACCACGGCGACATTAAAACTTAATATTTAGGGATATAGTGATCGTAGACGAATGCAATTTGGTGAATGGATTGGATTCGTAGACGAATGCGTAGAGTAGATATTGACAAACTCACTAAAAACAGGCATAGCAATCCTGCCCCTTTAAGAGATACCTATAAGTTTGCAAATTCGACGGTTTATAACTACATATGTGCATATATGTATAACATTTATGTCTGTTAGTTTTTGTTTTGGAGCGAGTACAACAACTACAACTTCGTCGGCGTTACCCATGATTTGGACCGCTTATTGTTATGCTTTGTATGCCTCACCTAAATAACGTACCGACTTCGATTAAATTTTGAACTAGATAGAACACATATGTTTACTTTTTTCTTTTTAAGAAGTACTCAGAGGGGGTGGTACAGCGCATTACGATAAATATGTAATGTGACCTATTTTGGGCAATAAAAAGGATCAATTTTGGGCGGAACGAAGTCAAGTAGATTATATATTATATTTTGACAAATTTTTATAAATTTACGAAATTTCGGAATCGAACTATTGAAAAAACATTTCAAGTATGAATAATTTTGTTAGTCATAGACCGTTTAAATCAAATTTGATTTTTTTTCAATAATTTATTAGTAAATAAGTGGGATTATCTGTGCCTAGTTATAATGTAAAACACCTGGCATTGAAGTCCAATATTGTTTCGAAATGAAGTTCGTTAATCTGAAAAGAATATTTTAGTATAAAAGAAAAGATTTTAATGTATTAAATTAAATAATTGGGTGTTTGAATTTATTGTTATCAGCACTCAAACAGAATTAAAAAAAAATAATTAATAAATAAATAAACTGTTGCGAAATCAAAACTTGATTTTGCAGTATCTATTAAGACATCGTCTAACAATTCTATATAGATATTCCCATTTATTTACTGTAGCCGAAAGCAAATTAGATCATTAATAAACTGCCTTCAAAATTTCGAAAAACAAAAAGTCACTTTTCTTGAACCTTGGCTCTCCAATCACCTTAAAAGCCATTAGAACTATCGAAGTTAAACCATGAAGCATAAAATGGTGGCATCCTTTCTCCCAAAATTTATTATTTTCTTGTTATCTTACTTTGAGCTTAGGTTACGGTATAATTTTTTTTTTTTTTCAGATACCTACATTGTTAAAACATATACTTTAACCAACATTCGATGCACCGCATAATTATCTTCATAACAGAATGCGTACTCAGGGTATCAAGAGGTTATATCGACTTGTGTAACATGTATGTATACTCCAGCTAACGGTGTTATTTTGGCTAATTAGCTGACAGAAAAAATTACTATGTATAAAAATTTCACACAATATTACAACTATCATGGTCATTACAAAAGTCATGGCGACATTTGCAAACAGTCTTTGACGAAGAAATTGTGAAAAGTAGACAACAATAACTAACAGTCATAAAGTAATATTATAGACAATGTGAAAATGTTACACACTGAATTCGAAAATAACAATTAATTGCCATCGTCTAAAGATGGATTGGTGCATGACTATTCAAAATACAGATTCATGAAAGTAAAAACATCGAAAAAAAAATTTTTTTGTATTAAATAATAAGCGAAATTTTTTAAACTTGATTCGCAATAACAATTTACAGTGAATACGACTTAAAAAACATTATTTTTCAAAGATATACATACATATGTACATACTAAAATTAAAAGAATATAATATAATACAAAAAGAACAGAATTACCCGGGCAAAAACAAATTAAACAAAAATAAGGAAATAAGGCAAATGCGGCAAATAGACAACAATAAAAATGGCATGTGATATTGTAAACAGAAATTATACAAATAATACTTAGAATATTTTAATTGCATTGTACGAATCGGCGGCAAAAAAAAAAATAGTTTTTAAAAAATCTAAGAACGTAACAATATTACCTGGTGTAGGGTTAACACATTTTTTTTTTTCAGAGAAAAACCATGTTGAAGAAACAGAGCAATAAAAACATGCAAAATAATATTCATGAAGTGTCGTTGTGTGGCAATTTGAAAATTAAGTTAGCAATGGTACAAATGCGAAAAGAGGAAGTACATACATATGTAGATAATAGCGACAAATATGAATTGTGTTAAATTATTATTTTTTTTTCTTAGTGATGTGCTAATGTGGAATACCTTTTATAAAGAACCTCTCGACGCCATAGTCTAGTAGGTAGTGTGTTGGCTAATTAGATATAAGTTCAAACCCAGGTCAAACATCGAAACGAAAATATGAAAAATATTTCTTTGGCGATTTCCTCTCTGTAGATTTCTGGCAAAAACTGTGGTGGAGCACTTTGACAGAACTGCCTTTCTTTAAATTAAATTTTCAGCACTTTGTTCAGACGATAACTTAACCTAACGGTGATTGGTCAATTTGTTATCATTAGTTACGTCAGATAATATGCAATTATAATTAGAAAATAGGACCCCACTGCGTTTTGTAGAGACAGACATGTCTGCCACATAACGAAAATACAATACTGACCTTAGGTTACTACCCTGTGGTACACCCGTTACTCAAAAAAACTGTTTGTAATGTAGGATTCCATATTTGTTTCCAGTATTGTTCTAAGGTTCACATTCGACTTTCATACCACTTTGTCAAACGCCTAGGCATATTTTGTTATTTTCCGTTATACTGTTGAATGAACTTAATCAGTCATTGAACGTTCCGATCCGAATTCCAATTATTGTGAAGATGTTAATTATCTATGTTTAGTAATTCTCTTTAGTCGTTCATAAAATACTTCAAATGGCTTTTCGATAAAAAAATAAATAAAACAAAATGTGTGAGAGATACCATCGGTATTTTTGTTTTTCCTCAATAGGTCTATAGTGATGCCATTATATGTGGAATATACACTGTTCAAGTGTTCAACATGATAACGCCGCTAGCCCAATATCTACACCAAATAGGGACTTTTCGGAATGCATTGGACTCTATTGGATTTCAAGTGCATTGGAATTGTCCCAAATTCGATACTTTTGTTTGTTCGCATGCCCAGAAATAATCCTCATTGCTGAAAATGATTTTTCGATGAAAAGCACGCGGATGTTATTTTTATATGTACAATAGGTCTTCTCATTTTAATTAAATTGTTGCAGAGAGAGTTGTCTGAGTTTTTGCCGGCTATTCGATTTTATAGATTTGCATCTAAATTGTATGGTCTTATTTACTGTATTTCACCAGTTTCGTCAGGTTATTTAGTTCCGCTTTCAGTGACGGGTACATATGACACCGCCACATCTTGCCAATTTCTGTTTTATGATTTCGTTTACATCGAACTTATTGCTAATTCGTTTGAGTAAAGAAAAATTCCTGCAGTCCGATCCACTCAATCCCTTATTTTATATATTTTGTTTTTAAACTTATACACCACTTGGTTCCTTTTATGCATTGATGATTGATGATCGATTGTTTTCGGGCCGATTGTAAAGACTCTTCATTGCAGACTGAATTACTTACGGCTCCCCCGACTACTTACATGCTTGTTGGCTTACCAGCTTGTATGACCCGATTATTAATGAAACGATCCGTTATGTGGGATGGTACTTAAGATATTTAAATTTTTTCTCAATACTCCTAGTATTTTTAGCTCGCAAATCTTGGTTAAAGTAGGTGATATGTTAATTTTTAAGGTGTAAGATGAGTTAAAATGTTTCTTTAAAAGATTTCTTGTCCAATTGTCTTACAAGTCTTCTATTAATGGTGCATCATAAAAAGTAATTTGTTTGGGATTTGCAATTGTAATTGCAAAATTATTTTTTTGAGGACCGTTATGTTATGGTGATTTGCGTATTTGCCACTCTCTACCTGCTCTTATTTTTTCCATTATGAGCTGTATCACCTAATTTATCACTATATAAAGACTTACTTTCTAAGCGACGGGTACTGATCAATTTTTTACGTCTCCCTACTACTTTAGTTCCGTTTTCGATTAATATCATACTATTCTCTACTCCCACTCTGTGGACGTTTTTCGTTGCACCGAAATCAATGTGTTTGGGCTTTCTGTTTCAGTAACAAATTTTAAAAAATTTCAATGTTTACTAGGCAGCTTAAAATGAAAGCCTTCAAAGCTTAATTGTTTGCCTTTTATGAATGACCTGACATGAAATCACTTCCTATTCGTCCTTACATTCTAAAAACCTTCGAAGGGTCCTAATATATCACGTGATGGCTTATGAGGAATAATCGGTAGATATGAAGCGACGATTATTCCAATTCAACATTAATATTATTAGCCCATCCCTTTATGCGAAACACTTCGGAATTGTCTTACTGCATTAGATCGCCTTGATGTCGGCTTTCGACACAGAATTCAAACCCTCAAAGAAGCCCCTCCCCCAATCTCAACTTACTATGGGCTGGACAGTTATAGAGGAGGTGCTCGACAGTCTCCAACTCCTCCCCTTCGCAATGTATCCTGTAATAGTCCGTCTGGGATCTGTTACATATCCACGGCAGCGACATAATCTCGCAGTACCTAGTGATAAAACCTATAACTAATCTTAAACTGGCCTTATCAAAGCCCAGCATACAACCTGTTATGTTAATGTTAAGTTATTTAATAATAGTTGGTTAAAAAATTATATCAATATATGACAGTGGAAAATGTTTTGTTTGGTTTTTTGAAGTAATACTCGAATGTATTTTAAGTTTGAAATTATAAAAACCTTAGTTGATGATAAATTTCAATGATGATTTAAGTTTTACAACCAGCCAGTTGACAATATATTTCGATTTCAATTTAATTATTGGTTAAAACGAGTTCAATTTTATAACAATTAATATGATAAATAGTTTGTGTTTTGCATCTCCTTAAAACAACCATAATCAACTGTAATCGTGGAACTTAGTAACTACGTACATCCGTGAATACTAAAATGGAAAATGCATGCATAATTGTGACATACATACATATTCTTAAAAAATGATAGAATGTTAATTGAGTAGAGCAAAAACCCATTACAATTTTGGTACGACCAAAAAACAAACCATTTCACTTAAATACTCCTGTTGAGAGCAGAATAAAATTAAAATTGATACAAAACCGAACACAACGTCGTGAGCCGTAAAGTAAAACGAAATACAAAAAAAGACTGCTGTTGAGTGCCAGCATTCAACATTTTCGACAGCACTGCTGAGCTACAATTGAAATTTGCGCTTGCGTACACGTTATCGGCTCATTCATTCATTCATTTATTCATTCATTCATTCACTTTGAACAGTTGGCCCAAGTGCAGCCGCTAATATAAATAACGACAAATCCAAATTTAAAAGTTAGTTTGTCGTTGTAACTATTCCAACTCAGTGCCTTTTCAAGAGTGTTGATTTTTCTTGGGTAAATTTATTACAATTTGATATCTGTTTTATTAAAAATAACTCCTTTATAAAAATATTTATTAAAATATTGACTCTTCGTATTTGGAAAAAAAAATGTAACGCTTGAAAAGTGAATTGTTAAGTTGTATATAAAAGCATTGCATGGAATATTGAATTCATATTGCAGTTAATAATTATTTGAAAAATAACAACAAAAAAAATAATAGTAACGGTAATAAAAAAAAACTTTTTTAAACCTTTAACAATAAGAAAATAAAGCATGGACTGAAAACTGTATTAAATGTGATAAATAAGATATTATTCCGCAAAAATAAATAAAATAAAAAAACACAACACAAAAGTAAATAAATTAATAAATAAATAAACATAAAATAGCCATTATATATAATACAGTTATTGCAGCACTGTTTTACAAGGAAGTGTAACTCAATTAAAAATTAGTTTCGTTAAAATTTTTAAATCACAAGTGAATCAAGACAAGAAAGGCTTGTAAAAAATTTATTTAAAACTTGTAAACAAAAAATTGTTAATATTAAATTTATAGAAAATAATTATTAAAAGGAGGAAATTTCTTATATTTTTCGAACAACTGCTGAACTAACGCTTATCACTGAAGGAATCCGAATTTAAACAAAGGTAATTACTCTTATTTTTTTTTTTTTTTTTTGTTATTATAATCAAAATAATAAATTATATTAGAAATAATTCCTTCTCAATTTAAACATGTTTAGATACTAGTAGTCTTTATAAATAACTATTGCATATGAGACGTATGCGTTAACCAACAAAAATTTCAACATTGGCATAATATTACATAGTTTTAATAGAATTTCTTACCTTTCTTAAAATAGCAGATACAAATTGTATTTTGATTGATTCAATTTATAAAATGTTAAATCTTATACAAGTATCAACATTTTAGATTTTATTATTCTTATTATTTGCTTTCTTTTGACATACACAAACTTGTTTTCTTCTAACCAAACATACATACATACACATATTTTACAATACATCGAGAGAGAGATCAAATATGTGGTATTTACTGTTAATTTTGTCAATTCTTGTTCCAAATTTATTCAAATATTTTTAATTATAAGTCTTATTTTTTGTGTATCTTAAAATGAAATCATTTATTTTTATTAATTAAAGCTAAATAATATGTATGTATGTATGAATATTATTTAGTCGAAGGAACATTCAATAGATGTGCATATTAGGGGCGACAATCGGGAAATCCTGAAACTCGAAATTTCGGTATTTTTTAAAACTTGTCCCGGGGTTTTTCGGAATTGTGAATTCATATGTACTTTGACCTTGCAAAAGGTCTTGAAAAAATTATTTCTTTATCACTCGACTTCCATAATAGCATCTCAGATGAGGAAAACCATACTTCCATATCTAAAAAGTTATTTGATGCAATCGCAATATAATACAAAATCCCTATAAAATCAATTAAAAGGATCACTGATTTAGATACTCAACTGTCCAAAATCAAATCTAGTAGTGGTAGAGTTAAATTCTTAGAAGCTGTATATAGCTCTCTTAGAACTATTTTATCAACAAGTTTTGATTCCGAGAAGTGTTTTGCAACGGCAGCGTATGTTGACAGCAAAATTCGTTCGTAAGGCTCTCAGATCGTATGTTACAATGATACTTTAATCTTTTTAAAAAATTATTTAAAACAATAATATACTTATTTTTGAATCCAAATAATTTTCTTAAAACTAATATATTTGCTGTATATGTATGGATAATTTTTATTTTTGTTAATTTAGGCTTTTTTGTTATTTTTTGTTTTGTTAACAAAATGGAATTGTGATACCAAAATTGTGTACCAAATTAATTGTGATACCTACAGCGATGTCGTAATTTCAGTAGTCTTGTAATTAAATATAAATTGAATGTTATTATCTAAATGAAATGTAGAAATAGTCGACCAACAATATCCAATATATGTATATGCATACATATATTTACATACGAATATGTATATTCGTTACATTGTTTCCTTATGATTTTCTGCAAATGCTATAATTTTCCACAGGGCAAGAGAAAAATTCTATGGTACATTTGTTTTTTTTTTTCTAAAATTCTCTTCGGTTTTAAAGCTAATTTATAAGTTTTTATATTTTTTATATTTAGTAAAGAGAAATAAAAAATTAAAGTATTTTTGTTTTTTCACATCTAGATCTTCATTTAAAATTTGATTAATCCGTCTCTTGGTTACGTTTAGTCCCAGCTCCGACTTTATTTGGGTACAACATAAATTATTTGTGATAGCTAAGCGCTTTATTGATCGTTTATCGCGGTCAGTCAGTATTGGCTTTCTACGACATCGTTTTTTAGTCCCGTATAATTATTAAATGTCCATTTTCCCTCAACAATTCAATCTGGGTACGTTCTTCTAACGAAAGTTGGGTTCCACGGAGCATTTCTACCTAAAATTAAATAATTTTCACACAAAGAAAAATTATTTAACTGTTTATAGTAATATTCTTTTATACTTCCGCCAAATAATATATTTTGCACTTAAAATTTTGTTTCAGTTGTAATTTATTAGATAAATCTGTTAAAAATTTAACTTGTACCATTTCATAATTATTTCATATGAAAACAACGATATCAAAACAGAATATATAAAATAACGATAAGTTTATGATATCGATATCAGAGAAGTTATTATTTTTGGGAAGAGAATTCATGCAGCGTTGTAATAAGTAGCATTAAAAATTAAAGTTCTTGCTATTACTTAATCAAAACATGTAAAATAAATTTGTACCATATATTTTCTTCCTTGACTGTTATATATATAATATTCGTATATAATATATAATATTCGTAGATAAATTCCTTTTGTTTCTCAGATTGATAATACATACCACTTAACTTTAAAATTTGTTTTTACTTTTCAACTGTTTTATCTAGAAATTATACTCTTTTAATAATTATTCTTTAGTTATTATCAGGGCAAGGATTTAAATGCAAATGCATGTTTGTAGTCGGTAAATCAAAATCACTTTTAACAATATATCTTTTCGAACTGAAGAATTTACAATAAAATGGCATCGATTTGTTGTTGCATATTTTTGCATATTTTATAATAAATGCATATTTTGCATATTTTTCTTGTAAGTGCATATATTTAGCAAATTTTACTATTTTATTGTATATTTAATTTTCTTTTGGAAATATTTTGATGTCGATACATCAAGTTTACAAAAATCTCATTTTACCTTTACCGTTGAATGCGATGTTCGTAGAATCGAATGGTCGTTCAAAATAAAACAAAAATTTAGGGCCAGCAACGCGGATCGGCTCAAACTATCAATATATAATGCCATTTGAATAATAATTCCTATGTTGATTTAGTGCACCTTTCACTTTTCTTCTAAATATCAATCACGCATGACTTTGCATGGAAACCAGACTTACAGTGAAAATAAAATTCGAAGGTAAAACAACGTTTGCCCGGGTCTGCTATTTATTATATTTATAACTTAACTATATCCTTATATGTACCCATTACATATGTAAATGAATTATCTGATTTTCCTTTAAAAAATCATTTCAAATCTTATATGTTCCTTATAAATATGAAACTGTTACCTGAATTTTATTATTTTATTTGTTTCATAAATATATTTCAAACAAAAAATGTTTTATTGCATATTTTTAACATTTTTAGTGCATATTTTCTCTCCTATAGTGCATATTATATGCGCATATTTTTAATATTTTAGTGCATGACATTCCTTGTCCTGGTTATTATTATTGAAGTCGCCGTGGTCTAATAGGCAGTGTGTTGGCTTATTAGACGTAAAAGCCAGGGTTCGAGTCCCAGATACAAAAAATACAAAAAATATTTCTTCGGCGATTGCTTATCAACAGATTTCTGGCAAAAACTCTATGAGTAAATATAATTGCCATGAAAAGTTTCTCAAAAATCTGTCGTTCGGAGTCGACTTTAAACTGTAGGCCCCGCCACCTAAGTATAAAATTAACACACAAAATAAGTAGTGTGAGAAACTAGGTCAATAATCTTGACTGAAGGGTTGGTTGTAATGACCAAATTATGTATGTAATAATTATTCTCGTAAATATAAGTTCAAAGTAGTTGAAACTTTATGAAATAATTTAATTATTCTCAGAAAATAGATAATTTTCGAATAAAGTTTTCAGGTGATTTTCTCATACACTAAAACCACATTTTATTATTTTAAGAAACAAATACAGTAGCACTTAGTGCCATTTAAATTAAAAATAAAGGTGTGACGTAAACAAGCAATTTGAAAATGGTATAAAACCATTTAAAGGTTTGTTTGATTTTGGTTTCTTATTGTTTATTTGCTACTTCTGGCATTTGACCTTATTTATTTAGTATGTATGTATATTTAGAGTAAAATACATTTGTTACGGTACAATGAATGGGATTGGACTAGCGTAGAGTTTATAACTTTCAATTTTTATATACAGTGCATGACAAAACAAGGGACGTACATTTAAAAATCTTTTTAAATTTATTAATATGCACTGTTATTAACATTTCTGTATTTTAAAAAAATATATAAAAAGTCCGCGAATATTGACAGGTTACATGTTGTCCAGTTGCCCCGTATTAGGATTATTATAGTTCCTCGCCATCGCTACTCATTTTCCGAATGGCAGTCTTATTTACATGCTATTATTTCTGGGCCATTCTTCCACATCATCAGCAATGCACCACCAACGCTAATAGCTTCACGAAATTTTTACTTCAATATTTTTTTGATTATTTATATTCTTTATATATATTTGTAAATTTATTTTTTCTTTTTTTCCGTTTTCTATTTTGTTTTTATTCTATCTTATTCATTCACTAAATTAAGTTAATTATTTTGTACATTTTACATTCCTGTAGTTTAAATATAAGATTTTCATCTTGTTGTACAGCATTTGGGCAATAATTTGATTAATAAATAAATATAAAAAGACTATGTACATACATACATATGTAATTCAGAAATTAAAAAAAAATTCTAATATTCACTTTTTTGATATTGACAAAACAATGGCAACTGTTGTGATTCAAAAATTCATCATGTTAATACCGTTCTTTTCTGTTGTTTACATTCAATGTTGTCATTAATTAGTAAAAAGACATCATTATGGTTTGGGTTTGCGTTTCAGTGCGAAGAGTGGGTCCAGTTCTTGTTATAAAAGATACTCTGACTGGTATTGGATACTGATCAATTTTGAATTACATTATGAACCCACGCATAATCTCCCCTTGGAGTAGCTTTCCAGTTGATGAGTTTTCACAGTAACTGGCTCATAAGTTGTTTTTTGGCTTACATCCAGCATTAAAATCAGTTGTTATTCTAATTTTTAAATCTTCATTTCGCTAATCCATTTCTAGTGATTATTTAAAGCATAGAACTTCTTCAATAAATTTTCTATTGTTTTGTCAACAACGAAAAAGTGAATATTTTAAAATACAGAAACGTTAAAAATAGTGCATATTAATACACTCCACAAATATTTTGCCGAATTTTAAGAAGAGATTTTTAAATTTTCTTCGAATTAGAACACATATGTACATAAATGAATTATTGAAAAAGTTGCCATTGTTTTGTCAGGTACTGTATATATGTGTGTTTTGTTTCATTAAAAGGGAAACAAGAAATTTCACATTAATTTAAAAAAATGTGACTGCTACACATATGTACATATATCAGGAAAATTATGTAATTAACGAAGAGGAGAGGAGGAGGATGTAAATATAAAGAAAAATGTATAGTACCCGTACAACATTATTGTATGCAAATTATGGATATTTGTTAAGTTTTACGAAATAACTAATTACACAGTTTCCACTCAATTGCATGTCATGTCACTTTGAAATAAAGTTACGTAAGGATTATTCAAAAATTTTAATTTTTTCTTAGCAACAAACAATTTTATCTATTTATAGTATTTTTAAATAAATTTATATAAAATTTAAATTGACTTTTAATTAAGTATGTAACTAATATTCACACAGAACATATGTATGTAGTTTGCAATTTATGTCTGCATGTCTAACAAATCATAAAGCCTTGAATACATTTTAATCTGTTAGTAGTTCATGTATTGGTTAAGGTTGAGTAAATATGTACTTTAATATATTACAATATTTCTTTACATAAATAAACGCTTAAATGATCTTGAAAATAAATTTAAAAACAATTTTTATCAGTCTTTTAAACAAAACGAATGTATAAAATAGTAAAGGTAACCATATTTGTTGGACAGCTTAAGTGTAGTCAAAAAAAAAAACAATTCGATGTACACAAACCAAACTTAACACTTCCTGAAAGGCTACAGATCTTTAAATCTTTATTATATTATTAATTTATGTACATAGTTACATTAGATTTCGTTTTTTTTTTACTCAAATGTTCAAGTTTCTTCACTTTGTCAGACACCCTTATAAGCGTAATAAATTTATCCAGTAGATGTGTTAAGGGCAAAAAAACTCACACTAAAATCAAGTCAATAATCCAAAATATATGTATAGGTATATGCGAATTTATACATAACATATGAAATGAATTAAAAAGTTTATGATTGAATATACAATTAATACGTACTTATTGTTTAAGGCACAGATCCATTGACGTGTGCAGTATGTTTAAACAAATACAACAAAAGAATAAAATCGTTGCTATCAAATTTTTAAATTTAAAGTGAAAGGATCAGTCTCAGGTGATAACTGTTATAAAATAATGCGTGAATAATGTACATACATATATACATATTTATGCTTTTGTTTTCGTGCATTCATATGCATATCGTATCAATTCAATCAATTAAATACGCATTTTTGTAAAAAAGATAACATAATATGTTATGTTTGAGATATTCACAAAAAGTTGTAATAATTTATAATTAATTCTATTAACTACATATGTAGGTACATATTAGGGATGCCAATCGGGAAATCCCGAATCCCGATTTTTAAAAATGTGTCCCTGGATTTTTCGGGGTTTTCGTGATTGTGAATTCAAATACATTTTGACCCTGCGACTTCGATAATAGCATCTCAGATGACGAAATCCCTACTTCCATTGCTAAGTTATTTGACGCCATCGTAAATAGCAATAGCCCTATAGAACGAATTAATAGGGTAACTATCCAAAGAAATAAATTTATTCATATTAGGAGGTGGTAGAGGTGAATATTTACAAGCTTCATGCAGCTATAACATAAGTCGTGTGAGAAACTTGGTCGAAATCCAGACTGAAGGGTTGTAATGACCAATTATGTACATATGCATGTATATAGATATCTTTGAACTAATTTACCAACAAATGTTGATTGCAAAAAGTGTTTTTCAACGGCAGCGTATGTTGACAACAAAATTTGTTCAAGCCTATCAGATCACATGTCAGATGCTTTAATCTTTTTGTTGGAATTCAAATAATTTTCTTAAAACTAATGCATTTTTTTTAATTTTTATTTTTGTTAATTTACACTTTATTGTTCCTTTTTGTCTTGCTTTTTTATATTTTATTTTTAATGACATATAATTCTGATATAATTGGAATATAAATGATTATTTATTTATTATTTATTTTATTATTATTTATTATTAAGAGAAAATCCAAAATCTGATTTGGATTTTTAAAAATCAATCCCGTTTGCATCCCTGTGTATATGTAGTTTAGTGGTATGTACTGCTATTCATACTTATTGTCAGCAGGTAATGGAATGTAATCTACATTACACACTACATATTCGAGTGATAAATAATAATACGCTGCGACAGTGAAAATGCACTCGATTAACTACATTGTCTAAGCTATTCACTAGCTTGAGTAGAACTCAAAAATACTTTTTTATATTATCCGAACCCTCCAAACTTGTTTTATTTGACAAAAACCGTTTTTTTTTATCTTTTCACACAAAATTATTGATTACCCAAATATGTTTCAAGCTATTTTAAAAATCCAAAATACCTATACATAAACGTTTTGTTCTAACTTATATGTTGTAAATTTTGATAGGGTAAACGTGGAAAATAAATTTTTTTTCTTATTTTTTCAAGTTTAGCTATTTTTAGTTGCAAAATTTAATTAAAAAATATAAAATAAATGATGACTTTTTGAAATTGCGTTATCTTCGTTTGATCAAATCGGCCAAAAATTACTGTAGTTATAATTTAAATCGTGTTACATATTTTATATGACATTTTCAACAAATAAACTTTCAGTTCAAAAATTTTAATGGATCTTGATTGTTTATCACAAAATGGTACAATTTCACGTTTGCACGACAACCAAAAGTTGGGTAATAATTGTGTTTTTTACAAGTATTATTATTTCGCTTTGCGCAAACATTGGCCAACTTCCGGTGATCACTCATACCTGAAATTGATACATTTTCCGATAAAAAATCAAGAGCCATCAAAATTCTGAAAATTTTTTGACTAAAAGTTCAGCTGAGAAGAGATATATATAAAGAATGTATCTCGACTTTTAGACTCTTTAAATAATAACTGCGGTAGTTTTTGTCCTGTTTGATCAAACCTATTTCAAATTTTTTAATTAAAGTTGAAAAAATATGAAAGAAAAGTCGCATTTGTCAAGTTTACCTCATTAAGCCCCCTAGCATATTAAGTCAAATATTATTTTTAGGAGAAGAGAGGAGAAGGTCCATCCTCTCCTTTAGAATAAGGTTTAAATTTTTGACAACGGTGCAGAAATAGTTTAGCGTAATCAATAAATTTGTATGTAAAGTCCAAAGAAACAAACATTTTTGTCAAAAACGCAAGTTTGGAGAGGTTCGAGAAAAATAAAATAAGTATTTTTGAGTTCTACTCAATTAACTACACAACTTAGACTAGGTATTTACTCGAGTGTATTTAATTTTTGGTATTTTGTAGCATGGTGTAAATCTTGTACCTTTGTATGCTCCTTAAGTAAAGTGTATTTTTTAATCCGCTAAATTTTAATTATTAAATTATTATGGTAACAGAAAAAGAAACAAAGTACAGATTTTAAACTAATAATGTTTATTTTTTAGTTAATAAAAATGCAATCATCTTAAAATTATTACGTCTTCAACAATATCTTTTATCACATTGACCACATCAAAAGAAATTAATTTTTAATTACATATATATCTTGACATATTTTTATAATGAAGTTATTTTTTTTTTTTGTATTTTATTTTGGAATAACCACTATGTACTATGTGAAATGCTATTGTTTCATCAAAGAGCATACTTAATATGTTAATATTTTTTAAAGCCAATTATGAATTGAAATAATAACTATATTGACGCTGACAACACTATTTCTTCATCCTCTTTCTTAATAGAGTATGTAGAAGAGCATTTAAACTTCATAAAAAAAAAGTTGTTAAAAAATTAACTTTTTTTTTAAATTAAATCACATTTAATGTTGCAATGAAACAATATCTTGGCAATTAAAATCATGTGTTATCAATCGTAACAAGTTAAATACATACATATGTATGTATACAATACACATATTTAAATACCGTACCTAGTGATATAATATTATACAGACTTCAACAGACGTAATTACGTTTCCGAAAAGAATTCAATTTTGTTGTTTATTTAACAAATGTGTGGCAAAAGTTGAATAGATGGAGGGAATTCTTTGCAGTTTTATCACTTTTCAGATGTGATATACTCGTACATACACATATTTGAAATTAGCGTAACAACTTTCATTCCTTCATATTCCTTATAGGATATAAAAATTAGAAAGAATTTTAATCAAATATGTGAAAATTTTATAAATATTTTCGTTAATTACTATAAAATTGATATTAAATCCTCTTCACAAATTTCAACTTAATGCCGTTAAGAAGGATGTTTACTACTATTTATTATACGAGTATATCTTTGTTTTACTGAAATTCCTCGCTTTATTGGATACATATATATGATATTGAATTGTAGCTTTTGTACTCTCAGTACCAACTCAAACGCAATAAACGGCCCTTTGGGCTCCCTCATCTTGCTGATTTTTTTCTCCGTGATAACGATCCCTCAGCAAGCTAACTAGTTCTTTACAACACTAGAATTGCGTTTTAGTCGTTATTATGGTAAACACTCAGGAGAATTACATTTTATCTGCAGCATGTGATAAAAAAAATTATTTTTTTCTGTCTTTTCATTAGAAAAAATGCTTGGAAATTTAAACTTATTTCATATTTCAAGAATATTTCCATACATTTTCACTTATCTCATTTCAACATAGTAAAATTATATTTGCCGAGTTTCTTTAATACTTGAGAATTTTACTTGTGTACGTGCTATAGTTACATATCGTATACCTTCACACCTATTATGTAGAGAGATATTAATTTTAACATCCGTTGACAAGGAACTCCTATATATGGAGCAATGTACAATGTCCCTCTGAAACATAACAAAACTTTGGTTTTCGAAGAAACGACTTGGTATACCCACTGGGAGAACATTTAGACATTTGGAGTTAAGATTAAAACTTATGTTAAACTACGACCTATCTGGAACACACTACATGTCAAGGTGTTTTATACTTACACCCAAAATTCTGGAAGTAGGGTGATTTTGAAAGTAGGCAAAATGAAGATTAGTATTTTTTACACTGAAGTCGCCGTAGTGTAATAGATAGTGTGTTGGCTTATTAGACGTAAAGCTTGGGCTCGTATCCCAGGTCAGGCGTTAAAACAGAATATGAAAAAAATATTTCTTCGGCGATTTCCTCTCAGCAGATTTCTAGTAAAAACTCTGAGAGTAAATAGACCTGTTATGAAAAGGTTGTTCAAAAATCTGTTGTTCGGAGTCAACGTTAAACTGTAGGAGCCGCTACTCACGCATAAAATTATCGCACATAACATGAGTGTTGTGAGAAGCTAGGCCGCAATCCTAAAGGGTTGTAATGAATATTTGACTTGTTCATCCAAGTGAACGAATCTAATCACTCGTTGAAGGAGTGATTAAATGGCAACGGCATAAAACCAATGAATGCGCCTCTACAATGAACCAATTCAAATTGAATAGAATATTTTTAATCTATTAACTTTGGATCGTTTTTTGGAGCATACCATCAAAACTTGGAAGAATAATGATTAAAACAATAAATACTATTAAAAGGAATTCAAACATTTTAAAAGGAGCACCATATATAAATAACTGGTCATTAAGGGGAGAAATTGTTCGTATCTTAATGATGAAAGAAAGCCCCGCATATCGTTATATTAAGTTTAGATAATATCCAACAAATAGGTTTATAATTCTTTATAAATTTTGTTCGTAAATGTGTACATATTAAAATTTTTCATATAAGAATGAACATTTGCCAATATATCACTACAAATACATACACTGAAATCTTTTTGTTTTCTAAAGTTCTTAAAATCAATTTTAAAAAATATCCCTAATTCCTCATAGTCGCCATAGTCTAGTAGGCAGTATGACGGTTTATTAAATTTGTCGTTCGGAGCCGACGTCGAGTTCAAACTGCAGGTCCCGCCACTTATGGATAAAATTAGTAACGTAAGTGGTGTGAGAAGTTTGGTCGTAATCCTGACTAAAGACTTGTAATGACCAATTATGTAAGTAAGTACTTTAATTTCTGCTCGCCTTGAAAAGCAGTTTTAACATAATTGTAGTCTCTTCAATCAGTGCTTATTAAATGTTTGATGTAACGAAAAACTTGATTTCCTTTTAAATCATCAGCGAAATTGGGCAATATTCGTATTATTTTTTTTTTTAATATGCTTTTTTAAGCAAAACTAAAATTTGCCCAACTCTATTTACATTAAGTTATCAACTTTCCTTTGTTACTAATTAAAACTGATATAAAAAATCATTTTATTTTTTTTTTTATTTTTTATTTGCAATTTATTATCAATAACATTATGTAAATATTTTTACTTAATGATATGTTATTTTGTCATTTATTAAAAAGAGTGCGAATTTCATGGGAGCAATAAAAATGCAACAGCATAAATTATAATGTGTTTATTTAAATTAAATAGTAATTCTTACAAAAAAAATCTCAAAATTAATATTTAGTGGCGTAGCCCTTATTTTTTATGACCTCTTGCAACCTAGAAGGTATAGAGTCGACTAAAGCTATTAATGTGTTAATGGATATTTTCTCCCATTCACTTTTCAAAATTTCTTCTAATTGCCTCTTATTTGACGGATGTTTCCTCTTAACTTCCCGATCTAATAGCTCCCATAGATTTTCTATGGGGTTTAGATCGGGAGACTGTGATGGCCAATATAAAACATTGACATCATTGTCGCTTAAAAAGTTCCGAGCTAAGCGCCTTGAGTGCTTTGGTTCGTTATCCTGTTGGAATATGCTACCAGGAGGCATTTTTTCCCGCAGATGAGGAAGCATGTGTTCTCTAAGGATTTCACAGTACTTCTTGGCGTCCATTTTTCCTTCGATTTGAGTTAAGGAACCTACCCCATCACGGGAAAACGCACCTGTAAATACGTGACGTAAAATCAATAATTTTTTTTAAACATATCGTTCCTTACCCCACACCATTATTGATCCACCGCCATGTTGATATCTTGGAAAATATCTCTGTCCAAGCGGTCTTCGAACAAAATTTATCCCATCGGAGCCAAACAAATTAAATTTGCTTTCATCGCTCCACCCGACTTTAGCCCATTGTTCATTTGACCAATCCTTGTAACGTTTTGCAGGCGCTTCTTTTTATTGATTGCACTATTTCTCAAGGAAAATCGAGATTTAATCCGACATACGGTTGATTGATTTACACCAAAGAGGTGTCCAACTTCACGCATGGATTTTCCTTCTTCTAAGGCTTTAATGATTGCAGTTTTGCTGTCAGCTGAGAGCTGCTTCTATTACAAAACACATGTTGTATAACTTATTTAAGAAATTTTCAATTATAATTAAATAAATAACTTACTTTAACTATTTTTTTATTATGTTGCATTTTTTTTGCTCGCTAAAAATTTGCACTTTTTTCACTAATTCAAAAATATTTAACTTTTTAAAGCAGAATTTGGAATAAACTGTGGTTACTTTTAAAACTTATAATTGAAAGAATTAACAGCAAAAGAAAA
This sequence comes from Sarcophaga peregrina, assembly GCA_014635995.1. Lineage (NCBI taxonomy): Eukaryota > Metazoa > Arthropoda > Insecta > Diptera > Sarcophagidae > Sarcophaga > Sarcophaga peregrina. Next base: position 89,145,243 of record CM025789.1, read on the forward strand.
TAGATAAATTAGTTACCGTTATTTTGAAACAGATCTTATTAAAGATCATATGGCACAGTGTTGCATTTTTTGTGCTCGCTACTGTATGTATATACGCAGAAATTTTATTACTCCAATAAATGTTGTGCACTTAATGCCACTTAGTTTTGTTTCTTTATTAATTTAGCCTTGGTTTTGCAAGGAAATACACAAGCATGAAATAAACTAATTAAGGTTAATTATACATACTTTCTCAAAATAGCAAGGTCGTGGAATAAAAACGTAAGTTTTAAAATTTACGCAAATACATATGAGTACATACTTAAAATCGGAATAAAAGATTGTTATTTAAATAAATTTAATCTTTACATATTGTATTCCTTTTAAAGTATTGAAGTGGTGTATCAATAGAAAGTATATGTTTAATGAATGAATTAAAGTACAACTAACGCTTTTATCGAAACAGAGTTAAACACTGATTTTAGTAACAAGTTTCTTTTTTTTGCTTTCCCTTAAGAAGGCTGTTAACTGACTGTCTGTGTTACGGGCAAAGCTTCGTCGTTTTGTAACGATACATCGGCTTATGCTGATGGTAAAAGAAAAAGTAGTCAGTTACCTTAATAAATACGTTCCAGGATATAACGGTTTTCCCGTCTCACATCTGATGACGGCGAAAATGATTTACAATCTGATATTTAGAAATATCACAAACTGTCAACCCATAAAAATATGAAACAAAAATCATCCTCTACTATAGACACAATTATGTTTTGAAAACTTAAATCGCATTTTGCCAAGTTCAAGTTTTTTTCAGATATGACTATGTTGCAATAAAGGAGCGAAATGTACCTATAATCCCCCATTGCACCAATAAAAAGCAATCGTTATTCAGGAGGACACGAAATTTTTGTTTGCAAAACTTTCACAAATTGCATTTCAACATCTCCCAATTGTTGCTACCAAGCGAGCGCTTGTTCTCGGAAGTTGGTGCAGCAATAACACAAGAAAGAAATAGCCTTTTGGGATCTAGGCTTTCAAATCTTACTTTTTCTTAACTCTATCTCATTGAAAACCAAAACTATTTGATCTTTTATAAAAGTTATAAATTAATTAATTATTTGTTCAACTAATAACTGTGGAAATATACATATGTACGTATACAGTTTCTTTTTTAGCCTATGCGACAGTTTTGTTTTGCTTTTTATTATAAATAAAATGAATTATTTAATAATTTTTTTCAAAAAACTTAGTTATTCCTTTAAATAATATTTATTTTAGTATTTATTTATATGAAAATAAAACATCGAAAAACATCGATGTATCGATGATTTATGTATTTTAACATCGATATTTTTTTATATTAATTAAAACTGGCGTTGTTCACTTTTGCGAATACCTAAAATTTTGAAACAGAATTATACCATCTTTTAAACACAAATCATTATTTATGAATTTTTTTATAATTTAATCTTCATATAATTTAATCTTCAGAGTAGCAGAATAAAGAATAAATATGCAAGCAGATATACTAATAAATACATATACAGCGCTTGAAAAAACAATGGAAACTTTCTCAAAAACGAACTAAAAATTAAAAATATTCTTTGGGAATTCGCAAAATATTTGTGCTGTTTATTAATAAAAACCGATGTCAATGCTGAATTTAAGCAAAAAAAAAAAAAAAAAACAATATGTGATAACTATGGACTTAACAAATCAGAACTTTCAAAAATTATTAAGAAACTTTTTGATGAGTAAACGCTCATCATTTTGAAGGCAGGCTACGACACTTCAATAATATAGCTTTTTTTATATTTTTATGCATATTAATGAACTGCAATTTCCAATTTTCTTTCTTTCCAATTTTGTCCGACGAGAACGCATAAATTTTTGAAAAAGTTCCCATTGTTTTGTCAAGCATTGTATATAGTATGTACACCTAAAATGGGGATTCCCGTAACTAATAAGCACAGAATTTTGACGTTTCCAATTAAAAAAAATCAATTCAAATTATAGGGTTTTTTAGTTTTTTTCAGGTTTTAGAGTAGTCAATGATTATTGAGTTAAACTTTGCAATTAAGAATAGCTTAACTTAAAAAATGAGAAAAAAATCAAGCTTGAACCATATGTTATGTATACCATATTAATAGCTCATTGTCTCCTTTTCAAAAACTTTGGACCTTTGGAATAATTTTAGGTAAAAAGAGCAAATAAAACAATTTTTGGGGGTCGAGAAATATAACAAAAATATGCTATACGCTGTGTCATAAACTGCAGTACCCTGCATACACATACATACATATAAACTCGAAAGTTCATACCATCCGTTTCATTGCGTGCTTCCATCACATGCGTATTCCAAAAAGGTAGTACTTTGTGACAATTTACAGAAGAAAATGCGTAGACGCATAAAATGCATCAAGTAGGTTTACTGAAAAAAGTCACCTGTTTATTATGCACTGCTGGAAAAAGTCAGCGGTTTTTTAAATAAATATGTTTAAATAGTGCATTACTATTTTTGCATTACAAAAATATTAATATAAACACATTTCATAATAAAGTTTATTATTAATTTAAGAGGAAAATACATTTTTTAACACATTTCTTTCATGAACAAAATATGTATGTATATGATAATTGTTTATTTGTTTGAAGTCGCCATGGTCTAGTGGGTAGTGTATTGGCTTATTAGGGTTCGAATCCAGGTCAGACATCAAAACGAAAAAATATTTCTTCGGCGACTTCCTCTCAGCAGATTTCTGGCAAAGACTCTGAGAGTAAAAATTGCCATGAAAAGCTTCTCAAAAAAATCTGTCGTTCGGAGTCGACTTTAAACTGTAGGTCCCGCCACTCATGTATAAAATTAACGCACACAACATAAGTGGTGTGAGAAGCTAGGTCGTAATCCTGACTGAAGGGTTGTAATGGCCAATTATGTATGTACATACATACATACATATATATGATTGTATGTACTGAGTGTCATCTATTTTGAATTTATTAATTTGTAGACAAGAAAAACGGAGAATAAGTTAACTGAAAACGCTCGTTTTGTATTCTTTTAAGGATTTTCGTAGGCCTTAACAGCACAAAATATCGCATATGTAATCTCCTAAATTTGTAATTAATGCCATTAATTCTTTTAAAATTACAATTTGACTTTCTATTTTTCCCAAAACTATTCTTGTTGGCTAGTTTGTTGTTTACCACAGTAGCTGATCAAAACAAAAAACCTATCGCATAAAACGCATTGCGTGTAACGTGCAATATAAACGGCATATAATACAAGAATCGCACTTACCGCAAGGCGCATCAAACGGATGGTATGGACTTTGGGTTTAAATGTTTTATCTTAATCCAATAAATCATAATATACTCATGTTGTTAAATATAGTTAGTGAATACATTCTGGGACCAAATCACCGCATTCGAAATCGAGTACTTTACTACCGAAATGTGGTCGTAGTAGTACTCAATTTGTAAGTGGTCACCGAAAACAATCAGACAGTAGCTTTTTGGCGCAAAACAAAAGAAATAATTGAAAACAAAGAAATAAAATAACAAATAAGTAAGAATGGAAATATTTTTCGAACATTTTCTCAAAATTTGTTCAAAAATTTAATTCTAATTGTTTTTAGGGAAACTGAATATCAAGGCCAAGAAAGTCCAATAATTGCTACAAAAACAATTAATAATGGAAAAACGCTTCCAGAACAAATACATACAAGATAAATGGGAAACAAAATTAGGTATTGGCACAATTTATGATAGAAGATCCCGATGTTACCAAAAATAAGCTTCAGAAAAAGTTTTTAATATTTTTTTTTACAAATTTAAGAATTTATCACGCGCATTAATATCGTTTATGTTTTCCTTTTTGGTTTTGTTTTTCTTATTGGAATTGGTTACAGCAACGTAAAAAATAGTAGTAAGAAATACGAATTACGATCGAATAGTGTCCACTCGAATGTCCACTGATTTCGAATGCAGTGATTTGGCCCCTGATCACTATTTTATATTCGTATATGTATGTAATCATGTGTGCCTAATTACAATCATGACGATTTTAACAAACTAAATTTTACACACATACATACATACATAGTTCAAAAGTGACTGAACTCAAATTTATCGGAATATACGAAATGTTCGTTGATGAATATAATATTTGTTATTGTTAGATTTTGTAATTGTTCGATTGGAATTACAAAGCAACAATATTATGCAGCATTTTAACGTTTACCATTGACCATAACCTCGCCTTTAACAGTCATAACCGGCGACTGTTGCAGAAGACAAAACAAAAATAAAATGATGTTAAAAACAAAAAAAAAACTGGTTGGTTAATTCATTCGCTAATGGTCCAGACTTAAAATTGTATAATCTTGATTGCCGTAAAACAAAACCAACAACAGTTCCTTAAATTATTTGAATGTGTATATTCGCGCTCATGTTATAACAATATTAACACTTTTCAGAGTTTCCGTTCAATGATGTACAAAATAAAATTGGGATCTCGAGTGTATATCGCTCATATCAGGGATGACATTACGGAATTTAAAATTGTACATATTGGCCCATAATCATAGTCAAACACTAAAGTCGGGTTTTTTTTAAACAGCTTTTATATTCAAACTTGTTACTAACTGTTTCTTAACTATTGAGAAAATTAATAATGGTTTTAAGTTGAATCAGCTTTAAGTGGGTGATTAGTGTAATGTTTGAAATTGTTCATACACACTGGTATAAATATTATATAAGTGGATCTGCACAGCTGACAATAAAAGCGCAAAAAAAAAAATAAATAAAATGATAAACAAATGGGCAAAACTTTTCCTTATAAAATTTAGGCTTTCTTTCAAATCATTTTCAATGTCCTGAATAGTCCACATTTTTTCAATTATTTTTAACACTTTTTCTACAATTTATAAAAAATTTAACACAATTCAAATTACTTTTTTGCTTTTGGTTTGTTTTGATTTTGCAACTTTTGACAGATTACAAACAGCTGATTGATTTAAAATAATGTTAACTTCGTTAAAAACAACTTCACCTTGTTTTAAGTATAAAATTGACTTTAGTGGAAAAAGCAAGCTTTTTATTGTCTATAGTAGCCGGAAAGTAGACTTTTTTATAAATGGTACTTAAAGTATACTTTTTTGTATACAAATTTTCAGGTAAACAATCAAAATATCTCTGGATGTAAAGTGTTTATTGTAAATTTGTTCTTTTTATTTTTTACCAACCACCGGAAGTTGGCTAATGCTTGAGCAAAGCTAACGGAAACATTAGACTACTTTTGGTAGTCGTTCAAACGTGCAAAGAGCAAATTTTCAGGTAAACAATCAAAATTCATCAAAAATTTTTGAAATGAAAATTCATTTGATGAGACAGTATATGTGAAAAATATGACTAAGCTATTACACTCTTTAATTTTGTCAAACAAAGTGTCAAACTCTTGACAAGGGAATGCACTTTAAGGATGTCTCCGCTTATTTCATATTTTTTAATTAAATTTTGCAATTAAGAATGGCCAAACATGAAAAAATAAGAATATTTATTTTTTATTTATTAATTGCAATACAATTACAAATTATATTCTAATTATATACGAGCTGAGTAACTTGGACCATGTGCTCGGTGTAGTGTCACAGACCAAAGTCTCTGGTGGAAATCGAACCACTGCCCTCACGCACTCGAAATAAGAATAAAGTAGGTTGAAACATGTTTGGTTAATTAATAATTTTATATGAAAAAATCAAAAGAAATTGTTTTTGTCATATAAAAGAAAATTTGATGGTTCGAGAAAAATCAAAAAAAAGTATTTTTGACTTCTTTAGTAGCCGTAGTCTAGAAGGTAGTGTGACGGCTTATTAGACGTAAGGCCACATTCAAACTGAGGTCAGACATCAAAAAGAAATTATTAAAAAAATATTGTTTCGGCGACTGCCTCTCAGCAGATTTCTGGCAAAAACTCTGTGAGTAAATAAAATTGCTACGAAAAGCATCTTAAAAATCTGTCTTTCGAAGTCGATTATAAACTGTATGTTCCGCCACTCATGTGTAAAATTAACGCACACAACATAAGTGGTGTGGGAAGCTAGGTCGTAATCCTGACTAAAGGGTTGTAATGATCAATTATGTATGTATGATAATAAAGTACACTGCGGAAACTTCAAAAATGTGTCAATTACATTTAAGCCTATGCTAATTAATTATTTTTTTGCACCTTAAAAAAAAAAAAAAATAAAATTTTGGGACTTATAAAAATTGGCTATTTCAAATCATTTCATGTCGAATAGTCAACTTTTTTCAATTATTTTTAACACTTTCTACAATTATAAAAAATTAAAATTCAAATTACTTTTTTTGGTTGTTTGATTTGCAACTTTTGACTTACAACAGTGATAGATTAAAATAATGTTAACTTCTTAAAAAAAACTTCACTGTTTTAAGTATAAATTGACTTTAGTGGAAAAAGCAAGCTTTTTATTGTCTATAGTAGCCGGAAAGTAGCAATGCTGTTATAAATGGTACTTAAAGGATACTTTTTGTATACAATTTTCAGGTGTAACATTCACAATCAAAATTCATCAAAAATTTTTGAAATGAAAATTCATTTGATGAGACAGTATATGTGAAAAATATGACTAAGCTATTACACTCTTTAATTTTGTCAAACAAAGTGTCAAACTCTTGACAAGGGAATGCACTTTAAGGATGTCTCCGCTTATTTCATATTTTTTAATTAAATTTTGCAATTAAGAATGGCCAAACATGAAAAAATAAGAATATTTATTTTTTATTTATTTATTAATTGCAATACAATTACAAATTATATTCTAATTATATACGAGCTGAGTAACTTAGACCTGCTCGGTGTAGTGTTAGACACCAGAGTCTCTGGTGGGAATCGAACCACGACCCTCACGCACTCGAAACAAGAATAAAGTAGGTTGAAACATGTTTGGTTAATCAATAATTTTAAGTGAAAAAATCAAAAAAAATTGTTTTTGTCATATAAAAGAAGATTGGAGGGTTCGAGAAAAATGAAAAAAAAAAAATGTAGTAGCCGTAGTCTAGAAGGTAGTGTGTCGGTTTATTAGACGTAAGGCCACAATTCAAACTCAGGTCAGAAATTATAAAAAAATATTGTTTCGGCGACTGCCTCTCAGCAGATTTCTGGCAAAAGCTCTGTGAGTAAATAAAATTGCCATGAAAAGCTTCTCAAAAATCTATCGTTCGTGGTGTGGGAAGCTAGGTCGTAATCCTGACTAAAGGGATGTAATGATCAATTATGTATGTATGATAATAAAGTACACTGCGGAAACTTCAAAAATGTGTCGATTACGTTTAAGCATATGCTAATTGCCTTTTCTGTTTTTATTTTTTTCGCGCCTTAAAAAAAAAATAAAAAATTCAGTGGAAGAGTAAAGCCCGAGTTCAAATCCCAGGTCAGACATCAAAACGAAAATATTAAAATATTTCATCGGCGACTTCCTCTCAGCAGAGTTCTGTAAATCCCGCCACTCATGTATAAAATTAACGCATGCAAGTGGTGTGAGAAGCTAGGTCATAATCCTGACTGAAGGCTTGTAATGTGCTATCAATATAAAATACAACCCATCGCACGACTGCTGCACGAATTTTTTTATCATTTTGTATGTAACACATCCTCAAGCCCCAATTCTGCTTCATCTCTTATTTTGAATAAAATCTGATGCTATTGGCAACACTGATGTTGACATTCAGACGCAGAGTTAATATGACGAATCAATGTGTGTAACTGATGTTATTGTTGATGATTATTAATACAACATACATACATATGTACATATGCATGTACGTTGTACTTACATATGCATACACAATATGACGCTTTTTGCTTTCGTATGTATAATATGCCCCACAACAAGTGCAACAAGATTACGGACGTGATCGTTTACAATCAACTATTTTTGCTATTGTTATTTTTAATATTTTTTTTTGCTATTGCTGCACTAAATGCTGGAATTTCAAATGATTGGGGAAACACTTTCACAGCCAAATGCAATTTTGGTTTGCTGTTGCATGAAGGTATTCGAAATACAAGTCACGCAAGAATTTTAATTTTATATAAAACATAACATAATACAGTGAAGTCACTTTAATCGAAAAGACAATATTTCGATGTGTAAAAATGTTATATTTATATTAGTACCTATGGAATTTTAACAATAGAATATAATTAACATAATTTTTCGATATTCTGGCAAATGCTACGTACATACATATGTATGCATGTACATATGTATGAATACACTACACTGAGCATGTGGTCTTGGCCACTCAGCGAATGATAATTTGATATATTTTGTATTATAATTAATATAAAATAAACTAGCTGACCCGGCGAACTTCGTCCCGCCCAAAAAAATTGATTTTTTCATTGCCTAAAACGGGTCACATTATATATTTATTGTAATACGCTGCAAAAAGTGCTGATGAAGTTGCAGTAGTTGTACTCAGTAAAAAACAAAAACTAACATTTTTGGTGAGTTTGTCGATATCGACTCTACGAACTTACCCACGAAATTGCATTCGTCTACGATTACTATGTCCCGAAATATTCAACTTAAAGGTTTGTCACGCCTAATTTTTGCTATATCGATTTTTTTTCTTAAACCATCTAAAACTGATAACCTTTCCAACAAAAAAAGAATAGTTAAAATCGGTGCAGTAGTTTAAGTATTATTAGGTATTACTTGAAAGGGGAGGGTTGCCACGCCCATTTTTGGTGGGATTGTCGATATCGCCTATACGAACTTACCCTCCAAATTTTATTCGTCTACGAACAATATGTACCTAAATATTCAATTTTAACGATTCGCTACGCCCTCTTAACATTTATGGATATGAAAAAATTGTCCGATTCTCAGACCTATCCGATATGCACACAAAATTTCATGAAAATCGGTCCATCCATTTCGGAGGAGTTTAACCACTAACACAGTGCCACGAGAATATTGTATATTAGATAAAAGCTTGGTTTCAGGAAAGGACATTCTAATTGCGCTTTGAACGAAACCAATCATCAAAAAGATAAGCCTGTCGATAATGTCTCAAAAACAAAATTAAAAGGCAAAAATGATAACATAACGTACATACATAATAGGTGATTACTACCCATTAGTCAGGATAACGACCTAGCTGCTCACACCACTTATGTTGTGTGCGTTAGTTTATACATGAGTGGCGGGATCTACAGTTTTTTAAAGTTGACTTCGAACGACAGATTTTAGAGAATTTTTCATGACAATTCTTATTTGCTATCAAGAGTTTTTGTCAGAAATCTGCAGAGAGGAATTCGGCGAAGAAACATTTTCGTTTTGATGTCTGACCTGTTGTTTGAACTCGGGCCTTCAGCAGTGTTCAGTCAGGATTACAACCTAGCTTCTCACACCACTTATATGTGTACGTTAATTTTATATATGAGTATTGGGGCCTACAGTTTTAAAGTTGACTCCAAATTACAGATTTTTCAGAATCTTTTCATGGCAATTTTATTTACTCTGGCAACACTGGCCTTCAGTCTAATAAGCAAATGGACTACCTACTAGACTACGGCGATTTCAGGGTCATTATTACAACTTTCCGTTAACTAAAGGGAGAATTTAAACGGGCAGATAAATTGTTTTTCATTATTACAAGTGGGCAATATGATAGAACTGAGCGTTAAGCTAAAGAGAGGGTCATCCTACCGATAACTTTTAAAGTTAAGTTTATGTTTGGACTTGCGATATTATATAATAATTGGAAAATTTATAGTGTAATGAAAAGTGCTCGAAAACGATAATAATAAATGGTTTAGCAACGAACTTAGAATATTGAAAAGGAAAAAATTACAAAATATCAAAAAGGTTTTTTTGAAAATACAGAATCGGCGTGGAATAGCTATAAATTCGTAAGAAGCATATATAAAGTTAAAATTGAATATGAGAAAAATAGGTTTACAAGCAATAAAATAGCGAATACCAACAACCAAATGGCAAAAAATAAAGGAACTAGTCGTAAAAACTCCCAAAACTGTGATATTTAATAATATATAATATAATATTAATTCTGAAATAGCTGATAATTTTAATAAATACTTCGTAAATAGTATTAAGGAAATATCAAATACCTGTGATAGACCGTAGATTTAAATTCTGTGCAATTTAGAGATATATGTAAAAATATTAAGAGGAAAAATTATTATAAGAGAGTATCGAACAACTTGATATTGGATAACTTGGATTTAGTAGGTGGCATATTGGGTATGATAATAAAAGAATCTCTGAAAACGGGAATTTTTCCCGATAAAGAGCCAATGGTAACGCCTATTGAGAAAATTAAAAATACCAATAAATATTATTTTCAATATGGCAACTTCTTATATAAATAAAATGAGCATATACAACAAACAAATAAACAAAACCCGTCGTTACTACAACGTTTAACAAAACTAGTTTAATTGCGCACTTGTGTTGTGGACATTGCTCTGGCACTGCCATATTTTTAGAAAAAGTTAACTTTATTTTATCTGTAAGTTGTAGTAACGAAAAGAAGTTAAAGGTAAATTTAAAGTTCCCTTTAGCTAAAGGTACCTTTAACTAAACCCAAGTTTAACGGCAAATTGTTATAATGGCCCTTAGTTTCTTACAGTATGACAACGCTATTATTTTTATATAAAAACACATTAATTTTTAAATGCTATGTACATATATCATAAATAACTGCAATTTAATAGCGTTAAAAATTATTAACTATAAATAATTTACTAACAAATTTTTTAATTTTATGTTTCGATAAATTAAATTAACTGTAATTCATTTTGTAATAAATATAAAGTAAAGCAATGGTCAGCAAAACGCAAAACTTGTAGCCTTTGGTGTCGGTAGTTGCTTTCCTCGATTTATATCAGGATTTTTACAGGTTTTTATAGATTGGTTCCCAAATTAAATTCAGGGTACCTCAAGGTTATATTCTATCTACAATTCTTTTTCTAATTTTTATTATATTATATTTGCCGAGCCCTTTGGAGATTGAAACGAAAAGGCGTAATATGTATGACTGTCTTACATCCAAATGGGGTCGGCTTTAACTTCTGAATGACCATAGGCTGTTTATTGACACAACAACGTGATAATAATATTGTTCCATCCGTTACTATGGGTAATAAATGTTAGAAAGTCAGAAGCTCTTGATGTTCAGAGTATGAAAATTCAATGTGTGGGTGATAGGCACATTTTTTAACTTTCGAAAGAAGTATTAGAATGCCTCTATCTAATCTGCTTACTATTTACACCACTTGTGTATATCCGACCGAGCATGGAATACAACTCAAATGTGTGGGCTTCACAGTCTATTGTGTGGCTTCTAAGCCGCGTACAGGAGAGAACGAAAATTATTATTAATGGCTATAGAATATCCGACTTTATTGATCCATTGGAGCACCGTCGCAATGTGACTTGTGCTTCACTTCTATCTGTACAATAACGGAACGTATTCATTAAATATCTGTTTGTGGTCAGTCAGGGCTAGTGATCCGCACACACACACGATGTGAGCTATTCATTACAGTGAAATTCCAGCTAGAGGCATTGTTTTACAATTTAATAAAAAAAACCAATTTGAATAGAACAATATTCCACCGTGTACTTATATGTAAATGTCATATATATTGACTCAGATTGAACCAAAAATTAATTATTCTATACAATATTACAAGAATAATTATTTGTAATGACATAAAACTTGAGAAGCATATGTATATAACTTAAGGTCTAATTGCAACTTTTTGAATTTTGCATTCCTTATTAACTGATTTCGTACAAATATCTCTGTATAATTTCTTTGTTATTGTTGTGCCGTTTGTTTTTTTATTAAAATTTTTCGTTGAAATGTACGTTTTAACGTTTAACTACATACTTCTTATGGTAGTACGGTCTGTTATTTACATTGGCTAACAGTGCATAACTGGGGCATTGCGAGTATAATTTGCAAATATTGGTTGCCAGTTCTCATCATAATATCGATTTATACCATTCGTGGCAACTCAATTGAATTTCGGGGGGCCATACAACATAATCGACCAATAAACGTTTTTAAATGAGATTTTTTTCAAGCTTTTTTACAATAGGTATTCCTTTTACGCGGGTTTTCCATACAAAAATGTAAATTTTTATTTACGCGAATTGGCCAGGAACGTATCTACGGCGTAAATCGAGGTACATGTGTAACAACAAATCAAAAAGAAAAAAAAAAAATATAATAATAAACATTTATGGCTAAAATTAAATTCTAACACACTTGTATGTATATAGTACTACGGATTAATTAAAATATTACAACATTCGGCAAAACATAGAAATGAACTGCTAGTTTTCGCCGTCAATTATGTATTTCATTATTATTATTATTATTTTTTTTTTTTTTTTGGGGAACATATGATACATAATTTTTTTAATTGCTCAAAACTTGACGTTAGCGCAAAGCAAAATATAAAACAATAAAATGATGCTAGACAACCATTTTTGCAAACTAAAAAACATGTTTTACAACCTAGACTTTGGTAAACCGGCTGATTTGTATTTTGTCTTAAACACCTAAACATGGACATAAACTTGTTTAAGAAAAAAAATTTGAAATGGATCCCCAAAAGTATTTTTTCGTTCGCATATAACATATCATAGTCATAGTATTTGTAATGCTTATCATTTTCCACCATTTTAATTTTCTGCAAAGGCGTGAATCCGTTATTATAACTTTCCGTTAATAAAAGCTAACTTTAGCTAAAGATAACCTTTAACAATTTTCGTTATAACAACCTGCTGATACCACAAATGTAACTTTACAGTGTCGTGAATTTAGTTTATTTTTGTTATAGATTGGGATTTTTGTGCTTTTTGTTACAAAAAAATTAGTACGCCAATCCCCTGACGCAAAAAATCGGAAAATTATTCAGCGGAGGAAGAAGTTTTGTTGGAAGACTTGGTGGAGGCAAACCAATGTATTATTGAAAACAAAAAAATTGAAGTTGCCATATCGAAAATGGTATATGATATGGCAAGTTCAAACATAAAGGAACCTTTAAATGTTAAAGGTAGGATGATCTTCCCTTTAGCTTAACGATCAATTCTATGTTATTGGATACTCATAATAATGAAAAAAAAAAATTATATGCCCGTTAAAATCCTCTCTTTAGATAATGGAAACTTGTAATAATTGCGCTTAAAGTGTTACTGCGTTACCAATAGGAAAAACAAACATATTTTGAAAACATTTCTGAAGTAAAAAAAGTAATTTTGTCTTTTTTATAATGAAATTTCTAAAATGATACGACATATATGTATGTATCTAACCCATTCACACTTGCTGTCAAAATTGTCCATGGTAATTAAACCATACAACCAGTGTTACCACCAACAGCTTTATGATTTACACACAACTGTCATCGAAATTACACATACGAAAAAAAAATAATACAAATTACAACCCTTAGGATAACGACTATTAACTGATTCGTATACAAGTCCTACAGTTTTTTTTGACTTATTTATCTCTGCTTTTATTTACTCTCAGTGTTTTTGCCAGATATTTTTTCTAATAAGTCAACACACTACCTACTAGAGTACGGCGACTAAACATTAGACTTACATGTATTTAAATTGGCAAGAGAAGGAAACAGATATTTATTATTGCAATCCTGGTGTTAGAAATTGCAGTAAATTTACAAAACAATCAGCGTTAATAAATTGACTGACAAATTGATAATTAGCGACTACAGAAAAAAGTGGAACAAAAAATAAAATTATACACAATATGTGTAATTACACGCTAGGTGGCAACACTGCATACAGCACAATGACGCCAAAATATTAGCTATTCTTAAAATTCTACTTAAACAATTTAGAAAATTAAAAAGGTTGCGGAGACCAACCTTAGGGGAGGGTATAAGCCACGGATTAGCATTTCATACCACAGTTGCGCAGAGAGAATTTACACACATTGCTTATGCTCTTTTATTTAGTCGTCGATCAGACCGCGACAAGCATACCAGTCGGTGGATGTTATGTTATTTTTTTTTTAGGTTTTCACTCAAAAAATATTTTATGTTAAAGTTATGTTCTTAAAGCATTTTTTGATTCTTTTAATAGTCAAGTAAATAATTTAAATGATTTGGAAAGAGAACAACTATTTTTTTTATAGATATAAAGCAATTGTTTGGAAAATTTAAGACGTTAGTTATTAGCGCAGAGGAAATTTATGAACCAAAATTAGATCCCAGTAAATATTTAAAATACATTACCTAATTATTAAGTCAAAGCTGTGTAACTTTATGTATGTTGATGAAATAAAAAACTAAATAGGGTATTTTACAAACATTTTTCTACGACTTTAAACTCTCAACTTATTTTCTCTCTCCCACTCACTAAACACAACCAAAAAATTTTTGGTAACCAAAAAAACAAAAAAAAAATGTTTTAATGTATTTGACAAATTTAAGGTTTAATACAAAAATTTTATTTTTTCCGTGTTGGTTAACCTACAAATAATTAAGGTTTTTATTTATTTGTAATTAAAATTTTTTTTTTTTAATTTTAATTGAACGTAAAAAACCTTTAAAGAAATAAAACGCTTTGCAAAGCTTGTAACGCAAATTTACAAATAAAGTTAAAGAAGTGATTTCTGTATTAACGATAACAAAAATAAAATAACGATAACAAAAAATAAATAAAATGAAGAAAAATACACATTTACACATTAGAAAAAAAACAACCAAATTTGGTTAAAATTAACCAAAACGGCAACGCGGCCCTGGTGTAAGCTGTAACTGTATGTAAATTTGTTTATATTTTCATCCTAATTCTAATATATATTACAAATCTTTCTGTAAGTCTTTTTTTTTTTTTTTGTTAGCCAATCACGCCTGAACGTCTAGACCGATTTTCTTAAAATTTGAGATATAGATCGAGCTTTTGTCTGTGCAGGTTATAGGCTAAAAATCTTTTAAAAATTTTGACCAAAAGGGGAGAAAAAATGGGCAAAATTAGTATTTTCATGCATAAATGCTGTATTTCATCTGTTTTAAAGGTATTTTTTTACGATTTAGCTTGGTTAAGTTTCCCAAATAGCTATTGGAGTTGTTGCGTTTATAAAGTTGGACCAAAAGGGGTCCAAAAAAACAAATAGGGCGAAAAACGGACAAATTGAATGCATTTATATTCAGGACTTAGAGTATTCAAAAAACTGGGTTGTTTGATAAACCGGTTTCCGAATAATTTGAAAAATAGCATTTTTTAAGAAATTGGTTTCGAAACCGGATTTTCATTTATTGTTATTTTTATAACTTGCGCAACGCCGGGTACAATCTGCTAGTATATTTATATATTGAAGTCGCCGTAGTCTAGTAGATAGTGTGGTGGCTAATTAGATGTCAGATTCGGGTTCCAACCCCAGGTCAGACATCAAAACGGAAACACAAAGAAAAATATTTCTGCAGCAATTTCCTCTGAGCAGACTTCCGGCAAAAACTATGAGAGTAAATAAAATTGGCATAAAAAGTTTATCAAAAATCTGTCGTTCGAAGACGACTTTAAACTGTAGGTACCGATACTCTTGGATAAAATAAACACACACAACATAAGCCGTATGAGATGCTAGACTGAAGAGTTGTAATCGCCAATAATGTATGTATGTATGTTTCATAGATTTATACTTACTTATTTAACGCGTATATATTTATTTACTTGTTTATTTAATTGATATTTAATGTCAATAAAGTAATATTTGTCCGTTACTGTTGTATACCATATACATATGTATGTACATACATGTGTGTATACATGTATGTATGTATACATGTATGTGTGTATACATGTATGTATGTATACATGTATGTGTGTATACATGTATGTATGTATACATGTATGTGTGTATACATGTATGTATGTATACATGTATGTGTGTATACATGTATGTATGTATACCTGTATGTGTGTATACATGTATGTATGTATACCTGTATGTATGTATGTATACATGTATGTATGTATACCTGTATGTATGTATGTATACATGTATGTATGTTTACATGTATGTATGTATACATGTATGTATGTATACACGTAAGATTTTGTTACATGGAGCTTGTAAGTTATTTAGTTAGTTATTGAAAAAGTAAAAATGCCGTGCCGCAATTTATCGTAAACCTGTATGCAATGTCTCAAACTATTGCTCGTACACCATGATCTTGTAAATGATGTAAATGTATATGGTAAAAAAGTTTTCAAGAAATTAAAAAATCTGTAATTAATTCAGACAACAAAAATTTTGTGCATGTGAAACAAAAATTAAAAGAAACCAAATAATGTCTGAAATTATCACAAAGCAATTGTCCGTACAGCTGCGATAGACTGAAATATGCCACTAACATAACGATTTTTTTAAATTTGTGTTGTTTTCTTCGTTATTAACAGTCATACATATGTATGTACTTTGATGTTAATTTGTATGTCCCATCAGACGGCATGACGTATATTACATAAATAACACAAATAACAAATAATATCAAAGACTGATGGCAAACGTTTGTGGGAAGTAGCTGAAAATGTTTCAAGTCAGTCAGATTATCAGTTCAATGTGAACGCATTCGCTTTTAATTCTCTCAGGATGAGGTAGAGCAAAAATGAAAGATGCTTCTTTTGGAAAGCAAATCAAAAAGAATGACTTCATTAAAAATAAAACCAAAGCTGTGCAAAAAGAAGAAACTGTTCGAATTTATGAAAACATTTTATTACATAAATATCTGCACAAATTTTTCAGAATTTTCTGCTTATTAACGAATGTGTGAATGTTGTCCTTTTATGTATATCCAAGAAGGTTATAGAAGTTAAATGACTTCTGTCAAAAAGTTAAGTTAACAAACAAGTTTAAATTTAACTTTTTAAGGCCAGGTAACAGATGATTTATGTGGCGGCGGAGCGAAACACTGCGTTGAGTATGGATGTGTAAGAACCAATGGCCAATATAGGTGCTTCAAATTTTATGTTTGCAAATTTCATTACTTAAATATTTAAGAAATATTCCGAATCACTTAACCAAGGTTGTGGAAGAATGGTAAATAATCCTGACCAATCCAGGCATTTTTGTGATATTTTAGATAACAAACATTTGACGATACAGAATAACTAAAAAGCGAATGCACAGAGATACAATTGCTACACAAGTGATAAATGTTGGGACCGAAATCACCTTTTCAATGAAAAATCGCTTGAAAGAAGTTTTTCCAGTTTAAAACCATTAAACACGGTGTTAAAAATAAATCTCGAATAAATCAATTTATTCCTGAGGTTACATATTGAATTTTTCTTTTATGTGAAGTACTAATGAACACTTTTAAATAAAATGTTACTTTATTCAAATTTGGTAAACAGTTTTAGACGTATTGTATT
Organism: Sarcophaga peregrina; assembly: GCA_014635995.1. Classification (NCBI taxonomy): domain Eukaryota; kingdom Metazoa; phylum Arthropoda; class Insecta; order Diptera; family Sarcophagidae; genus Sarcophaga; species Sarcophaga peregrina. The sequence continues at coordinate 89,162,696 of CM025789.1, forward strand.
TTGACGTTATAATGGGAAATAGTCTCCATCTGTCTGGCATACGGACCATTGTTTGAGACAGTGTATATAAAATAATATCATAATTACATAGTTGCCAGCGGATAACCGGAAACAATTATTTTTGTCTGTTTTCTATTCGTAGAAAATTAAAATTGTTGGCGGTTGTTAATCATTAACATTTATGTACGTTTATTATTCACGCATAATTATGAATATCACATATTCGTGTCGAAGCGATTGAGATTTATTCCATTATATAATATGAAATAAATATATTATGAAAACTGGCTTTATTATTAAACTAAAGATCAGGTCCCTGACTTTATTTAGTGAATTTTTTTGATAAATAAATATTTTATATAAAACAGTTTATAACAAGTAAAATTTATGCATTGGGATGTGCGAACGGTAAAAAACAATGTATTAAATTTAGTTATACGTTTAGAGCTCGGTGATTGGTTTCTTTTCGTGAGAACATGTATTGATTTATTGTATTTGAAAAGTGTTTTTGTTATTCGGGCTGTTATCCTTATTTCATTCCTTGCTTTTTTATGTGTACTGTGCTTCTAAATAGCAGAGAAAAATATATTTTTTTGATTAGTTTTATACCCCATGAGGATTTACATATTCATCATGTACAATATGTTGCAAAACATTAGAGATTTTGATATCTACGGAAAAAAGTGATGAAAAATAGCTAAGGAGGAAAAGAGAATATTTCACATCTTGGAAGTCTATAATGGGTTATAATGCGCTTTGTTTATTGGACGTCAGACCTTTTGTTTCACTAAGAGATAATCTATCCTTTGCCTTGTGCATTTTAAGATTTTGTATGTTTTTTCCTTTCCTATGGCACACAGTCGCCGTGGTCTAGTAGGTAGTGTGCTGGCTTATTAGACTTAAAGCCAGGGTTCGAGTCCCCGGCCAGACATAAAATATAAATACAAAAAGTATTTTTTCGGCGATTTCTTCTCAGCAGATTTCTGGCAAAAACTCTGAGAGTAAAAAAAAATAAAAATGGCCATGAAAAGCTTTTCAAAAATCTGTCGTTCGGAGTCGACTTTAAACTGTAGGTCCCACCACTTATGTATAAAATTAACACATACAACATAAGTAGTGTGACAAACTAGCTTAATAATCCTAACGGAAGGGTTGCAATGACCAATTATGTATAAGTAGCCCAGTGGCAGTTGTAATATCGTTTTAAGTAACAGTCGATTCTGTTGGCGACGTTAAGAATTTTAATTTAATTTAAGTTCACCTGAAGCGATTAACGGCTGACCATTTTTCTTGGTGCTGTCTTCGATTGATGTACTGCGGTTTCCTGATGGAATATAAGGATCTGCATCATTATTATTAGTGCCTTGCATACTGCACTTACGTTTTCAAGTCTTATAATCTAAAACTAAAACTCTAGATCATTGGACACTTAATGCAACGATAAACGCAGATCTTTTGTAAATTAATCATGGGTGTAGCCCTCTGATTTAGTTAATTCTGTAATAAAATTATTATTATTATTAATAAATACTATTAGAACTTTCTCAAATCAATTACCATAAATTGCGTTAATTATGTTGCAATATTTTTTTAGGGATTTTTTACCTTTGACGCCATCATAATTATAATTGCTTATTATGCATTTACTTAAAATGCGGTCAATATTTCTGATTCTCACATAGCAAACTGTGTATGTTCATAGCGCACCTTTTTGGGTCTTACTATCAGTGACAGTGGCATATTGAGTGTCGCTTTAAGCAAATGAAAATTTAGTGTCGCAGAAAGACACTAGTTAAGTTCTATTTATTATTCTTCCACTTGATATCCAATATTATATTATTACATTATACATTATTATTTATTATTATAATGTCTAACTTTCGAAGAAAATGTTCTTATATGTATGAACTTCAGCTGCAAAAAGCAATTTATCGAATGTTCATACATACATAGTATGTATACAGTATTCCCTCGATTTACGTCGTAGAATGTTCCGGAAAAAGGCGACGTTAATCGAAACGACGTAAATCGAATTTCAAATACAATCGAACTTTTATAATTTGAACTTCTATTACTTGAATTTTCTATAAGCGTAAGCACAGCAATAGTATCAGGGATAGAAATTCTATCATGTATTTCTTCTTCAACTTGAAGTTTCTATAAGTTGAAGTTCTTTTTTGGATAAAGGTTATTCAATTTATAGAAGTTCGACTGTAGCTCATACTATCAGATGCATTTGTTTATGTACATTTTACAAAAAAAAAAAAAAAAACTAAAATAATTAAGTTTTTATTCTATGTATTGATTTTTTTTTAAAGAAGGAATTTCTGTGAGTTTGTTTATAAACAATAGAGGCGACGTAAATCGAATGACGACGCACATCGAAGTTGAAGGAACAAAATTTTAGACGACGTTAATCGAGACGACGTCAATCGAGGGAATACTGTATGTATGTACGCTATATTTTTCATAAATATGGTTTTAATTAAAATTATTCATACTACATATACCTACATATTATAGGCTTGTTTGCTTATGACATTGCACATGTGTTGCTTTGCTTACTCAGCTTTGTTTTCGTTCTCATTTGTTTGTATTAAAATTTTCAAAACAAATTGCGATAACCCCTATGCTATTTAAAATAAAAAATATTATTATTTTTCCTGAATTTAATTTATTGTAAGAAATTCTATAGAGATAGATGGGGGAAAGAGATTTAAAATATTTCTTTTGGAAAGAAATTCATATCACATGAATCAATTTCCACATTTTAACCCTTTACGGTCCGGAAGTATTTTAAGTTTACTTCTCACCAGATCCAGTCATTTTTCATAAGAAAGAGACTAAAACATAATTGAATCAAACACAGAATAAGAAATCAATCAAATCAAATTAAAACTGAATTTGTATTGAGTATATACATACATATATGTATGTAAAAAAACAAATTAAAAAACAATACTTAACACGTCAATGGGTAATGCAGAAGCATTAATGGAGTAAAAATTATAAAAAAAATGTTTTTGGGGCCATATACATACTTATGCACATACTACTGCATTAGACCCAGTAAGTAAAAGTTTCATGTCGCCTATATGGCGCCATTGGACCGTTAAGGTTAAAATCTCATTAAGCTAATATTACATCAATACAAATAACTTAAGTAAATCAAATTTATTTTAAAATTACTGACAACAGCAGTTAAGAGACTGATAATTATTGTTATTTATATTTTATTGAAGAGCATATCTTGCACTGTATTTTATTTAATTTTTAATTTAAATTTTACATTTTGGAATTAAATATTTAGCTGAACAATTTGGATATTTTTCAAATGTTCCTTATAACGATCCAAAATGCAATTGACTTCTTCTGTTACAAATTCATCTACTTGATCTGCGGCACGACCAGTAAACGTTTTAGCATCCAAAATTGTATCCAATTTATTAAGGATGGGAGCAAAATAAGAATCGCTGCGTACGCGTTCAACTAAATCATTGTCTTTTCCATGTTGCTTTACCTGTGCTCCGGCTTCATGTGACAGCACTCTGATTTTTTCATGACATACCTGTCGATCGCCACCAGCTTTCACCATGGCCATAATAATGTTTTCCGTTGACATAAAAGGTAGCTCTTGGGAAATGTGTCGTTCGATTACTTTAGGATAAACAACCAATCCTTGAGAAATATTCAACAAAGTGAGAAGGGCAGCATCAGCGGATAGAAAAGCTTCTGATAAAGTTAACCTGCGATTAGCCGAATCATCTAAGGTGCGTTCTAACCATTGCGTGGCATGTGTATTGGCAGCATTGGAAAATAATGTTATCAAGTGTCGAGCCAAAGCACAGCAACGTTCAGAACGCATTGGATTTCTTTTGTACGGCATGGCTGACGAACCAATTTGAGTGGTTTCAAATGGCTCCTCCAACTCTTTGCGAGAAGCTAGAATTCTCAAATCTGAACACATCTTATGGATGCTTGTTCCTAAACTAGCTAAAGCTCCAATAACTTCAACATCTACTTTACGTGAGTACGTTTGCCCAGTAACACCATAAGGTTTTTGAAAACCAGCTAATTTCGTTACAAGTAAATCCAATTTTTTTACCTTTTCGCCGTCACCATTGAAAAGCTGTAGAAAGGATGCCTGCGTTCCGGTTGTTCCTTTAACACCTCTACAACGTAAATCATCTCTGCATCGGCGCAAAGCACGTTCATCCATAATTAAATCTTGTATCCAAAGACATGCTCTTTTACCAACCGTTGTCAACTGTGCAGGTTGTAAATGCGTAAAACCCAGTGTTGGCTGCGACTTATACTTTATCGCAAACTCTTTAAGACAATATATAACCGACGCTAATCGTGGAAGCAAAAGGTCTAAAGCGTCCCGCAAAATTAACAGATCGGTATTGTCGCCCACGTAGCAGGAAGTGGCACCCAAGTGAATTATTGGCGCAGCAAGTGGGCACTGCTGAGCAAATACGTGCACATGAGCCATCACATCGTGACGAGTTAACCTCTCTTCTGCGGCAGCCGCATTAAAATCAATTGTTTTCATATTTTCCCTCATTTGGTCAATTTGTGCGTCCGTTATATCCAATCCGAGTGTCTAAAAACATAAATTATTGAATTGAAATAAAATAACAATTTTAAGGTCTATTTTACGTCAAGTTGTAAATAATCTAATAAACGAAATTATGCGCCATTCTTTGATGGAAATATTTTAATTATTCCGGATTTAAATTACTTTTAAATTCAAAATTACAACCACAAACATAAATTAGTTAGTTAGTGTACCTACGTTACTATGTAGGTAAATAATTATATTATATTTTTATGTTCAACATATTTTCAGTTTCGGCGAATCTAATAATTTGTAAATGAATTGTTATTCCACATATTTTTCTTTTTTCATAAAATTACATTATATAGGTACATATTCAATTTTTTTTTTACGTCTTTACCATTGCCATAGATTACCTTTTCAGCTTCTGCTAGCCAAATCCATAATTGTCTCCAGGTGGAGAATTTATGCTGATCACTGAATAAATATTGCATTTCCTTGCTGGCATAGCGCGTGCTAAGTGGAGATTTGTAACCTTCGTAAACACTGCTCATTTTTGAAGGGTTTAAAGTCGTACACAATTTATTAATTCAACTGCTACTAAAACACTGTCTGATTCGTTATAATTTAACTTGGTATTCAACAACTAGAGTCGGATGCAGCACAAGTTATTCAGAAAACGTGAAGAATGAATGGGACAAGCGGCAGAGCAAATCACAACATAAGTAAATGAATTATAAAAACAAAATTAAAACACAATTTTACTTGTATTGTAATCAACTTGTAGAAATGAGATATTTTTACTAATCAGCTGTGAGTTCAAGATTGAGCACATGTAACATGTGTTTGTGAATGATTTGAATGCTTTCACTGAACATACACAATAGAAAAGTGACAGAGAAATAAGACTGAAGCTGTGTTTAGCAGACACTAAATTTGATTTGAACAGTGAGTTAATAATACGTTATTGTTTTTACATAAAATGTGTTTATATAGTTTATTGACACAATTTGCGCCATATAAGACATGTCCACATACAAATATCCCAATAATATTGCTTATGTATTTTAGAAAGGCATTTAGTGTATAAATAACTAGTTTTGTTATTTACAAAGTTTTGCGCAGGGTAGTATTATTTATGCAATTTCAATATACATTGTTGCTTGAAATCCTGAAATTATTCTACGTTATGAAGAACATGTTTTGACAATTTATGTTCGGATTTTTACTTTTTTTGTTTACGTATAATACTAATGTGTAAAAAACCTACTTGCTGCGGACAAGACATCGAAAAGCACAACACTAGCCAGTTGCAATACATACATAATTTTTTTTCGGACGGAATATTTTATTTATTTATTTACTGAATGCTTTTAAAGTAAAGCATCGCTCTCTAGTCGAGTATTTAGCCTTGAGTTTATGTTTGTTTTAACATAATTTATAGCTAGATACACTTGGCAGCATAAATGCCTAACTGTAATATGTTATACACTACAGCCCCGACTTGCGTCGTTAATGGGGACCGGAGAAACGCGACGCAAATCGAATCACTTTTTTTCTATATAAATGCACTAAAATTTTATTTATTGGGGAAAATATTCAAAACAAAGCAAAAAATTTTGTATTTTTGATAAAAACAAGTATGAATTTTATTTACTTCAACAAATATTTATAATTAATTATTGTAAAGAGATAACAAAACAATAAATTAAGAAAAACATAAAAATTTTATTCATTTAATCAAAAAAGTAGGTGCATTAAAACTTCTAATTTATTTAGCTTACATTGAACTCTCTTCAGATGATAAATCTAATTCAGAAACACTTATGGTGTTTTCTTTTCTACAAAGAAAATGTCACCCTCTTACATTAAAAAATTATTGACCAACCCTGTTATAATGTCATTTTTTATTTGAGAAGAACATAACAGAAATATTTAAAAAAGGGTATGCCCTGTGTTTGCCAGGGCGGCTGTTGATTATGTATGTAATAAATTCAGTAATTCTTCTTCATCATATGACGAAAGTGAATCTAATAACTGATTTATTTAAATTTTTGCAAATAAAATAGATGCAGTAATTATCCATATTTATATTTTTTTCATAGGTGTTAGATCTAAAAATATGTTGTAGGTTTTGATTTGTTTTCAATAAAAATGTAAATATTAAAAAGGTGTTACCAGATTCATAATTTTTCAACTTATTTTTTTATAGAGGTTTTGTTTATAACCAAAAAAAAAAAAAAATACTTTTTAACACTCTTCTAACATTGAATGCAATTTTTTTATATTACTGACCATGTAGCTTTAATAATGTAATGTTTCCTTAAGATTACTTAACAAACCAATGAAAGAATTAACTTCAAATTTGATAACAATGCTAGGTGACTTTTTTTAAATATCATCTGGTAGCCCTATGAATAAACAAAAGTCATCTGCTTTACAGGGCATTATCAGCACTCTCGATTTATACAGAGCATAAAATGCAATGCCATTGGCAAGTGCGAATTATTTAGAATAAAACATACCAACCTTTTAGAGGGCGAAACATTTTTAAGAAACAAACGCAAAATTGCATTTTGCCTTAATAAAATGCACATTTTTTGGTAGAAAAGAAAACACCATTATACATTTATATCCATTTGATCGGATGGTTTTACTGTCTTTTTTTAACAAAACTGTCCAAAGTTTGTTGAATTTTTAAAGATTTTTTGTTGATATATTTTATTGTAACAACTAATGGCTTGATCAAGGGATGCTGCTACGCCCGTGCTACGATTTTCGTCAGGCTCATTTTCAGAAAATATATCCATTGCATGAAAATTAATTGCAAAGCTTTGGAAATATTGGCGACTGTTAATTTTTTTTTTTACTAATGTATCATCTCCTGTTATGACAGGAAACATGCTGAATATCAATGGCTAATAAATTTTCATTATCAAGCTCCTCATCGTGTGGCAGCAAAAATTCATTAATATCATCACTACACACTACAAATGCCTAAAATGCACAATGCTGCTGTAAAAATTTAACCGTTTTTAGCGACGCAAATCGAAACCACAACGATGCAAACAGAATCGACGCAAATCGGGATCAAAACGGCGCAACTCGAACCGACACAACTTGAAATTGCAACGGCGCAAATCGAATTTTTCCAGTTGTAAAAAAGCAACACAAATCGAAACGGCGCAAATCGGGACGACGCAAGTCGGGGCTCTAGTGTATTTTAAAACTATAATACACTAATCCAGTTTTTGTATTTTTCTAATTGAACTTTTCATAAAGTTCGGAAAAAATGCAATTGATCGCCATGTACTTAAAGAATCAGCTTTTTATGGATGTGTGTATGCATGACAGCAATGTAATGGCTGCAGTAGATGTATGTGTATCCATAAGAACATAATAGAATAGTAAACAATTCAGCGGTGTTTACAACTACTGGTGGGAAATAATTTCTTTATGTTTACTTTTATTATAATTCTATTATTTCCTATAATAATAAGATTGGAAATTTGTAAATTCAAAATGTTCAAATAGTTACTCAAAAGTCATTTGAATTAACAGATTATGCTTAGCATTAAGGACAAGAAAGTACGGTACACCTTCGACAGTCTGGACAAACCCCAGTCCGGTCATTCCAATAATTCGGACGCTACTACATTTCGGACAAATTAAAATTTTTACCTCTACAATCCGGACAAAATTTTTTTATGCAAGAAACAAATTAAATTCCTTGCAATAGGAATTCAGTTTACGAAGAAAAAGTAATATAATGAATAGGCATAGCCTGTGTACACAAATCAAAACAATAAAAAATAAGAAATCGTATAGCCACTATAAGTGACAACTTCAGTAAGGCGTTTTAGCATTGAAGGTACCAGTTTTCGGGGTATTCGTAGCTTTTTGAAATACATATTTCGTTACATGTTGTTATGTGGTTTCGTATTTTTCGTTCCAACAAATTCCAAAAATGCTCTATGGGTCTGGTGGCAGTAGATTTCAATTGACTGATTTCAAACATACAACAACCAAAACATCTTATTTAGACGCCTTTTGCACGTTGAAATTTGTTTCGAAACAAAACGAAAAAGTGGGTAAAAGATGACTCGTAGTTAGTCAACGGTGTTAATATAAAGCTCCCTTATTTAAAATATCATTAGTCTTTGTTGATTTTGTGTTTGTAGCGCCAAACAATTAATTAATAAAGGTTGAAAAAATAAAAATAAAAAATATAAAAAAGAATATAATTTAAATAAGGTTTATATATTAAAAGATAATAAGACATAAATATATAATATATTATAATGTAATAACAAATATAATATTCATATAATGTTCATGTCTTATGTTTGAACCTAAATCACAATGCCAAACAAAGTTGCAACTGACAAAAACAGCAGAACGACGCGATAAAAGAAAACAAAATTTCTGAAACAAATTTTTACGTCCAAAAGCGAAAGAAATTTTAAAAGAAAATGCAAAAAAGTTTCTAACATTTGTTTCGAAACAAATTTCAACGTGCAAAAGGCGTCTTATACTATATCCTTTGGCTCATTACCTTAATGAAATATGTAATCGTCCTCAATGCTTAAGTTCCCTTTCAGAGTTTATAGTGTTAGGCTGTTGGCATTAAATTTTTGCAATTGAGGGCAGTAAAAAATTGCATCTGTAGACTCAGTTAGACGCCTTTTGCACGTTGAAATTAGTTTCGAAACAAATGTGAGAAATTTTTTTGCATTTTCTTTTAAAATTTCTTTCGCTTTTGGACGTAAAAAATTAATTTCAGAAATTTTGTTTTCTTTTATCGCGTCGTTCTGCTGTTTTTGACAGTTGTAACTTTGTTTGGCATTGTGATTTAGGTTCAAACACAAGACATGAATATTATATGAATACTAGCAGATTGTACCTGGCGTTGCGCAGGTTATAAAAATAACAATAAATAAAAATCCGGTTTCGAAACCGATTTCTTAAAAAATGCTATTTTTCAAATTATTCGGAAACCGGTTTATCAAACAACCCAGTTTTTTGAATACTCTAAGTCCTGAATATAAATGCATTCAATTTGTCCGTTTTTCGCCCTATTTTATAAACGCACCAACTCCAATAGCTATTTGGAAACTTAACCAAGCTAAATCGTAAAAAATACCTTTAAAACAAATAAAATACAGCGTTTATGCATAAAGTACTAATTTTTGCCCTTTTTTATCCCTATGTCCCATTTTTCTACCCTTTTGGTCAAAATTTTGAAAAGATTTATAGCCTATAACCTCCACGGACAAAAGCCCGATCTATATCCCAAATTTCAAGAAAATCGGTCCAGGCGTGATTGGCTAACAAACAAAAAAACAGACTTACAGAAAGATTTATAATATATATTAGGATTATATTTGTTATTATATTATAACATATTATATATTTATGAATTATTATTTTTTAATATATTTCCCTTATTTAAATTATATTCCTTTTAATAATTTTTATTTTTTCACCTTTTTTTAATTAATTGTTTGGCGCTAAAATTTTTCTTTTGCTAATGTTTTGATTTCAAACACAAAATAAACAAAGACTAATGATATTTTAAATAAGCTTTATATTAACACCGTTGACTGACATCTCTTACCAAACATCATTTTTGCCTTTTGACGATATCTACAATCTAAAAATAGTTTATAGTAATATAATGTGAAAAATCAAATTGTCGTTATTGGTCAGTTTTCTGAAAGTTGCCGCGGCAGTCACGATGTTAACTTCTCTATGCGAAACAAAAAATAAAAGAAAATGTGAAATCAAATACAACTCTGTGTATATACGAATAAAGAACAAAAGAAAAATTTCTGAGTACATGAAATTCTGAAATCACCCCCGCTCGTTTTTCCCCTCTCTCCTACAAACTCAAGAGTGTTGAAATTTGTTTCGAAACAAATTTCAACGTGCAAAAGGCGTGTTACTATTACTAGCTGCATTAGTCGTTTTCTCCTGGCTATATGGCTTCTATAGTTAGCTGAATACAAATTTATTAAATTATGATCGTATGTTTTTAACAAGATTTAACAGTTCTTGAAATTTATTTAACTTTGAAAAAAAAATTTCAATATGCTCTTCTCATTATATTTATGTATGTATGTACATATATTCTTCAGCATTTTTATGTGCTCCCACTACTTCATACACAAAAAAAATATATTCATACGGGTAGTGGCAGTGTTTTTTTTTTATTGACTGGATTGTCGATCATATGCACCAATGAGATTCACTAATAACAATGAGAAATGACCTCCATTTTTCAGTCTTTTGAGATTTGGCGCTCTACATTTTTTCTATATTTTCCACTACATAAACATACTATTAGGTTATATTTGACAATATTATGAACAATTTTCCTTTGGAATATACGTTCTCTTATTATGTTCTCTTTGTGCCGACATCTGATCGTATGTCAAAAACAGACGACGCAAATAGCACTTGCCAGTAAGTGTAACCAGACGGGATCTCCAGAAGGTACAGATTTATAGCAACTTCAATTGGTTACTGAATTCAGAAATTTGTCTTCAGAAATCAAAAAAATTCGAAACGAGTACGTCGATAGTATGGAACATTTTTTGTGAAATTCACGAATAGAGATATTCATCGTTTGGAGGTAATTTTCATTTCTCAACAACAAATTCTGTTTAAGTTTAGATTTTATTAGAATGCCTAAAACTCCACATGCTCTACCCTTGCAATTGTATAATGTGCTACCGTAATTACTAAAAGGCTTCTTAAAGTCAAGTATGTCTCGGACATTAGAATAAAATCAGGTTTTTTACCTTTAATTAAGTACTCAATTTTAGTTTTTTGTTGGTGGATTTTTAAGCAATCGCCTATCATAGTTTGCAACAATGTTGACAGCATTCTCATGCATAAATAGCGGTAAGTGGCTTTACGTAAGCTGGCATACGTCTTCTTTTTTAGAGGACAATCCTCTATTTTAACTGACTGTCATCTATAAAATATAAGTCCTCTATCTGTCATCAATTTCTATAATCTGTCAGCTCATTTAAATTTTTAAAACCTTGATCAATATTTATTTTTGTAAATTAAAACTTACATATCTCAAAAAAACTTGAACTTGGCAAAATGCGATTTAAGTTTTCAAGACATAAGTCCTATAATCTAATTGCCGCAAACACTTTTTGCTATAACTTCGGTTCAGCTTGGGATATAAAACTGATTTTTTTTCAACATGTACAGTTTTACTTAAGTAACTACAAATTTTTAATTTTTTAAGATATGACTATGTTGAAGTCGCCGTGGTCTAGTAGGTAGTGTGTTGGCTTATTAGACGAAAGACCCGGGTTCGAATTCCAGGTCAGACATCAAAACGAAAAATATTTCTTCGGCGACTTCCTCTCAGCAGATTTCTGGCAAAGACTCTGAGAGTAAAAATTGCCATGAAAAGCTTCTCAAAAATCTGTCGTTCGGAGTCGACTTTAAACTGTAGGTCCCGCCACTCATGCATAAAATTAACGTACACAACATAAGTGGTGTGAGAAGCTAGGTCGTAATCCTGACTGAAGGGTTGTAATGGCCAATTATGTATGTATGTATGACTATGTTGCAATAAAGGAGCGATATGTATTTTATTTTTTCTGTCAAGTCGTATGGAAAATGTCGTGTAGTGCCGTGCTGTTTAAGTTAGTGCAATTAGTTTTCAAGTTTCGTTTTTCTTTTAATTAATTTTATATATGTATTTGTAAGTAAATATAATGTAGAAAAATTCAAATTGAATTCAAATAAATTGTTTACTTTTTTCTTTATATCATCTATTTTCATTTCCAAAATCTAAAAACAGAATAAGTCACCGAGTTCGAATTAAACATGGAATAAACGTTGTGGAATCCTTTGACGGCCTCTTATGTTTGAAATACTTTTATTTTAACATATTATTTGGTCAGCATGTAAAGCTTGTTTTTACCTCCTCGAATGCCTTTAACAATTTAATTAAAAGGCATTTAGTACTTTTATGCTACTCAACTTACTTTCTCCCAATTCTATTACTATTTTTCAGTGTTAACTTGAATTTTTAAATGATTTATGTTTCCATGTTTAAATAACGTGATCTAAAACTAATTTTCTTCGATTGCCAAAATTCATTTATAAATGAATTGAAATATTAAAAACCAATCTATTTGTGTACAACGAAACAAGAAAAAAGTTGTAATTCGAGTTTAATTTTTTTTTTCATAAAATCCTATGTCCATATTGTTAAGCGATAAATGTATGCAAGTATTTGTTTATGTATCGTAATTCAATCACTTTAATTTTTGGCACAGTAACGAAGTTCATATTTAAATTATAAATATAAAATGCGTATCCAAGAATTCATTCATATTCAATTCAATATTCAAGAGTATAAATTTTTAAATGCACTTAAATACTTATTCAAACAGTGTTGTAAAACGGGCATAATTGCTAGTAGTGAATGATATTGCAACAAAATAAACAAGAAAATACAAAATATTCAAATATTCGATAAGCGTTTGTATGTAAGACGCCTTTTGCACGTTGCAATTAGTTTCGATACAAGTTTCAAAACTCTTGAGTTTGTAGGAGAGTGGGGAAAAACGAGCTTTGCTTTGGTCTTTATACGTATATACACAGAGTTGTATTTGATTTCACATTTTCTTTTATTTTTTGTTTCGCATAGAGAAGTTAACATATTGACTGCCGCGGCAACTGTCAGAAAACTGGCCAATAACGACAATTTGATTTTTCACATTATATTACTAAAAACTATTTTTAGATCGTAGGTATCACGAAAGGCAAAAATGATGTTTTTAGGAGAAAAGGTGGTTTAGTGGGTATGAGATGACTCGTAGTTAGTCAACGTGTTAATATAAAGTTCCCTTATTTAAAATATCATTAGCCTTTGTTTATTTTGTGTTTGAAATTAAAACATTTGCAAAAAATATCAAAAAGAATATAATTTAATTTTTTAATTTATAAAAATCAAAAAGAATATAATTTAAATAAGGTAAATGTATTAAAAAATAATACATATGTAATATATTATAATATAATAACAAATATAATATTCATGTCTTGTGTTTGAATCTAAATCACAATGCCAAATAAAGTTTCAACTGTCAAAAACAGCAGAACGACGCGGTAAAAGAAAACAAAATTTCTGAAATTAATTTTTTACGTGCAAAAGCGAAAGAAAGTTTAGAAGAAAATTCAAAAAAGTTTTTCAATCTTGTTTCGAAACTAATTTTAACGTCCAAAAGGCCTCTAATTGACCAACAATCTCAAATTTATTGCAAAGTTGAAAAACATGTATTTTTTCCATTCGTATACACACGTGAATATGTGCAATTTTTAAATTTTTTTCAATTGACAGCAACGCAACAGCGCACGTTTGTGCCACAATGGGTAGTTTGACGGATTAGTATCCTCTTTTTTCTTTTTTTTTTTGTAAATTAACACAATGTAACTGTCAAACTGAATTAATAAAATTTTTTTCAAGGGAACACTTTATTTATTTAAATGTTTTAAATACAACAACGATAACAACTTTTTCGTTTTTTGTTTATTTTTCCTCCAAATTATAAGAAATTAAAGAAACACAAACAAAAAACAGCTTGTCAAAGTATATCACGCCCAAATTTCTGCGTTGCGTAATGTAATATAGCAACTGTCATAAGAAAACATATGATCCAACTTAACTGTCAGTTGAAAAAATTCACTAATAACGTCTTCTATGTGTCTCGGCATTAACTCTTGACTAACAAGTGGTTGGTCTTGCTTTTTTCTTTAGATTTTTTTTTGGGCGGGCAAATTCAGTACTCGTCAACGGACTTATTGTGTTAACCAGATAGATTGTTACTTTGCTGTCCGTACATTTGTACGTTGTTGTTCATTAAAAAATGTAATTATTACATTCTTGAAATGCTTAGTATTGCTTAATAACTTTATGTTGTTCGGGAGTTCATTCAAGAAACGAATTGCATTAGTGTAAAAGTTTCACTCAGTTATTATTTGTTTGTTTACGGTATCTAACGCTACTAATTTTCACCTATTAGATCTTGAGAAGACTATGAAACAAATAATGTGGTTTCCTAATATACATAGATGATTTTATATACATAGGTATATAAAAGTATTACAGATTTTATATGAAAATTTAGATATTCAAATGTACCTTGTACGACCAAAAACATATCTAGCAATATTGTTACAAGTGATTTTGAGTTTGTTCTTACTTACTGAGTCACAACTAGAAAATAGCACCATGTTGCGAAATCTTTGGCTAACGCAATATTTTACTCCGTTAAACGGTCGCTTAAATCGTCTAGCAGGTAGGTAGTGTGTTGTCTTATTAGACGTAAGGGCCGAATTCAAATCCCAGGTCAGACATCAAAACGAGAATATGAAAATATTTCTTCGACGAATTTGTGGCAAAAACTGTGAGACTAATAAAAATTGCCATGAAAAGTTTCTCAAAAATCTGCCATGCGGAGTTGACTTTAACATAAGTGGTGTGCGAAGCTAGGTCGTAATCCTGACTGAAGAATTGTAAAGACCAATTCTGTATATCTCTCCCACATACCTTAAAAATTTCGTAAAAATCAGTCGTCTTATATCTTTTCCATCTATGATATGCGTAATTTCTTTTATTAATACAGATTTTAATTTATTTATTTATTCATTCAGGCGTAAATACAGTACAACAAGATATTATCTTATTTAATAGTACTGCTAAGGATATAGGCATAAAATATTACAAAGATAATAACCTTAAAAATAAATTAACATAACAAAAATTAATAAAAACAAAATTTATAATAATATTAAAAAAAATGTGATTGATTAATTACGTTTGTACATTATTGTTCATTTAAAAATTTAATTATTGCAGTCTTGAAATGCTTTGCATTGCTTAGTAATTGTATGTTGTTCGGAAATTCATTAAAGAGAAGAATTGCATTGATGTAAAAGTATCTCTCATACATGGAACACATTATGCAAATCACAATTTATCATTCGTATACAATCTGTAATATCAGACGGTATGCAACTAATGTACAGCTGGACGTCATCTGCGTACATTTGTACATTGCAAAACCATTTCATTTGTAAACCATCTCTTTCCACTTCGTTTGTTCTTTGTTTTTATTCCCTGCAAAAAACTTAATCTGCTCATCCACTGTAGGCATTAAAAAGATTTGCATCTATGGTGTATTTTTCTTTTGTGCTTACACTGACTCCTTAATTAGAAGTGAATGCAAATCAATTTTCCACAATACTTATTTAAATATTTTGGATCATAATTTAATAAACTGACACAAAAGAATACATACGTGCTAAAAAAAATTAGTAATAGTTCGAAAAGTATTTCGAACTTAAAATTAATTTTAGAATATCAATTGACATTTGGGCCATTTCCCATAATACAAACATTTTTATTAAATTTCCGTTAAATAATCCAAATATTGCTCACCTTTTTTAGGGTTTTTATGGGCATTCGAATGTGTATACATTTCTATATTTATAAATATTTATCGAATTGAATTAAGCAATTTCCATTTACTATTAAATTGATGCATGCATATGTCTACGTATAGTATGTATGTATATAAATACTGTTCAACGTATTTTGTTTAATCCAGTTTGAACATTCGACCTTGACACATATTTCAAGATTGAAATAACTTACCACCTGTTTTCAATTTTGGGTTTTTAAACACAAACTCCTTATTGCTTTACAATTCTTCGACATTTCATAACTTTTATTAGCAATCGGTTTATTTGAATTTTTTTGGCCACAATTTTATGTACATATGTTGAAAAGAAAATATAACTTAGTTATATTAAATATATAACCGTCAAGCAGGAATAGGTCTATTTAGAAAAGAAGAAATGTTCATTGAATAATTAAATTCTTTTACTAACATGAATATGAAAACGTAGATATGAAATGCAATTATTTATGCTTATAAAAAATTTTTAAAAATCAACTTCAAATTCTTATTCTGATATAATCTAATATACGAATTAAACGCATTTGAAATAAATAATAGTTTATGTACTGACGTATGTATGTAATTTAATGCATTAGTTTATTTAATTTATCGTTACAGTGTAATGCATACGTATTTAACTATTTGTCTAGAATTCACATTTAAAATCAAATACTATTCGCTTAGCATTTTGGCTTTTAACAATTATTTCAAATCTTTTCGATACTAAAACTCTAAATTCGACTTGAAGATTTTTATTACCGTGAATTTTATTACAAGTGAATAAATACTACAATTTTATTCATAACATAGACGCATCAAATAAATAAATTTTTTTACTTAAAGATGAAAAAGAAACATAAATTCATTATTGATTTTACGATATTTTTTTATGATAATTACGATAGGCTTAATAATGACGACAATATTTATGTTCATATATAAGGTCCGGTAGATAGTAATATCACTATGTACCTATAATATTTTGATCTTACACAGAACAAACATTTTCTCAAAACAATTTAAAATATTGTCTGATTAACAAAGTCAATGCGTAAATATACAGATGTACGTAAGACATACGACAAACTAACAGTAAATATTTTACGTTATTCATGTAATCAGTTTTTTTTTTCTATCAACAGATTTAAAAGAAATCAATATTTTTAGACAATTTGAAAGTGCGCTGAATAGAAACGGTATAAAATCGTATGTACAAACTAAAATACATACGTATGTACATATGGACTCGTACATAGTGTGTATGTATTGTGAAATGGGTACTTTAAAAACGATTGGTTTTATAGCATCAACAAAAAGCTATCCATATAGTGTATTTCGACATAACCCAAGTATTTTATAAACTGTACGTATCCACATACAACATATTTTAAAGAAGTGGTATAATGAAATTGAAGTATGTTTTTTAATTGTTGAAACAGCTTTTTTCTCTTTCTTTTTAATGAAATCAGATACTTTGAAGTTTGAGATCAGTTGTATGTCGTAGAGTTTATTGTGTGACATCTTGCTAACAGTTGCAATATCAGTGCATACAGTTCTTAATTTTGAAAAGTGAAAGTGAAGACATGTTTTAAATAGAATTTTAGGTATAGAGCTTTTTGAATCACTTTTGTTAAACTATAACTGATTAAAGAAACTCTTTTTCTATTGGAATATCGCACATTTGGAAAAATCTAACGCTCATAATATCGAATTGATAAAAAAAAAAAAGAAATAAAACAATAATTGTAATAACAATTTGTAGATTTGTAAGTATAAATAATTTTTTTGTACCGATTATTACATTTTCATTTTGATTACATCAGGACTTTGGTAGATTAGAATATTCATAAATGTATATAATTCGAAATATTATTCTATATTTTTTCTGAATTAAAAACTAATATATTAAGTGTAAATCTATATCTATATAGATAAAAATGAATGTGTGTTTATTTGTTTGTGGCTTTGTTTGTTTGAAGTTTATAGACGGCTAAAGGGCTGGACCGATTTTCTTGACATGTTAACACTACCTTCCTGAATGTCTGGAAGGAACTATAGGCTATTTTTTATTTTAAAATTTCAAGTAGGCGAGGTGACACGCCCACATACCCAATAAGTATTTAATATCGCATATCTCATAAACTTTAACAGCTAGAGTCCCCAAATTTTGTATGGCCCACTTTGACGTATATAGGAATAAAAGAGGCGGATTGGCTATAGTGGGCGTGTCACATAGAATATTATATGAATATCTTAAAATGTATAACAGTTAGACTCCTAAAATTTTATCGAAGCCACTTTAGTATCAAAATGAATATTTTAGACAAAAATGAACTGATTAGCAATAGGGGGCGTGGCACCTCCCATATGAATCTATATATTTAAAAATGGCCGGACCGATTTTCTTGAAATTTTAACAGTACCTTCCTGTATGTCCGGAAGGAACTATAGGCTACTTTTTATTTTAAAATTTCTGGTCGGCGAGGTGCCACGCCCACATACCCAATAAGTATTTAATGTGTCATCTATGTATATAAAAATGAATGTGTGTTTATTTGTTTGTGGGTTTGTTTGAAGTCTATAGACAAATTTAGAAAACTAAAAAAGCTACAATGTCTTTTGTGTCTCCTGTAAAATTTGTAAAAAGAGAGAGGGCAGCCCAAAAATGAAATACGTAAAATATAAAAAAATTAAAAATATAAAATAATATCCTTTAAATTATGCATGAAAGACGAATCAAAATGGAAAGAATATGTCAGGCGCAACATCAGGAATATTTTGGCCGCCAGTACCACTTACTTATGTTCCAATACATCTTTATCTATTTGAACTTTACGGAAGTGTTTATTTGCTTAAAAATATCGTAATATTTTTTTCTTGTTATTTCAATTAATATTTATTTTATTTATATAATATATATTTTGTTTAGATTGTCCCTCACTTGCCCTAAAACGGAAATATATGGTTGCCTTTCAAACTTGGGCTTTTTAACTTTTCGTGAATTTAACGCATTATTTATGTTAATAGCTACAAAATCAATATTTTTTTTTATCGGATAGTTAGTTTGGCTATTAATGTTACAGTTTCTGGTATTGTTGTAATAATACACTGAGAAAAAAAAATTACAACAACAAAACTTGAAAGTAAGAAAATACTACTGCTAACATTTAACGCGGCACAAATTGTGCTGAATATTATGTCTTGCCATTGAACACAGTTGTTAACGACTTCAAAATTAAAAATTTTGCGAAATTGCTTGACGATCGCACTTTTCGTTTTCAAAAAAATGTGGAAAATTTAAAAAAAAATGTGAAAAAATTATAAAAAAAAGCCCTTTTTTCATCTTCATTTACATATAACTTTTGAAGTAGGAATGTAATCTTTAAGCAACTTCGCAGAATTTTACACAATATAGTCGCCAACAACTATGCTGACTTTCAAGCCAAAATATTCAGCTCAGTTTGTGCTGTTTAAAAAACACTAAACATTATTTTCGGCAAATTTTATTAATTAATTTTAAAAGTATAGGGCGTATTGTAAAAAACTGAAATTTAAGCTATTGAAATGAATTATATGTCAGTAATTAAGACTGTTTTTACATTGGGAAACAAAACTCCTCTCATGGGTTAAGTAAATAAACTTATATTTCATTTACTATCGTGATAAGACGGCACATAGTGCATTGAGCCTGTAAAACAAAGGGACAGAAATAGAAGGAATGAAAAATAGGGTTTTGAAATTTGATGTACTGTCGTGAACGCCCTTAATTAAGAAAAATTTGGATTTTCAAAAGAATCGGCTCAAGGATACGCTCACCTCCTATATGTCGTTTAAACAAAAATCTTCATATTTTCCACAAAAATGTATGTAAAGTTATGAAAAGTTGCAGTTAAGATACATAATGCCACCAATTTGTGTGTAAATTTTTAATAAAATCAAAGCAAGGACTATTGGTCCTGCCATATATCCTTTTATAAAAAATTCTTGTAAAACCTTTAAAAATTGTCCTTTCTATAGGCCAACGCACTGTACGGCTGTTGATATTCATTTCCTTTTAAATATTCAGCAGTTCCACCCAACGAAGCAAAATATGGAAAATGGTGTTAAAATAATGAAGAAGGTTTTTTAAGAAAATACAAAATGGAATGCTGAGGAACGAATAAAGAGGTTAACAGAGATAGAGAGCAAACAAGAAATAAAAAAAAGACGTACGGAGAGTAAAGTTCTATTTCAAAATTTGATTGATATGGACGAGCCTATGGACTTACTTAATTTATTACATCAACTATCTTATGTCGATGTACGGATTAAAATTCTTAAAAAGCAAATAAACATTTTAAGACGCTTAAATTATAAATATCACGGTGAAAAAGTTTGGGTTTAGAGTCTCAAAACTAAAGAATTTACACTCTTATGTAGACCTTTAAAAATGTAAATAACTTGATGTTTCGAAAAGTATAAATAAAAAGTAGCCTGTTCAATGAAATTAAAATAAATCTTTTTCGCGAAACTAAAAATGTAAGCAATTAAAAAACTTTAATGATGAATTTAAGTTACATATATATGTATATATTTTTTTATAAATTTGAAACTATTTTAATATTTTATATCTCTTTTCTTTCTCAATTGGTCATTTTCCAACCGATTTTCAAAATTTTTTGATCGAAAGGTACTCAAATTATCTGTCTAATTGCTGAATATTTGTGTTATAAATTATTGTCGCTAGATGGCGAAAAATTCATTTGTATTGAAAAATGTGAAGCACTCTGTATTTGCAAATATTATGAGTTCATATATTCCGCAAATCTACTCGTCAAAGGGTTTTGTACAAAGTTGGTAAACATCATCTGGTTGAATTTTGAAAATTTATGGGTCAAAATTTTGATTTTCTTCAATAACATAAAAATAACGGTAATTTTGTAAATAACGGAATTACGAAAAAGTTCTAGAACAAAAGTTGCTACTGAGCCCCTAAAGAATCATTTTTAACAATAAAAAAGTTCTTTTACGCAAAAAGCCGTTTTTGGCATATAGCTAATTTTATTTATACATATTTGATGAAAGTTTTGATTATTTTTTGTACCTACCGAACAAGGTTGTGTGCAACAGGCTCTTCTACGTAAACAGCAACTCCGATTTTCGAAACTGTGGTAAATACGCTTAAGATTCGTCTTGTCGTAAGCGACTCAGAAAGATCTTGTGAATATTATGCAAATGCATATTTGGAATGGAAATTGTTATGGTGGTTGTGATGGGTGGTTCTGTTGTAAAGCATTGATCTCAAACATTCAAATAATTTGATTTAATAAATTATTAGAATCACCATTCAGGGCCATTTGCTGCATTTATTGAATAACTCTAAGCGAATTTGAATCATTCCAATTTTTTTTTTGGGTGGAGGGCAATTTTATTTTTAAGAAACAGTGCTAAATACGCAAAGTAAGCTATATTATCAGTTATATGTATAACGAAGTTATATAACAACGCTATAATCGTTAGCAATTTACCATATATTTTAGAGCACAAGTAATTATGTTTGCAGCTCAAAATGCTTGTATTCTTAAGTAATTCCTTTTATCTTTGCATTGTCAACGTTAATTAGAGGTAACTATAAAAATATTTCTGTTGCATCATTTTTACCTTTATAACTTACTCTTGTTGTTTTAAGCAAATGTTAAGACTATGAAGACGTATCATCCCATTTGGTATTTATTATCCGTTAGGGATTTGCTATTCCTGTTGCATTCTAAAATCGTAATAAGATAACTTGACAGATATTGCCCTGAAAGCAGCAACATTACCAAAACACATTAACAATTATAATCTCGCCTAGAGTAATCTTTGGTTAAAGTTTAACGAAATTCAAAGATAAATACATAAATAATGAGACATATAAATTCAATGCAACTAGAAGCAGTTTTTATCGAATTAATTGGTGCACATGGCATAATTTCTGCTTTTGGCTGCAATGCAATCATTGTCCATTTGTACGGCTCTCATAACTATTTTAACAAAGTGTAAAGCGCCGTACAAAAGAAAATAAACAAAAAAAAAAAACACAAACTACAAAAAATACATGACGAAATATTGTAAACTCGCAAATCAGTGACAAAAACACCTAATAATACATGTTTTTATATTTTTTTGTTTTATTTATTTTGTTTTTATAAAAACAACTACAAAAATATATGAATGAGGATTTTGATTTAGGTTTTATAATTAAAGTTGATCAGAAATTTTCTCATATTGATTTTATTATTAAAAGAATAATTGGCCTCAAAAATTAAACAAATGGTAGCAATTTAAAGAGTGCAATTATTATTAGTTTTTGTCGTTTCTATTTCTAAAATGAATTAATGTTGTTAATATTTAATAGTGGCTTAATTACGGGCAAATAAAAATGACGCAATTACTCAATAGTTTCTACTTTAAACATTTTTTCATGTTTTCCCTTTTCAACTATTTACAAAAAACAAAAAAAAAAACAAAAAAAAAAAACAATAGAAATTTGTTTTCAAAATTCAATTAACGACAAGTACTCATACCTAAAATCCAAATAAATATTGTAAATTGTCAAAGTTAAAAAAAAAATACAAATGGATTTGAAGGGATATATTCAAAGCTTTGTTGGTAATTGCTGATGCAGTATCCCTTAGCGGATTTCTATAACGTCGAATGAGTTTCTAAAATAACTTATAGACAAATAACCAATTTTCAATACGAATTTGAGCCAAAAACCCAATTCACTACTTTAGGTTTGTACCAAGATATTTAACAACGAAGTGTTGAGATCTCATTTCGTCATTTCTGTTAATAAATTATTCCTGAACGATATTGTTCAGAGCGCGTTTTATTTATGATTGATTTTAGCACCCCGCTGAACGCTGCTCCGCTTAACGCTGTTTCGGTATTACGCGATAGTATTGGGATTCCCCTAAACTGCACACTGTATTAATTCTTGTTGTATATGTGTGCAAATGAAACGGCCATGTACCAACCAAAAGCGGTGCACTATATAGCGAAGGTATATACTAGGTATCTTTTTCAATGCTCTTTTATTAGTCTGTCCAGAATAAAGATTCCAACTGTATTTTCCGAAATCGCAATCCCAGTACGAACGTATCTTTCCTGCAATACAGTTATTTTATTTATTTTATTGTGATAAATTCGAAAATTTTAAGTTTTTGCGATGGGTGATTGCAAAAAAGTGAAAGCAAATACAGATGTTAACACGATAGGATGCAGGCCAACGGCAATCTGTTTGTTCCCGTCAAATTGGGCTTTAAAAATCGCCAAAAATCGCTCAATTAAATTTTTAAACCGTCAGAACCCGTCAAATAAATAGTTTGAAAATTTTAAATTAACGTTAATGAAAATAAAACGTAAATAATTAAAATAAAATGTAAATAATTACACATATTTTTTATTGAATTGTTTTTTTTTAAATATAGTCCCAGTCTTCTGGATTTTCGTTTCGAAACTTTTGTGGATACTGTGGTGCCATAACTTTTTAAAAAGAAAATTCAATTTAAATGTACATTTTAAAATTATATTCATATATTTATGTTGTAACAATTTCATCTTTTCTTGTCATGTACACTTAATTCTGTTTTTACACGGTAGATATGTTCCAGAAAACACCGTGTAAAAAAAGGCATGAAGTACATAGAAATGAAGGGGATTGGTTCCATGTCCTTCAAAAAATGTAACAACAAAATAATTCGTAGGAAAAAATGAATACGAGAGTCTTTATAAAAAACTAAATTATATTTTTATTATATTTTATTTCATAAAATGAAAAGTGATTCAAATCTTATAGAAAAAGTAATATAAATTTAAAATTATTGTAGTTCAGGAAGTCAAAAAAATAATATAAGTTGATAAACAAACTAAAAATCATCAAAAGTTCATAAATAAAAAATTTAAAGCAGTCAATCATCGGATTTCATACGTAATCGCTTACATAAATTTGGTTCAGAATAACTATCAACTCAAACTAGATTAGCATTTTCAGTTTCTGATTGGACAGCACTGCGTTTAATAACAAAATCGGTTATTAGTCGTTGCGACTCAGTTTGAAGTCGCCGTAGTCTAGTAGGTAGAGTGTTGCCTCATTAGACTGAAGGCCTGAGTTTAAACCTCAGGTCAGACAGCAAAACGAAAATATTTCATCGGCGAATTCCTCTCAGCAGATTTCCGGCAAAAACTCTGAATGTAATTAAAATTGCCATGAAAAGCTTCTTAAAAACTCATATATAAAATTAACGCACACAACATAAGTGGTGTGAAAAGCTAGGTCGTAATCCTGACTGAAGAGTTGTAATGACCAATTATGTATATGTATGTCTTTGTATAACTCATAGTAAAGAGCCATACAAGATTTTAGATTACGTTGAAATTTCCATAAACTTTTCTCAACCGTGCTATACCACATATCACCGTGTAAAAACAGAATTAATTTTATTTTTTCTAGACCGTGCTTTTACGAATTAGGTGTACTTACTATTTTGATATTTTTTCTTTTTTCTGCCTTCTTATTTTAACCACAACACTTTAAGCTTTACCTTCATTTGAAATAGATTTCAACTTTACGTTTTCGATTTATGCTTTCTACTTTTTCTATTAACCGTTATTCGACTCTCGAATTGCATTTTTCCTACTTATATCATATAATTCAACCTTGGAAAAAACGCTAAAGCGCTGTAAAAAACTGCAGATTTCACGCTAACCGCTAAAAAGCATTTTTTCCCGTAATTGGCATTGCTAAAACGTCAGATTTGACGGGAAAAAAGTCAAATTGGCAACAGTGATCGGCACTGCACTAAATTTCTCGACTTCAACAAAACGAACAATTTTAAAAAATAAGGAAAAAATCGTATCATCGGTACTTACAACCACAACGGCTTTTGCAACAAAAATTACCCGTTTGATTGAGGAAATGGAAAAACGACTTTCCATCTAGATTGACGATAAAGATGAACATAATGGCATATTTTATGTCAAGCAATTGTAATGGAAAAATCGAGAATAATTTTTAACTATATTCAGAACGAAAAAAGGCGAAACCAGCGAAATTTTTTTTTGATATTAGCAACATATAAGTGTATATTCAATGTACTAAAACAACAAATGTTACAAAATATATAAAATAAAAAAAAAGAACTAATAAATTGTTCTACCCTCTGTCCTTTTTTACTGGTCCCCATTACATATGTACATGTTAATTTGCCTCGTTGAAAGCTGTTTCATTTAGCGCTGAAACTTATAAGAACGTATCGCATTAAGCGGTCTTACTATAACAGTTATTGTGCCACAAGGGTATAGATGATCCAAAAACAATATACGGCAATCCAATATATATATATATGTATAACGTGTAATATGAAAATGCTTTTAATAAAAAAAAATGAAAATAAGGTAATTTAAGCGAACTAAAAATCATCAAAAGTTCATAAATAAAAAATTAAGCAGTCAATGTTATGATGAAAATAACAGACTTCTATTCGCTATCATCATCGGATGTAATACGTGATCGATTAAGTAAGGTTGGTTCAGAATAGCTGTCAACTCCAACAAGATTAGTATTTTCAGTTTCCGATTAGACAACACAACGGTTATTGTGTGCTGACATATCATAAGACAACAATAATAAGCCAACGATCTGAAGACGAATACCACTCTGCATGTTAGATTATACTATATGCAACGTCTAATTGTAGCAAGTTCCAAATTCTAGAAAGTGTGTTTGTTATAGTCGCAGGCTGTTATAAAATAATTAAGCTCATACCTCATCAACTACATTGGTTTGTATACATCCGTTATAAAACCTAAGCAGACAAATCAAGCGTTTTTAAACGGGCAAAAACGAAGCCCGTCGTTGCCACAGCGTTAAAAAAACTTGTTTAATTGAGCAGTGTTGTCGATATTGTGTATCCGGCAATGCCATATTTTTGAAAACAGTCAACTTTATTTTATCTGCATGTTGTAATAACGAATCTAAACTCATTTTTAACGGGAATTTATAATAATGGCGCTAAGGATTTTAATACATGTCGTTACTTTTAAATCAATATATTCAAAAATTAAATGTTATTTTAATGACTCCTTATGTCATGGAGACATAGGAACGATTTATTCCAATGTGGGGTGTACGTAGAAGAAAAAATTCGTATTTAATTCTAAGGAGAAATATTTTAACAATTTTTGTTTGTAGATTCAATAAAAAATATAAAGAATTCGTTTCAAATACCACTAAATGACACTGAACTTTATTTTATTCTATTAACATGCTACACATTAATTGCATGTTATTGTTATACATTTTAAAATGTTTGATGAAAGGAAATTAAATTAATAGCGTTTCATTTTAGATTTATTTGTTAGTTGAATTATTGAATAAATTTTAAAATTATTATTTTTTATTGCTCAAGGATGAATGATATGAATCAGCGATAAAAGTTCTTTTATACAATTTTCTGTTTTTCTAATAAGTATTGCTGAAAATTAAATAACTCTAACTAAAAGTAAGTTTAATTTGTTAATTATAGAAGGAAACTCTTAGTACAAAAATTTAGACAAATCAAAAAAAAATAATAATAATAATAATAAAAATACAAATACCTACTAATGGCTGCAATATTAAGCAATGATGTTAATCTAAATTAATTTTAAGTAAATGAATAATCAGATAATAAAATCTTATTAACAACAGCGTAATTTATACGAATTTACAGTTCAAGACTCGAGTCTCAAGTCTTTGTTTCTAGACTGCTATGGTCAAGGTCACTTTGATAATAATTATTTCGCAAATTTATAGAAATGCAGTATCGCAAGTAATTGTACTCGCATCTAACGGCTTCACTTGAATTAATTAATATGTATAACAATAAATTATTGCAATCAATACAATTTTTTTTAATATAATACCATTTATTTTATTTCTTTTTTTTTATCTTCTTTAACCTATAAATTATAAAATGTAGATTTATAACCAAAAATACTGGATATTATTTAAAAAGTAGGAATAATTAAAAAGACGACGTACTTACTGCGTACAAAGTCATTGACTTAATTTAAAAAAATTAACTTGAACTGGTAAATTTAGAACAATTAAACAAAAGGCTTTTATTACGCTTTTTCAAATGAGAAATTTTTCTTTCTTTAATTTCATCCATTTCAATCTGTCGATATAATCAACCAGTTAGAATTCAAATATTGCCACAAAAAGGTTTATTTATTCTTTCATTTAAATTGGCAATTGTGAATGTATTATACTGACTGTGACCACTGTGGGTATACTTTCATATATAACCTTCCTTATATGTATATACATATAGTATATTATAAATTCCCTTCGGGTTGTGGTAATAATGGTCCGTTCATAATGTTGTGTGCGTTAATTTTATTCATAACTGGTGGGACCTACAGTTTAAGTTCGACTCCGAACGACAGATTTTTTTGAGAAACTTTTCATAGCAAGTTTATTTACTCTCAGAGTCTTTCGCCGAAGAAATACTTTTG
Organism: Sarcophaga peregrina; assembly: GCA_014635995.1. NCBI lineage: Eukaryota > Metazoa > Arthropoda > Insecta > Diptera > Sarcophagidae > Sarcophaga > Sarcophaga peregrina. The sequence goes on from CM025789.1 coordinate 89,190,275, forward strand.
GTATTTTGTTTTGATGTCTGGCCTGGGACTCGAACCCTGGCTTTAAACCTAAAAGCCAACACACTACCTGCAAGACTACGTCGACTTCAAATAAATTCATACATTTTCAGTTTTATACATACAGTTAGCAAACTCATCTATACGACGTTTTTCCAGTAACAAACAAGGATAAGATATTCTTTCAAAATTTATCTAAGGTTAGTTGAATATTCTATTGGGTATACTTAAGTGATTTATAGCGAGTATAGGGAACTTGAATAAATTAATTTTACAATAAATAACACTTTAAATCAGAAAACAAAGAAATTTTTTGATCCGCTGTTAGCAAATCCTTCCGCCTCTTCGGGAAAACAAGACAACATGTGCGAATAAAGTGAATTGTTTTTAATGCGTATTACGCCCCTTTAACTAAATTAATCGCCAGAACCCTTAGACCGACTTTTCAAATGAAATGCCAGAATATCAAAATCTGCCATGGAAACTAGCTCTGTTAAGGATTTTAGGGATTAATTTAGTTAAAGTGACGTAATATGCATTAAAAACAATTCAATTTGTCCGACCATGTTGTCCTTCTGTCAAGCCATCGGCCACTTAGTGGCTTTTAAAATCTGAAGTGTTCGAAAATTTCAAAATCTAGTAACAAAACTCGCTCTGTTAAGGATTTTAGCGATTAATTTAGTAAAAGTGACGTAATACGCGTTAAAAAAATTTCACTTTGTCCACCATGTTGTCCTTCTGTCACGCAAAATTACACTTAGTGGATTTTAAAATCTGAAATATCGGAAAATTTCAAAATCTAATAACAAAACTCGCTTTGTTAAGGGTCCTGGTGATTAATTTAGTTAAAGAGACGTAATATCCATTAAAAACAATTCACTTTGTTCACCCATGTTGCCCAGATTTATTTTTATATCGATATATTTACCCGATTCCTTTACTCCTCAACTCGATAACATAAGCTTTCAGAAATGTGTGATTACCAGTTCTTACTACGCAATATTAACCGTATGACTTATTTTAACAACTTTTGCTTTTTTATCTTATTTTACCTATGAATTTTAATAATTTTTCGTGTTTTCTTTCTCAGACATAAATTAATTGCTTAACAAAGTTCTGTTAGTAACAGAACAGAGCTCCGTTAACTGACTATCTTCACACACATATAAAGTTTCCTGTTTTTTCTTTCCAAGCCTTAAATTAATTGTTTAACAGAGTTCAGTTAGTAACATAACAGAGCTCTATCTTCACACACATTATACGAAACAATGTAATATTTAATGATAACAAAATTCTTGGTTTGCTAATTACATGTCCAGAGATTTTTTTGTTTTCTTTTTAAAAAATAAACTTTATTTAAATAATAGTCGTTGGTATTACCATTTATTTACTAGGTTTTATTAATTATAGTCACCGTGGTTTAGTAGGTAGTGTGCTGGCTTATTAGACGTAAAGACAGGGTTCGAGGCCCAGGCCAGACATCAAAAGAAAATACAAAAATTATTTTTTCGGCGATTTCTTCTCAGCAGATTTCTGGGAAAAACTCTGAGAGTAAATAAAATGCCATGAAAAGTTTCTCAAAATATATGTCGTTCAGAGTCGACTTTAAACTGTAGGTCCCGCCACTTATGTATAAAATTAACACACACAACATAAGTAGTGTGAGAAACTAGGTCAACAATCCTGACTGAAGGGTTGTAATGGCCAATTATGTATGTATGTATGTATTAATTACAGTCAGCAAGTTATTGTAAATAGCAAGTGAGCAAAAAAAATTAATCATATCAAGAATCAAATATTCAACACAAATTTTTGGTGAATGGTGTGCTAATTATGTGATCACTGCTGATACTAATGTTCTTCCTTATGTAGTATTTGCTATTACTGAAGTTAAAATACTAGATTATTTTTTTTTACAACAAGGCAACTAAAACGTTGACAGAAATCAAAACATTCGTCGTGAACTATGATTTCAGTTTGAACAAATGTTCGATTTTACATTTAAAATGAATTAATTTTTTTCAAAACACTACGAAACCACAGGTGCACTTTAATTCTCATTGATTAAATAATAAAATGCATAATATGTACCTTCTTTCATACATAATGCTGTTGTTGTTACGATACATTATTTTTTTTTTTTAATTAATTTATATTAACAAACATGTATATTAGAATGAAAGAGTGCCGTGAACATAATAAATTTTTATTAAAATTCAATTGAAATTGTTTAATGTCGTGACATTTTATTTGCTAATGACAAAAATCGTTATATATTTTACGAAACTATGGTGTCGATTAGAGTTACTTTATAGTGGATATGTAATAAATGACAAATATTCATTTAGAATCTGCATACATTCATATGCCAGTTAATTAAATAACTTTTTAAAATGCGTTATGTTGAAAGCTGAAACTTTTGATTTTTATTCCTTAAGTTTTATATTGAAATTCCATTATATATATAATTAGCGTGAAGGCGCCGTAGTCTAGTAGGTAGTGTGTTGATTTATTGACCGTAAAGATCGGGTTCGTTTCCCAGGTCAGGCATCAAAACCGAATATGAAAAAAAAATATTTTTTCGGCGACTTTCTCTTAGCAGATTTTTGGCAAAAAGTCTCAGAGTACATAAACCTACCATGAAAAAGTTCCTCAAAAATCTGTCGTTCTAGTCGACGTTAAACTGTAGGTACCGCAACTCACGTAAAAAATTAACGCACACAACATAAGTGGTGTGATAAGCTAGGTAGAAATTCTGACTGAAGGATTGTAATGACCAATTATGTACGTATGTATGTATGTAATGAGCGTATTATCTGCAATTTAGTGTTTTAAATATAAATATAACTAAAAATACCTATATATTCTAAAACTTTCTGGTATTTGTTATTGTATTTATTCCGAAACATAAAATACTTGAGTCGTTAGATCATCGAATTGTTTATTTATTGCAATTCGTTATAAAACTCGCCATATTATCATACATATTTAAGTAATTAAATTTTGCTAATTTGCAGAAACAAAAAAAACTATTCAATAATGTTATTTTGGAAAAAAATCTTGTTCTACCACTAACGTGTTTGATCTTTATAACGTTCGAAATTTATATATACATTGCTTAACAAAACAATAGAAACTTTTTCAAAAATTTATTTATGTATTCTAATCGGCCAAAATTAGAAATAAAAAATTCGAGAAATATTTGTGCAGTTCATTAATATGCATAATGATATATATTGTATTACACTTTTTCTGTTTTTATACGGTAGATACGTTCCAAAAAAAAACGTGTAAAAAAGACATAAAGTACATAGAAAAGAAGGGGATTGGTTCCATATCCTCAAAAAAAAAAGTAAAAACAAAATAATTCGTTGAAAAAAACTGATACTAGAGTCTTTATAATAAACTAAATAAAATTTTTATAAGGATTAATGCATATTTTATTTCATAAAATGAAAAGCGATTCAAATCTTTTTAAAAAAAGTTACATAAATTGAGGAAGTCAAAAAAAAAAAAAGGAAATAATATAAGTTGATAAACAAAAGGCACATTCACCTATGAAGTAGCCAGACATCAAAATAAAATACAAAAAATATTTCTTCGGCGATTTCTTCTCTGCAGATTTCTGGCAAAAACTCTGCGAGTAAATAAATTGCCATGAAAAGTTTTTCAAAAAATATGTCGTTCCGAGTCGACTTTAAGCTGTAGGTCCCGCTACTTATATATAAAATTAACACACACAACATAAGTAGTGTGAGAAACTAGGTCAATAATGCTGACTGAAGGGTTGTAATGACCAATTATGTATGTATGTACATTCACCAATCCTTAAAAGTTATTTAAAAAAAAAAAACTAAAAATCATCAAATAAAAAATTAAAAGCAGTCAATGTGATGAAGAAAGTAACAGAATTCTATTCGTCATCATCATTGGATGTCATACATGATCGCTTACGTAAGGCTGGTTCAGTGTAGCTATCAACTCCAACAGGATTAGCATTTTCAGTTTCCGATTGGACAGTACTGCGTTTAATAATAAAATTTGTTATTAGCCGTTGTGATTTAGTTTGGGACAGCTCTTTGTATAAATCGTAATAACGAGCCATGTAAAAACAGAATAAGATTCTTTTTCTAGACCGTGTTATTACAAAACCGTTTATAAAAGATCGTATAAAAACAGAATTGGGTGTATATTATATTGTATTATTGAAGTGTAGAAGCCTTCCTCCTTCTTGACTCAAGAATTTTTTTAATAATTTTTGAAAGTTCTGATTTGTTAAGTCCATATTTATCACATATTGTTCCTGAAATTCAGCATTGAAATTGTAAAAAATATTTATAATTTTTATTCCAATTTTGAAAAATTTTTCATTGTTTTGTCATATGCATATGTACATACATATATGTATGTGCATACAGACATTAAATATTGAACAAACTTGTAAAGTCTACGTAATCTAAAAATATCCACAAGTAAATCATGTCATTGTCTTTATTTATGTATTAAAATTAAGAAAAAAAAATAATGCTCCTTCTTGAATTCTTTTTTCTAATTTTTGGCTTTAAATGTTGATCAGAATTAGATTCGAATCGATCTAATGTCTAAACAAAAAATAAGTTCATACTAGTCCATACATGCAATTTATGTGAACATAAACATTTTTAGTCTAAACTAAAAAATAACTGGTCACAAGACTACATACAATACAATTCATCTCGTTAATAAAAATTTAATAAAAAAAAAAAAACCAAAACACAAATGTTACTTTTTTATTATAAAATTTATGCAGTGCAAAAATAAAAGCACGCCAACTCAATGTACATTCGCAATGAATTAATGGCCACGGTTTAAACGAGCACATATCGTAAGGCTTCTCCAAACTTAGTTTAGAAAACTTTAGTATGTCACGATGTCAATAACATAGCCGGTTCAAATGGTATCCGCGAGTAGTAACACATATTTTGTGAAAAAGTAGCATATGAATTATATTTGGTATACAAATACAGTGACTAACCTAACTTTATTCTTTTTTTAATTTTTGTTAAAATTATGGATGAGGCAAAACATATTATTGCTTTCACCCCGTTTTTCTTTAAAGTTATCCCTTTAATACGGTGGTTCGTATTATATTTATAAGCCTCATCTTTTTTATTTATTACAAACAGCATTACGAATTATAGGCCTACCGATGTATAAAGAAACTTTTGCAGGAATTAAAATTTCGTTTAATCTTCTGTTACATTATGAATTATCTGATAAGTAATACTTTACAGCAGACAACATATATGAGAATGGCTGAGAAGAATCTTAAAAAAAGCTTAAAGCATTTGTATGCATGTAGGCGTAAAATAAAAATTATATACATTCTGACAAATTTTAAGGGACACTGTACATTGCCATAACGAGAAATAATAATTGAAATAAAACATATCCACTTTGCTGCTTTCAATAGTAAGCATAGCAAATATACAACCTCTATAGTACTTACATACATGCATACATATGTATATACGGATATATGGCCAGCTAACAATAAAAAAATTAAATAAAATAAAAATTATTATAAAATTAGATTATCAATCGGTGATTCTGATGAATTTATTTTTTTTTGTGTTTGGTGTCGTTGTTGGTTGTATTTATGTGCTCTATTAAAGGAGCGAAAACCTAATGCATGAAACATCTAAAAAATGACAATAAACAACACTTGTGGTGCATTTTCATGGAGGACACGAATGTACGGTATGCTTTCAAGTGTTTTGTTTTTTTTTTTTTTTTTACAATTTAAAACAAATGTTGTAAGCCGACAATATTTTGAGCCTGTTGAAATGTATCAGTTTTATAATTTATTGTCTTTACCATGTGCACTAATACATACATGAGGACATCTGTATTTGTGCTCTGCAGAAATTGTTTATAATTTTAAAGACAACAATTCAATCGAAAAATCCATACCAAAAAATGTTTTATTTATGGGTCAAGACAATTATTTAAGTAGTCGAACAAAATAATCATTTTCTAAAAAAAAAAGTGAAAAATCTAAAATTCTAAAAGCCATGTGTGACATTATACTTCACTATAACATTAAATTTTTACTTATCCAATGCATATGTACATATGTATGCGCCAAATGCATAAATAATTCTAAGCGAAACAAAAAATGTCACTGAGTAGCAAATTCGTTGTAGTAGCGATAGAACAGCGAAGTACAAGCCATATTGAAACGATGTCTTAATGAGTAGGATACCTTATCGCCATTAACGAGAACCTTTGTCCTCCCCTGTACGCGGTCGAGAAGTTTTGAAATTGACGTTGAGGCACCGGCTCATATTTGAGAGTTGTATTCGGCACGATATAAGTAAATAGAAAGAAGGTCGGTTGTAAAGAAAATCACATTGAATTTTCATGACCATGTGTCAATAAACAACACTTAATTTTACTACAATAAATAAGTTTTTTTTTTTTTTAAACCTTATAGTTTATTTATTTATTTTTTCTGGCAATTTTTTTTACGTTTTCAATGAACGTCTTTGACGATTTTTTTTTCTAATATTTAACGATTTGATGCTTCATTTATCTGGCAGTTATGCCTTGTTTATTCGTGATGGTCGGAACCGGAATCATTCCGGATAATCGATTTTCCAGGTTAATTGGGTCCAATTTTGGCTAGTTTTTTAATAGATATTTTAATTAATTAATCAATAAATAAGTACATATTTATATAAAAACTAAATAATTCAAGGATTTTATATACATACAAGTTTCAAAAATATAAAAAAAAAAATAATTTTGTTAGAAAACAGTGAACAGTAGTGACTCGTCGTATACTAAAGAGGGCATTCCTCTTTTTCGCTTCTTTGTCCAAAATAATAGAAAACAATAATAGAGATAATCACGGTTAGACAATGCAGAAAAATTGAGATCGATCCAAAATAAAATTAAGTCGATGTAAAAAATTTTCTTTTTCCATCCCGGATAATTTATGTTGCCGGATAATCGAATCACGGATAATCAAGGTCCTATTGTAGTTATTACGTATACAAGATTTAAACATTGTATATGATTTTGTAAACACCTGCGTTAAACATGAATTAAGAAATTAAAAACAATAGACAAGATACGTATATGTATGTATTTGAAATTTTATTTTAAACAGCTATAGATACAATAAATACATTAACAGAAAATAAAAAAACAATAAAAATACTGCAATGTTAATTTGTCATAAATTTATTGAGTTTAGATTAACATTAATGTAATGTGAATATATATCTACTATCGAGTATATAATTGAAGACTGGACTTAATAAACTGGAACCAAACTTGTTACAATAGACAAATTCTTATAAAAATTAAGGGTAGAATTTTGAAAATATTGCTACCACTTGTGAGAAATATTAATTCCTTTTTTAAGTAAAGTTGTTTAATCAAAACGCATTTATCTTAGTAGCCAAATAATATATCTCATATTTAATTGGCATATAAATCATGCAGAATTCAAAAAACACTGTTGCAGAAGATGCATCTGAATCCTTTTTTATTTTTTTGTTTTAATATAGTAATTAAATCTATTTCTTGGATTTTTTTTTTTTTTTTTGTTATTTATTATTATTAAAAAAACCCTGGCAATAATATTTCCTTAATACTTCCACAAGGGGTTTCAACAATCGCATTACAACTCTCAGTCAAGATTTCGACCTACCTTCTCACATCACTTATGTTGCGGTCGTTAATTTTATTAATTTTATACATGAGTGGCGGGACTTACAGTTTTAAGTCGACTCCGAACGTCATATTTTTGAGAAGTTTTTCGTGGCAATTTTATTTACTCTCAGACTTTTTGCCAGAATTCTGTTTGGGAATTCCCACACTTTTTCATTTCCCGAGAAACGATTTCCGTTTCGATTTCCCTTTTTCTTTCATTTAAAAATCACAATACTAGTAAAATGCTTAAGGTTTTAAAATTCACACTGTAGAAACAAAAACCAAAACAGATTAATGATAACATTTTGAGATCAGTTATTATTAATAATTAATTAAAAATATTATTTAAAAATAAAAATGTTAAAAATTCTCAAGAATTAAGTTTTCAAAAAATGAGTTTTGAAATTAGTGCATTTAATAACTCATAAGACATTACATTTCGTAAATTTGTTGAAAATTTACCAGCTACCGGAAAAACACGTTCGCTTTCTACAGAAGTGGGCTTTAGTATTAACAATGCATTAAAAAGTATGACTAAATTTTTGGTTCTGTTTGTACTAGCTTCAAATATTGCTAGCTCTCTCTTAAATAAGTTGTCTGTTTTTAACTTCAGATTTCTTGTTTTTTCTTTAGCCCAATTAATGGCGTTTTCAAACTGTTCTTTAAAACATTGATATACTTGTACAACGGAAATATATGCATCACTTTCAGCCGATGTTATTCCAGTATGTACCTTGGAATAGGCGTTTGTACATTTGCTTTGCATAGGATTTTAACATTATGTTTGTCATGTTTAAATAATTTATCTAATGGCATCAGTTTGTCATTATATCTTTCATTTATTTAACATTTAATTGTGTGAACAATTTTTTCCGAAAGTATAGAATCAACAGATAATAACTGTTCATAAAGTGTATTCGTTATAGCATCATCTATTATCATGTGTAGGACATAATCTTCAACAAACAATGATGGTGAATGTAAATCTTTTAAAGCCTTTTTTATTGCATTTTTAATTTTAAGAAATGGTTGTTGTATCATTCCAACCATGCTGTTCCATCTAGTTCGTACATCTAGGATTAGATAATACTCTTTATTGAAGTCTTCCTTTACATATTTTTGAAGAGTAGCATTTTTTAAAGGACTTTTTTGAACATTTTGATTGCACCCAATTCTGTTTTTACACGATTTTGTAATAACACTGTCCTGAAAATAAAATTAATTCTGTTCTTACACGGTGATATTTGATATAACATGGTTGAGAAAAGTTTATGAAAATTTCAACGTAACCTGAAATCTTGTATGGCTATTTGCTATGAGTTATACCAAGAGCTGTCCAAAACTGAACACAACGGCTAATAACCGATTTTGTTATTAAACGCAGTAGTGTCTAATCGGAAACTGAAAATGCTAATCTTGTTGGAGTTGAAAGCTATTCTAAACCAACTTTGTATTTAGCGATCACGATCTGTTATTTTCACCATTACATTGACTGCTTTTAATTTTTTGTTTATGAACTTTTGATGATTTTTAGTTCCCTTAAATTGCCTTTAAGAATTGGTGAATGCACGCACCATTTGTTTATCAACTTATATTATTTTTTTGACTTCCTGAACTACAATCATTTTAAATTTATATTACTTTTTCTATAAGATTTGAATCACTTTTCATTTTATGAAATAAAATATGCATTAGTTCTTATAAAAATATAATTTAGCTTTTTTTTAAAGACTCTCGTATCAGTTTTATCCAACGAATTATTTTGTTTTTACTTTTTTTTTTGTCTTTTTTTACACGGTTTTTTCTGGAACGTATCTACCGTGTAAAAAGCGTAAAAATAGAATTAACTGTATTTTCCTTATATTGTCAATAGTTTCATTATAATTCAATTTATATAAAGAATTATTTTTCTACTTCATTTTTCAATACAACTTTTTTAAATGATTTTAGTCCATAAACAAGTCAAAAGAGTAGTCAGTGATTAGTCTGTAGACTAGTCTACAGCCTATTGTTTAGTCTACAGAGCAATCTACTGACTAGTCTATTCAGTTAGTTTTATGAACTAGTTTATTGACTAAATATTTACTAGTCTAGGTATTTATTTTTGAAAATGGTTCAAATAATAAACATACTCTACTCAAACTCTAACTGAGAGGCAGACGCCGAAGGAATATTTTTTTGCATATTTCAATATTTGCAGATATTTGCAGAGCATCAAAATACATGCTCTTGTACAATCTTACACTCTTGTTATCAAAGAACATGACTTTATGGTAAAAATCTGAATTGATTTTTTATGCCAAAGCATTGCTCTCCTGTAAGACATTTTTAGTATAATTAATTTTTTTTTTGTTTTTTTATGAATTGATATGATGAAAAATACTACAAAAATATAATTCAACATAAAAACCGAGTTTTTTTTTATAAAAAATTATTAAATTATGTGATGTACATATTTATTTAATTTTTATTTTTTAGATGAATAGGAGAATACTGCATCTGCTTATTGTGCTAGTGATTAGCAATAAAACTTTGAGTGTTAAAATATCTACAACCGGTTACCATATTGTACACAATGAACAACAAGGAAATGGATTTCAGGGGTACAAATATCCATCATCTACACTACCATTAGCTGCACCATTGGCTCTGCCACTAACCGGGTAAAATAAGTGAAGATAAAATATGCGAAATGTTTGTAGTGAATACATTTTTATTTGTAGAAATGAAGTGCCACATGCTTATCCATCGACTTCTCCAGTACCTGGAAATCCGTTTACATCATTATCTGGAGGCAACCATTTATATGGAGCCCGCTTTCCCCAACCTGGGCAAGCAACGTGTGCTCAACCGCCTTCGATATGTGAGAAGTCGGCATACCGCACTCTCGATGGTTCCTGTAACCACTTGGAACAACCCCAATTGGGAATGGCCAATCAAAGGTATGGCCGTCTTCTGTCACCAAAATATGCCGATGGTGTTTCGGCTCCTACCAGATCAATTACAGGTCAAGAGTTACCCAATGCGCGTTTAATATCTGTAGTGGTATTCGGTGAATTAGATGTACCTGATCCGGATTTTACTTTAGTCAACATGCAATGGGGTCAGATTATTACTCACGATATGTCTATGCAAGCTGGTGGCACACAATCAAGTAAGTTAATTACTTTTGTCAATAGAAATTGGGTTTAGTATTATTTTGCTATGATAAGTGATAAACAACTCTTTATAAATTGTTTAGAAAAACATCCTACCAGGTGTTGTACTGATGACGGGCGATTGATCGGCTCCGATTTAGCTGATAGAACATGTTTTGCCATTATCGTACCACCGCATGATCCGGCCTATTCACAAGTCGGCACTGAATGTTTAAATTTTGTTCGCACATTAACTGATTTGGATGCCAACTGTCCTGACAATCGTGGTGGACCAGCTGAACAACTCACAGTTGTTACGTCTTATATGGACTTGTCATTGGTTTATGGTAACTCTATACAACAAAACAGCGAAATAAGAGCTTTTCAAGGTGGTCGTATGATCGTAGAGGAACGTAACGGCGGAGAATGGTTGCCATCATCACAAAATGTTACAGGCGATTGTGACGCAATTGAAATGAATGAAGTCTGCTATAAAGCTGGTGATATTCGCGTTAATCAAAATCCAGGTCTTACAATTTTACAGACCATTTTATTGCGAGAACACAATCGAATAGCCGATAGTTTGGCTAAATTAAACCCACATTACGATGATCGAACTCTATTTCAAGAAGCTCGCAAAATAAATATTGGCCAATACCAACAAATAAGTTATTATGAATGGTTACCGATATTCTTAGGCGCTGAAAATATGATAAAAAATCGTTTAATTTATAAAGTATCGAAAAATGCCCATGTTAACGATTTTGATCCAAACATAGATCCTTCTGTTTTAAATTCACATGCAACGGCGGCCTTCAGATATTTCCATTCACAAATTGAAGGAAGATTAGAGTGAGTATATCATAAACTGTATTTGAAAATAGATTTGGAGCTAATATTAAAATTCAAAAAAAAAAAAATTATTTAAAAATTCTCGTAAGATTAGCTTGAATATGTACCATACATACATATGTGTTTGTCTGTCCTATGTAATTTAAATAGTGGAAGTATGAATACTAGGCAAATTGAAGACAGAATATAATGCGAATGTGACTACTTTTCTTTACTAATTAACAGTTAGGCATTTAACACATTCACGACTGCAGACTACAGGCTACAATCCGTTAGAAATAGAATAAATGTGTTCATATGAAAGTCCCTATTTTCAATACAATAAAATAGCCAAACTACAGAAAAACAACGATGGAAATGTCTTAAAAACGCTATGAATGTAATTTTGAAATCAATTGAAAAGCGAACATATTTTCAATATTTTAAGAATTTTTCTTGACTCTCAAAAAGCGAATATATTAAATCGATTAAACATATTTACAATTTATATAGGAGAACATTCATTGTGTTTTTCTATAATATCAAATATTTGCTAAAATATTGAACCAAGCTCGGTACTGACCTATCTTAACATGAAAGCTTATTTATACTTTGGTATTTAAAGTTTGTTAACTCTTCTTTGTTCATTATTTGACTTATTTTCAAATTAGTTTATTTTGTTTTTAATAAATGAACAACATGACTTCATTAATACACTATACTGCGATATATTAAATGGGAGCAATATTTTTAAATATTAAAAAAAAAAAATAATAATCAATATATATAAAAATGAATGTGTGTTTATTTGTTTGTGGCTTTGTTTGTTGGAAAGGCTGGACCGATTTTCTTGAAACTTTAACACTACCTTCCTATATGTCTGAAAGACTATTTTTTATTTTAAAATTTCAAGTAGGCGAGGTGCCACGCCCACATACCCAATAAGTATCTAATGTCGCATATCTCACAAACTTCAACAGCTAGAGTCCCCAAATTTTGTATGGACGACTTTGACGTATATAGGAATAAAATGGGCGGATTGGCTATAGTGGTCGTGTCACATCCCATGTGAAAAATATTAAATTAGTATATCTAAGAATATATAACAGTTAGACTTCTAAAATTTTGTCGAAACCACTTTAATATCAAAATGAATATTTTAGACAAAACTAGACTGACGAGCAATAGATGGCGTGGCACCTCCCATATAATATAAGAATATATATATTTAAAAACAGCCGGACCGATTTTCTTGAAATTTTAACAGTACCCTCCTGTATGTCTAGCTACTTTTTATTTTTAAATTTCAAGTAGGTAAGGTGCCACGCCCACATACCCAATAAATATTTAATGCGTCATCTACATATACATATAAAAATGAATGTGTGTTTATTTGTTTGTGGCTTTGTTTGTTTGAAGTTTAAAGACGGCTGGACCGAGTTTCTTGAAATTTTAACAGTATCTTCGGCAGCTCGTATCCTCTCTCCTTAAAGATTATAAGTACTATTTAAGTACTTCCTTCCAATCATTATTAGGCAAATATACCATAACAGGCCAAATTTTTTTTATTTTTAAGATAAAAATTTTGGGCAATAGAAAATATTTAATATTTTTTATTAGGGTGACAATAAATGACCCGACCATAAAGGTTTGGTCTGTATTATATAACCACATGGTTCTTTAAAAAGTTATGTATGCTGTAGGCAGTTAATAAATTTAGGCAGTATAGTGTCATCGATGGTCTGTCTCTACTGTTAATGGTACCTAACTTACACATGTCCCAAACATATAATGAACTAAGTATTGGAATGAACAAGCAATACACATGACTTTAGCTGCAATAGTTTGTTAGTTATATGATGTTTAGTATTTTAGTTCGTTTATAACAAATTCTTGGTTATTACGTACATATTTTTAAGACCCAACGTTTTAATAACAATTTTTATACAAAAACTTCGTTTATTGCGAACTCGTTTAAAACGAAGACTCGGTTAAAAGGAACTACTTTAAATGGTCCCAGTAATTAAATTTCATACATTTTATCTGTTTTATAACGACCCTCAGAAATAACTTTGAAGTGTATCAATAGTCTTTACTTTTATTTAATATGGCAGCATTAAATTATAACGCAACATCTTTAATCAGCTGCTAAATAAAAAGAATTAAAACATATTTTTTGTTTTCAATATAAAAACATACTTTTTGTTTTTAATAAATGAAAAAAATTATTTGTATTTTATATTTTCTTCTATGACTTCACCCCGTTTATTACGAACTTTGCCTATAACGAACTATTTTTTTTGGTCCCACGGAGTACGTTATAACCGGGTTTGATTGTATTATTGTAATGTTTGGTTTCAGTTTATAGTCAATAAAATCGTTTTAAAGCATACTATCAATATAAAATTATTTACATTCATAAACATCAACAATTTGTTAAACGTCAAAACCCGCAGTTTCAATTAGTTGATGTTTTCCCGTGTGCACTATAGTCTTCAACAGTGATTTTTATCCGTTAGCATTTAACGGTCATAGATAGATTATAAATGCAAAGGTGAGTATCATAATATCATGGCATAATTTCATTAAACACTACAAATTTTGAATGTTTAAATTTTGTTTTATAAACATTTAACGTAAAGAAAATATATATTGGTTATATCCTGTTCTGTTGATGACCCCTTTTGTGGAAATTGCGGTATTCAGTTTCATCTTTAAAGCCTAATTATTGCAAACTTCTACCTTACAACCCCACTTGGAGTTATGCTATTGAATTATGGTGAACTGACTCTATTTCTCATATAGAAAAAATTTAAAGATGTTGAAAATCTTAAGAATAATTACAGCTGCATTGTGGTGTGTCGAAAATTCGAAAATATATAAGGCTCCCAACGTGAAAGCTTTCAAAATCTAGATTACTGAATATTCTAAAAAGTACGTAGAATATTCTAAAAAGTACGCGAACTAGCGCGAATTTCAAAAAAGCTGAGACCCGTATATAATTAAATCGACTAAAGTTTAAAATATGTTAATTTGGCATTTTTATTACAAACAACCCCGAACAAAAAATTCAAAACCCATATTTTTTTACAGAATATCCTTAAAAAAAGGACATGGATGATCGTCCTTGGACAAATTGTATATACTGTTGGAAAAATACCTTTCTTATGATATAGATATTGTATATGTTAGTAAAGAAACAGATCCACAAATTAACAAAATATTCAAAAATGGACTCTTTTTCAAAATGGTCCAGCTCACGAGAGGTCGAATCTGGAGCCTAAATATTTGAAATGTTGTCTTAAAAAATATCAATGTTCATTTTAAGGGGGAGTACACTTTGCACGAATTTCGTTTCCATACAACTTGAGTCGCTCTACTGTACATACATATTTACATATGAATAACAGTAATTAAACATTTTTTATTGTGCTATCTTACATACTTATGTATGTATGTGTTAATAAAAATTTCGAAATGATACTTCAAATATGAGTTACATGTGCACACATACAACACATACATATGTACATACATACTAGGGATGCCAATCGGGAAATCCCGGGATTTTCGGGATTCACAAAATCCCGAATCCCGGGATTTTTAAAAACTTGTCCCGGGATTTTTTGGGATTGTGAATTCATATTTATTTTGAACCAACAAAAAGTCCTGAAAAAAATCTATATCACTTGACTTCGATAATAGCATCTCAGATGAGGAGATAAAAATGATAAAAATTATTTGATGGTATCGAAGAATGCAATAGCCATATAAAACGAATTAAAAGGGTAACTGATTTAGATACTCAACTGTCCAAAGAAAAAGATTTATTTACATCAGGAGGTAATAGAGGTAAATATTTACAATCAATTGATTGCGAGAAGTATTTTTCAAAGGTATGGTATGTTGACAACAAAATTCGTTCAAGACTATCAGATCACATGTTAGATGCTTAAATCTTTTTGTTGGAATCCAAATAGTTTTCTTAAAACTAATGCATTTGCATATGTATGAATATTTTTTATTTTTGTTAATTTACACTTTTTTGTTATATTTTGTCTTGCTGTTTTTATATTTTATTTTTAATGATATATAATTCTGATATACATAATTGGAATACAAAGGATTTTGTTAACAAAATATTTTTATTATTAAGAGAAAATTCCCAATCCCGGGATTTTTAAAAATCGATCCCGTTTGGCATCCCTAATACATACATATAACATAGCATACCATTATCTATGGGAGTTGTTATTTAAAGTGCTGGGCTGTTATCTTTTTATGGTTATGAATTTTATTTTCAGTTAAAGCTGAAGCTTTAAAATATATTTAGTTCCTTTATTCAAACAAATGGTACTTACATACCATATGTATCGAAATGTTTTTATTGTAGAAATTGCTTAATATTTCACTTGAGTCATATGTATATTACATTAGTTACATATAATATACATACATACATTTAAAGAGGTATTCATTAAATTTTAAATTGAGGAATTAACCGACATCAATAAAACAACGGTAAACAGTTATAATTCAAAAAAAAAGTTAGAAAACTACTTAAAGATATTAATGCGTCCATTTTACAAAGCCAAAAAAATGTATGTATGTATAGATAGATACATATGTATGTACATATGTATGTATGTAAATGTCTCTTAAGGTTTTTCTAGTAAAACAGACGGATGTTTATTGAACTAAATGTGAATGTTTAATGATTTTAATTCTTATTTGGTTAGGTTGTTTCAGTGTTAGTCTGTCTGCCCATGCTATTTAGGCGTTACAAATTCTCTTTTATACCAACAATAATTGCAATAATACTTTTGTTTTTTATAAACCATTGCAAAATTTTTTTGTAAACATTTTCTTTTTTTTTTTGCCTGCTTAAAACAACCAAAGCAAATAATTTTTTATTGTTTTATTTATTATTGTATTTTTCTTTTCATGATTCGTGCAGTTTGTTATCAGAACTTCGATCTGTGTTGGGCTCTTTACGTTTAAGTGACTGGTTTAATCGACCTGGTAT
Organism: Sarcophaga peregrina; assembly: GCA_014635995.1. Classification (NCBI taxonomy): domain Eukaryota; kingdom Metazoa; phylum Arthropoda; class Insecta; order Diptera; family Sarcophagidae; genus Sarcophaga; species Sarcophaga peregrina. Next base: position 89,206,967 of record CM025789.1, read on the forward strand.
CATTGAAGTTGGCGACAACTTTGATTCACTAACTCGCGGTCATGCCACACAGCCTGAGGAATTAACCGACATCAATTTCGATAGAGAGGTAAACTATCGTTTCCAGTTGGCTAAACTTGTTTGTTCATTCTTTTTTTTATTCATAAACGAAATGATTTATTATTTCATTGTTTTTATTTCACTTTTTTTTTCTTTGGGAAAACGTAACGGACATAGTAAATGCATGTTGACAAATTCCTGTTGTCTTTGTTTATTGTGCTATGTTTCTAAATATCACTAATTTTAGTTTTTGTTTTCTTTAGATTAAACACTTTTTGTTTAGACGCAATATGCCATTTGGTAGCGATTTGAGGGCTATAGATATACAACGTAATCGTGACCATGGTTTGGCCTCCTACAATGATTTCAGAGAGTTTTGTGGCTTACGACGTGCTCACAGCTGGGAGGAATTTGCTGACCTTATTGATCCACAGGTAAATAAATAATAATCTTTCTTTCAGCAATTTCTGAACTCGTTCTTATTCTGTCTGTATTTTAGATTATTGAAAAACTAAAATCTTTATATGTTAGTCATGAGGATGTTGATGTTACAGTTGGTGGTTCATTGGAATCACATGTTGCAGGTTCATTAGCTGGCCCAACATTCTTATGTATATTAACGGAACAGTTCTATAGGACACGCGTAGGTGATCGTTTCTTCTTTGAGAATGATGATAAGAATCTTGGTTTTACACCAGGTAAGTTACGTTAATAGTTTGGGTGACTGCGCTGTACGAAGTTTTTAAATGTTTTTATTTTTTTACACCAAATAGATCAACTGGTCGAAATACGAAAAGCGACTATGGCTAGTTTATTATGCAACAACGGCAATAACATTGCATCAATGCAGCCGAAAGCCTTCTTAACTGTTTCAAAATCGTAAGTCTGATGAAAAGTAGTTTATTTTGTATTACATATATTAACATTTTCTATTTATGTTTTGACAGAAATCCTGTTGTGCCATGTTCAGATATACCACAAGTTGACTTAACGAAATGGATAGATCAGAAACCGTACTTAGCATCTGCATCATCCCATTTGCATGGTTTTGGTAAATAATGAAGACGAATATGTGAAACATTTTCTAAATTAATTTTGCTCCTTGCATTTCCGTTGGTATCTGTATCTACCTTGTTTCTTTCGCTGAAAAAAAAAAAATAAAAAAAAAACATTTTAAACGTCAAAGGCTAATTTATGTATAACACTTCTGAATTCCTTCTGTTTTTATTCTCTTTAAATCAAATCTAAAAAAATTTTAAGTTCTGTATTTTTTATATATACACACATATTTAATTATACTCGTATATAATATCGTGTTTCATAGTAATATTTTTATACGTTTTAGTTTCAATTGTAAATATTAATTTTAATAAAAACTATTCAAATATATTAAATATTACCCTTCAATGTACAGTATAAAATACTTAAATTGTTTCAATTTGGAATACATTTTAAAGAAATGTAAGTTCCCAGTCCGTGAGAAAGAATTTTTTAATTATTATATAACATTTGTTTACCTTTTTCATTGTTATCGAAAATGGCTTAATTTAATTTAAAAAGCGATGACATATTAGAAATCTAGACGATACATATAATAACAATCAAACCGTATTAATAGAAAAAAACAGTACACTACCACCAGCGCTATATTACTCCGCAGAGAAAATTTTAAGTCAATATATTGGGCAATATGTTGAAAGGGCTAAATTTAATTCATGTCAGTACCGTCGTCATGATTATATAGAAATCTATTTAAATATATCAAATATACAACTACAGTAGGACCCCACTTAACGGGGGGATACGTTCCAATAAGTTAACCAGCTAAACGAAACAGCGTTAAACGAGGCAACTTAACACGTACATATGTAATGGGTACCAGTAAAAAGAACAGAGGGCAGGAAAATTTATTAATACCTTTTTTTTATTTTATATATTTTGTAACATTTGTGTAATATATATGTGCTAATATCAAAACAAAATTTTCACTGAATTTCATTTCAATTCATTCTGAATATAGTTAAAAATTATTCTCTATTATTCTCGATTATTGCGTTAAACTTCATCGTCAATCTAGATGGAAAGTCGTTTTTCCATTTTCTCAATCACATTGCTTCTAGAACGGCTAATTTTTCTTGCAGAATTCGTTGTGGTTGTAGTTGCCGATGACGCGATTATTTCCTTATTTTTTAAAATTGTCAGTAATGTTGAAGCCGATAAATTTAGTACAGTGCCGATATTAGATTACCGTTGGCCTGCATCTTATCTTTTTTACAATCACCCATCGTATAAACTTAAAATTTGCGAATTTCGTGTAACATTGATGACATCTAATAAATCAACTGTGTCGTAGGAAAGATGCGTTCGTTATGTGGTTGCGATTTCGAAAAATACAGTTGAAATCTTAATTCTGGAGCGTTGAAAAAGATACGTAGTATATACACTGAGTGCCATAAGTGAGTAAACACCACTGACATAATTCATTTTCTTAGGATAGCGAGAAAAGTAAACAGAGAGAATAGTCGAATTAATTTGCAAAAATAAAAACGTTTTTTTTTTTGCTTATAAAATGTTAAAAAAACAAAATTATTGTTGTGCTACAAGTACATTTTTTTAATCAAAAATTAAACTTTATAGTGGGTGTTGGCTCACCTATGGCGCTCACTGTACCTTCGCTATATAGTGCATTACTTTTTGTTGGTGCATGGCCGCTAAATTTTGTGACCGTAATTCTCGCAATAAAATTTTGTGTCGAACGGCTACTGGAGCTAAAAGTCCGTTAATCAAAAATGCCTTAAACGTCAGAAAGAATTTGTCTTTTAGTGAAGGCTGAGTTTGCTCCAAGTAAAACTCGTGTTTCTTTGCAACCGTCTTTCTATAGTGTAAAATAGAGACAAAGCTTCATTGAGCATATTTCCAAAAGTAGGATAAAGTGGAATAATCAAATTTTAATAAACATTTATTTTGTGTTAAAGAAGGGAAAATTTGGAATTTTTTTTAATTTCTTCAATGAAAATTTGAAATATTCGTAAATATTTAATTATTAATCGAAATGTGAGTGGTTTTTGGTCAGAATGAATATAACATTGTGAAGTAAAAAGTTAAATATGTCAAGATCAAATAAGATATGTATATTGCTCATAAAAAGTTTTTCTTGCAGAAATTTTTGTATATTACCAGTATTTATTAATTTTTTGAATGAAAAAGTTAAAATTTGGTAATTTTTTTCATTATTAAGGGAACTTCACAATGAAAGTCTGCAAAAGATAAGTAAAAATAAAAATATATTATAAAAGATATACTCAAAACTTTTTGTTTCAGGAAAGGTGTCACCAAATACATTAGTCACGAATTAGGCTTCTCTAATAAAACAGTTCATCTAAATCCAACCAAAAAGTTGTTTTATGGGCAAAATTATTCAATTATTGTACCAAAGAAACATCAACTTCTACCAAAATATTCAAAACATTATACCCATATTCCCCATCAACATTACTATTCAACATTCAATCTACTAACAAACAACACACAATATCTATTTATAAATCTTATTTATTTATTATTTATTTATTAATTACAATACAATTACAAATTATATTCTAATCACATACGAGCTGAGTAACTTCGACCATATGCCCGGTGTAGTGTCACAGACCAGAGCCTCTGGTGGGAATCGAACCCACGACCCTCACGCTAATAGTCTAGCACACTACCCACTAGACTACCAGGGCGCTCGAATATTTATAAATCTTTTTAATTCATATACTTTGAATAACAAAATAGCTGTTGCTAGCCTCTTTTATTAAAAAAAAAAGATTATTTATAAACATTTTATAATAAAATTTAATCTATATATATTACGAGTATTATTATTACAATTCATTAAATTAATATATATAAAAATGAATGTGTGTTTATTTGTTTGTGGGTTTGTTTGAAGTCTATAGACGGCTAAACGGCTAGACCGATTTTCTTGAAATTTTAACAGTACCATCCAGTATGTCTGTTTTTTATTTTAAAATTTCAAGTAGGCTAGGTGCTACGCCCACATACCCAATAAGTATTTAATGTCGTATATCTCATAAACTGCAACAGCTAGAGTCCTCAAATTTTGTATGGACGACTTTGAAGTTTATATGAACAAAATGGGCGGATTGGTTATAGTGGGTGCGTCACCTCCCATATAAAAAATATTAAATTAGTATATCTATGAATATATAACAGTTAGACTCCCAAAATTTTGTCGAAGCCATATCAATATGAATATTTTAGACAAAAATAGACTGACTAGCAATAGGGGGCATGGCACCTCCCATATGAATATATGAATCTATATGTTTAAAAACGGACAACTTTAACATCTATGTGAACAAAATGGACAGACTTGCTAAAATGGGTGTGTCATCTCCTATAAAAATATTAAATTAATATATCTAAGAAAATATAACAGTAAGAGCCTTAAAATTTTGTCGAATCCACTTTAGTATCAATATGAATATTTAGACAAAAATGGGCTGACTAGGAAAATGGGGCGTGGTACTTTCCATATGAATTAAATTTAAAACTTCTTATATCTAGGAAATCATTATAGAAAAAATCATGAAATTGTACACGGGTAACACTGAAATCAATATGAATAATTTGTGAAAAAATTACCAGACTAGCAATAAAAGCGAGACCCTCCCATATATGTCAATGTAACACAAAAGTTGATGTACAAGGAAAACTATTAGAGCTAGAATCTGGCATGAACTACTTTAACACACACGCACATGTCGGGTTAGGGATATAAATGGACTCTATCTTTATATGAATTCTTATACAGAAAGTAAATACTAAACATCATATATCTGTTAAACTATTGCAACTAAAGTGTAGCAGTATTCTTATGTCCGGTTGTTTCTTTAAGTGTAGCTATATTTTTAAGAGAGTAACTTTTGTCAATTAGTTTTAAATTTATGTATATATATCTGTCACTGTCTTTAGTTTTATGTTTATATATATATATATCTGTTCTGTCACCGGCCTACTATGTTATCTAGCAATAAGTTATTTTACATGTACATAAAATATTTAGTTTTAAGTTTCAGTTTCGAGAAAGAACTGAATAAAGAAAGACGTTGCCTGCTACAAATTTCAGAAGTGGGATTCGCCGAAAAAAAACATAAATTTTATTTTATAAAAAAATAAATTTTTGTTTTCTCCCTCAATTAGACGCCAAATATTGTGTATATTAATTCATTTTATTTGCAACTGCTTTGCATAGAAAAAATAAGCAGTGGAAGCAATGGACGAAGTGAATTATAACAGATATACGGCTGCGCAGCTGCGAGGTTGGCTTCAAAATCTTAATTTACCTACCTCTGGCACAAAAAGTGCGCTTGTGTTGCGACTTAATTCAATTCCACCAAACGATAGGGGTGAGTGTCCAACGGAAAGCATGGCTGCCACTAACATAGTAGAAGAAGCAAGCAATAGCGTTGAGCTTATTGAAGGGAGTGAACAAAATCAAATAGACGAAAATGAAATGCTAACGAATGAACGAAATCAAATGGACAAGAATGAAGTACAAACGAGTGCGCAAAGTCAGACTATTGTAAATGAGCAAATGAGTGTAGAAAATGAAAGAACACGAATGATAGAGAGCGTGCAAAAGATCGTAGAAGTTGTGGATAATACAAATTGGAGAGAAATTAATTTTAGTCAAATGAAAAGAGAAATTGAACTCCTGAAAAGAGAAAGAGAACTTTTATTAAAGGAAAACGAATTTTATAAAAGAAAAGATGAAGGTGAGAAAAATCAAACGAGTGCTTCAGTCTATGACATTCCAAATGATAGTAGAAATGTGCCCGATAATAACAATGGAATTACTCAATTACTCAAGGAATTGTTGCCCGAATATGACGGTGCGGTTTGCCCAGAAGTTTGGATTCTTCAGTTCAAAAATATCGCAAAAAAGTATCCTGTCGATGATAGTACTCTAAAAGCGTTATTATTGAGTAAAGTTAAAGGAAAAGTTCAAGTATGGCTGCATTCGAAGTCAAATTATATTAACGAAGAACTGGATGACTTGTTTGTAGAAATGTTGAACTTGTTTAGTTCAAAAGGAAATAAGTTGGTGATGCGCCGTAATTTTGAAGCATATAAATGGCAGTACGATGTGAGCTTTGTAAACTATTTTAATGAGAAAGTACAGCTGGCCAGTAAATTAAATATCGATGAAGACGAGTTGATCGATAATATCATCGAGGGCATACCCGACGAAAATTTAAAATTACATGCCAGACTACAATGCTACGGTAATGAGGCACAGCTGTTGCAGGCATTCTCGTCGATTCAAATACCTGTGCCGGTGTCATCAAGGTTAACAAAAAACACTACAAAATACAGATGCTACAATTGCAACTCCCTAGGACACTTTGCCGCAGATTGCCGAAAGCCTAAAAGAGAAGTCGGTGCATGTTACGCTTGTGGAAGTATGGAACATCTCGCTGCAGCGTGCCCTACACGAAGAGAAACGGTATCGAAGGTGAAGGAGAATGATTATTTAAGGTATTTTAAGTTCAGTACTAATAAGGATTTCAATACTTATTTTCATTTAGAATGCCTAATGGATACGGGGAGCCCCGTCAGTTTAGTTAGAAAATCGAGTGTAGCCAGGATGCTAAATTTCAAGGAAATGTTAGAAGTTTACTCATCATATTTTGGAATTAATGGAAGTAAATTGAAAACTTATGGGAAGTCTTTATTTTATGTTTTTGTTGGGAATAAAATAGTTGAGTTGGAAATAATTATAGTCGATGATGAGTCGATGGTGTATAATTGTATTTTGGGTAGGGATTTTTTAAGGATAGCGAAATTGAGATTAAAGCCGGAAGACCGGGGGGATGATAAGGAAGAATTGGATTATGAATTTGTGGAAGTAGTGAATACGATGATGTCTATTAGTTGCGAGGATGAACCAGCTTATTATAGGAAAAAGTTTGATGAGCTGTTTTTGGAACATTACGTACGCCCACAGAGACCAGTTGAACCTAGGATGAAGAGTAATATAAAATTGGTTCTTCAGGATGCAAAACCTTTTAGTTGTACACCTCGCAGGCTATCTTATGACGAGAGGCAACGGTTACAGATAATTTTGGATGAGTATTTGGAAAAAGGATACATCAGACCGAGCGAGTCAGAATTTGTTTCGCCCATAGTTCTGGTCAGGAAGAAAACGGGTGACCTTAGGATGTGTGTAGATTACCGTATGTTGAATAAAATGACGGCCAAGGATAGTTACCCTATACCCTTAATAGATGATTTGTTGGATAGACTGGCGGGTAAGAAATATTTTACGAAGTTAAATTTGAGGAATGGTTTCTTTCACGTGTATGTTGATGAGGATTCCGTGAAATACACTTCTTTTGTTACTCCGTTGGGACAATATGAATTTTTAAGGATGCCATTTGGCTTAAAGAATGGTCCCTCTGTTTTTCAAAGATTTGTCAACAGAATTTTTGCGGACATGGTAAGGGATGGAAAGTTAATTATTTATTTGGATGACATAATGGTTGCAACGACGGACATTGATAAACATTTTCTTATATTGAGAGAAGTTTTTGATAGATTCGTGGAGAATAAATTGGAGCTAAGGCTGGACAAGTGTGAATTCTTACAGACAAATGTTACATATTTAGGTTATAAGATTGATGGTCAGGGTATTGGAGCGGATGATCGAGGACTCAAGGCAATAAAGGATTTTCCATTGCCGACGAACGTACATTCGGTGCAAAGTTTTTTAGGACTTTGTTCCTACTTTAGAAGATTTGTTAAAGATTTTTCGTTGATTGCCAGACCATTATACGATTTGACCAAAAAGAATAGAATATTTAGTTTTGGGGCCGAGGAACTTAAAGCTTTTGAGCTATTAAAGGAAAAATTGATGAGTTCGCCTGTGTTGGCTTTGTATGATCCAAAGGATGATACTGAATTACATTGTGATGCAAGCAGCGTAGGTTTTGGAGCTGTTTTGTTACAGAAAAAGGAGGACGGTAAATTGCATCCGGTGTTTTATTTTTCCAAGCGTACAACGGAAGCTGAATCCAAATACCACAGTTTTGAGTTGGAGACACTAGCAATTGTTAGTGCTTTGAAAACATTTCGAATATACTTACAGGGAAACAGGTTTAAAATTGTCACGGACTGTAATTCACTGACAATGACATTGAATAAAAGAGAACTCAACCCAAGAATTGCCAGGTGGGGTCTTGAGCTGCAGAATTATGACTACGTTTTGGAACATAGGGCTGGTTCGCGCATGCAACACGTGGATGCACTTAGTAGGTGTTTGAGCATAATGGTAATAGAGAGTAATACTTTTGAGGAAAATTTGGTCATATGTCAGAATAGGGATACGAAGTTAAAGGACCTTAGGGATGAACTTCAGAGGAAGCAACATAAAATGTTTGAAATGAGAAATGGGGTGATTTATAGGAAGTCTAATGATGGCGTCTTATTGTTTTGCGTACCTGAGGATATGGAGAATCATGTATTATACAAATACCATGATGAACTTGGCCATGTGGGGATCGATAAGATGACGGAACTTATTTCGAGGAGCTACTGGTTTCCGAATATAAGAGAAAAGGCGTCGGTACATATACGGAATTGTTTGAGGTGCATAGCATATTCTTCGAAACAGGGAAAAGAGGAAGGATTTTTGAATAGCATCCCTAAGCCCGGGAAACCATTTGATATGGTTCATATAGACCATTATGGGCCTGTTGATAATGGTAGAGCACTCCAGCATATTTTAGTTGTCGTTGATGCTAGCACTAAATTTGTAAGACTTTATCCAACGAAGACGACGAAAACAAAGGAGGTAGTTAACCATTTGAAAGACTATTTCCGATCCTAGAGTCGACCGAGATGTATTATAAGCGATAGAGGTACTGCGTTTACGTCGCAAGAGTTCCGGGATTTTATGGAGGGGAACTCTATTCAACATATAAAGGTTGCCACTGGTTCCCCTCAGGCAAATGGACAAGTTGAGAGAGTGAACAGAAGTATTGCTCCGATGATAGCGAAATTGGTACGACCTGAGGAGAATATTTTCTGGGATATGGTATTGGATAAGGTTGAACATAGTCTTAATAACACTGTTCATAGAGCGAGCATCCGAGTGTAATGTTATTTGGTGTCGGACAAAGAGGTAGTGTGATAGATTCTTTAAGGGAAATTTTAATTGAGGATGTACAGGAAATAGGACAGGTAAATCACAAAGAAGTTAGACAGAGAGCGTCTGTAGAGCAACAAGCTTTACAGGAATATAATAAAAGTTATGTCGACGGACGCAGAAAGACACCTACGAAGTATTTTGTGGATGACTACGTTATGGTGAGGAATTTTGATTCGCAAGCTGGTGTATCCCGTAAGCTAATTCCGAAATTCAGGGGACCTTTTAGAGTATCAAAGCTGTTGCGAAATGATAGATATTTGCTACAGGATGTTGAGGGTTTCCAACAGTCGCGTGTCCCGTACGGGGGTGTATGGGCTGCTGGAAATATCCGCCCGTGGTTCAGGGGTCATAGGCCACAGGATTAGTAGTACCGAGATCAGGGGATCTCGTTGTCAGGATGGCCGAATTGTAGCAGTATTCTTATGTCCGGTTGTTTCTTTAAGTGTAGCTATATTTTTAAGAGAGTAACTTTTGTCAATTAGTTCTAAATTTATGTATATATATCTGTCACTGTCTTTAGTTTTATGTTTATATATATATATATCTGTTCTGTCACCGGCCTACTATGTTATCTAGCAATAAGTTATTTTACATGTACATAAAATATTTAGTTTTAAGTTTCAGTTTCGAGAAAGAACTGAATAAAGAAAGACGTTGCCTACTACAAAAGTTATGTATATTTTCTGTTCATTCCAATATCTATTTTATTATATGTTTGTAAAAATACGCATAGAGGGACATGTGTAACTTAGGTACCATTAACAGTAGACACAGACGATCGATGACAGTACAGGGTGGCTGATATGTATTGCAACCAACTTCAGGTTGTTATCATTTGTAAACCGCTCATCTGACAGATTTATTCCAGTGACAGTTCATTTTATTATTTACAAGCTTATATAAGCATTTTGATCTATTGCATTCAGAAAAAAAGTTATTCGTGATGGAATTCAAGCATGATAGTGTGATTGCTTTATATTTGGCTGGAAAACCACAGGTGGCTATCGTTAGAGCCTTCCAGCATTTAAATGTGAATAAATCTTTTGTTTCTCGTACTATTGCTCGTTACCGTGATACTGGCAGCGTTGCATCGCGTCCAAAAAGTGGATGATAAAAAACGGTAACAGCACCATAAATGATCCGAAACGTGAAGGCCAGATTTGATCGAAATCCACGCCGCAGTGGTAGCTGAACATATCGCGAGAACGGATAAAACACGTATTGAAAAATGAGCTTGGACTAAAGCCATTGAAGTTCCAAAAAGTGTAAGAGCCCTACGACGGACAAAACAAGTTAGACTGGAAAGAGCCAAGGAGTTACTTCGCTTGCACGAAAGTGGCCAGTTATAGAATTTGGTTTTCTCCGATGAGAAGCCACTCCAAATTGAGCAGTTTGTTAACAAAGAAAATGATCGGGTTTACTTGCCAAAGAGGTTAGCTGAAAATTTACACCTGCGATTGGCCTCCAGAACTCAAGCGCCGTCGATGATAATGGTGTAGGCCGCCGTAACGGCCGATGGTCGCTCACCGCTCCTATTCATCGACCGTGGGGTCAAAATTAATGTCGAATATTATCAGGAAAATGTCTTAAAGATAGTATTGAAGCCCTGGGCAGACAAACATTTCGGCCGCAGACCTTGGACATTTCAACAGGACTCAGCACCACCGCACTCAGCACTCGTCAACCAAGAATGGCTGAAAAAGGAGGTTTCTCGCTTCATTTTTATGGCGCAATGGCCACCAAAATCTCCGGATCTCAATCCGTTGGACTTTTGCGCCTGGGCCATTTTGGAGAGTAAGGTTCTCACTAAAAAATACCAAAGTGTCGATCATCTCAAGACGGCGCTTCGCCAGGAATGGGCCAAAATACCACTTTCGTGCAGCCTGGCTTTGTCGGCAATTTGAAGGCCATAATTCGTACCAAAGGTGCTAACCTAACCTAACAAACCTAAACTGATTCTAAAATTTAATGTTATTTTCAACATTTTTTGCTTTTGAACAATAAAATTGAAAAAAAAAAAAATAAAAAAATATAGCGCTTTACTTTGTTGCATTTATTATCAGCCACCCTGTATATGTTTCTAATAGTTCAGTCTATTTAAAATGTTTGTTAATTACTTTCTCTTTAATCAGACTTTTATGCTTTATCGCACCACTCAAACGCGTCCGCACGCACTAACGCACAATCAGGACACTTTAATTAGATTTTATTTCTAACATTTAAAGAAAAATTTAAATTAATATTCTTTTTTATTGTTCATTCGTAAATAAAACTTTTTTATTATTATTATATATTATTCTAATATATTTGTATTATAATAATAATATATTTAATATTATATAAAATTCTCCTGTCACGGTGTTAGTGGTCAAACTGCTCCGAAATGGATCGACCGATTTTCATGAAATTTTGTGTGCATATCGGATAGGTCTGAGAATCGGACAACATCTATTTTTCATATCTCTAAATGTTAAGAGGGCGTGGCAAATCGTTAAAATTGAATATAGAGGCACATATTGATCGTAGACGAATAAAATAAATTAGTTGGTCTCGCAAGATGCTGTCTCCTAATTGTTCACACTCGGAGTTTTGTGCTTGTAATCTTAGACACGTTATGTACTCATCGATCGTTTCCCCTTCATTTTGAAGAATTTTGTGATATTTATATCTCTCGAAGGTTATATTTAATTTTGGGAAAAAATACAAATTTTTCTTTAACGTGTTTTAAGGTATTGTTTGGCGATCCGGGTAGGGAGTTATATATTTGTATAGCAGAATATCCTACGGCCGACATGAAAGTAGCAAATTGAATATTTTCAAGTTTTGTGTTTAATCCAGTTGCTATTTCAAAATATTCATATTGCTGTTTCCAAAGTTTTCATTCTTTGGTCATATCCAAGTCGTGTCCAATAACTAAAGGCTTTTGGGGCCTTAAAAAACTGTAACTCTCCGACATTGCAATTTGGCCGGGTTTTGGCACCATGTAAATAAGAAACTCAGTTTATTATTAGATTTCAAACGAAAATGTATTTATTGAAGATTAATATAACCTTGAAGTACAAGTAATATTATCTATATTTGAAAAAGAACTGAAAAATTTAAAAGAACATACTAAATCAGACAAACACTGTCAAATGCTTTTGAATTTCATTAGAAATGGTTGGCCAAAGTCGAAGCGAGATTTACCACGTGATATTCAGCAATATTGGCATTTTGGCAGAAAAAGCGGTACAAATAGCAAAAAATATTTAAAAAAAAATCATATTACGACTGCGATTATCACTTAGGCCTATTGAATTATATTTACACACCAACAGGAAATTTCGGCTCACCATCGCAGCGACTCTTTGGGCACGATATTCGTGGGTTACTACCAACAACAAAAGAAAAATTAGTACAATCAGATTACCTAAAAATTTGCAAAAATCTTGAAGCAGAGAGAGCAACAAAAGCTTTATGCAGATCGTGGAGCCAAAGAGGATCCCCCTCAGTTCAACGAAGGTGACACATTAATTCAAAAATTTTAAGAAGATCTTCAAGAGTTAAATCACAACCACAGCGTTTACAATACTCTTAATTTAGCCTCGGAAAAGAGGGATGAGAATATAACCGCGGTTTAGAAAAAATACTATTGTTAACAACCCGGTCTTGTTACTTTTGTAATGTGCAGAAACCATTTGGTCATAGAAAGATAATATTAATCTTCAATAAATACATTTTCGTTTGAAATCTAATAATAAACTGAGTTTCTTATTTACACACGTCATATGCAGGAATACTGCCAGGTTGCAATGACATATGTGCGATCATACGGACGCCAAGATTTGTTTATTACATTCACATGTAATCTAAAGTGGGATGAAATTCTATCTAAATTGTCCCCTGGTCTAACACCAATACATCGGCACGATATAACAGCACGCGTGTTTAAACAGAAGTTAAAGTCTTTTATGGATTTTATTGCAAAATTTCATGTATTTGGTGAAACACGGTGCTGGATGTATTCCGTTGAGTGGCAGAAACGTGGATTGCCACATGCCCATATTATAATTTGGTTGATTGAAAAAATTACCCCACATCTTATTGATGATATAATTTCTGCAGAAATACCCGATCCAAATCTGCATGAAATTGTTATCAAAAATATGATCCATGGTCCATGTGGGACCATTAATGCAAATCCTCCATGCATGTTTGACGGAAAATGCATAAAAAATATCCAAGGCAATGTATTTAGGAAACAATCTCGGGAAATTATAGCTACCCACTTTATCGCAGACGTTCTGTGGAAAATGGTGAACGATCAATTTCAATAAAGGTGCGATGAAATGATGTTGATAATAGCTGGATAGTACCTTACTGTCCATTGCTTTCAAAAACATTTAAAGCGCATATTAATGTTGGGCATTGTCATTCAGTAAAGTCGATCAAACATCTGCAAATATGGTACTAAAGGGTCTGATATGGCTGTTTTTCATTATAAAATCCAAATGATGAAATTACGCAGTATCAAATGGTAAAATGTATGGCGAATTTTTTGATTTCCCAATCGTGAGCGCCTTCTAACTGTCATTTAGCATTGCATTTACAGAAGGAAATGCTCGAGAGAGATCGGCAGCACCACCGGCCACAACATTAAGATTATTTTTTGGTCTTTGTAGAAATTATGTTTGCGAAAACTTTGTTATGTATAGAAATTCGAACATATTATACGTGGAATGCATTTACAAAGAAATGCAAACGTCGAAATCAAAGGAAACCTGTTGATGGTTGGCCAAATTTATATTCAACAGATGCATTGGATAGGGTTTATATCGTTCATCTTCAAAATGCTGAATGTTTTTATTTGAGAATGCTTCTAATTAATGTTCGAGGGCCAACTTCTTTTGAGACATTACGTACTGTAGATGGTGTAGTATGTCCAACATATCGAGGCCTGTAAGAAACTACAATTATTGGAGAACGATTATCATTGAAAAACAACGCTTGAAGATGCAGCAGTAATCAACCATCCATGGATTATATTGGTATCGTGCTCACTATCTTTGGAACGAATTTAAAATATATATGACTGAGGACATATGATACCGGGAAAGAGTTACCACCAACAATGCAACGCTTGAACTAACGTTGAAGTTGAAATGATTGCTCCTATTCGGTCATACGATCAAGATCTACGACGAGAGATGCAATATAATCATCAAAATTTGGAAATTTTGCTGGAAGAAAATTTACCAAATTTACAACAAGAGCAGAGAATGGTATACAACAGTATACTAGCAGCAATAACAAACAAACATGGAGGTCTGTTTTCATTGACGCACCTGGAGGAACCGGAAAAACGTTTTTAATTTCGTTGATATTGGCAAAAGTTTGATCGCAAAAAATACTGCATTAACTATTACGTCTTAGATTCTGCACTAAAATTACCGTTGAAACTTCAATTTTCCGAAAATTACACGTGTAACATAAAGAAAAATTCTTCTATTGACAAAGTATTGCAACGCATGGCGCATAAGAAATCTTTGGAACCCCTTGATCGCACTTTACGGAATTTAAGAAGCAATAACAACATATTTGGAAGTGGATTAGTTTTATTAGCTGGTGATTTTTGTCGAACACTTCCTGCTATACTGGAATCAACGCCAGCCGATGAGATAAATCGTACCTTTGGCGACATGTTCACTCTCTAAAATTAACTATTAATATGCATGTTCAGCTTCAACTTTTTCCAAACAATTTTTTGATTGAGGTAATGGAAGAATTCCAATGGATTCTACAACAAAGTATGTAAAATTTCCATCAGACTTTTGCAGAATGACACAATCCCAAGAAGAATTAATAAATTGTGTAAACAATCTCGAAATATCGTATATTTAAGACATCATATTCACGGAATTGGAAGAATATTTTGGATTAACAAAACATTTTATTAAAATAGCAATATTATTTCTTCGGAACTCAACCCACTGTTGAATGGACTGTAACAAATTACGGCTTATTTCTGTGTTGTAAACTTTCATTTTATTGCTCAAAAACCATAAAACACTCTCAGCACTAAATAAATTTCCGTCTTTTTGACTTAATGCATCTACGGTAAGTTTTATTGGCTGTAGAGCAATGCAAACGTTATCAATCAACTCCAAATCTACTTTGTCCATCAAATGAAATGAATTAAAATCTTTTCAAGCTTGTGCTATTGATGTTCTGAGCTTCAAAAATGTTTCTAACATTGGCGAAATTGAATTCCATTGCACTTTGATGTCCAAAAGCAACTCGTATTCACATTCAAATTCCTTTTTAATATGAATTTGAAGTACGCTATTAAGCACAGGAGAATCTATAAAAAAAACTACAATTTTTCTTACCAACTTAAGTTGCTATTTTTGCTATTCCTGTAATATATTTTGTATGAATTTATATAGTTTAACATTTGAAAAAAAATTAGGACACTTCATAAAATTTTAAAGCTATAACAAATTAAAGTAAACCTAAATAGATATTTATACTGAATATTGTTGCATAAAGCCTTAGTGCCACGTTAATACTTTGTTGTGAATCCTTTGTTATCCAGAACAGCAGCACATCTTTCAGGCATTGAGTCGACTAAATTTTGAATAACATTTTACGGTATCCTGTATAAGATTCCAAAGCTTGACGAAATCTGATGGATACTTTCCCTTGATTGCCCTTTTAACCTCGTTCCACAAATTTTCTATTGGGTTCAAGTCAGGCGACTGTGCTGACCATTATAAAACATTGATTTTTTTGTCCTGGAACCACTTCTTTGTGTATTTTGCCGTAAGCTTTGGGTTATTATCCTACTTAAGACCCATTAGAGTGGCATATTTTCTTCGGCATACAGTGCCATTGTATTTTGCAAAATTCCAGTGTAATCAGCTGATTTCATTATATTCTGAATACAACGTACTTATACCATTATGCTACCATCACCATGTTTGGCCACCTTTAAAGTGCATTTTGGATTGAATTCTTAATGGGTAGGTCTTCTTACATGGTGGGGAAGAAGAATTGTAGAATCATTTGTGAGGGAAATTAGCCTTATGAACCGGAGGCCAGAATTGTGTTTTGTTGTTTTTGGAACACAAGTTTTCCCTCATAAATAAAAAGCAACTCAGTTTTAACATAAATCATAGCAAAACACAAAAAATTTTCCCCCCACATAAAATATTTTAAATGACAATAATTTACAATATATAGAACCAACATCGCAGCATTCTCCGGAAACCGATGTAGGTTTGGCCCTGGTAGGCAGCCCATGATGCGTTTTCTGCCCCTGTAAAAAATTTATTAAATTATTGTATAAAATTAATTTATTTCCAAATACTCACATTTTATTTTTGCTGCTTGTCACAAATACTTCTTCGGTGTATTATACTTGTAGTTTGGTTTACAATTTACCGTGATTCACAATTTCTATTACTGTAAAAAATATGTTTTAATTTTTGCATTCTCAAATTACTTATAAAAAGCACTTACTTTTCAATTATATCACACTTTTTCAGAATTTTTTATTAATACGCGCCAATAATAAAAAACCTCCCCGAAAACTACCAAATGGCTTGGAATGCGTAGTTAAATAGCTAAATATGTTAAAGGCTGTATCAAATGCCAAGGATTTAAGGCAACAAATATGAAACGCTTTTGCAGACTTCTTGTAGTATACAACGATTTGTAGTTAAAGCAGTCTACTTATTTGGTCCCTTGCCACAAACAGAAGATGACGACAGATGGAACTTGATTGTCGATGGACTGAAATTTTTAAATTAAAAGAAACAACGGCAGAATTATGCGCGAAAATTCTGATAGATGAAATCTTTTTAGATGTAGAGTCAATTGGCTATATTGGTGCAGAATCAACATGATAATTGGCATCAAAGCTTAGCTGTTATACGTTTGAATGAATGAATGAATACTGCTAATTGCCAAAGTACTGGATATAGTGCTGCATACTTTACATTTGGTCGAGTACTATATATAGTTTAGGTGCCGTCAAACATTATGTTCAACAAATTTTTGAGTTTGAGAGTTTTATTCCGGAAATAACAACATATCTACAGACAATCACCAATTTTCTTAAAGATGAAAAAGAGGTAGAAATGAAGATATGTACAAGATAAGTATACGACATATGTTGATCAGCAAAAACGACCATAGTCTAACTTTGAAATAAGTACTGAAGTATTGGTGGGAACTCATGTAGTGAGTAACACTAATAAATACAAAACATCCAAATTTGTGCCCAAGCGTATGAAGTATCATCACCAGACAACTTACATATTCTTCTTGGTACTAACAGATATAATTATCCAGCACCAGATCCTATGAAGAGACGAGGACGACCGAGAAAATCCGAATATATGATGTCAATCCCTGATTGGACCGAGGTCCCGTATGTCGAAAGGTTGGGACTGTAGCGTAACTTATTTTAATAATTACACTTTATTTTATTTTGTGATATAATAGTAAAAATATTTCGTTAACAAAATCATTTGTATTCCAATTATGTATGTATATCAGAATTATATGTCATTAAAAATAAAAATTAAAACAGCAAGACAAAATGTAACAAAAAAGCGTAAATTAACAAAAATAAAAATTATTAATACATTTGCAAATGCATTAGTTTTATTAAAATTATTTGAATTCCAACAAAAAGATTAAAGCTTATAGGCTTGAACAAATTTTGTTGTCAACATACGCCGCCGTTGAAAAACACTTCTCGCAATCAACATTTGTTGGTAAAATAGTTCAAAGATAGCTGTATGCAGCTTGTAAATATTCACCTCTACCACCTCCTGATGTAAATAAATCTATTTCTTTGGACAGTTGAGTATCTAAATCAGTTACCCTATTAATTCATTTTATAGAGCTTTTGCATTCTTCGATGGCATAAAGTAACTTTTTGTCAATGGAAGTAGGGTTTTCCTCATCTGAGATGTTATTATCGAGGTCAAGTGATATAGATTTTTTTCAGGACCTATTGTAGGTTCAAAATAAATATGAATTCACAATTCAGGACCTTTAGTAGAGTTAAAAGAAAACTGAACTAAATTAATAATAGTAAGCAGACTCAAAAACTTAAACTTGATAAAACTTAAATACTTGATCGAGTTGGAAAAAATAATAGTTTTCAATATAAAAAAAACAAATAAAATTTATTATGTATTTGGCAGCCGAATCAGGCAATTCAATTTTGTGTTGTAAATTCAAAGAATTATTTTAAATACAATTTATTAAATTTAGTCTTTGCTTTGTAATTATAAATTTAAATAAATAAATGGATTTAGATCAATAAATTTAAATCTAAATATTACATACATATGAATTCACAATCCCGAAAAATCCCGGGATAAGTTTTTAAAAATCCCGGGATTTCGAGTTTCGGGATTTCCCGATTTGCATCCCTACTGTGTACCGATTAACATTAAATTGTACGTCATTAGCATGTGCGACTTTATTAATATACAATACAGTCACTAGCTTAACAGAACACTGCAATAGAATACTCAGCGAATTTAAAAGCAATGCACTCAACGCAATCAGTCTTTTCATTGTTGCAGTGATGGTTGTCATTGCTTATTTTGTATGTGCAATTAGTTGACAAATTCTATGTAGATGGTGGCCGCAAATACTTAGAATTTTTGTGACTCTTTCTTCTCCTTTTCTATTGTTGCAAATTTATTTTGTAAGTATGTGTTCCAATGGAATATAGAATCGTTATAGAATAAAAATGCAGATATAAAACCCAAAATGAAATTAAAAATTTATAAAAATTAACTCAAACTAAATTAACTACTCCAATTTAGTTGTAGTTGTTTGGAGGGATGGGATGCATGCAAACAAGGTAAAGTTTCTGACTGTGGCCAACATGGCGACCACCAGGACGATCCTTGTCTTGCTGTATTCAAGTTGACACGCAGCCTCCTCGCGGCCCCTTCTGGATGGCATTCTAGCACCCGCTAGATGTTAACTAATGCGTGTAGCGAAGTCCAATCCGCTGGACGTTAAATTTGGGTTGTGCGTAGGGCTTGGAACCCACCACGTAAAAATTCTACTCCAATGAAAACCAACATACTGAATTTCAAAAAGATCCCCTTTAAAGTTGACGACCACGGCAAACGTTCAAAGGACAACGATTTAAGAATAGCCACTTGGAACGTCCGCACCCTTCACAGGGTGGGCGCTTCCGCCCAGCTGGCGGATGTCCTCAAGAAATGTAGGACTGACATCACTGCCATACAGGAAATGCGATGTGTATTACAGCTGCCATGTTGATAAGCACGAATTTGGATGCGGATTTGTGGTTAATAAGAGACTCCGCCACCTTGTCTCTGGGTTCACACCTGTGAACGAAAGAATAGCCACAATCCGCATCAGGGCAAAATTCTACAACATCAGCCTGATTTGTGCTCACGCCCCAACGGAAGATAAGGACGATGTGGTTAAGGATGCCTTCTACGCTAAACTCGAGGACATATATGATAAGTGCCCGGCCCATGACGCAAAAATTGTCCTCGGGAATTTTAATGCAAACGTCGGGCGGGAAGGTATCTTTGGCCCCACTGTCGGACAGTTCAGCCTCCACGCGAACACTACCTCCAATGGTATGAGGCTGATCGATTTCGCCGCGGCGCGTAACATGGTAGTATGTAGCACCAGGTTTCAACATCTCGACATCCACAAGGCCACTTGGATGTCCCTCGATCGATCAACTTCCAACCAGATCGATCATATTGTGATTGACGGAAGGCATGTATCCAGTGTACTAGATGTGCGCAGCCAAGTTTCGATTGCGCATTAGCGCCTCGAGGATGGCGCGATCTCGTACATTGCGGAAGCTGGATGTCAGGAAGCTGCGATCACAAGGGACAGTTGAGGCGTTCTCCGCTCAACTCTCGGATAAGCTCCGTCGATCCCCATCTAATCTCAACGACATTGGAGGACTGTGGGCCAACATCTTCCACTCCTAACGCACTACTGCGGAAAAAGTCCTTGGTTTCGAGCGCCCACCCCAACGAAATCAATGGTACGATGAGGAGTGTCGCGAGGCAGCTATAGCGAAAAACGCCGCATACAAGAAGACGTTGCAGTCTGCTGCTACGCGAGCTGTTGTCGAGAACTACAGAGAGAAGGGAAGAGAGACGCCTTTTCAGACGCAAGAAAAGGGAGCAGGAAAGGCGTGAGCGTGAGGAAGTCGAGATGCATAGACGTAGAAATGACGCTAGAAAATTTTATCAGAAGGTTAGGCGTCTAACCGAGGGTTATAGACCCGGAGCGTCTTCTTGCAAGGACGAGAACGGAAACCTGGTTACAGATCCGCAGGGGGTGCTGAGGTTGTGGAGGAAACACTTCTCTACTCTGCTACAAGGCGATGACGACACCAATACCGCCTCTAGAGATGATGTTCCGAACTCGATCAATGATGACGGCGTGGAAATTCCGCCGCCTAGCTATGAAGAGGTCAAAGTCGCGATTACGCGTCTTAAAAACAATAAAGCGGCAGGTCCTGATGGCCTCCCCGCTGAATTGTTTAGGACCGGATGTAATGAGCTGGTAGGGCGCATGCACCAGCTCATCTACAAAATATGGCTAGAGGAAAGTATGCCCAACGATTGGAACCTCAGTGTCCTCTGTCCTGTCCTGAAAAAGGGAGACCCCACAATTTGCGCCAACTACAGGGGTATTAGCCTTCTCCCTATCGCATATAAGGTTCTTACAGGCGTATTGTGTGAACGACTGAAGCCACTCGTCAAAACACTGATTGGACCTTATCAGTGCGGCTTCAGACCTGGCAAATCCACCATAGACCAGATCTTCACACTGCGCCAAATCCTGGAAAAGGCCTACGAAAAACAAGTCGACACACACCATCTTTATGTCGACTATAAGGCAGCCTTCGATAGCCCCATAAGGGATCGTGTTTATGCCGCAATGTCTGAGCTCGGTATACCTGCGAAGCTGATAAGGCTATGCAGAATGACGTTGAGCAATTCCTGCAGCTCCGTTAAGGTAGGAATGGACCTCTCCGAACCTTTTGATACCGTGCGAGGTTTCAGACAAGGCGACCCCTTAACATGCGACCTCTTCAACTTCGTCATGGAGAGTGTTCTGCGAAAGGCAGGAGTGCATCGCAATGGGACTATCTTTCAAAAAAGTGTCCAATTGCTTGCGTACGCTGACGACATCGACATCATAGGGCGTACCAAGCGTTGTTACTGCTGCCTTTAGCGCTATTGAACGGGAGTCTAAGAAGATGGGTCTGGCAGTAAATGAGGGCAAAACAAAGTATATGTTGTCGACAAGTAGAGACGTGCGGCGTATTGATTCTCAGATTACGGCCGATAACTATACTTTTGATACAGTCAAGGAATTTATTTATCTTGGCTCCGCCGTTACCACCAAAAATGATGTCAGTCTGGAGATTAAACGCAGGATTACTCTTGCCAACAGGTGCTACTATGGTCTCAATAGGCAATTGAGTAGCAGAGACCTCTCTCGTGCGACAAAATTAATACTCTACAAGACGCTCATCTTACCCGTGCAGAGGCATGGACCCTATTAAGAACTGATGCAGCAGCCTTGAGGGTATTCGAGAGGAAAGTCCTACGTATGATCTTCGGTCCTGTGCGAGTTGGCGATGATTTCCGCATCCGATCTAACAGTGAGCTGTATGAGCTCCTCAACGACATAGACGTTGTGCAGCGTATTAATATCCAGCGGCTGCGCTGGCTCGGCCATGTCGTTCGAATGGAGGAGGATGCTCCGGCGAAACGGGTATTTGATGCGAGGATCTGCGGAAGTCGGCGAAGAGGACGACCTTGTATCCGTTGGAAGGACCAAGTCGAGGAAGCCCTGTCATCGATTGGTGTGACCAACTGGCGTAGGCGCGCAAGAAGCAGAGGCGCCTGGAAGGATGTATTGCGGCAGGCCGAAATCCGTTAATCGGGTTGCTATGGCCAATTAAGTAAGTAATTTAGTTGTAAAAAAATTTTTATTAGAAAATAATGTAAATAACCTTACTGAACGTATTTGCTTTGCCTAAATTTTGAATGTAATTTGGTAAGGGATTCAAAAGGCTCGGGGTGTGTATAAATAACTATTGCTTTCCCTGAAGAGTCTTACATTGTTGTTAATTAATCTTCTTACCCCGATAAGATTTAGCAAACTGAATTTGACTTAGTAAGTCAACTGTTTTGTGCTAATTTTATGTAAATTTTCATTTTCAAGAGATTATCAAATTTTACGCCATTTAAGAAAACATATCTTTCTATGTTTTTGTATGCAGAGTCATTAGTATCACAGATTGCGAAAATTTCATACCTATATGAAAGTACAGAAATTAGGTTCGTTTTAGCAACTTACTTTCGAGTTAAATCTATGACAGCCCACAAGTTTCGAAGCATACTATAAATTCTACCAATAATGGAACTTATGTGGTTACACCACAATAATCTGCCATTAAAGGCAATACCCAGATTGGATGCAAATTTGAAAAAGTCAATTTTATTCCTCTTAATGCTCAATTCAAATATAACAAATAATCAATTGGTTTTCGAAAGTATTATAAATTTAGACTTAAAAGGATTGATGCTTAGTCCGTTAAATGATGGCCACCTGTCAATTTATTTACTAGATCGCGATTAATAGCATCTAGACAAGAATTAATATTCTCAGTACGAGTAATAGTAAAAAGCTACACATCGTCAACATAGCTATGAACTTTACAGATAACCAAAACATCATCCAGATCATTTATATACATAAATACAGAACAAAAAATCCCTAGTATTGAGTGCTGGCGAATATCTGCTAACATTATGCGGATTGGTCATTACAACACTTCAGTCAGGATTACGACCTAGCTTCTCACAACACTTATGTGCGTTAGTTTTATACATGAGTGGCGGGATCTACAATTTAAAGTCGACTCCAAACGATACGTTTTTGAGAAGCTTTTCATGGTAATTTTTATTTACTCTCAGAGTTTTACCAGAAATCTGCTGAGAGGCAATCGCCGAAGAAATATTTTTTTATATATTGCGTTTTGATGCCTGACATGGGATTCGAAACCAGACCTTACTTCTAATAAGCCAACACACTACCTATTTTTTGTACACATTTTAACCAACAAGATTTTAAAAAATATAAGGAAAAATTAAAAAATAATTAATTAACCGATAATTAAAAACGAAATAAAAAAACATAACATTATTGTTAAGAAAGTGTTTTAACAACGTTATACCCTATAACAAAGTATAGGAAATGTATTACAATTTACAGCAATATTTTCCAGTTTGCTTGTTTGGTAAATAAGAATATATTATTAATTATTTATTCATTTATTTATTTATTTATTCATTATAAATGCCAAATACATATAATTGCATGACTAAAGAGGCTGCGGTTGAAAGCGTATTTGATGTTCCCTATCTCGATGAAGTTGTGAAAGTAAATGAATCCTTAATTGAACAATATTTTCAATAGGTTGATTACATAAACGACAATATGTTGCTGTTATAGATCCATCACTACATAAAAAAAAATTAAAAAAGGACACATTTATAAAAATTATTTTGACATTTGGCACTCATCTATTGATCGAATATTTAATAATAATTGTTAAGTATAATTGGTTTGTTTCAAAATTAATAATAGAATATTCATATGAATATATATATGTATAAATAAACATTCAATAAATTGAAACATTTTTAATACTCACTATTGTCTTTGTCGATGTAATTCATGGCAGTGCATATTTAAGGCGTGGATTTGATCGTATTTCTCTTCATACAATCGCATATATGAAAGAGGCGGAAATAAAGAGCGTTTACCATAAATATTTTCTGGTTGAATCATTTCGTTTGCATTGAAAAGTTCCCATTTGTTATCGTTTGGTCCAATGTGAACCTCGATGTATTTGCGATTTTTACTAAGAAGTCTGGAATATATATTTAGAATATGATATTAAGACGTGCAGTTACATATGATACTAAAAAAATATATATTTTACCTCAAAAGTAGGTTTAAGATTTTTGCATTCAGGTCAGTAACTTTAGATAGATTTATATTAGGACGTTCTTCATTCATAGTAGTGAAAAAGATGGTATCGACTGAATAACGTATTTCATTAATCTATGTATGCATAAACATGAAATAAGATAATGAGTATAATAATTTTATTTATTTTTAAATTTACTCACTAGTTCTAAATCATTTGGTAAGATATCCACGTCTAAATTAAGGACGATGTCGTGGTTGCCAAAAAGTGAATTATGCGAACATTCATCGTACCCCAAACCGGCAAGTATTGCAACATATTTAGTTTGATTTTTATTGCATTTAATTTGCATCGTTGGACAAAAAAGTAAAGTCATAAGGGCACCAAAGCCATGTACGTTAGGCATAAGTGTCGTCGCCCGGGCTACGACCAGATCATCATTAGATGATTCTGTTATGTCGGCAGCTACTACTAGGCGTTCATACATGTCCTTAGGATTACTATCAACTTGAATGAAATTAACGGAATTTTTTTCTAGCGACACTGATTTCCAAGTGCCGGCTCGTATTGCTGAAAACAAATTCATTTCGATTGGACTGTAGGGTCCACGAAGCTGTAGTGTTTTATTGCATAAGCGGTTGGGAGGTGGTTCTACATCATAATCAATTTCCGATGTAATTGAAAGTAAATACTCCTCGTTTTGTAGCGCACTGTTGTCATCAAGAATACGATTGGCCACTGATTGCTTACTAATTCGAAAGTCGTGATCGCTCTGAAATAAAACCGAAAATATTAAAGAGAATTTTAAAATTTATTCTACGCCGACATTTATAAATTTC
Source organism: Sarcophaga peregrina (assembly GCA_014635995.1). Lineage (NCBI taxonomy): Eukaryota > Metazoa > Arthropoda > Insecta > Diptera > Sarcophagidae > Sarcophaga > Sarcophaga peregrina. The sequence goes on from CM025789.1 coordinate 89,232,093, forward strand.
TGTGCTACGTATTAAATCCTAAAAACTAAGGAATCTAGTCATGTCTAATCAATATCAGGAATGAATTCAGCTTTTGGCGTTACTTATATTTGAAATAATATTAAGCAATTTGCGGAGAGATAAAAGCTATGGCATGCCTCTTTTTTCGAGGAATGTGACTATGGTAGTGTATAATGTTACGGGCCAGAGTGCGGACTTTTTTCAAATATTTTCCTGAATATTTAAAAAAATCTGTTTTAACATCTGGCACATTGAAATCCATAGGTTAGGTTAGGTTAGAGGACGTGTACTTGTCAATTCTGACAAGTACAGTACCCGGTGGTCGAATTGACCCATTGTACAACGTCCTAGCTTCTCACACCACTTATGTTGTGTGCGTTAATTTTATAAATGAGTGACGGGACCTACAGTTTTAAAGTCGACTCCGAACGACACATTTCTTTTGAGAAGCACTTCATGGCAATTTTTACTCTCAGAGTTTTTGGCAGAAATCTGCTGAGAGGAAGTCGCGGAAGAAGTGTTTTCATATTTTCGTTTTGATGTCTGACCTGGGATTCGAACTCGGGTTCTTCGTCTAATAAGCCAACACACTACCTACTAGATCACGGCGACTTCAAAAAATCTATAGGTATGTTCGATTTTTGACGTACGCACACAACATCTTGTTCTGTTGTTTTTGCAATTTTTCTATATGAGAAACAGAGGCACTTTCCAATAATTGAAAAGCTTAACACCATATCTGTTTGAGAAGCGAATTGCAATCTAAGTTTTAAAATCCTAAATTTTTAACTTGATGAACAATTTTCAGATTAAACGAAACTCTTTTTAAATTAAACGAAACTTTTTTCAGAATAAATTAAACTTTATTCAAATTCAATTAAACATTTTTCATATTAAATTATACCAGTTATAGAATTTGTAGGTTTATCATATTTTGTTGATTAAAACAACTTAAAATAACGTTGAACGCTTTCATCGAAATGGACCGTATGAATAGCGCATCGACTTTTGAAGACCTCAGAATTTGCAACTTGGTCTCCTCAACAAAAAGAAAAAATACAATAACATTGTCTTTGTATGGCAGTATTAAAAGAAAAATAAAGTTACAATTTATGAATTAGCCTTTCATACCATAGATTGTGAAATACTTACGAAACGTTGATAAAAAGGGCGCAACAGTACGTTTTCTAATGCCCTTCTAATGACTTGCACCAAATTATGGGGTATTCATTGGTGTTATGTTCTTTTCTGTATTCAAACGGATGGGCCGGAATACTAATATTGGCATAAGTTTAGATGTAAGCAGTTTTAAATAGTTTTGATCCTTGCTATCATCATTTAACCTAGAACGTGGTAAAACTGTTATCTGATATTAATTCCAGGAGCTTTCTTTGGACTATGTAGACTATGTTATTGAAATATTTTAATTCATTCGTTAAAAAATTGGAGATATTTTTCACGGTGAATTCATAATAGGTGTTATTAGCCCAGCTGACTGCTTTTTTGAGTAGACGGGATTGTCAAATGTTTTGTATACGTACAGTGAGCAAAAAAAAATTGTACACTTACTATCTCGAATACATTTTTGAACAAAGAATTACCATAAAATGAAATTTATTGTATTTAAGATTAAATAAAAGTTTAAAAACTATATTTTGATTATAATTATTTCTCTATTGATTGCGTATAAAGAAAATAACCATCGAAACTATGAAATTCAAAATTTATAGGTACAAAAAGTTGTGATTCTTTGACTACGGCGACCAGATTCTCTAGAAAGTCATCTTGAATAAAATCCTGTGAAATAATTTATTTGTTAGTTTTTTTATAATAAGTGTATACATTTTTTTTTTTTTTTGTTCACTGTATATACATTCTTTTGTTTATTATTATTTCCTTTTATATTTGTATTCTACACAATTTATAATTTATTCAAATATTCTTGATGTTGTGGCACAAATCAGCCCGTATTTAAAAAAAATTGTTTTTTTTTTACAATTTGTTATTAAAAATTTTGTTTATAAACAAAAAGAAATAAAAGAGAAATAATGACACAAAATAACAACTTTATGTCATTATATGGATTCGCCTTTGTCATTTCTGGCTTACGACGAATTTCATTTGACATAACCGGTCACATAAAAACAACAGAAAATACATGTTGTTTTTGTTATAAAAAAACACTGCGAATTGAGTTGTTGTACAATTGCTATCACCTAATTGAATTCACCATGATATTTTTCATTCCGTTTTCGACTTTTATTACGAAAAGAACCCTCTGTTCGAAACGTCATATTTTTTCATTGAATACATGCAGAAGCTGTTCTATTAATAAAAACTTGTAGTATTATAAAACGACAACGTGTTTTAATTTTTCCGGAAGATCATCATAGATTCTGAATTTCACGCTAATTGCAACTAAGGTCCCAACAAAGGTTATGGGCCCAGAAAATCAGATATTTGCTTAAAGTTTAATTCTTCAAGGAATTGATCGGAAAAGTGTGGTTACATCTCGTTTGAAACGTTTTTGGATTTTACTACGTTCAGAAGTCTTAAAAAGGGTAATGGCAGGTCACGCAGCAATTAGTGTTAAATTCAATGGTGAAAACTACGCGACATGGTGCATACAAATGAAGAGATTGCTAATAACATTGGATTTGTATCACACAGTTTTGGGACAACGACCATAAGTTGTTAATGAGACGAAATGGCTTGTAGAGGACAGCAAAGCTTTTGCTACAATAACCCTAAGTATTAAAACAACTGAATTAATTCATATAAAACATTGTACTTCCTCAAAAGCTGCCTGGGATATTTTGAGTTTACTTTACCAAGCGAACATCGCTTCTAGAAAGGTAAATTTATTTAAAAAATTGGTACATTTTAAATTGAATGCAAGCGAAAAATTTTCTCCACAAATCAATGAATTTTATTGTACGGCCGATGATTTGAAGGAAATTGGGATCACGTTAAATGATGATCTGGTGTCTATTTTACTATTGTGTGGTCTTCCCGATGAACTGGAATTTTTTGTAGTTGCTATAGAAAGCAGAGATAGTTTGCCGAAGTATGAAAATTTTATTTCCAAAATATTAGAAGAAGAAATGCGCCAAGGTAGCAAAAATAACTTAGCAAATGATAATGTTTTTGCAGCGAATTCGCGAAATGATTTTAAAAGAAATAAGAAAAATATGCCTAACAACAGTAATAACAGAAATGCAAATAATAACAAGCATATGCAATTTAAAGCAAATGAAAAGAAAAATCTAAACTACAATGCAAATATTAACAGCAACATTAAATGTTACCGATATGGTAAAAAGGGACATATATGATCTCAGTGTAAAGATCATGACTGAAAAGATGACTTAGCTTGTTCAATAATAGATAATAATATCGACTTAAGAGAGTTGTGGATATTGGACAGCGGAGCGACATCGCATATGTGCAGAATCAAAGAATGTTTTGAGAAGTTAACGGAATCAAAGCAAAAAATTATTTTAGTATCTGGTGAGAGTATTTACGCTCAAAGAATTGTGAATGTATAAGTAAAAATAAAGTTTTGCAGGCTGACATTTAGAAATGTATGGTATGTACCAGAGATTAGCAATGAATCGTTTTTCCGCTACTTATAAGCACTCATGCAATTTTGAGTATGCGTGAATTAACAGAATTGATATTCAACTATTCTGATTCATTCGTACTCACTACAACATTGATTTATAAGTATAAGTAGCAATGAATATGAGTACAACATTGACATCAAACTCACAACATTCGAAATATGTTTGATTCTTACGCCTACTCATTCTGATTCATAAATTTAGAAAAATACTTATAAGTGATTCGAATGGGTCGAATCATTCATAAAATTTACAGCCTTTGTTGTTGTTGCATATACAAACAAAGGAGAAAACAAAGACAAAGACAACAAGCAAAGCATACTCACAATCTTCTTGTGAGTATATTAGTGTTCGTACGCGAATCTTACTTATTTTGTGCTTCGTGTAAATGTTAAGTAGAGACGAGTCGAAATCAATAACATCATGCGTATTAGTAAGCATGAATACGAAGTGTACGTCCAACTTTGAGTATCATATTAAAATAAGTATGAATGCGTATAAGTATCAGAAATTATAAGTATGATTTTAATCTACATCATCTTTTTGAATGCTTGTTGCTGTTCTCTGGTATGTACCTCAATCGCATTCTAATTTCATATCAATCAACAAAATAGTTAAATCTGGTCATAAAGCTGTGATGAGGAGTAGAGGAAATGAAATTATTTTTATGACTAATCTTGTAAACGATATATTTATTGTCAACTTTGAATACTGTGAAAAAGTAAATGGGGCTATTGATGAAAATATTGCGAGAAGGTGGCATCAGCGGTTTGGTCACATAAATGTAAAATGCCAAAAACTATTAAATATTTCACATGTGCTGTGAAAAAAAATTTCTGATACACCGTACAGAACTTATGCAGATATTCAAACTAAAGGTGTTTTAAAATTGGTACACACAGATTTATGTGGCCCAATTGGTGTTACATCTGTTGCTGGGTCATCTTATTCTATAACCTTCATAGATGCCTATTCTCGTTACTACGTATTTTTTGAAGAATAAAAGTGAAGCTTTTGACGTATTCCTTAATTTTTCTGTGTTCGCGGATAAAAAGACAGACCGCCAAATAAAAACATTACGCAGCGGTAATGGCAAAGAATTTATTAATTCTAAATTCAAGCAGCATTTTGCTAAACAAAAAAGGTATTGTGTATCAAACAACAGTTGGTTATTCTCCTCAACAGAATGGTATTTCGGAAAGTGCGAATAGAACGCTTGTCGAAATGCTGAGATTTTTGTTGGAGTCGTTTGGATTACCACAAAGTTTGTGGGGCGAAGCCATTCATACACCAACTTACCTAAAGAATCCAACTCCGACAACAGTTCTCGACGATGTTACACCTTATGAAAAATGGTATGGTAGAAAACCTTCGGTGTCATATTTAAATACGTTTGATTGCGATGGAGTGGTTTTGAAAAAGGGTCCAAAGCCAAAGGTGGTAAATTTTTACCTAAAGGCGAAAAATTAAAATATGTTGGTTATCAGCTACGTACAAACGGATATCGTTTGTATAATCCTGACACCAGACAAATTGTTATTGCTCGTGGTGTAATATTTTTTGAGCAATCATTTGAAAATATCACTAGTATCCACGATGAAAATGAACTTTTTTATACGGAACGTTTTAAAACAAACAACAATGATGTTGAGATAGCGAAAGACGCTGGTAACAATTAAGTTGGTGACATTACCGAACCTGAACATATGAGTGCTGAAACTAGTGAAACTGAAAGAGAGGAAACACCTGTTGGTAATAAGAAGAGAAAACGCGGTAGGCCTAAATAGGTTAAAAGTGGTGGTAAAGGGAGACCTGGGAAAATTTATTGCATGGCAAATGATACCGAAATGTTAAACCCGGTTATAGAAAATCCAAAAACCGTTAGCTGAGGCACTGAATTCCGCTAATTCCCTAAAATGGAAAGAGGCTATGCAGGCAGAATACAATTCATTAATCAAAAATAAAACCTGGGATCTCGTGGATAAGCTAAGTAAAGTAAATGTTATCGGGTGTAAATGGGTTTTTGATTTAAAACGTAAACCTGATGGCTCTGTTGAAAAATATAAGGCGAGGCTAGTGACACACGGCTGTTCGCAGAAGTACAATATCGATTATCAGGAAGCTTTTGCACCGGTTGTACGGCGTTCTACGATTAGATTGCTTTTAGCTCTTTCTGCTAAGTATAAGTTATTGGTGAACTATATCGATATTGTAGCAGCCTACCTAAATGGTGACTTAGTAGACCTAAAATGGTTGAGAACAGTAATTGCCCAAACAAAGTCTGTAAATTAAACAAAGCATTGTAAAGTTTAAAACAAACCGACTGTGAATGGAACAAAAAGGCAAACGATTTCTTATTACAAATAGGTTTCACTAGGTGCAAATCAGATACTTGTGTTTACGTGCAGAGAAATAGGAAGAATATTGGCTTAAAGCATTATATGTCGACGATATGATCATTAATAGCTTGTTCCAGTGAAGAAGGTATGAAAAATGTTATCTTAAATCGTTCTATTTGGGCATGGAAATTTTTCGTGATGGGTTGCGAGGCGATAATACTTTACATCAAGAAAAATACACTAAAGAATTTCTCGATCGTTTTCACAACGTTGCGGACATACTAAACAAAAGAATATACGTTGTTGTAATTTATTAAAAATTAAAATTTAATTCTTAAAATAACGCATTTGATTTGAGGCGGAGATTGTTGAAAATTTGTACAATTCAAATGCATACAACACAGTAGACTATCTTATTGAAATATTTTATTTAATTCGTTAAAAAATTGGAGATATTTTTCATTCCGTTTTCAACTTTTATCACGAAAAGAATCCTCTGTTCGAAACGTCATATTTTTCAATGAATACATACATAAGTTGATCTATTAATAAAATCTTGTAGTATTAAAAACGATAACGTGTTTTCATTTTCCCGGAAGATCATCATAGATTCTGAATTTCATGCTGATTGGAACTAAGGTCCCAACAAATATAAAATAGTAAAAATACAATGAAAATTGCATGTGATAATAAAAACAATAAAACCAATAATAATATAATTATTTATTCAAGTTTAAGAAATGACAAATAACATTGGGCCTGTTCGTAAATCTATCACTGCGCTGCATAATATGATTATTTGGTGCTCACACTGCTAATCACATGTTGCTGATGCTTCTTTTTGCTGATTTATTTGTTTGCATTTAAGAACGAACAAACACTGCATAAGTCGAAAAATTACACTAAGCAACAAAATAAAAAAAACTAGGTTAAGTTAGAGGACGTGCACCTGTCGGTCAAGACAAGCACAGTAATCGGAGGTCGAAATTGACCCTTAGGGGAGGAAGGAAATGGAGGATATAAAAAAAATTAAATACACCCGGATAATGACATAGTGTAGGTTGTGGGTTTTGTTGAGTAGATCTCAAAAATAATTTTTTTTTTGTATTTTTGAACCCTTCAAACTTTTTTAATTGACAAAAACTGTTTATTTAGACTTTACGCACAAATTTCAGGATTACTCAAACATTTCTGATGATAGTCTGAAAAAGCATTATCTTGTGAAGAGATTGGCACTTAGTTTAATCAAATCAGACAAAAATTACCGTAGTTATTATATAAATAGTATAACAGTCATGTTATTTTTTTTTATATATGTCAGGTCATCAAAAATATTTTTTTTTTGATGGATCTTGATTGTTAATCACAAAATGTGTCAATTTCACGTTTGAGCGACCACCAGAAGTTGGTCAATGTTTGTGCAAAGATAAATAGAAATCGGATCAGAAATGTTTGAGTAATCGAGATATTTGTGCTTAAAGGCAAAAACAAACAGTTTTTGTCAAATAAAACAAGTTTGGAGGGTTCGAGGAATATATAAAAGGTATTTTTGAGTTCCACTCAACTATCTGAATAACGTGGAGTATGTAGTTACTCGGATATATTTTCACTGTCACAACGTGTTATTATGATCGACTGTATCAAACGCTTTCGAATTCTCAAGAAGTACCAAGGGTGTAACACTGCCATAATCAACTTTTAATAGAGCTATTTCCTCTACGAAATCCAAATTGGTAACTTTTGACAATGTTATTATTATCAAGGTGTCGGAGCATATAATTTGGAATTAGATTTCTTTACTGGGATAATTCTCACCGTTGCCAGTCTAGTGTTGCCAGGTAGTGTTGTTTTGACTTCTTGAACGTGAAGCCACGTTTCAAACTTCAGGTCAAACAATCTCCGGCATTACTAAGTATGAAAAAAATTATCTCGGCAACTTGTTAGCAGATTTCTGTCTGCTGAAGTCGCCGGACGCCCGACTTGAAAATGTCGCATTGAATCAAAGTAGTAGAAACTAAACTGCAACTACTCAAAATATATTAACATATTGGTACAAGAATATGGTGATATACTATTCATACAGCCATGTCACAGAGCGCAGTTCCGTTGGAATGTGGTTTCAATTCCGAAAGTCGAGTCTTTAGAAAACGAAAAAAAAAAAAAATTTTGAATGAAACCACTTCAAATTTTCAAAGTGGTTTTGATATTTTTGATGATTTATTAAAGAAAAATATTTATAAAACTTAGTCAAACTGAAAGACAAAATGGTATGTTTTATTAAAAAATAGGTTTTCTAAGCACTTAGTTAATATTTATTCTTCTAAAATTTAATTTTGCAAACTTGCTGGGGAAAACAAAACCAAGTGATATATTTTTTTTTGCCAAAATTGATTCCAATATATTTTTCCCTCGCCATTCCAACGACGACTCTTAACTCAGTATCTTCAGAATTTAAAACTACTTTAAAGACAAAAATAAAAATGAAATAAACACCAAAAAATTTACTATTTCATTCCATTTTCTGCTTGTCATTAACTACCCTGTAGTAAATAAAATAGTCGGTTGATAAAAACGCAAATTATAAATTAACTATTTTGCAATAAATATAAATTAAAGTAAAACAAATCTATTACTACCAAATCTGTACTTGTACTAGCAATTTAAAGCGTATTTATGTGAGCAACTCTGGTAAGCATCTTGTACAATCTTAAAAATATGCCTTATTACTTATATTGTATTTTAACAGACAACGGTAAAGAAAATGATGATAAGACGCCTTGCCAATGTTCACATAAAATTTTGAAGCAATTTGATGTCAAATTTTCTGAATTCTGAATTATCAGAAATAATAGTTAAGATAAAAATATGTTTTGTCTACCAAAATATCACGATTTTCGGATAAATATTTATATTTCAAGGCGAAATTCAGCAGCTCAAAGAGATAATTCAAAGTCAAAATTGAACTATAAAGGCAGCATTGTCTATCCAAAAAGCAGTGACCGAAAGCCTTGTTCGACAGGAAAAGCACAATGTGGCAATTAAGACTGTTTTTCCAATTAACACCCTCGAGGAGCTAAAAGCGCTCAATGGTAACATAATCGATGAAAATCATCAAATTTACGTGAGTTTTTATTCTTCTATACTTTTATCATTTTCCAAATTTTTGTGCATTTTTACAGACCAATGCCATGAAATTATCTCTCAAAGGTTAACTGCCAAAAACTTTAACGACAATTTTATCTCTGCAATTGATTCTTGCTATAAATATTGATGGCACTCATGATTATGAAAAATTTTTGATGCATTGATGAATGCGATTCGGCCTCTCTGTGATGACCCAGATAAAGAATTACGCAATGCCTGAGCTGTTATTAAAAAATTGCATTTTCACGTTTGTTTTGAAAAAAAAAAAACTTAATAATTTTAATTCTTATATTTTTTATTTAACTTCTTTTCATTACAACTTTTATTTCAAGTCATGAAATGTATATGAATTTTCTTTTAATTTAATAATTTTTTTTTGTATTATAACAATTATTCCTAAATACGGGGTAAATATGGGGTAAATTCACCTTATGTCGGCATGTACAAGTAGTCGGCAGTTTTTGAAAAAACAAAAAAAAAAAAAATAAGAAAAGCAACCTTTATTTACTAAAGTTAAAACTAATTGTGGTAGAAAACATAGTTTTTTTCACTTTTGAAATGAGTAAATTGAAGTGGGATGAATACTTTTGTCAATATTTATCCTCATGCAGTCATGGTTTTTCATAAAGTGGAGTAGTGCCAGTTGTTTAACAAAATTTTTAGTTTAGGTGTCTCCTTAAACAAACAAGTATTTATATTAAATTAAGTGTTTTTGAAAAAAGTAAGTGCTTTTAATGAAAGCAAATAGATCAAATATTAAATTAAGAGTGAAAAATTAAGGAAATTAATATTTTTTTATAATTTATATTGCTGCCGGCATTAGGAACAAAAGTTTTATGATTTCCAATTGTCGGCAGGGAGGTGCCGACTATGGAAATTGAAATAGTCGGCATAGTTTGTAATGAATACACTGAGAGCTGCCGAGAATCTAAAATCGACATTCTTACATTTATATAACTAGAAGTCCCATAACAGGACGAAAGTTCGTGGTTCAGTAGGCATAATAGGCTGTTCTTTGAATCCCAGGCAATATAAATTCATTCCTACGAGAAAATGCTCATACACCAATACTCCTAAGAATCCCTAAAAAGTGCTTTAATAGAAGTAAGAAATGGCTCATCTACAATATTGAGTGCAAGCAAAAAATATGGAGTCCTGCGTTCCACCATACAGGACAGAATGCATCGTTCGGTTGATACCGGAGAAATGAGTCCACAAGCAGTCTTGACTGAATCGGAAGATGAACATCTTGAGAAATGGTGCAAAGACCTTGCAAATTGTGCATTCCCATTAAAAGCTGAAGACTTTATAACTGCAGTTCAAGCGATAATATTAGATGACCCATGCTGTTTCCGTTTTCTAACAGAGCAAAACGCTTTTGACATTTTGAATGATCAATCGCGAATATTTAATGGAGATGAACCCAGCTTTAGTTTATGCTTAAAACCGGAAAATTTCTGGACCCAAAAGGATGTTGAAACGTTTACAGTATCCAAATGGGAATTGAAAAGAAAATAATAACAGTGCTGCTGGTTTTTTCCACAAATGGTCAGATAATAGCCCCAATGATTGTCTTTCCATATGTGCGACCACCTAAAGATGTAGTAAATAGTTTGCCGAAAGAAAAGAAGTTTTGGTGCTATTTTGTTAATAATATCGATAGCTATGACGAAATCTGCTGCCTTGATTTTTGTATTAATTTCGTGTGCAATGCCAAGCATAGCTCCAAAACTTATTTTCTTTAACAAAAATGTTAATGCCGACAATAGGACCATTTTTTGCCGAACTTGGGAACACATGTGCCGAGCACAATCGATTATTTGAACAAAATATTTCAATTACTTCTAATTTGCTATTTTAATGTTCAAAGTTGGTAAATAGATCTAAAACTAAACTTACCACAGAATTGTAATAACTAAACATCATCTCAATACTACTTTCCCACTTTTAATCAGACCAATTTGAAAATGAGAAAAAAATAAAACTGCCGACTACTGGTACATTTGCCCTGTATATAATATGAATAATATAAATAAAACTGTTTAAAATTGAATTAAAAAAAAATGGTTTGTAAATAATTAAATGTAAACTAATATTTAAATTAACTATATTTTATTTAACTATAAATTGGTTGAAAAATAAGTAATTTGTACTTAACTTAAAAGTCATGCAGAGATGACCAACTGACTACCGCCTATGACATGCTTATGTTAAAATAATGAGTCGGCGCCAAGGAAAAAAGATGTGCTTATTAAAAAACCATATATTTATATTTTCTTTTGTCATGCACTACACTACCATACCTTATTTGAAAAACAGCAGTTTTATAATTTCTGGGAATGAATAAAATCGTTCGAAATTTGAAGAACCTTAAACAAAATCGATCAGAATTGTACATACGGAATTAAAACTATTCCGATCGTTTTTTTTTATAGGAAACTGGCTCTGTCTTTTCAAATAACGAAAAAATGTAGCACATGATTCCAGCAAAATATAAGTAACGCCGAAAGCCTAATTTATTCCTAGTGTTGTAGAGGCGTGAATACATTATCTTAAATTGCCAATTCAATTTTGATTTGAAGATTATTTATTTATTTTTTGTATATATGTTTAGCTTTTTATTTATTTATTTATTCATTAATTTACGAGCTGGGTAGCTTAGACCTTATGAGAATCGAATCCACAGACCTCACGATAATAGTCTAGCTACACCACGCAACCCGCTACTAAGGCACCTTAACGATGAATTTAATTAGATTAAATGCATTTATAAGCCAAATGCATGAAATTATAAATGTGAAATATATTTCAGGACGTTTTTCTTTTTTTTTTTTGGTATTTTTCTTTACAAAAAATACAAGAAATTGTAAATTTCAGTATAAATATTTTATTGAAAAGAAATATACCTATTTTGTGTACCTCTGTAAGGCCATTCGAAACTAAATTATACATATAATATATGTACATTGGAAATGATTCTTTCTTACCTTTGACATATAGCTTTCATCAGATGTTCGCGCAAACCCTTTCTCCAGCAAAATCTCATTGAAGGTACTATTATCCTTCTTTACAATGACATTTGAAATTCCGTCTACAACAGAATACACCTCTATTTCAACAATACCGGAATCAGCATGTTCTTGTAACATTTCCATGGCTTCATCGACCCATTCTTCATTAGGAGAAAGTACGGCAGATGGTTCTATCAATGCCAGTCGGCATTCGAATAATCTTGGTGGTATGTCGGCCAAAGATTTACATCTTTCCGAAAAATATCGTAATTTATAAAAATCAACTATGTCTATGTTACCGTAATCAATGAAGAAAACCTTAAAAGATTGTGTATCCATTTATTCAAGTGCACGATACTAGACAAAACGGAAGATGTACCTTAACTTTGTTATGTTGTCTTGCCTGTGGAATGGACATCACAACTCTAGCTCTGTGATATCTGTTTTCGAATGGCGCCGAAAGAATAGTTCCTGGCGCTAATGTCTTATTATGAGGAAATTTGCAGTTTTCGATATCTACAGGATTGTTAATCATTTCGTTAATTTCTTGCAAACGCTCCATTTCCGAAAGAGGTTGAAAGTAGAATTTACTACAGTTGTCAATCTATAAAGAAAAATATATCAATATTTAATACATAGAATTAAATAAACCACTTTTTTTGAATATGTAATTTACATGAGTGATATATCCACTAATATTTTTTTGAAAAACAGACGGGAGAACAACTAGTTCAGCATTCTTTAGTAACTGTTTAGTTGGCTTCCACGCTCCATCACACATTGATCCAAGGCCGTGTTCTTCGGCATACTTTATACCAGCATGAGGACTTTATGAGTTCAAAATAAAATATTCGAAAAATGTGAACATGAAATAAAGAAAATTTACCACAACTTACTCCATTACGTTAAATGTTGTAGGAATATTAAGATACCGCATTCTTAGAGCCTTATAAACCTCAGGACATACTGCACCAGGAACTTTAACTCGAACATTGTCCACTGGTCCATTAAAATTATCGATAACATTTTCATTTTCGTCATGATCTTTTTTGAAGATAACTAAAACTCTTTCAGAATTCGATTGAAAGCTGATGTCAATATTTTTTGGATTAATTTTAACTTCTTTAAACATTTCTTTAATCGAACGAATATATAATTGTCCTATATGGCGCGTATCGAAATTTGTAAAATAAACAGTTTTGCATGGATCATGTCCACATAAAATGTGATATTTGTTTCGTTCCTTTTCAATATCATTTTGTTTATTATAAATAAAATAATTAGGATAGAATGCGCCAGAAATAACGACTTTTAAAATTATTGATCTTTCCCAGTCTTTCAACTGATAAATTTTTGAGCTATTAGCTTTCTTAATACCAAAACTTTTTAACCGCTCCTCTATATCTTTAATTAAAAGATGCATTTCTTTCAACGACCGCATATTAATACAATTTCTATTGGCCCACGTATATTCAATATCCTCATAGTTGTCGGCTCTACGTATAGTAATCCATTCCTATAAATAATATTTAAAGTTAATAATTATGAGAATACTTCACAATATTTTTTGGTATATAAATCACATGTTCTTTTCATTGTTTTTGTGTTTCATGTGCAAACATTAACATCTAAATATTTGAAGCATATTTATTATCTTTTCTGTCCTAAAATTTTACCTTTATTCCGCCCTTTGACTTTCTTTTCAAAAAATTTAATTTTGTTGTTCTTTTTGAATAATGTTGCCCTCATCATGTTTGACCCTCAATTTTAAAAAAAGGTTAGAAGTGCACTTCAATATCTGTTCTCGTTTTCGAAAAATAAATTTTTGTGTTAAAGATCGGTTTTCTTTGTACTTTTTTTATAAAATGTTAAAATGGATGAATTATAATTCTATTATTTATTTTTATTATTATACTATATTTATTATATCTATTGTTACGTTTTTACCTTTTAAAAACGTTAAAAACACGAGTTCGTAGATTTCAAATGATATAAAAATAAATATGTGTTTAATTTCAGATACACTCTTTGTTGTCTCCACTACTTTTATGCGACTGTTCGAACATATACCACGTATGCAACAATAATTATTACAATATGTGTTTGTTCGTTATATTTCTCTGCGTACAACCCTTTTATAAGCAACTACACTTGTTCGTTATTCTTCTCTGCTCGACACTTTTGCTCGCGTAGCACTAACAACTGTTTTCTTCACACGCTCCAGACTGACTGAATTATCACTCGATCTCGTGTCTTCACACTCAACTGATTGAATTCTCACTGAATCCAACGTGACGTCATCACACACCACTCACTTATTTCGAACTCCCAGAATCGCCGTTGCCTGCTCTGTCTTGCATTTTATATCACAAGGGTCAGCCGTCTGATGAATACACTCGAAGGAGAATGTCTTTGAGAAATATCTAAAAATGTAAACAAGTTGTTTTCATTATTGTTGTTTGTGCATCTTATTTCCATTCGTTCAGGCGGAGTAGTTGTTGATCGTGTATTTGTCTACCCGGTATTTTTTTTAAGCTGCACTTTGTTTTTGCTTGTTTACTTTTTTGTCCGCTGCACTTTGTTGTTGACTGTTTACATTTCTATACCTTATATTTTTTATGCTGATGTTGTTGCTATATTATTTTTTATTCATTGATCTTGTAAACAAGCCTATTATTTTAGTTGCTATATTTTATTTACTTATTCATCGATCACGTGAACAAGTCAATTGTTTTATTTTTGGAGCTTTTGTTTATCATTCCATAGATGATCAAGTCCATTGTGTTATGTTTGGAGCTTTTGTTTATTATTTTAATAACACCATTTCCATTTTCATAACACTATTTTTTAAAATTTTTATTTTTAATATTAAAATTACTAATATTATTGTTTATAAAAATTCTAACTTTGTCACTAATCGGCACTTAATGACCTAGTTAGCCAAACGTCCACGTAAGTAACGTTACTTTTTTATCATTTGGAGAGCAATTTAAAATGCTTACCGAAATGTAATGTTTCGTTAATAAAACGAAACGATATGTATAAAACAGAATTGCTTAACGTTTTTACGAAACATTTGAACATTAGTAACGGGACTATTACATGCGACACAAATGCCCTCTTTGGTACTTTTATGCGCATTTATACAAAACTTAAAAATTTTTACTTATACATATGTATATCCGTTGGGTGTAGCTGATTCCTTCTGTGATGCTGGCATTATGGCCGTTTTTGAGAATATCATTACCAGGGATAATGTCAAATGGGATATTAGTAGCTTTGAGCCGTTCAAGTCGTCTGGTCCAGATGGTATCTTTCCGGCTCTGCTTCAGGATGCTGGTGATATATTACACGAATATCAGGTGGACGTGTACAGAGACTGTCTCCGGTGGTGTGATATACCTGAGGGTTGGAAAGATGTGCTCGTGGTGTTTATACCAAAAGCTGGTAAACCCAGTCACATCGGCCCTAAGGATTATAGACCGATATCACTATCATCCTTTCTGTTGAAAGCTTTGTAGAGACTTATCGATCTATATTTAAGATCAAACATTGACCGGTCTTTGTTGTGTGGGTCGTAACATGCTTAAATTAAGGATAAGTCTGTTGAAGGCGCTCTTCATGAAGTGACTGGTGTTGTTGAGGCGAATTTGGCTAGGGGTGAGTACATACTGTCGATTTTCCTTGATATAGAGGTGGCCTTCAATAACGTTACCACTTCTTCTATTGAGAATTCACTAAGAGATGTACATGCCTCAGATTTTCTGGTACGGTTTGTCACCCACATATTGGGTAACAGACTAATCCGATCGAATCTGGGCGGCTGTTCTGTCGTCAAGCGTGCGACCAGGGGTACACCACAACTAGTGGTATCCTATCCCCTCTTTTGTGGCTCTTGGTTACTAATGTTGGTCTGAGGCTCCTAGAAAGAAGGGACATTAGAGTTGTAGCATATGCCGACGATGTGGCTATTCTTGTGGGTGGAAAATTTTTGCCAACGCTGGGGGAACTGATGGAGTCTGCTCTTGGAATTTTATCCTCTTGGGCAACGAACAGTGGTCTGGGGAAAAATCCAAATAAGACGAAAACGAAACACCGAGGAAAGAATGAAGAAGAGACTAAATGCTTTCTACCAGTGTAGGAACTCCATAGGTAATAACTGAGGTCTCCCGCCTAGGCCCATTCGCTGGATATATCTGGCGATTGTTAGACCGGTTGTTACTTATGGTTGTGTTGTCTGGTGGTGGGCCCTAGATAAGAGTTTTCAACGGAAAATCTTGGATAAGGTTCAGCGGATTGCCTCTTTGAGTATCACTAAAGTGAGGAAGAGTTGTCCTCAGGCTGCTCATGATACTATGCTCTGTTTGACTCCGCTTGACTTATATGTCAATAGTGAAACTCTACAGATTTACTATTATCACAGTCACCAGTACTAGTGACATTTTATACCCCAGCCAAGGTTATTTACTATAGACATATAACGTGTGCGTGTCATTTGAAATCTACTACTGACGTTAGTACTATTGACTATATAGTGAATATGTACTCCTTTTGGGACCATATGTAGACATTGGAACCAGCGAATCAATAGTACAATTTAGCATTTCTAGTCTACACTTTTGGTAGTTTTCTGCAGTAAAAGACGACAATAAAATTAAAATTTTTGTAAATATTCGACATTTTATTAAAAAAAAAGGTACGATTTCATTGTTATAGCCTTTTCTTAAATTTAAATATGAAAACTAAAAAGATATTACTAATTACACACATGCTACACACACAATCAAAACTTACACACAATATGTATAATTACACACAAGGTGGCAACTCTGTTTGGAATACGAAATACACAATACAGCATAGCATTGAGCGTTCACAAACAACCAAGTGTATTCAATACAACATACACGATACAAAGTCGTGTGAATCGGCTATATACATATAAGACTTATAAAGTAATTTGAAGTCGCCGTAGTCTAGGAAGTAGTGTATTAAACGTAAGGCCAGAATTCTTCTCAGCAGATTTCTGGCAAAAACTCTGAGAGTAAATAAAATTGCCATAAAAAGTTACTCAAAAAAATCTGTCGTTCGGAGACGACTTTAAACTGTAGGTCCTGCCACTTTTGTATAAAATTAACACACACAACATGACTAGTGTGAGAAACTAGGTCAATAATCCTGACTGAAGGGTTCTAATGACCAATTATGTATGTATGTAATGTAATTTGATACCTTTTCGAATAGGATTGATTTTTAAGAGTGAAAAATCGTTTGAAATCTTTTATCTTAGACAAAAAAGCTTTTAAAAGCTAGCAATTTCTCGTTTATAGATTAAAATACTAATTTTCAAACCGATATACACTTAGGTTTCGTTTTATGCGAATTCAATTATGCGATTTTTTTGGAATACATCTATCGCATAAAACGAAACCTAAGTGTATATCGGTTAATATAAAAATTAGCTTAATATAAAAATTAATGATTCGTTCCAAAATTCTGAAAAATCGCATAAATTCAAATTTTAATTGAAAAATCAAAGCAAAATCGCATAAAAAAATTCAACAAAAGTATATTTTTTTATTTCATCTCTTTAATAATAAAAAAAACTTCTAAAAAATAAACATAAAAAAAATATTAATTCATTATTTACAGAAAAAAAATGATCCAAGAAATCCTAATATATATTATAAATCTTTCTGTAAGTCTGTTTTTTTGTTTGTTAGTCAATCACGCCTGAACGCATGCTCCGATTTTCTTGAAATTTGGGATATTGATCGGGCTTATCAGGTGCAGGTTATAGGCTATAAATCTTTTCACAATTTTGACCAAAAGAGGAGAAAAAATGGGACAAATGAGGAAGAAATGGTAATAGGTTATTTTTTACGATTTAGCTTGGTTAACTTTCGCAAATAGCTATTGGAGGTGTTTTTCTAAAGTTGAACCCAAAGTGGTCCAAAAAGGGAGAAAGGGGCCGAAATGAGTGCAGGTTATCCTAATCCCAATATCCTAATCCTAATATATATGTTAGTCTGTTTTTTTGTTTATTAGTCAATCACGCCTGGACCGATTTTCTTGAAATTTGGAAAATAGATCGGGCTTTTGGTGGTGCAGATTATAGGCAAAAAATCTTTTCAAAATTTCTACCAAAAGGGGAGAAAAAATGGGACAAAAAATGGTAATCTATAATTTTTTTAGCTTGATTAATTTTCCTAAATACATAGCTATTGGAGGTATGCCGTTTCTAAAGTTGAACCAAAAGGGGTCCAAAAAAGGGGAAAGGGGTCGAAAACGGGCAAATTGAGTGCAGGTTATCCTATTCCTAATCCTAAAATCCTAATATAAATTATAAATCTTTCTGTAAGTCTGTTTTTTTGTTTGTTTGTTTGTTAGCCAATCACGCCTGGACCGATTTTCTTAAAATTTGGGATATAGGTCGGACTTTTATCGGTGCAGGTAATAGGCTATAAATCTTTTTAAAATTTTGGCCAAAAGAGAAGAAAAATTGGGGCAAATGGGGAAAAATGGTAATAGGTAATTTTTTACGATTTAGCTTAGTTAAGTTTCCCAAATAGCTGTTATAGGTATTCCGTTTCTAAAGTTGGACCAAAATGGTCCAAAAAGGGGCGAAAAAATAACCCGCGCAATGCCTTGACCGATTTTCTTGAAATTTGGGATATAGATCGAGCTTTTGTCGGTGCAGGTTATAGGCTATAAATTTGTTCAAAATTTTGACCAAAATTGGTGAAAAAATGGAATAAAGGGAGAAAAAATGATAATAGGTAATTTTTTACGATTTAGCTTGGTTAAGTTTCCTAAATAGCTACTGGAGGATTTCCGTTTATAAAGTTGGACCAAAAGGTGTCCAAAAAGAGGGAAATAGGCGAAAAACGGGCAAATTGAATGCATTTATATTTAGGACTTAGAGTATTCAAAAAACTGGGTTGTTTGATAGGCCGGTTTCCGAATAATTTTAAAAATTGCATTTTTTAAATAACCGGTTTCAAAACAGGATTTTTATTTATTGTTATTTTTATAACCCGCGCAACGCCGGGTACAATCTGCTAGTAATAAATAAATAATAAACTGAAGTTTATAATTTATTATGAATGCACGATCAATCATTCGTTTTGGAATTGGTTAGAAACCACTTTTATCATTACATACCTATCAGGTAGTTCAAATGTATATGTATATGTAGGGGACTAGATCAACGAATTTTTAAAAAGTTTAATTGTTCCTTCTAAATAAGAGTATTGTTTATGACTCAGTTGATTTGCTGATCGGTTATGAAAATACTATTTTATTGCCAAATTGTAATAAATTTTAATCATTAGCCCAATTCACGATCTTGTGGAAATGATCTTGCATCATTGCATTTCCAAATGGTTTAGTATATTTTTACACTACACAATAACAAAATATACAGAAATACTCTTGCTAGAGTTTATAAAATAAACAATACTCAAAACCATAGTTTATATTTAGTCAACATTTTGCAACACTGACAGCTGAAAATTTATTTATTAAAAATAATAAAATTCGTAAGCGAGTCAATGAAATGAAAAGGGATAAACCCAACAAAAATTGATCCGACGAGGATGTTAATAAAATAATTCAATATCTTCGAGAAGCTCCGGAGGTATTAAAGAGTCCAATATTTGTTCCTTCAAACTTCCATTAGACATTTTTATAAATTGTTAACAAATATCATAAAATTAAAATCAAATATTTATTTTTCATTTTTGACAATCAGCTGGGCATTTGAGTTTTACGATTGGCCTTGCAAATGCAACCAGTAATATTTGTTCACAATTAATAGGAAATATTTACAATTGCATAAATACAATCGCAAAAATATACGAGATTGTGAATTGGGCTAATATATTTATTTGCAGAATTACAATAAATTATTCTAAATGTATTTCGTAATAATAATGCTTTGGACTTATGCATTTTGTCGCGCGTGTAAGAAATTCCAAGAAACATGAAACCCCAGACAAATTCAATGCAAATAAACTTGAAAGTGGTTTAAGGTTGTTGTTAAAGTAAAAGAATTTAATGAAAACAAAAACTATTTTCTTTTACCATAATTTGAATTAACGTTGAAATCAAAAATAAGGAAAAATGCATAAATCCAAACAAATAAAAAATTACATGAACTCAGCTATATAAGGTTGTTCAACCAACTTCGTGCAAGCATATATACGCAGGTATGTTTGTATATTTATACAAACGTACATGTGCACATACGTATGAAAGAAATTCATTGTGAAGGTCTGAACAAGTATTAAAGTGCCAGTTATAAAAAAGAAGCAGCTCCTTTAAATCATAAGAAAGGATTGACTTTTGAAGGTTTTCATTGGCAAAGTTAGAGAAATCTGATGCTAATCATTTGCCTTTTCAATTGGAAACAAACTATAACGATTGATTTTCACAAGCATAGAGATCTGATAGAGTTAGAAGTCGTTTTTTTTTAGCTCAGCTACGATAAAATTAGTGATTGTTAATATTGAAAAGTAACATAAACAAAATACATATACCCAAAATACAAAAACCAAGAATATGAAGAAAAACAATAAACACGTCACGATTTATTGTTTATATCTTACAATTTTGACCTTATAAGAAGCCCTCAAACAGGAACTTTTCAATACAGAGATTTCGAGAATATAGATTATCAGACTCTTGATATTGCGTTATTATCTCTGGATAATATTTATTTGATAACAACCTAAGATATCTTTATGATAAGTATATCCGTACAAAATCGAAAACCCTATACCGTAGGGTAAACCTTGATTTACTTCCGAAATTAAAACTCTAATTGAAATCAGGAATCATGCATACTCTAGATGGAAACGATTTAACACTCCAGAGTTTTATAAAATTTTTAAATCTGCAAGAACTGCTACGAATGCTAAGATAAGAAATTCCAAGTCTATATTTTATGGAAATAATTTGCGAAAAAGTATTGACTTAAAAAGAAAATGAAGAGAAATTCATAAGATGATTTTAGTCAATCGTGACAATGTCAACGCGGAAGTAATAGATGTCAACGAAGCAAATCATCAATTTTCGAATATTCCCAAGCCAAATAGAAATATTAACTTTTATGACAACGTAATCCTAAGTCGGCAACAAACACATGAATTCAATTTTATGAGCTTTACTCAAGAGGAGGTGATGGATCCTTTCTTAATGTAAAATCGAATGCTGTTGACTATGATGGAATGGAGGTTTGTTAAAATCACATTGCCTTATACAATCACCTATTTTACTCACTTGTTTAATACGATACTTACCACATTACTTTCCCATCTGTGTGGAAACATGACAAAATTGTTCCGATTTTAAAGCCGGATAAGAGTTTTCGGCCAATTACCATCTTGCCGTATTTATCAAAGGTTTTCTAGAAATTAATACATCCTTACATACTAACTCCTTGTTTAATGGAAGGCAATCTGGTTTTAGACCCAAGCACGGCTGCATTAGTGCTTTAGTTGATGTGACTGAAAAAATCAGATTACATGGTAATAGTACGACATTTCTTATACTGCTTGACCATTCAAAAGCATTTGACACAGTACATCATTCCCTTTCACTCCATAAATTGAAACATATGTGCAATTTTTCCCCAACTGCGTTAAAATTATTATCATCTTACTTAAGTAATAGAAGCCAAAGTGTTTATCATGACTCAAATGTATCGAGAAGTTGTTCAATGCCAAGAGGTGTACCACAAGACTCCATACTTGGTCCACTTTTATACTCCTTATATAAGTACATTGTCAAGATGATGTGCAACATTACGTTAGTTGTGATGTGGATGATGCGCCTAATTGTATACGTTTAATAAACCAGGACTTACATAGAATTTACTTATGGGCATCTGCAAATGGACTAAGCCTAAACCCCAAGAAATCAGCTGTTTTAATTATTGGACAAACAAAAACTTTTGTGACGTATCTTCCTCATATCATATTAATAATAAAAATATTGTTGAATCTTTTAAAAATCTAGGAGTAATTATCAACAAACAACTCAATTGGTCGGATCACGTTAAAACTAACTGTGGAAAAACGTTTGCTATGCTTCGCAATCTTTGGATGACGCAATATTTCACACCAATCCATATCTGAATGCTTTTAGCCAAAACTTACTTGTTGGCAACTTTAATTTATGGTTGTGAGCTGTTTGGTAGCTGCGATGCCGTTAGTAAGCGCAGGCTTAATGTCACTTTTAACAATATTGCACGATATGTATTTGGTATTAAAATGAATAGCAGCATATTACATTATGCCAAACAAATTTATTATATCACGATTGATAATTTCCTGAAGTGCCGAGTACTACTGCTTTTGGATAGAATTATTTATAATCACAATAACAATTAATATCCAATGTAAGCCATTTTAAAACTGCAATATTTAAGCACTTTGCATAGCTTGTGTTTCTTTTCTGTTCTTTTATGTTATATTTGTCTAAAATGTTCCCTTAAAAAAAAAAATTTTGTGTAATGTAGTTTAACTTTTGCTTTTCTTAAATTTATTACGTTTCTGAAATTAACTTTATTTACTATCATATTTCAACTTTTATAATATTTTAAAAAACCTACATGACAATTACCTAACCAATACTTTAAAATAAGAATTGTTCTTGTTGTATTGAATTTACTATAAAAAAATAAATATCGTAAATTATTGAACACATAAAAAAAATGGTCGTAAGTAAGTGCGAATAGTCCTAAGTCGGGGACTACCTGTACTTCATAATAAAAAAATATGTATATAGAAATGTTCTTTATTTTACTTACTCTGTATGCATGAAGAATAGCAATTAAATCGGAACCGGAACCATTAGCCCAGTACAATTTACTTATGAAAGAGCTAACTTCTTTACAACGATTAAAGTTTTGAAATCTGAATATTGAACGAACACTTAGACCCGCAGCTTTAAACATAAAAAACACAAATTAAATTATTTCGGTATTTTAAAGAGGAATACAATTTACCAATAATAATTGATTCCTCTAATATACTAAATGCGTATCCCATTAATATTAAACGAGACAAGTGTACATCCAACGGCAAACAAGCCATAACACGCCCCAGGTATGTTATATCACCATCATCTGCGGTATATATGCCAGCTGCGTATTTATACAGAGCACCAATTTCTTTTAAAGTAATTATAGTATTTTGAATATCTTGCAAATTTGGAGGATTCATTGCTAAGGCCAGTACATATGGGGGAGAGCCCATCTCTAATAATTTAGATTTTAGTACAATATTTTCCAAAGGACAACGTAACATTTCAGGTTTACTAAAGTCCTCCATAAAATCCTAAAAATCAAAACATTTGTAATCTTTTTTAGATTCTTAATACATATACATACTCCATAAAAATGACGTGGTACTAAACGATAAACGCGTCCATTCATTACACGTCCAGCACGACCTGCTCTTTGTTTACAATTTGCCCGCGATGCCCACTGTATTTCTAATTTAGAAAAGTTAGTTGATGTATCCGTTACCAATAACTTAGTTAGACAAAAGTCTATTACTGAAATGCAGATTAATATTTAAAACAGTAATATTAATAGCTCAACTCTATTTATTTGTGTATTCATAGTTGTTACCATATTTAACATCTGGAACAGTTATCGAACTTTCGGCAATATTAGTAGCAAGAATAACCTTTCTAAAGCCAAACGGAGGTCGTTTAAACACTTTCACTTGTTCGTCGGGTGATATAACTGAATGCAAACGTATTGGGTACAAAAGTACTTCTTTACTAGAAAAAAAAACATTATAATTAATTGCATTATAAATATTATACATATATATTGGACTAAGTGTATCCACTTATAACCCCAACGGGGGGAAAGCCACTTCTACCATACATAGACATTTTCAAAAATATATTCTTAATTTACTAAAATTAAAATTTTTATAATATCAAATTCTAGAGATAGAAACAAAAGCAGATATATATGCCATTTGTTATATAAAGCGAAAGACATAAAACGCTTAAGGATATCTCAAATAGGTCAAGCAAAATTATTATTTACACCCACACCTCACTTTCAAGTCGTTCCGTTTTACGTTTTTCGAAGTTCCGTAGCTGCTGAATTAGTACTAACTTTCATTGTGCGTCTTTAGATTTTCGAAATTGCATTGTTTTGGATTCGAGTTTTGTTTTTTGAAATTTTGAGAAGATGGCACGACTTTTGTTTATAATTGAGCCTTGCTATCAAAACGTGCGGATTCCCTTTCTAACTAAAAATAATAGTTGTATTTTCACCTTGTTTTTCTAGTTTTAGAGTTCAGTTGGCAGCAAAAATATGAGTAAGAAGAAGACTGACTCACTTCTACCATTCAATACACAATAGCGATTCTCACAGGCCACTGAAAATTTGGTAGACATGTCGAAAGTGCTGGCATTCTGGCAAAAGACATAAAATAGTGGAAGTTCTTGACCTCACAGTTTCTAATATCTTTGACCGAGTTCTTTATAATAAAGACTTATTTTTGTATAAACGTGTGAAATATCCCTAGGATACCCCTGCTAAAAAAAACAAGAGCAGTGGGTTTGTCCAATTCCGAAAACGAAGGTACAGAACTTTAACCAATATTAGTAATAAGGACGAATCAACACATCGAACCAATAGTCATTTAGTTTAGTATGTAATACTTTTCCAGCTTATGAAATAAACACCTCTTTCAATAATAAAATCATCTGGTCTTGTTGATTTAAAAGGTTCAAACACTAACAAGACAATGCCAAGGAGTAGATGAAGCATTTTAATGAGAAAGACAATTTATCTAACATCACGCCTCTGAATGCAATCCAGATTTGTACTAGACGAAATCATTATTCTATTACGGCAAGAACAGGTTTTATTATCTGTTTAATGTCATTTAAGCTCTCTTTTCTTGATCTTAGAAAGTTCCCCCTATATATTAGGCATTTTATTTTTTTAATCAAAACCTAGTCCATTCTTAATAAATTTTACACCATATAGTTTTGAGAATATACCCAGATCAATATGATTGATTAAGGAATATTATATTTTAATTCTGGTTCTGTAATAGCATTATTCAAAGCCCTAATCTTGTTTACCAACTCATAATCAATTACATTATTTAATATTATTATTATACTTACTTGTCAGTATTTTTAAGTTGAAGTAGCTTTTTGTACATTTGATCAATTTCATTTATGCCTGGTAAAAATATAAGTATAGATTTATTATTATTTTCATTACTATCAGTTTCAATGCGGAAAGCGTCATCTTGTTTTTCCAAGTTATCAATAATGATTATTAACTTTAATGCCAAATTATACATTTCCATTGATATTCCCGGGTTATTCAGACTTACTTCTGCATTCTGAAAATATTTTATTCATATATTAAACAAAGAATTTATAAATTTTCGTCGTGCAAATAGGTGTTAAACGTACCAAAAATACATATAAATATAAAAAATTAATATAATAATAAATATAAATAATTTATGCATATGTACAAAATGTACATACATATATAAAATATACATGTCTATACCCAGTTAGCATTCGGAAGATTGTTTTTATAAAAATCACCTTGCTGACTCTCTTTAGAATACTTTTGGTGATCAAAAACTTATTAGTCAATTACACGATTAAAAAAGGACTCAGAAATCATTCGTGTCAATGAGTAAAATGAGATCGATTTAAAATACAACAAAAAATTTTATTGCATTCGGAAATTAAGCATCCAGACGTTTATAATGTGACTATTATTTCCGATATTTATTATTATATTCTATATATACTGAAGATTGAAAAACGATTAATCAAAAACAGATCATGCAGGGGTTTGAAAAGTGATTGTAATTACGTATTTTATGATCATATTTTGCTCAAGTAGATGATTAAAAACTGCTTTTCTGTACAAATTTTCTTTTATGTAAAAAATGGCTATGAAATGAAGTAAAAATTTTTAAATTGAAAAATTTTCTTTGTTTTTTAACGAAAAACAATATTTCTTTAAATAAACTTTGATGTCTGATGTACATACACCACGAATGTAAACTTAATATTCTTTCTTTTCGTACTTAACGTTCACACGAATGTGATTTGTGAAATCACTGTATTGTAAACGTAGGACTCAGTAAACCTAATAAAAACTGTTGAAGAGAGTAAAATAGAATCAGGGACCTTAACTGTTATAACTTTTATCGTAAAAGTCAAAATTAGAATTATTTTTTGATTTTTATTTTTTCGAGCAAAAATAACAGTTGTTTTTGACTTTTATTTTTTCGAGCAAAAATAAAAGTAATTTTTTGACTTTTGTTTTTTCGGGTAGAAATAAAAGTTATTTTATGATTTTTATTTTTTCGAGTAGAAATAAAAGTAATATTTTTTTTATTTCATGATGAATTCATAATATTTATTAACATTTATTGCAAAACTTAATTCTAAACATTTTTTAACATAATTTACTTAAATTGTTTTAAAGAATTTTTTAATAAATATTATGAATTCATCATGAATTAAAATAGAAACGACTTTTAATTCTGCTCGACAAAATAAAAGTCAAAAAATAACTTTTATTTCTGCTCGAAAAAATAAAAGTCAAAACTTAACTTTTATTTCCGCTCGAAAAAATAAAAGTCAAAAATAACTTTTATTTCTGCTCGAAAAAATAAAAATCAAAAAATAACTTTTATTTCCGCTTGAAAAAATAAATCTCAAAAAAAGCTTTTATTTCTGCTCGAAAAAATAAAAGCCAAAAAATAACTTTTATTTTTTTTTTTTTTTCTAAAAAATAAAAATTAGGTTTTTAAAAAGCATCCCATTTTATAAAAATTTGGTCCAAGACAATCAAAATGGTATACTTGGTTCTGTTCTGCGACATTTCCTTGCGGTTGCTTTTTTTAATCGAAAATTTAAAAATAACAGTTATTTTCGGTCCTTGAATAGAATTATAAGTACGACTAATAAATGACTGAAATTTTAATCATAAATGACATAAAAACCAGTCCAAATTAATACGAACATGACTCATAAATGACAAGGACTCATAAAAGACTCGTATGCGATTAAACGATGACGGAAAGACGACTCGAAAAAGAGTCATAAACGAAAGTAAATAAGACTTTTTAATCGCGCAAAAGAATCGAAAAAATTTTCAAAATTGCTGGCTGGGTATACATATATAAAAAGAATGTGTGTTTATTTGTTTGTGGCTTTGTTTATTTGAAGTTTATAGACGGTTAAACGGCTGGACCGATTTTCTTGAAATTTTAACAGTACCTTCCTGTATGTCTGGAAGGAACTATGTATGGACGACTTTGACGTATATAGGAACAAAATGGGCGGATTGGCTATAGTGGTCGTGTTATCTCCCATAGCCTATACATATAAAAATGAATGTTTGTTTGTATGTACCTTATAGAATCGTAAATTATGCATTTGCAGGTGGCGCCACTGAAAATTACTTAAAATCAATTAAATCGTAAACTGTGCATTTAATCATGTGCATTTGATTATGTTATGATCCTTAGCAAAGTTGTTGCGCATGAGCCGATGAAGATTTCTAAGTTGGTATGACCAATATCCGATAGGTTGCAGCACTGAAAATTAATTAAAATGAATTAAATCTTAAACTGTGCATTTGACTATGTTATCATCTTTAGCAAAGTTGTTGCGCATGAGCCGACGAAGATTTCTAAGTTGGTATGACCAATTTCCAATAGGTGCTGCCATTGAAAATTACTCAAAATGAATTAAACCTTAAACTGTGCATTCTTTAACAAAGTTGTTACGTATGAGTCGACGGAGATTGGTGCGATTAATTTTCGATGGATGGCGTCACTGAAAATTATTCAAAATGAATGACAAGCAATTGGTCGACCTACACCTCAAGCACGTAAGAAAAGAGCATTACGAGCCTCAGAATCAGACGAGCACTGTGACTGGAAAATCTTCGAGTATAAGCCGCTGAGACCTGTTCGCATGAACCACTTGAACAACGAGAAGTGAGATTAGAAACTGATCAAATATGTACTACTAGGCCCCTTCATCTGAATCATCAGGACAACGGGAAACAAAATCAATATGATTCAAAATTAATGGGACATTTGTGTAATGCCTTTCCTTCAAATTTATGTTAGCTCGGGGCGCAGCAACACGTGCAGGGTACAGCTAGTACATCTATATATATAAAAATGAATATGTATTTGTGGGTGTATTTGTTTGTGGGTTTGTTTGTTTGAAGTTTATAGATGTCTAAACGGCTGGACCGATTTTTTTGAAATTTTAACAGTACATTCCAATATGTCTTGAAGGAACTATAGGCAATTTTTTGTTTTAAAATTTCAAGTAGGCGAGGTGCCACGCTCTCATACCCAATAAGTATTTAATGTAGGATATCTCATAAACTGCAAAAGCTAGATTCCTCAAATTTTTTAGGGACAACTTTGACATCTATATGAATAAAATGGGCAGACTTGCTATAATGGTCGCGTCATCTCCTTACAACCCTTCAGTCAGGATTACGACCTAGCTTCTCACACCACTTATGTTGTGTGCGTTAATTTTATACATGAGTGGCGGGACTTACAGTTTAAAGTCGACTCCGAACGACAGATTTTTGAGAAACTTTTCATGGCAATTTTTACTCTCAGAGTCTTTGCCAGAAATCTGCTGAGAGGAAGTTGCCGAAGAAATATTTTTCGTTTTGATGTCTGACCTGGGATACGAACCCGGGCCTTTCGTCTAATAAGCCAACACACTACCCACTAGACCACGGCGGCTTCTATAAATATATTAAAAAAAAAATATTAAATTAATATATCTAAGAAAATATAACAGAGTCCTAAAATTTTGTCGAATCCACTGTCGAATCAATATGAATATTTTAGACAAAAATCATCAAATTGTACACTGGGAGCACTGAAATCCATATGAATAATTTGTGAAAAAAAATTAGCGAGACCGTCCCATATACTTATGATACAAAAGTTCGTGTACATGGAAAACTATTAGAGCTAGAATCTAGAATTTTTGACACACATATGAACATTTCATGTTAGGGAAATAAATGGGCTCTATTTTTATATGAATTCTTATGGCGATTTCTTTATGCTGCCCTTTTGCTCTTCTTTTCTGAAAAAAATCCAATTTTGTAAATAAGGACAGCACTTTTAAAACAGCTGTTCTTGCTATTGTTTTGAAAAAATTACAAAAATTATTTGTTTTAAAAGTGGTGAAATGGAAGCAAAAGATATTATTATTTTGGGATATTTGTTGGACTCCTCTTCATCGTCAGATGTGGAGGGCATGTATCCATTATTATTAAAACGAAACT
The DNA here is from genome assembly GCA_014635995.1 of Sarcophaga peregrina. Classification (NCBI taxonomy): domain Eukaryota; kingdom Metazoa; phylum Arthropoda; class Insecta; order Diptera; family Sarcophagidae; genus Sarcophaga; species Sarcophaga peregrina. The sequence continues at coordinate 89,261,566 of CM025789.1, forward strand.
CTTGCCGCGAGTTAAAAATTTTGTTGAAAATGATTTACCAGTACCAGTATTGCACCGAATGTTAGTAGCAAATTTAAAAACAAACAACAGCTAATTATAGGTGTTGATAATTTTTTATTATAATGTATTATTATCCCAACAAAAAAGGTTTGAGAGGAGTTAACTTAAAAATAAACATTTATGAAAATTGTAATAAGAAGATTATTTATAAATACTTTTAAATGGAATTTGGTTATTATCTTTTGTACTAAAAATATTTCCAAAAAAATTCCAAAAATTAAATTTTTTATTTGATTTTTAGCAATTTCTATATAGAAATTCGAAAAAATGTATAATTAATAACATATTTTTTTATTTATTTATGTATGTCTATGGATAGTGCTCCTTACAGACTAAATTTAAATTTACAAACAATATATATAATTAATATTCAATTCAATTAATATTCAGATACAATGTAATTTTTCTCTTTAAAGAATAATTACTTTCGGATAGATCAATTAGATAATAAAGGCTATTAAACTTTAGACATATTTGACGAAAAGAGCCGTTGTTGGCATAGACAGAGCGATGAAAATGTATATTTAATAAATTAAAATTACGAGAAGGTCTAATTGAAACATTAAAATTCATTTTACGTAACAAATAATCAGAGTAGACATCTCCACGTATTAAACCCAGAAGGAAAGAGACACTTAGCATAATTCTCCGACTTTTCAGTGTAGGCATCTTTATATGAGCGATTCTTCTTTCATACGAAGGGAGAACAAAAGAGTTCCATCCAAGTACAGATTCAATTAAGTTACTGTAAATGAGAAAATGTGGATCCCATATAATAGGTCCATACTTAAGGATAGGGCGTACCAACGATATATGTAATTGTTTGGTCACGTAGGCATCAGTAAATTCCTTTGACCAGCGCTTTATAAGTCCTAAAGCACCATTTGCTTTGTTCGCCATCATTGATATATGTTCAGAAAACGTAGGCTGGCTTATGATCTAGCAAGATTCCAAGGTCAAGTATTTTTAAAACTTTTTCCAAAATTTTGTCTTTAAAATGATAAGAGGTATCAAGTTTAAATGCACGATGAAATGACATATGTTTGCATTTATTAAAGTTTAACTCCAACAAGTTGACATCACACCATTGACAAAAACGATCAATATCCTTCTGAAGAGTTGATAGACCGGATATGCTATCAGACGAATTAAAAATTTGTACATCATCGACATACATAAGTATATTAGAATGAATAATAACAGATGGCAAATCGTTTATAAATAATGTGAATAGTATTGAACCAAGACGGCTTCCCTGAGGCACTCCGGAGGGAACATCGATGACTTTAGATAGAGCATTTTCAAATTTCACTGCTGAGTTCTACTAGAAAGATAAGACTTCAGCCAACGTACTGCATTATTCCCAAAACCCATGCAAGATAGTTTATAAAGCAAAAGATCATGGTTGACTCTATCAAATGCTTTACTGAAGTCTGTATAGATAACATCAGTTTGTTGCCTATTGATGATCCCTTCAGTTACTTTAGTTGTTAATTCCAAGATATTAATAGAAGTTGGACATAATTTTCGAAAGCCATGTTGATATGAGGCGAAAATTGAAGATATTTGATGATATAAAGAGTCAGTCACAATTTTTTCAAAGAGTTTTTGAATTGCATTCAATTTTGCTATACCTCTGTAGTTAGAAACTTCCAATTTATTGCCAGCTTTAAACAATGGAATTATGAACGATTTTTTCCAAGCAGTTCAATGATTTATTGAAAATTGCCGTTAGGGGACCAGAAAGATTTTCAGTACAATGTCTAAGAATACAAGTAGATATACCGTCTGGACCTGGGGTAGGTGAGCTTTATAATGGTAATAGATTTTTTCGAACAGTTTCAGCAGTAATATATGAGATATGAATACCTGATGATTGGGATAAATTATAAGGATAGGAAGCTTGATTTTGGAATGATTTATAAGAATAAGTTGTTCCAAAAAAATCAACAAATAAATTACTTATGGACATTTCGTCGTAAGCACTGCGAGAATCAAATTTTAAGTAGTTCGGGTATGTGTTTATACGACGTTTAGAGTTAATAAATTTGTAGAAAGACTTTGGATTATTTTTAATTTTTGACTTCATTCGGTGTAAATAGTTGTTAAATGCCAATTTATTAACATTGATGTAATTAGTTCTTGCTATTGAATAACGTATATAATCGAGAGAGGAGCCAGATAACTTATATTTTTTGTAAAGTTTATTCTTCCTGTTTTTGATATTAGATAAGTAAGAGCTATTCCATGCTGGACCCTTATTATTACAAGCAAATTTTGTCGGAACTGATTCTGATATGCAGTGGTGTAATATAGCATATAAATTGGAGATAATATCATTGAGGTTATTTCCTGAATTTATTGAATCCCTATCAACATTCAATAATAAATAATAAAATTTATTGTAATCCATACGATGGAAGCAAAAGACTTTATAACGATGTTTTTTTTTCGAACTTCAGCTAGCACATAGATGTTCAACTCAATCGTAGGGTGAAAACGATTTTCAGGAGTGGAAATTGGATCACAACGTTTTATAAAGCAATCCTCCTTATCATTCACAAATATTAAATCCAGAATTTTAGAAAACTCATTAAGAGTTCCATTAATCAGAAATAGGCTCACATCACATAAAATATTAAAAAAATCGTCGAATCTGTCTTTATTCATTGATTGAACATAATATCCGTTCTCGAAATTCCAACGTACGGATGGGATATTGAAATCACCCATAATAATCAGCAAGTCTTTTGCACTAGCAGAGGAGGCAGCTGTTTTAATAGCTTCAGCATGTTGAATATATAAATCCTGCGGAGATGAAGGAGGAATATAGGAGCACGTTATGGATATTCTACGACTCTTAAGTTTAATAATAGCGGCAATAAATTCAATATTAGGTAACGAGCCAGTTAAAAGAAGTTCGGATGAAAGAGTACTAAAAACAGCTATGAGGACACCACCACCATAAGAGCCACGATCACGACGATAAATATTATATTTATTACAAAGTATTTCGGTGTTTAAAAAGCCAGTATATCGTAATTGCAGTCTAAACTTTCTAAATATAAATTTTAAAGTTTTGTTCTTAAACCTCGAACATTTTGATAAAGTAATGATAATGAATCAGGTGAAATGAAATTTAGTTTTTTGAAATATTTTGTACTTGGCGAGGGAGTATACCAATTCTATTAGTTATGATTTTTTTTTTCTCTATACACGTATTCTCGAACTAAAGTATTTGCAGGCCAGAAATGAGGGTCCATAATGACATTGAAATAATCTTGTAAGGTGGATACTTTAAACGATGAAATTGACCTGGATGTAGTAAATGCAAATTTCTGGATTAATATATCAATATTTCGGCCAAGTTTAGATCTGATATAATAAGCAACATCCTCCAAATTTGTGTCATAAGCCAACCTTGAAACAAAAATATTCTTCCTTGGGGAACACCTTGTAGTGGTCTATGACCAATTTGATTGTCCATTATCCCGTTTATTGGCTAAGTAATAATTGGAAAGAACAGACGATATTTAATGATGTTGATGATGTAAAAGTACCAGCATTAACAGTAACGGAATTAGCAGAGGAAGGAACCAATACAGTGTTTATTGAGAGATTTTCTGGTAAATTATGCGTCTTTTTCTTAGTCTTAGGTGAATTGTTGCAGTCTAAACTAATAAATTTATCCAAATTTTGAAAATTATTAAATAAGTTTTCAAATTTTGCCAGTTTAGATTGTACTGACAAAAATTCCTCATTAAGCTGCTCAAATTCACTCTTCTGGCTTTTAAGAAATGTATAAAATTCAATATTAATTTTTTTGCAGTTCACACAAATCCAGTGTAGTGACTTTACCGGATCCAAAAGTGCATCTGCATACCGCGATTTGAGAGGTGTACATTTCAAATGAAAATTGCCCAAGCACAACCAGCAAAAAATCATTCGAAACAGTCCATATTCAAAACACAGAAAAAAATATAGTTAAATTTAGTGCGTGGAAATAAAGGTTCGCTGGGTAGTAATTATTCAGCAAAAAAGCTGATATATGGCGTTACTAATAAACTTTATCAAGTTCACAAACCAGTTCTGATATAAAACTTAAAAACGGCAACCTTTCACAGCGACAGATGTAAATAATATTATCAGGACGATCAACAACTTTCACGGATGTAAAATTTAAGTATATTCACACTTTTATTTATGTATGTATTGTAAAAACAAGCAAAAGGCAAGAGAACAAACACTTGTTACATATAAATATATTTGTGTTGATAAAAATATGTTATAGTTATTGTTGTATTACATATTTTATTAAGTTTATAATAGGTTTGTTAAGTATATTCGTTTGGTCGCTTATATTGTTATTTTTTATATAGTTATTTTAAAGTTATTCACGTACACTTTATGATTTAGTCAGAATAAACAATAATAACTTTCAAATTTTATTTTTAAATTTAAATTATCAAGAGCACAAAGCAAAACACAACCAGACACAACGAGATAATATCAATAACATATTGTGCCAATTAAAGGGATTTGAAAACATTGGCATTTGCATAAAAATAAACATTTTAACTTGTCTGATCCCAGACCCCTCGGTAAAAATGTTATTATTTTTTTATTTAAAACATATTCTGTAAAGTTAGCTTTCCGAAAATAAAAAAAATTAATTTGATTAGAAATTATTTGGATAATTAAAAAAATATATTTTTATTTGCTATACAATGATTAGTTTCAAAATCGTTAACTAAGTAAAAAAAACGTTAAATTTATATTAAACTACGAAAATAATTGCATAAAGGGCAATGATTTTTGTTCTTTTATAATCGTTTAAATTCCAACACATTATGAGGGTTCGTGTAACCTTTAATAAGTGCTAAAAAATCTGTTGGCAACATTACTTTGGCAGAAAAGAAATCACCATTAGACAGAAAGTAAATATTAAACATGATAAACTATTGCAGCTATAGTCATGTGTATTGACTGTTCATTCCAATACCATAATTAACAGTAGACACAGACCATTGATAACACTATACTGCCTTAATTTATTAACTACCACAGCATACATAATTTTTTACAGAACCAATTGTTATCTGTGGTTATATAATACAGACCAAACCTTTATGGTTATCATAATAAAAAATATTAAATATTTTCTATTGTCCAAAATTTTGTATCTTGAAAATAATAAAAATTTGACCTGTTATGGTATATTTGCCTATTACTGATTGAAAGGAAGTATTAAGTAGTACTTACAATCTTTTTCACAAATCATTTGAACCTCAGATTCTTAACGAGTTAAACATTAAGTTTGTGAGTGATCATATTGTGATAAATTAAAAACAAAAAAATGCCATCTAAAAATATTCGCTATCTAAACGCACTAAAAATGCAGTTAATTTACAAACACAAAAAGCTGACGAAACTATCGAAGAAAGTGATATTCGTCTGAGTGTCGAAAGGTCTAGAGCATCCACATCTAGAGCTGCTGAGGTGCCAGTTCAACGTAAAGAATGTTTAGAAAGAGAAATAATACGATTGCAAAGATCAGTAGCTGCAGAAACACCACATCAACGAGAAATACCTGTAGACTACGAGCATCAACATCTAGAGCTACTGAGGCACCTGATCAACGTGATGCACGTCTCAGAAGAAAACGATCCAATCATCAAAAACTGAAGAGACGCCGGATCAACGCGATGTACGTGTAGAAGGAAAGAGACTACGAGCATCAATATCTAGAGCTGACGAGGCTGACGAAACTCTCGAAGAAAGTGATGTTCGTCTGAGTGTCGAAAGGTCTAGAGCATCCACATCTAGAGTTGCTGAGGTGCCAGTTCAACGTGATGAATGTTTAGAAAGAGAAAGAATACGATTGCAAAGAGCAGAGCTGCAGGAGCACCAGATCAACGAGATGTACATGTAGACTACGAGCGTCAACATCTAGAGCTACTGAAATACCTGATCAACGTACGTCTCAGAAGAAAACGACCCAATCATCGAAAACTGAAGAGACGCCAGATCAACGCGATGTACGTCTAGAAAGAAAGAGGTAGTGTTAAAATGTCAAGAAAATCGGTCTAGCCGTTAGCTGTCTATAGACTTCAAACAAAAATATAGATATAGATATCGTTAGGAGTAGCGAAGCACACAGGGTTTTAGCTAGTATAAGTATAACAGGAAATAAAAAATAAATAAAAGAATATATATACAGTGAGCAAAAAAATGTGTGCACTTATTGTAAATGTTTGAAATCTTGCCGGTATGGCAACTCTTCTATTACAATATGAACATCGTTACTCTTTTCCTTTTTTTCTTATGTTTTAGTTTTCTCTATACACTTGTAATAAGCTAGACATACTTCAAATAAAATATAATATTCTTACTTTATAAAAACTCTGTTTGCATAAATTTTACAACAGTAAAAAAACCATTGAATAAATTAATCCACATGATTTTCTTAAGGATGACTTTCTAGAAAATTCAGTCGCCATATTGAAAAATCACCACTTGTTTGCTTAAAAATGCGAGAAATTCTTAGTTTCGACAAATATTTTCTTACTACGTAACCAATAGAGAAACGTTTATAATCAGAATATAGTTTTTAAGCTTTTTTTGGTCTTAAAGACAATAAATTTCTTTTTATTTTTAATTTAATTTTTTGTACAAAAGTTAATTCGAGGTAGTAAGTGTAAAGTTTTTTTGCTCACTGTACGCAAACAATATGTTTGACATTTATGTGTACTGATAACACCACCTTCTATGAATCCGCCTTGCATATGGCGAACAATAAACAAACAAAACAAGGCAAATTCATAGAAGGTAGCATTGTCTCAACTACTGACGAATTTTGGAACGTCAAAATTTTGTTGTATAAAAACATTTTGGCCGTATAATAACATTTTCTCCACCTGGGTAACAATCTTGTCGCGATGTGGGGGCTTAAGTGTACTTCGATCCACTCTGTGACCCATAGTGGATTGGAGTGCATGACTAAAGGTTACCCTAATATCGTGGGAAGACTTTGCTCCGGATTGACGTCGTATTCTCTCTTTTCGGACCGTCGGATCACGTATATTTCTTATACCCCTAATCCGAAGTGTTAAGCGACCCGTGCTTATCGGATGGTTTGCAGTCGGGGGTCTAATCTGACTGTATTATAAAGGAGCCTCACTGATACCTGGGCGCCTCAGTGAGTATTAGGTTTTCTACCAAGTCCTTGTCATGCTAGCGGGGGCTATGGCATGATTGACCTCCTTTCCCCCTTACTCGTGGGACCTATATGAATTATGAATTTCCCAATTTGTCTTTTGACTACGGATTGGACGTGACCCAGCTCATTGCGCAAATCCAGGCGAGTATCGTTGATAACAACAACGAAATCGTCAGGAATTTCGCCCCAGCTGGCATGAGGATCATGACTGTAGAGGAGATCTTTAGTGAGGCGAATGCTTTGGCAATCCCCACTTCGACGGAAGATTTGTGCGTGGAGTCAGACCCTGTCTCCCCACTATCGGATGAAGACGGTGACAATACAGTCATCGAAAGGCTCCCCTTCACTCGGGTCCAATTTGCTACTGGGAGCAATGAGGTGGGGTTTTTCCCTTTAAGGAACCCTCTTGTGGGACGGGATGCTTCGGATCCCACCAATGCATCGGTTTTGCATTGCGTGGGAGGAGGTGATTCGTCTCACAAGGGGGGAAGGTCGGGGCGGAAACGTTCCGCTATGTACACTGAGAGGAAGTCGTATCGCAGGGCTTGCACGGTCTTGAGGAGATTCGCAAGCTGCGGTGTTGATTCCCTCTCTGTCAAGGAGCAGAGGATGCTGACTCGTCACAGAGGCACTGTTTCGCGGTATGAGTCCAAATACCCGGGCAGTGACCTCTCACGAGGCGCTGACTCTGGAAAGGAGGATGGTCCCTTGAGTGCCGATGGGAGCGTGATGCCAATTGCATCTACCTCTCAAGCAGCAAGCAAGGGGCATGAAGGTTCTACACCCTTACTCCCAACTGGAGCAAAGGAAAACACCAGAGTTTTCAAACCTCCGGAGAAGACAAAGGGTGATGGTGTTCCTTCTACAATGGATAAAGGAAAGGGGGTAGTAAATATCGCTAATCCTTTATCACAGAAGAAGGATGTAAGGTTGGGTGCGAAGGAGGTGGAGGGGCACTTTTCAGTAGATATGTCTTCTTTGCAAGAGGAATCGCATGAAGAGAGGCAGATCTGATGATGAGCCTTCCTCCAGCTCCAAGCGTCCTAAGAAACAGGATGACCTGGGAACTAACCCTTCCCTTCAGCTGGCTTTCATCGACAGGTCGGATTTGGATGGCAAAATCTCTCCTGAAAGGTGGAATCTAGTTGAAGAAAGGTTAATTGAATTCATTTTTGAGGAGAGTTGCGATGTCGAAGGGCATCAAGGTAGTGAACTGTGAAAACGGGGGAACTGTAAAGTTCCTTGTGGAATCAGTGAAGCGCCTTGGTGAACTCTGGCCTGGTGCTCGGTTGGAGGTGGTCCCTCAATCCGACCTCCCTCTACGTCCAATAGCGAAGGTATGGGTCCCGCCTACCTTTAGGCGGGTGAATGTCATACCAAAACTTATTGGAAAGCAGAATGATGGATTGAACACCAGCTCATGGGTAGTTGTCAACTCCCGGACTGGTAATGGTAGGAAAGGCTGCGATCTTAGGATTGCTATTGATCAGGATTCCCTTCAGTGGCTAAGGGCAAGGGGTGGTGTAGTGTTATGTGGGTTGGCACGTCTGAAATTCCGTTATCCGGACATAGTCGGTGTCAGATGACCCAGAGGAGGCTAAAAGTGGTGCAGATTAATTTGCATCACTGCGAAGCCGCCTCACACAACCTTTTAACCACCCTGCGCCGCCTTGAAGCTGATATCGCTCTTATCCAGGAACCCTGGATCCTTAGGGATAGGATCCTGGGTTTGAGCGATCCTGACTATAGGTTACTTGTTCCTGGAACAAGTGATAAGGTACGGACCTGTATTTTAGCTAGAAGTGGTTTGGACTTGTTAATCACTCCTTCCTTTTGTACAGGTGACGTAACAACTGTGGCCTACAGAGATGACCATGGGATCGATTTGATGCTGGCATCTGTGTACATGCCGTATGAGGCTGCATCCCCTCCTGGTGGCTTAATTGAACTACTGGTGGAGCATGCAAAGAGGAAAAGATGTCAGCTTGTCTTGGGTTGTGATGCCAATGCTCATCACACCCAATGGGGCAGTGCTGACATAAATACTAGAGGTGAGTCTATTTTGAATTTTATTATTCTTAATAGGCTCAGCATTTGTAACGCTGGTAACACGCCAACGTTTAGAAACCGTGTTAGAGAGACGGTAATTGACATTACGCTCACTAACATGGATAGGTCTATGATTAGGGACTGGAGGGTTTCAGATGAGTGTTCTTTTTCTGATCACCAACTGATATCATTCAGTATTAATCTATCTGGGGGCCTTAACAGGCCTTTTAGAAATCCAAGAAGAACCGACTGGATCAGGTATGAAAGGGCTGTGGAGGGGGAGCTTAGAGCCCTTAGGGGACGCTCCACTCCTGGCATCAATGATCGAGTTGGATCTTTGACGGATATTTTGTTGTCTTGTTATAGAGATGCTTGTCCTCTCACTTACCCGGGTAAGAGGAGCCAGCCTGCCTGGTGGAATGCGGAACTCCAGAGGCTCCGCCGTTGTACCAGGAGACTCTTTAATAAGGCTAAGAGGTCGGCCAGGGATGTGGACTGGTCTGCATATAGATCCAGTTTTAATGAATATAAGGGAGCAATAAAGCGCTCAAAGAGAACCACCTGGATGAGTTTCTGCAGTAGTATCGAGGATGTTTCTGATGTGGCTCGTTTCCGTAGGATGTTGTCGAAGGACCCCAAAGTCCTAGGCTTCGTCCAAAAGAACGATGGCATGTGGACATCCTCGAGAAAAGAAACCCTAGAGGTTCTATTGAGTACACATTTTCCCGATTGTGAGGATCCAGGAAGCTATCCGTTGGGTGTAGCTGATCCCTTCTGTGATGCTGGAACTACGCCGGTTTTGGAAGACATCATTACCAGAGATAAGGTCAAATGGGCTATTAGTAGCTTTGAGCCGTTCAAGTCGCCTGGTCCGGATGGTGTCTTTCCGGCTCTGCTTCAGCATGCTGGTGATATATTACACGAATATCTGGTGGACGTGTATAGAGACTGTCTCCGGTGGTGTGATATACCTGAGGTTTGGAAAGATGTGCTCGTTGTGTTTATACCGAAAGCTGGTAAACCCAGTCACATCGGCCCTAAGGATTATAGACCGATATCACTCTCATCCTTTCTCTTGAAAGCTTTGGAGAGACTTATCGATCTATATTTAAGGTCAAACATTGACTGGTCTCTGTTGAGTGGGTCGCAACATGCTTACATTAAGGGTAAGTCTGTTGAGAGCGCTCTTCATGAAGTGACTGGTTTTGTTGAGGCGAATATGGCTAGGGGTGAGTACACACTGTCGGCCTTCCTTGATATAGAGGGGGCCTTCAATAACGTTACCACTTCTTCTATTGAGAATTCACTAAGGGATATACATGCCCCAGATTTTCTGGTGCGGTTTATCACCAACATGTTGGGTAATAGACTAATCCGATCAAATCTGGGTGGATGTTCTGTCGTCAAGCGTGCGACCAGGGGTACACCACAGGGGGGTGTCCTATCCCCTCTCTTGTGGCTCTTGGTTGCAAATGTTAGGTCTCAGGCTCCTCGAAAGTAGGGGCTTTAAGGTTGTGGCATATGCCGACGATGTGGCTATTCTTGTGGGTGGTAAATTTTTGCCAACGCTGGGGGAACTGATGGAGTCTGCTCTTGGAATTTTATCCTCTTGGGCAACAAAGTGTGGTCTGGGGATAAATCCAAATAAGACGGACCTCATTTTGTTCTCGCGTAGGTACAAGATTGAAACCTTCAGGTTGCCAAGATTAGCTGGTAGGGAGCTTCCGTTGTCTTCTGAGGTCAAGTACTTGGGTGTTATCCTGGACAGTAAGCTGAACTGGAAACGAAACACCGAGGAAAGAATGAAGAAGGGACTAAATGCTTTCTACCAGTGTAGGAACTCCATAGGTAAGAACTGGGGTCTTCCGCCGAGAGCCATTCGCTGGATATATCTGGCGATTGTTAGACCGGTTATTACTTATGGCTGTGTTGTCTGGTGGTGTGCCTTAGATAAGAGTTTTCAAGCGGAAAATCTTGGATAAGGTTCAGCGGATTGCCTCTTTGAGTATCACTGGAGTGAGGAAAAAGTTGCCCTCAGGCTGCTCTTGATACTATGCTCTGTCTGACCCCGCTTGACTTATATGTCAAGCGGTGTGCAGCGCGTAGTGCCATACGCCTGAGGGAATCGGGCTGTTGGAAACAGCGCTCGATAGGTCACTCCAGAGTTCTGAATACCGTCTTTCCTGACGGAAGGTACGGACTTTCGGAAAAAGCCACTGATTATATTGTGCCTGAGGCTATGTTCCTACCTGGTTTGAGTATACTCATACCGGATAGGGCACAATGGAGTGGTGGGGTACTCCAGGGGCAGAGTGGTATACCCATCTTCACAGATGGGTCTAAGTTAGGTGGATGTACAGGTGCTGGGGTTTTCTGTAAGGAACTCGGTTTTGAACTCCACTTCAGGTTGAATGATGACTGCAGCGTTTTTCAGGCGGAGATTTTCGCAATACTGAAGGCTATTGAGGCCATAGCTGGTGGCCCATCTTCGGATTCGGAATCTTACACGATCTTCGTTGACAGTCAGGCTGCCCTTAGGGCCATTGCGTCGGTCTGGTGCAAATCACGGCTCGTTCGCGAGTGCAAAGAGTCGTTGCGGAGTTTTGGACCGGACCGTATCCGTCTATGCTGGGTTCCGGGTCACAGCGGAATACTGGGCAATGAGACGGCGGATGCCTTCGCTAAGTTAGGTTCGCTTTCAGGTGGCGATTTGACGGTTGGTCCTGACCCCCCAGTCTGTCACCTCTATGGCCTCATCGATGGATGGGTCAGGAGGGAAGAGCAGAGACGTTGGGGGAACGGATCGGGTTGTTCTGTTTCTAGGCGTCTGTGGCCTGTTGTGGACAGCAAGAGGACAGAGTGGCTGCTGGGCTTGGTTAAGGCCAGCTTAAGGTTGGTTGTCGGTTTTATCACGGGGCACTGCGAGATTAGGTCGCTGACGGGGATCTGGAACAGATCCCAGCCGGACTATTGCAGGGTATGTTGCGATGAGGAGGAGTTGGAAACTGTCGAACATCTCCTCTGCAACTGCCCAGTCCTTGGTAGGTTGAGGCTGAGGACCCTTGGCAGGGCCTTCTTTGAGAACTTGAGTTCTGTGTCGAGAGCCGACATCAAGGCTCTCCACAGATTCATTAGCAGCTTGGGCTGGTTGAGAGGTGCTAGGGCTTCATAAGTGTAGTCGCACTCTCAACCTCTGTTGTTTTTTTTTTTTTTTTCGTTCCTGTTTCCTATTCTCCCTCCCCTTTCCTATTTTCCTATATCCTCCTTTTCCTTCCTCCCCGAAGGACAATGTACAATGGGTCAATTTGGACCTCCGGGTACTGTGCTTGTCTTGACCGACAGGTGCACGTCCTCTAACCTAACCTAACCTAACCTACATAAAGTGGAAATGTTATTGACGGCATGGAATATTTTTTTTATTTGTATTCTGTAATTAAGCATGACATAAAAGTCAAAAGAAATTTCAATATATAAATTTTTTTTAATTGCGTTTATTAATTTCGTATGGAGATTTGAGGGTTAATTTTTTTCACAAAAACAAAATGCCCGTCAGTCAGTTATGAATTCGCCTTGGTCAGCTGTTTTTGACATTCCGCTTGCATTGCATTTTTGTACTTGTTGTAGAAAGGCGGCTACCTCCTATGAATTTGCCTTGAAACAAAACAAACAAAAAACAAAATGTATTTTGTTTGTATGTTGTTTTTGGGTACACACTAATGTCAAATGAAATTCGCCGTAAGCCAGAAATGACAAAGGGATGAGTGACGCGAATTATTATTGTGAAAGGTTTGAAAATTGTATTGTATATCAAAATTTAATGCGCTCCAAATTTTCTTTTGAAACATTTAAATAATAAAATTTATCACTCATAATTTGCCCAAACATAAAGTTTAAGGACCTCATAGTCATTGCAAAATTTAAAAAAAATCGTAATGATAAAGAAGGGTGCATTTATGTATCTTTATCTAAGCCGCACTTGGACTTCTTAAGTTAGATTTTGATGGTTTGGGAGTTTTTTATATAAAAAATAAATTGAACATTTTAAACAAAATTTTTGTATTTAGTTATTTTAAGTACAAATTGAGATTTTAAAACATACATCCATACATAATTGGTCATTACAACCCTTCAGTCAGGATTATTGACCTAGTTTCTTACACTACTTATGTTGTGTGTGTTAATTTTATACATAAGTGGCCGAACGACAGATTTTGTTTTTTTGAGAAACTTTTTATGTCAATTTTATTTACTCTCAGAGTTTTTGTCAGAAATCTGCTGAGAAGAAATCGCCGAAAAAATACTTTTTGTATTTTATTTTGATGTCTGGCCTGGGACCCGAACCCTGGCTTTACGTCTAATAAGTCAGCACACTACCTACTAGACCAGGGCGAGCTCAGTTTTTAAAACAATTTTACTTTATTCAAGCCTGGTTAGTAGTTTTTAAAATATTGCGAGAATTGTCTTGGTGTTTGGAGACTTATTTTAACCGTATACCAGTGGTCTTGTCGAGCCGGTACTTCCTTTTTGGACAGGAACCCGTTCCGGAACAAAAGTTGATTCCAGATAACGAGAATTGGCTGACGTTTTGAAAAAAAAAAAATTAAAAAGAATTGCTAATTTTTTTTTTCTAATTTTTGACGAATTTTTATAAACAAGGGTTTGAACTGAACCCGAACCGGAACCAAACGGTTTGTTTTTCCGAACCGTGAACCGCAGTCCGGAACGTTTTTTTCTGCTGAACCAGAACTCGACCCGAACCGAAGAGAGAATCGGTAGCCCTGTCTATATAATTATGTATATAAACGCGTTCCGGTAAAAAAAAAATTAGCACAACGCCACTGCCGTATACATATTATTAAAGTGAACACTTTAGAAACATGAAAATTTTTTTCCATTGATTATTTCAAAACGGGAACAAAAGTTGAAAACTCTGATTTTCAAGGAATTTTTTTATTTACATTCTTTCCTATCATGTTATTCATGTTATATACTTTATATATATATACTTTAGAATAATCCCCGCATAAACCTCATCACCTTTTCGGATAACAAACACTTTGTTTTGATTTAGTGTACCCGTGTTGACCTGTATAAAAGTGTCTATATATGTATGTATGATTATCTTGTTCTCAAATTTTAAATCGAACTTATAATAAAAACCTAAAGTTTAAATGCTAAAAGAAAAACAGATATTTTAAAGTTATTAAGAAAGTCAGCATCTGGGTGAGATCAATCGTTGATTGATTTTTTCTATGTTTTTTCTATGTTAATTTCAATTTGAAGATTTTTTGTTTAAATAAAATTGTATATTTAAAATAAATATCCGATTTAGTTTAAATAAATAATGTATTTATTAACCAACAAATTCCAGAATCAATTTTCGCAGAAAATTTCTCAGGAACATTAAAAAAATTGTATATGAAAGATGTTTGATTTTCGAATATTTTTGATATCGAAATGATATTAAATCATTATAAAGTTTGGGTAATTTCTAAGGTAGTACCAAAAAGTTGATAAAACATAATACAAAATGAAAAAGAAATAATAAAAAAACCAATCGGAAATGTGTTCAAAATCGTTGAACTTTGTAAAAATTAGTTCAGGTTTCTGCGACTTAACAGGATATGTATAATTAAAATATGAAGTAACAAAGAATATTTTCACTTACATGGTTATTTATACGATCCAAATCTGAAAGATAAAATTCCTTAACTTGAAAGAGTCGGCGAGTATTAGCAGATATTACAGGTGCAGGTTTCTTGGAAACTTTGAAGTAATTGGAAAACTAAGAACACATAATTTATACCAAATTTACTATGAATAAATAAGTATTATATTACTAACCATGCTGGTATCAATGGTTGCTGACATTAGAATTATTTTAACATGCTTTGAGTTAGTTACTAAAAGCCGTCGAATAATTATCAGTAAAAAGTCCATATCTTGTTCACGCTCATGAACTTCGTCCAATATTAAGTGAGTGTAAGGTGATAAAGTTTTATTTTTGATCAACTGCTGCAAGAGTACACCAGTCGTACAGTAGAGCAGCCTAGTATCCTCACTTGAGTTAGCGTGCAAACCAACCTTTCAATAATATTTTAGATTATATAACAACACTTGATAATGAATAGAAAGCATACCTGGTAGCCAACGACGGTACCCTCCTTCCAATTGCGCTCCTCTGAAACCCGACGGCAAATTGAAATTGCAGCAATTCGACGTGGTTGTGTACACACAATTTTGCAATATTCGCGACGCCGATATGCATCATCAAGAATATATTGTGGAACCTAAAGCAATTAATTTTAAATAGTTTTTATAGTTTTGAGTTAAGGACAATCGTTCTTAGATCAAATATTTTTTTTCTAATATTTATATCATTTTGCATATTGTCTCAAAGATCACTTATATTTGTTTATTTACTCAAAGTTATCAAACATTGCAATCTGTTGTTTCAATAGTTTTATTAAGAATAATTCTTATAATATACAAAAAAGGACGCTCAACTTATTATCTAAAGTTATAAAAAAAATGTTATACATACAAGAAAAGATAAATCAAAAAGAAACATAAGAGTAACATGCAGAGTTACATTTCAGGGAAAATATCCAACACGCCCCCTCAAATCTGCATGTTATATACAAAAAAATATGTATATAAAATTCATAAGCAATATTAAACAGACAGAAATTATTTAAGACCTAACAAGTTAACAAATTTTAAATGTTTAGTCTTACTAAGGTTTTTAGTCAGAATATCTGCTGTCATCTCATCGGTAGAAATGTATTGTAACTCAATTTCATTGGCCTTGACAGCTTCTCTCACGTGCTGATACTTTACGTCTATGTGTTTGCATCTTCCGTGGAATAAGGGATTTTTCGCCAACTGTTATGCACCAAGGTTGTCACTATAAAGTACTATTGAACCGTTATCAAAATATCCAATTTCACGCAGAAGTCTCTTCAGATAAATGGCTTCTTTCACTGCTGTTGATAAAGCTACGAATTCAGCTTCTGTGCTGCGAAGCGCTATATTAGACTGTTTCTTACACTCCCAACTAAAAGCACAACCAGCTAAGAAAAATGTGTAACCTGGGGACAACTAGCCCAATCTGCATCAACGAAACCCACAAGTGGTTCATTTTTACTGGAATACTGCAGTCTTAGATTTTTTGTAGTTCGCAAATATCGCAACAAATGTTTAACTGCTTTTTCGTGTTCAATATGGGGAACCTAATATCTCTGTGCAAGTTTGCAGACTGAGTGCAGTATGTCAGGTCTCGTGGATATTTCTAAATACATTAGGGTCCCAATCAAGGATTGATACCAGTTGAGATCTACTTTGTCACACTTTTCATCTTTGCATGCGACTTGAAAACCTGCATCGAGAGGTGTTGAGGCTGGTCTAGAATTTTTCATACAATAAGTTGCTAGGATTTTATTTATATACTGCGAGTGACCAACACTTATTTTCCCAGTATCACCTTCTCGCTCGATTTCCATTCCTAAGAAAAACTTCACCTTACCATTATCCACAAACTTGAACTTTTTCGACACCATGTCCTTGATTTCATTTAAGTTTTCTTGAATTTGCCATCTTTATTTTTTGTATATATACAGAGTTCACTATCGTAGGGTCTAAATCCCATATTTCGGATTGCTTCATCAAGTGTTGAATTCCAGGAACGTCCGCATTGCTTCAGTCCGTATATCGCTCTTTTTAAACATAAAACTTGTTTTCGATTTCCATCATACCTCTTCATCCAATGTACTATTCAAGTAAGCAGTCGATATATCTAAATGGTGCAGGTGTAATCTTTTTTCTGCAGCTAAGGCAAATATCATTCTTATACTGGAATAGCGTAGCACCGGGGAAAATGTTGCCGTATAGTTCACACCAAACTCTTGGCTATACCCTTTTGCGACTAAACGGGCTTTAAAGCGTGTAATATTTCCTTCTTCATCTCTTTTTATATTAAACACCCATTTACTGCCAATAACTTTCTTGCCAGGTGGAAGGTCAACTAACTGCCAAGTGTTGTTATCTTGCAAGGCACTGTATTCCTTTTTCATTGCTTCTATCCACCTGCCTGAATATTTACATGAGATAGCACTTGATACGTTTGTGGAATAGAAATTTCTTCAACAAAATTTAGTTTATTGTGAACCTTTTTGGGACGACCAAATCATACTCTGAAGTACACTCATATACTTCGTCAGATACACAAACACTTTCTGCCTTATCATCAGCTTTTCCTTCCAGCGCACAATTCTGTTAATCTGTCATGTCAACAACATCCGCTGACGCCTTTGATTCGAATGCATTTTCGTAGAATATGATGTCTCGTTTATCAACAATCTGTTTCCTCTCAACATCTAACAATCGATACGCTATCGATGTAGTAGAGTAGCCGACAAACTAATACTCCTTCCCCTTTGCTGAAAACTTTCTCGTTTCGGTTTTATCTAAAGCCACGAACGGTGAACCAAAAATACGAAAATGTGAAACATTTGGCTTTCTGCCATACTAAATTTCGTATGGGGTCTTATTTACCAACACCTTACTGATGGAGCGGTTTCTAATGTAAACGGCGGTATTTACAGCCTCTGCCCACAATATTTCGTCAACGCCTGAGTAAACAAGCATAGTTCTCGCCATTTCGACTATGGTTCTATTTGCTCGTTCGGCAATTCCATTCTATTGTGGGGTATACGGAACCGTTAGCTGCCTTTGTATACCATTCATTTCCAAAAATTTGTCGAATTTTGAATTTACATATTCTTTGCCATTGTCACTTCTTAAGCATTTAATATTTCGACCTAGCTGTTTCTCAACAAACGCCTTAAAAATCATAAACTTCTCGAAAACTTCGCTTTTGTTCTTCATAAAATACACGAATGTTCGTCGAGAGCAATCATCGATGAAAGTTACAAAGTAACGTGAACCAGCTAACGATGGTTTGTTCATGGGACCACACACGTCACTATGCACCATATCCAATAAATTATTTGCTCTATGTTGGTCAGAAGATGTAATCGGTTGGGTAACAATCTTTGATTTCATACACGATGTACACTTCACTTCCGTTGGAATACGTCTTACACTTATACCATTTACTGCTTTCTTAGTTATTAAGTCGCCAAGGCTTTTAAAATTAAGGTGGCCATACCTATTGTGCCAACGCACTGCCCCTTCACTTGACAAATGAAAATTTGCGTTATTTTGCTCTGTAAATGTAAACAAGTTCATATTATTTTCAACACTTAAAATGACTTTACCCGTTCTGTCTATTATTTTAACAGCATCGTTCCTAAAATTCACGGCATAACCATTCTCAACAACTTTTCCCACAGATATAAAATCCCCAGCCATATTCGGAACATACAACACGTCTCGTAGTATGATATCGCCATTTTTAACTTTTATCTTCACATCTCCCTTTCCCCGTGCTTCTATGTGGTTGTCGCAGGCAAGCATTATTTTTTCATTCGTTTCTTCGAAATTCATAAAAGATTGACGCTTGCAGCACATATGGCACGTAGCGCCGCTGTCAATACACCAGGTGCCTCTATTAAACGCTGTACAGCTGCTTTCTGCGTGCATAGCAAAATATTGTTGTTGTTTTCTTATTTCGTCACCATTTCTTATTGCGCTTCTGCAAATTTTTCGCAAAATGCCCACGCTTACCACAATTGTAGCATTTAAATTTTCGGGTTTTTACTTTATTGTTGTTGTTGTTGGTATCGATCTTAAAGTGTGGTTTCGACTGCGCCACAAAGGCCTGCTGTTGACCTACAACTACTGTTTCATCGCTGTCGTCATGCTGGATTCTGCGGTCACCTTCTTCTATTAGTTTAATTTTGAGACTATTTAAACTGGGTAACGCATCCCGTGTCTCTATAGCAATGACGAAGTTCTCAAATTCATTCGGTAAACTGGACAACAATATAATTACCAGCAATTTGTCAGCCATTTCCATACCGACCTCTGCTAACTTATCAATAGTTTCAGTAAATTTATTTAGGTATTCAGTCATTGTGGATGACTCAACCTTTCGAAGATTTAGTAGCTTCCTGTACAAGGTTACTTTTCGCAACAGACCGGTTGGTTTATGAACTTCTTCCAGTGTTTTCCACGCTTCCAAGGCTGTTCTGCAATTTTTTATAAAATTTATTTGAGATGTTTTAACAGAAAGAGTGATCATAGCAAGGGCTTTATCATCTTTTGTTTTCCATTGTTCAGCTTCGTTAACGGGTTCTGTTTTTATAAGTGTACCATTCGTTATTGACCATAAATCTGAATTAACTAAGACACACTTCATCTGCACCCACCATGTGTCGTAGTTACCGACATCTAACTTGTCTATCTGGAACATTGATGAACTCATCATCAACCACTTTAACAGATCCTTTTACACTTGTTTTCTATTTATTTATTCTTAAGAGCTCCTGGGCCCATAACCTGTTGTTTCAATAGTTTAGAATAATTCTTATAATATACAAAAAAGGAAGCTCAACTTATTATCTAAAGTTATAAGAAAAATGTTATATATACAAGAAAAGATAAATCAAAAAGAAACATAAGAGTAACATGCAGAGTTGCATTTCAGGGAAAATATCCAACACAATCAAAGAAGATCTATTATGTACAGGCATAACCTTGCATAAACCTTCCAACATAAGGCATTTAAGAAACTCAAGCACGGTTTTTTGTTCTAGAATTTATATTTTTTTATTATTATATTTAAATAAAAATTATTACACATATTATTAATAATTGTTTACATGGATAAGAGTGGGCAGTGTGCTAGACTTTTAGCGTGAGGGTCGTGGGTTCGATTGCCACCAATGGTTCTAATCTGTGGCACTACACAGAGCATATGGTCAAAGTTACTCAGCTCGTATATAATTAGAATATAATTTGTAATTATATTGTAATTAATAAATAAATAAAAAAAAATATATAATATGTACCTGATAAGCCATTGACTTGTCAGCAGAAGAGAAAGAATTTGTTTGTTTTTTATCAAAATAAATTTTTTAAAGTTTCTTCCTGTTTAATTTATTTATTGTCTTCATTAAAAACAAGCATCGATATTTTAATCCAAATTGCTGGTAAGGTAAAGTTAATTGCATTTCTGTCATACACATGAATAATTGTATAATTTTTCTATCTTGCTTATGCTCGGGGGCTTGTGTTATACTCAAGAGCAATAGCCTAGAGAAATCTGTTGCTCTTGTAAAATTAATTAATTATCGTAAAATAGTGAAAAGTCTTAATGTTTAAAGCATTAAGCTTAGATGCAAGATTTAAATACCTGCGATTCGGATTTGTTGCGTTCTGTTATCTGCAATGTTCTTCTCGTTGTAAGGTTACGTTTCACCCTTATTTTGTGTTGCATATGGAGTGATATTGTTTCTTAGTCTATCATGCCTCATATTCGTTGGTTTGTAGTTATGTTTGCTGTGGTATTTGTTGCTGTATTAATTATAGTTTATGTAGTTGTTGTTTGTTCTAAGTGATGTTTTGCCAGTTTGTTATTGCTTGTGTTCAAGGAAATATTATGTTAGATGATGTATTGCAGCAGATTATCGTGTCTCGTCGAATGTTGCTACTGCTATATCTTCTATATCTTGAGTGAATTTTGCTGTATGCACATTTTTTAATGTTTCTAAGTGTTGAGCCGCCCTTTGCTATGACGCTGTGTCATAGTTACGATTCCACCAATGAATAACACGCTTGTCTTAATATATCGTAGGTAGAACAGTAACTTAAATGAAAATCATATACACAGATTTTTTAAGTTTCTTCTAAAGATGTATAAAATGTGATTTCCATTTAAACCTGTTATCGACATATGCGACTAGGTACTTTATGTTTCTACTATAGTCTATTCTATAATTGAGCTACAAGTATCATCTTTTGGATTACGGTTTTTGGCTCTCTTGAGGAAACATTCGTTGTTACGAAATTCTATTTAAATATTCCTATTTGAAAGATGTGTCAGTTTTATGTGCATTATTTTCGTTTTCGTTGCATTAATAATAAGCCCGTTATCGTTACACCATTCTGCATTACTGCTATGACGTTTTAATTTTTTTTATCAGCGACCAGTATTGCAGTATATTTCCTTTAAGAGCTCTTATCATCTCATTGATAAACATATATTATATTAACAACCTTGTGGTACACCACAATCTACTGCCACCTCTTGGATATGTTTAGTTCATATTTTCACACGAAAATTTCTGATATCGAGATAGTTTTTAAACCAGTTTAACGTATTCTAATTCACCAATTCTCTCTAGCATTTGTAGAAGTCTATTATATGTGAGAGTGCCTCTAGCTTAAATCTATAAATAGTACTAGGCAGTGCAACTGTTGATATGGTTTGAGAACATTTCCAATAACCTATTTATGATGTTCCCTTTTTGAAAGCCAAAGTGATTTCTATTTATAATTATACCCTCTAGCTACGACTTCTAAAACTTTTTCAATAGTTGGTAAAATATCATGAAGTCTATAATTGTTGTAATCTATTTTACATCCGCTTTTATATATATGTTGTCTTAACCAAGTTTTTTAAAGTTCGGTATAAAACTATTTCCAAGCTTAGATTAATAGATTTGGTCTAAATAGGTTTGGGGCCTTTTATAAATCTAAACATTTCTAAATATTAGCGAATTTTGGCGTATAAGTAAGTTGAAACAATTTAATTGACCATAACAACCCCATTATCGGATTTTGGCCCGGCAGAACACATCCTTAAGGGCTTCCTCGATTCAATGTGTAGATTCGAGTCATATGTATAATTTCTGAGACTTATACGCATTCATACTTATTTTATTAGCATACTCATACTACTCACACTCAAAGTTCTAAGCACTCTTCGTACTCATACTTAATAATACTCACTTGAAGGTTGTGTCTTTGCTTTGCTTGCTGTCTTTTTATTTATTTATTTATTTATTCAAGTCAATGGACAAATTCCCTACTGACTAATAACAAATTTATATTTATTTTATTTATACATGCCTAAGAAATATTCCTACAGGCAATAACAATACAAACTATGAAATTAAATTAAATTCAATTTACAAAAACTAAGAATTCAAATGCTTGAGTATATTATTTTTTAGGACATTATTCGAATAAGAAAAATCAATCAAGTAATACAATTTATTAAATTCGCTGCATATTCTCCTTATTGGATCAGCGGCAGCATAGTTGGTTCTAAAAAATTTTATTGATAATAGGGTAAAATGACGTGACGGACGTTGAGGAACATTAAAAGTGATATCATGGATTAAAAAACTGGAACCAATATCACCAGTGATTACATTGAATAAGAACGAGATATTTAACATAGTTCTGCGACTTTTAAGTGTGGGAAGTTTGATTAAAGCTAGTCTGGCGGAATAAGATGGTAAGCTAGTAGGATTAAAATTCAGTCCTCGTAGACAAAATATCAGAAATTGCTTTTGGACAGATTCGATACGTTAGAATATTTTTTATAAAAAGGGTCCCATATTATGGATCCATACTCTAGTATAGGTCTCACAAGAGATGTGTAGAGCGATTTAGCAACATAAGGATCGTTAAATTCTTTTGCCCACCGTTTTATAAAACCAAGTACGCTTCTTGCTTTATTCACTGTCATAGCTATGTGCGGAATAAAATTAAGTTTGGGATCAAGTAAAATCCAGGAAGTTATCTACAAGCTCAAGATCGTATCCATCAAAAGCGTATTTTGCAGGAATCGGATTCTTCCTCACAAATCTCATGTATTTACATTTTTTTAGATTAAGCTGCATTAAATTTAAATTACACCATAACTGAAACGAATTTAGGTCCTTTTGAAGTAGTTTCTAATCGGAAATTCGGCGATAACTTAGGAAAATTTTTACGTCGTCAGCGTACATTAGGATGTTAGAATAGCGAATCATATCAGGTAAGTCGTTAATAAACAATGAAAACAGAAGCGGTCCAAGATGGCTACCCTGAGGAACACCAGGAAGGACATCAATACTTCTGGAGCAGCAGTTTTTAAAAAGTATGGTTTGTTTTCTGTTAGTTTTAAACTAAGATCGGAAAATCCCATTAAATTAAGTTTCCTCTTCAAAAGGACATGATTAACTTTATCAAAAGCTTTGCTGAAATCCGTGTATATAACGTCTGTTTGTTGCTGATGAAAAAATCCACGATAAACAACTGTTGAAAGATGAAGCAGGTTAGTTGTAGTTGAACACTTCTTTCTGAAACCGTGCTGATAAGGTGATATCAAGCTAGAAACCTGATAACATAAATCCTCAGTAATCATTTTTTCAAATAGTTTTGGAATTATACTCAGTTTTGCAATACCACGATAATTTGTAACATCGGATTTATTTCCTGACTTGAACAAAGGAATAATGAATGAATCCTTCCAAACGTTAGGAAAATAACCACATTTAATCGATTTGTTGAATAAGTATGATAGTGCAACAGCTATGGCGTCGGCGCAATTAATTAAGATGTTATTAGGAATGTTATCAGGTCCAAAGTTATAGGAGAACTTTAGCTTTCTTAATTCCATAGAAATAGCAGGAACGTTGATTAAAGATATAGATACAGTGGAATTTGTATTTATTTTAAACGGATAATCAATGAAATCATTATAAGTTGAATCCGAGTAAGTTGTGGAAAAGAAATTGGCAAATAAATCGCTTATAATGCTGTCATCGCTAGATTCAATCTGCTGAAATCTCATGGAAGATGGAAAACCAGTTACTTTTCTCTTTGAATTAACAAATTTAAAAAATGATTTCGGATTACGCTTAAAGTTGTTCTTCATTGTATTTACATATTTATCATAACATGACTTATTCAGTATTGTGTATTCAGCACGGGTAATAGAATATCTTATATAATCAATATAACAACCAGATCGTTTAAACTTTTTATAGTATTTATTCTTCTTATTTTTCACACGAGCAAGTTGTTTATTATTCCATGGAGGACCGGATAGTTGTCTTGATATTTGCTTTGAAATACATAAATTCAAAAAGGTATTCATCTTGGGGTAAAAGGCATTAGACATATCATCCACATCAGTATAGCATGAAAATAACGAATTCCAATTCATATTGATTAGGAGTTTATTTAACATATTATAGTTGGTGTGCTTAAATGAAAAAACTTTTTCATTTTTACCATACGAAGGCATTGATAAGTTAAAAGGAATGGATGTTTTTAATATGAGTGTTGGGTGATAACAGGACTTCAGGACTTGTAATAGGGAATGAGCGTTTAATAAAACTATTAGTTACTTCATTTACGAAAATTAAATCCAATATTTTTAAATTAATGTTTGGAATGCCATTAATTTGAAAAAGACCTAAATCATATAATATATTAAAAAATTCGTCGTAATTTGAATTCAGCTTCATTTGAATGTAATAACCATCATCTGGTAAGTATTTCCATTGAATAGATGGTAGATTAAAATCTCCAAGGACAAAAATAGAATCACCGTTATTTGAAGAATGAGCTACTGAACTAATAGCTTCTGCATGTCTTAAGTATACAGCTTGTGGAGAAGATGGCGGAATATATGAACAGGTAATAAAAATACGATGACCGTTCATTTTTATTGAAACAGCTATAAATTCAATATCATGAGGTGTATCAATTACTACAAGTTCAGAAGGTAAATTACACGAGGTAGCAATAAGGACACCTCCTCCTGTAGTTTTGTTGCCACGATCACGTCGAAAGATATTAAATTTATTACAGCGTATTTCAGTGTTGAGAAAATTTTCATTTAACCATGTCTCCGTGAATACTAATACTTGCTGATCGATATTAAAACTATTCGTGTATAAAGTTTTATAGTTTTGTCCTCAAGCTTTGTCTTTTCTTTTTGTTTCCTTGTAAATGCAACAACAACTAACGCTGTAAATTTTGCTCAGACGTCAGCACAAAGAGAACCTGATAAATATGCAAATGTAGTTATAACTAACATTTGTACAAACCAGAGGGAAATTGTTCCGATGTTTGATTTTGATGAATGGGCAATCACACACGAGAGCAATTATGCTGGCACAAAATGGCACCCTGTAGGCAAGAGAGGTGAGGAGAGTGGTTTTTGTCGGCAAAATTTTTTGACCGCAGAAGCTGGTTGAAGCTAGCATAATTTTTCAACCATCTTCTACCCAGCACAAACCAATACATAAACAATACAAAACCAATACACATACATTTATAAAACAGCAGGTTCAGAAAAAATTTTTATATAGAGCATATTTAGTCGTTCGTTGTACGTTGAGTAGTGAAGAAAAAAACTAAACACTCAAAGCGAGTACACGTATACAATTTTATACGATTCGAATCATTTATAAGCACTAATGCCCCCCAGTGGAAAAACATCATCGGCTTTTTACACACATACAACACGAACAACAACAATGTTCGTTAAAAACAGCGTAAAATTGCATTCAGTTGTCAGCTTTTTTTTAATTTTTTGTATATTAATAATACACCACAAAAAAAAAATTACAGTATGATTTACTATCCTTTCCTGAGGGACATTGGCACCGAGCATGAGTATAACCCATAGGAAAAGTGTTACAGTAGAACCTTGATTATCCGCGATGGTCGGGACCGGAAGCATTCCGGATAATCCATTTTTCCGGCTAACTGAGTACCAATTTTGGCTAGTTTTTTAATAGATATTTTTATAAGTTAATAAAAGAATATGTGCATATGTATTTATGTAAAAACCAAATTATTCAAGGATTTTATTTACATACATGTTTCAAAAATAAAAAAAAATAATTTTGTCAGAAAACAGTCCAAAATAATAGAAAAAAATTTCTGCTTATAATTACGGATAATAGAAGTAATCACGCTTAAACGATGCAGAAAAATTTAAGTCGATCCAAAATAAAATTAAGTCGATGCAACGTGTACTTATAAATCAATGTTGTAGCGAGTACGAATGAATCACAGTATTAAGCTGTTGATACACTCATACTCAAAATTTCATGAGTACTCATGAGTAGCGAAAAAACGATTCATTGCTGATCTCTCGCATTTGTTAAACCAAACGAAAATTGTTAGTAGTTATTATTTCAAGCAGTGTTCGAACAAATATTGTTTACAAACTATTGTACTTTTTGATGTCATTTATTACTCTACGAAATAAATATCAATATTTAAAAATTTATAGAAATAACTGTGAATTTTTCCCATTGTGAAGGATGGCAATATTTCACCAGGCAGAAAATATCACTACGGAAAGATTTACATACATAATAATGTATGAAAATTTTGTGATGACCACATTTTAATTTAATTTTTCTTTAAATATATTATTGATATACAAAAAAATTTCAAAAAAAGCTACGTGAATCTACTTCAAGCTCTTTTTAATGAACATTGTTGACGTTCGTGTTCCATGTGTGTAAAAAGCCAAAGATGTTCTTCCCCTGGGGGACATTGACGCTATTAGAATATCAAGAAATGCTGTTGTTCTTTTATTTTTTTTTATTCAAAACATACATAGAAATAGCACGTTCAAAGTACTTTGCTAAGTATTTTGCCAAACTCTTTTCCATTTTCTTTTAAACTTTTGAACATTCAAAGTTTGATGGTTACAACATTCGGTAGGCGACGAACGAATAATAAAGCAACTTTGTAAGTACATCAAAGTGTGAACTTACCTCCGATCATTTTTTTCTTCTCTCCTACAAACTCAAGCCTTTTCAAAGTACTTTACTACGTGCAAAATGTTATCTTGAACAAGCAAAAGGCGTCACATTGCTTCACTTTTAAGCTGTTTTCAAAACACGAGGAGTCAATTGTCTTCTTTAATTTTTATTTTAGACTACTTGTAGATTACCAGGTTTAATGTAAAAATAATGTAGAAATGTGTAATGTATAGGAATTATAGCAAAAAATCGGAGTAAAATAATAAGAAGTAAATAATATGGTTTACTGCCTATTTTTATTCATTCTATAAAACCAAACTGCAAAATGAACGAAAAGCGCTACGGCTATTAAATTTTTTATGTGAATCAAAAGTTACTGTTAAAACAAAACAAGAATGTTCCATAAACGATAAACGAAAGAAGTAATCCATTCTGCCATGTGGACAAGGTAGAAGAAAAAAAATTATCTTTTATAAGATAACAAATGTATAATTCTTACTTATTCAGAACACAATTTAATTGCCTTACTTATTGCAATTAATCAGTAAGTTTTATTAGACGCCTTTTTCAACACTCTTGAGTTTGTAGGAGAGAGGGGAAAAACGAGCGGGGGTGATTTCAGAATTTCATGTACTCAGAAATTTGGTTTGTCCTTTATTCGTGTATACACAGAGTTGTATTTGATTTCACATTTTCTTTTATTTTTTGATTCGCATAGAGAAGTTAACATCTTGACTGCACGGCAACTTTCAGAAAACTGGTCAATAACGACAGTTTGATTTTTCACATTATATTACTAAAAACTATTTTTAGATCGTAGATATCATCAAAAGGCAAAAATGATGTTATTTAGGAGAAAAAGTAGGTAAGAGATGACTCGTAGTTAGTCAACGGTGTTAATATAAAGCTTATTTAAAATATCATTAGTCTTTGTTTATTATGTGTTTGAAATCAAAACATTAGCAAAAGAAAAATTTTAGCGTCAAACAATTAATTAAAAAAAGGTGAAAAAATAAAAATTATTAAAAGGAATATAATTTAAATAAGGGAAATATATTAAAAAATAGTAATACAAAAATATATACATACATACATACATAATTGGCCATTACAACCCTTCAGTGAGGATTACGACCTAGCTTCTCACGCCACTTATGTTGTGTGCGTTAATTTTATACAGTTTAAAGTCGACTCCGAACGACAGATTTTTGAGAAGCTCTTCATGGCAATTTTTACTCTCAGAGTTTTTGCCAGAAATCTGCTGAGAGGAAGTCGCCGAAGAAATATTTTTCGTTTTGATGTCTGACCTGGGATACGAACCCGGGCCTTTCGTCTAATAAGCCAACACACTACCCACTAGACCACGGCGACTTCATACATAAATATATAATATATTATAATATAATAACGAATATAGTATTCATATAATTTTCATGTCTTGTGTTTGATCCTAAATCACAATGCCAAACAAAGTTGCAACTGACAAAAACAGCAGAACGCCGCGATGAAAGAAAACAAAATTTTGAAATTAATTTTTTACGTCCAAAAGCGAAAAAAATTTTAAAGGAAAACGCAAAAAAGTTTCTCACATTTGTTTCAAAACTAATTTCAACGTGCAAAAGGCGTCTTACAATCAATTTTGTCAATAAAAAATTTAATATATGAGATTCGGCTTTTTATTTCTGTATGGCAGTTCTACAATTTTAGTAAAGTATGGCATCTCATTAATCAGATAACTTATTCGATGCATACAATGAATGTTATTTACAGACATTTGCTCTGTTTGCGATATTGAAAGCAGTGACGCCAAATGTAGGGTTTTATCCCTTTTGTAGGGATTTTTTCCAAAAAATTTGAGGCGTAGGGAAAAAAGGACAGTTTTTTTTTTTAAAGCGATTTGTAGGGTTTTTTTCTGTTTGCCAATTTTTTTGTACAAACATTATTAAAGTTTGTTTACTAAACCAAATGCTTAAGCAAAAATCCTATATTTAAATTTAAAACAATCTGGGCATCAGAAAAAATGGAGTTCTTAAATCCCGAATTAGCTATTGGTGGTACAAATAAACCTACGATTCAATTTTAGCTTTTGTGCGAAAAATTTAAAATAGATATAGACAAGCTTTCAGAAGAGTGGTTAACAATGGAGTATAACTTCTCTGAACAAGAATTATTGAAGCTTGACGTCGAAACATTTTGGTTCAAATCATGTAAATCCAAAGATTTTAATGATAAGCTCGTGTTTCCCAATTTTGCAAAATTGGTTGAAATTGTATTAGCTTTACCACATGCTATTGCGAATGCTGCACGAATATTTTCTGTGGTTACAGATGTTCGTACAAAAAAAGAAACAAACTTAGTCATGATATTTTAAATTCAATTTGAATCATAAGGTCATATTTGCAATCTCATGAATCAAATTGCATTAGTTTTACGTGTACGACTAATCACTTTAGAAAACTTCCTTCTAAAGATTTGTACATGTAATTAATTTTTATATTAATGTAGTTTAAAAATGTTATGCATTGTATATCATAAGATCTCATTCTTAATGTTAATGTACAAATTTATGAATACGACTGCAAGTCATTTTAGGAAAAAAAATTGCTTATGAATGTTTATTAATACATAAGTAATAACTTTTTATATATTAACTTTGTTAAAACTATTTATTTTTTTGTTTTGTTTTTAATATTTTTTTATAAAATGTGTAATAAATGAATAAAATTTACAATATTTCATTACTGTAAATCTTTTATTTGAAGACAAAAAGGGAATATTGAGCTTAGGGGGAAATGTAGGTATTTTTTTTTAAGTGTAGGGAAAAAAAAGGAATTTTTTTTTAGATACATAGGGATTTTTTTGAAACTTTTACTGGCATCACTGATTGAAAGGCCGGAAGCAAACCTTGTCAAACTTTTGTTTCTTATATACAATTACATTTTGTATACACATACTATCTCATTTTAGCTATGTAGCTTTATTCAATTAATATTATTAGAGCAAGACGTATATAACTCTACGAATATTGTTGTACTCCTCGTATGTAAAAAAAACAATGTTAGCATAAAATGAAGAAAACTTAATAAAAAAAAACTTACTTGATGTAAACAAAGCAGAAAAAAAAATGTAACAAAACTGGCTACAATAGCAAAGAATTACTAGAGGAATTAAAACATGGAGTTGGCTATTTACGAAGATTGTTTATCTCTAATAGATAATTTTGCTGAAGTTGAAAATGCAAATTTTAAAACATTTTGCCAACAATGGAAGAATATGTCCTTCCAGCATATTTATTCAGCTCAGACATCTGTTGTTGAAATTATTCAGACAACTAAAACTATTTTACATCTTTGCAAGCGAATAGTTTGTGCTAAAGATGAATTGGGAAAAATTGTCTCAAAATTCAAGAATAAGAAACAAATTTCGAGACGTGTTGGTGCACTTTTTTTAATATATTGCATTTACTTTAAGCAACCCACAAAGGAATACGTAAAAGTAAATGTTAGTGCGGAGTCATGGCTGGAATTTATAAACTTTATTAAAATTGTTCCTCAAAATTCTGTGCAGTCAGACGAGGTACAATATGTATTCTGGAAATTATATAAGAATGATGTCTTTCGATTTACAGCTTTAGATTATGAGGTCGGTCTAGAAGGTTTAATCGATTATGATCGATTATATGATATACACAATGGAAGTAAAACTAATGAAGTGGTCAGAGTAAAGTTAAAACAAAAGCTCGCCATAATTAATGAAACTGAATTAATTATGCCAGAAATAATAAAAACTGAAGATAGTTATAATATATCAAAGAACTTTTTAATTGGATATAACAAAATTATTAAGACTCTTCCCGAAACTAAGATATTTCATCATATCCAAGATGCTTTAAAGAGTATACAAGTTGTGTTGGACGAAGAGCATAGTCCTGAATCTGCAATAAAAACAGAAAGTGAACAGTGCCAAAAGAGAAGAGAACTGAAACGAAAAGCATCCGGAAAATGCAAAGACGAAAGCGATCATAGCCCAACGGCGAGACACACTAACATAGATGTCGGCAAGTATTGTGGAAGGTTAACTGTTCGGCAACTGATGACACAAAAGTTACCCAAAGATTTATTGGAGGATCTCAAGAACTCGTCTTCGGAAGAAGAAAATGAAACAGGCTTACTGTTGAAAAACAAAGAAGTACGAAGCAGTCAAGACGAAACTACAATAAAGCTTTATAAAACTGACACGTAAATATATTTATTTGTGTTACGTTCACAAATTTATGTTTTAATAAAAATATTCTACCAAATTTATATCTCATGAATGGTTTTTATTTTCAACGCTTAGGATCTACATTTGTTCTAGTTCAGCACTTTGCTTAATATCTGTAAAACTGTAACAAGAGATATACAGTTCTTGACAAAACAATGGAAACTTTTTTCAAAAATGAACTTACTTGATCTCATCGGACGAAAGAAAATAGCAAAATATTTTTGCAATAACACACTGCAACTAAGATTTATGCAGTCTTAAAATATTAAATAGCTTTATAATTGCGAAATTTCAGAATATAAGTTAAAACCATTCACTCTTGTTAACAAAACAATGTAATATTTTATGACTCCGCACGGAATATATCGATAAAGAAAAAATTAATAATAATTCATTATCATTTTCCGTTATTTACTTTTTTTAACTTTATTTCAAAACTTTTTTGCACATTTAAATACTAAAAGTGACCAAAGTGAAGATTTAAAAATTGGCACAGAAAGATTAAAAATAAAAAAAAACGATTTATTATATAGGAAAATAAATTGCCATAAATTTGGACAGTTTTAAAAATTTTTAAAAAAGGTGTGTGTCTATAAACTACATCAAGACAGTGACCTTTAAGATTAAATCTCATAAATACCAATTACCAGGTTATGTCTATACTTATGCATTGCATTATTGTGTACAAAACTTAACTTAACTTTTCAAAGGTAAAAAGATATTTAACAAATTTCAAATGCAATTATGACATAAAATGAATGAGAAAGAAATAAATATTAATACTAGCTTGGGGTGCTCCTTATAATGGAACAACAGAATTTTTTTAAGTTGATTACCATAAATGTGATGTAGCCGTAGTCTAGTAGATAGTGTGTTGGCTTATGAGATGTGAGACCGCGGTTCAAACCACAGGTCGGGCATCTCCTACAAAAAGAAATATAAAAAATATTTCTTCGGCAATTTTCTCTCAGCATATTTCTGGTGAAAACTCTAAGAATAAATAAAATAACCATGAAAAGTTTCTTAAAATTCTGTCATTCGGAGTCGACTTTAAACTCCAGGTCCCAACAGCCATGTATAAAATTAACACACAACATAAGTGGTGCGAGAAGCGAGTTCGTAATCCTGGCTGAAGGATTGAAATGACCAATATACGTATGCAAATATATACTAATTAAACTAATTTTTTATAACAAAGTAAAAACTGACTGACTGAAGCCTACTTCCACTCAAATTGAAGCTTTATAAAGATTTATTTAGTAGTATTCATAATACTTTCTTATATACTGTATTACATTACATTATTAATATTTCAATTGCTCTGATAAGTATAATTTTTAACAAAGTAAACACAATTTCTTTTAAATACATTAATATTTCTCTCATTTTTTACGTTGTTAGGTAGTATATTAAATAATTGTAGTCCCTTATATAATATACATCCCTTCATTTTATTGTTTGTTGCTCGATGTATCCTAAAATGATTTGCACTCCTAAGACTTTAAGGTTGACAATCATTAACGTCTCTTAATTGATCCGTTAGATATACGTTTACGTACACGTTTTCAGGTGGACCCTTTGTCTAACGTTGCATTTAATTAAAGGCCTCATAGCCTTGTTCTGTTCCTTTTCTAGTCTTTCCATTTGTATGTCTAAACAGGATGTATACAATATTGTAGAACTAAATTCAAACTATGGCGTAATGATCATGTTATATATATTAATTGCTCTGATTGTAGATATTTGCTTCTTTATCCTTTTGAAAAATCAAATTTTTTTCCCGCTTTTTTTTTACATATATAATTTACTTAGTATTGTTTATTATAAGTCGCAAATATTTTATATTTAAAACTCTCAATTATTTTATTATTAATTCTAAAAGGTGCATCACTGATCATGCTTATTTCTAATATTTTTGTTTTATTTTCATTTAATTTTAGTTTATTAATTTTTACCACTTATTTACAATTGTCACATCATGGCCTAAGTTTATTTGGCATTGTTCACCATTTTCAGATTCATTAAATATTAGACTATCATCTGCATATAAAACTATTTCACACTTTCTATTATATTGGGTAAATCATTTATATACATATATAATAAACAATGGAACCCACAGAATTGATCCCTGAGGTACTTCATAGTCGTTGTTTATAGCACTAGATATAGCATCATTCACTTTAGTCATTTGCTTTCTATTTGATAGATATGATTTATACCAATTTAATTCCTTATCTTGTATTCCATATTTATACAACTTGCACAGTAATATATCTCTATCAATGGTTTCAAACGCTCTCTTAAAGTCAAGAAAAATCGCCATTATCTTCTTATTCCCATCAATTTTCTTCTATTTATTAATTTCATAGTTTACCTTTGTCTCACTCGAAAAGTTCTTCCGAAAACCCGATTAATATTTCGATAACAATTTATTTTTTCCATGCATTCTTCAAGCTGTTGTTTAACAATTTTCTCCAAAAATTTTAGCTTTTTGTTCGAATTTATTCATATATTCTTTAATAAAGTCTTTTGTTGTATGATTTACATGACATTTTAGGCCCACTTTATTATTTTTACAATGCTTAGATTTATGCTTAAATCCTCTATATTTAAAACATTGTAGTATTTCAGTACCATCGAAAACTCGACATTTTTTCCAGCCAGTATTTATTTTCTGCTTCGCTAAGATTTTCGGATATGTTTCGTCTTCAATCAAAAACTTTAGCCTATACGTTCATGGATACTCAACACAATTTAAGTCTAGCGACGTGTTGACATCTTTGAGTTCAGACTAAAGTTGGCGCCATTTTAACAAACATTACAATGTATAATTTTTTTAATTACAATATGCTTTATAATGATTTAGCACTGAATAATCACATAGTTTAAAACGATCTTGCGGAGCCTACAGACTCCGAACGACATTTTTTTTTTGAGAAACTTTTCACGGCAATTTTATTTGCTATCAGAGTTTTTGCCAGAACTCTGCTAAGAGTTTATATAAAGAAATTATATTAGAAATCATTTGTTGATCCCGTAATCGTAAAAAAAAATATTTCATTTATTTCACTACAACTTAAATTCAAAATTTCACAAGTTCAACCTGATTATTGTTTCACGACTCATGCTTGAGACATACTAACACCGTTTTCGTATTCAAAAAATATCAGATAAATTCTCTTAAGAATTCTTTTAACATAATCTTACAATAATACATTCAGAAAAAAATTTAAACTTCCTTCACTATAGCACCACTTTCTTTGAAGAATCTTACCTGTGTAGTTTTCCCACATCCTGTATCCCCTTCTAATATTGTGACTGGATTTTGTTTAATAGTATTTATTATATCACCTTTAACATCGTGTATAGGTAACGACTTATCGCGATTTAAATTAAAAACGTATT
This sequence comes from Sarcophaga peregrina, assembly GCA_014635995.1. Classification (NCBI taxonomy): domain Eukaryota; kingdom Metazoa; phylum Arthropoda; class Insecta; order Diptera; family Sarcophagidae; genus Sarcophaga; species Sarcophaga peregrina. The sequence continues at coordinate 89,296,255 of CM025789.1, forward strand.
TCTCATAAACATTGTCATTGAAAGTTGCTATTTGATTATTAAAAATATCGTCATCATCGCTCAAAATACCTATATCTTCTGGAAGAACTTCTTCCCTTTGTCGACAATTAGCATTAGTGGCCAGCTCCTCTGACTGTAACATTTTCAAAACAATAATAGGTAATCAAAAGGCACTACTACACATGAGCATTTTATTTACCTTTCTGTATTTATTGGAACTTTGTAAGTCAACATTGCATTCGCGTTTTATTTTTCTACTTGTTGATGGTGCTTCATCACCGAGGGGAATATTTGCGCTGACGCGTTTAAATTCCTTGGAAATATTAAAAAAATCTTCAATCTCATCCATTCCTAAAGGTATAGAGACCACAGAATAACCACAGTGTAAGAGAAGAACAATAGAGACGCTAAATCAAGGATTTGGACTTAAACTCAAGACTATTTTGTTATTTTCGATATCATAAACAATTACAATCGGTATTTTACGTATAAATATAACAGTAAAAAGCAGCAAAATATTTTGAAAAAATTGTGGTTAACCGATTATTAATTCGTTAAGTAATCATGGTGTCCAAGTGGATAATGTCCATATGTAGGTATTTTTAAAGCTAAAACAGAAACGTATGTGAATTCAGCTAGTTTTTTATATTTGCAAAAATGTAGGGATTCATTTCATTGTGTATTATTTATAAAACAGCTGCAGAAATAAAATTTTTAAAACCGTTTCTGTTCAAAACGATTAAAAAATTTGTGCTGCACAAAATAAAATATACATATGTTCCTTTTACTCCTCTAGGGAGCATAGAGCCTCGAACAAACGAACAAAATAAAATACTTGCGATAAAATATTTATGCCCCCTTCATACTAGCACACTAGTAATATGTAAAGTCTGATGAAAAAGTAAAATGAAATTCTATCCGTATTTCAAAAAAGAGAATAATAGTCGTATGATTATTTTTCTGCATTTACACGATTGGTATAAGACAATAATAAAGTAAGACGAAAACAGCTGTTAAAAAAAAAAATAAGTAAACAAAGTGAAAAATTTGCTTAAAGTTTCTATTGAAATTAAAAATGCCTAATATTAAAAAAAAAAAAAATGCACTTAGTGCTTTACTTGCTAATGCCATAATTAAAAAATATGAGTGCAAAAATAAGAAACGGGTTGAAGAAGTAAGACTGCCCAAGTGCATTTAAAGGCGAGAATGGCTACTACGGCATTATAGCGGAAAAGGAATTGCAACTGGAGGACCCAAAAGGTTTTATAAATTTTGTTAAAATGTAAAAGGAATTATTTGAAGATTTGTTACAGCTTATTCGATACATAATTTATAAGCAAAACACAAATATGAGGGAATCGATTTCAGTAACATCACGGTAAAAGTATTGATCTCGAAACTAACCTCAATTTTAATTTTTCAGACTTTCAATAACACTACGTTTTCTCGTAACTGGAAATATCTACACAGACTTGTCGTATGGATTTCGTGTTTCAGTATCTGCAATATCCGATATAATTCCCGAAACCGTAATATTTAATGTTTTACATTATAAATACTTAAAAGTAATGTTACATGGCTTAATAATTTTATGAGTGTGTTTAACGAAAAACTAATTATTTAAGGTTACTAAAACTACTTCATAGTGGAAAACAATTGCGGACAACTTTTACCACAAATGGAATTTTCCAATGTGTCTGGGTGCAATTGGTAAGCTCAATGTATAGCTCATGGTTATAATATATAATAAACATTATTTTCAGATGGAAAGCACATATCATTTAGCCAAAATCGCCAGATGGTTCCTACTATTACAACTACAAAGGCTTTAATAGCATTATATTGATGGGGGTTGTAGATGCCAATTATAGGTTTATAATGATAGATGTTGGAACCAGCGGCAGAGCTAATAATTTTGTTGCATTCAATGCATCAGAAGTTGCTGATGCAATAAAGGAAAATTTACTAAATTTTCCGGAAAATGACACTCTTCTCGGATCTAATATAAAGGTATATTCATTTGTAAATAAAGTTTATATTTAATATTAATTTTTTCTTATTATTTCAGGTACCTTATGTGTTTGTATCGGATGATGCATTTCGTTTGACATCTAGGATTTTAAAACCATACAGCCAAAGACAGTTGCTGGAGAACAAAATTTTCAACTGCAACCGACTGCAAACCATCCGATAAGCACGGGTCGCTTAACACTCCGGATTAGAGGTATGAAAAAAATATACCTGATCCGACGGTTCGAAAAGAGCAAACATGACGTCATTCCGAAACAGAGTTTTCCCACGATATTAGGGTAACCTTTAGTCATGCACTCCAACTCACTCTGGGTCACAGAGTCCATTATTTCATAATTTCTCAACAACTTAAGGCAACCAATTGCATTAGAAGACTGTTCAATCAATGCTCCTCTAAACACTCTGAGAGAATAATTTGAGGCGTTTCGTTCTCTCCGAGGTGTATAAATAAATCCATTAAATTATTAATTAAATTTTGAATATAATTCTAAAAATATTTTCACAAAATAGGAATACTTGTTTGCGCCAAAAATGTTTTTTGTTTTTGTTTCTTTTTTTCTGAACAGGTGTTTTACACTTTTTTGTTTTGTTTACCTAAAAGTACATACCTGATCTACTGATATTTTCATGTTTTTTGAAACATTTCAAAAAGTGAAGAGAGCCATACAACTTTCAAAATTTTCATTCGTATTTTCTCTCAATGCGTGATAGTTTCATTTTACATATTATGTTTAGACGATCCCATCCGTGCTCTTCTACATCAAATTTTGACAGATCATATTGTTTGTGTGCTCTTGTCAAGAGAGTTTTAATAATATTGCAAAACGAATTAACCACTCTCAATTATAAGAAACAATACATTTAAAGCCTGGCTTCGATGTGGAAAGAAAATGTAATTTTCTTTTCATAACACATATATAGGTTGGAGGACGCGTACCTGTCATTAAGTCAAGTATAGTACCCGGAGGTCGAATTGACCCATTATACAAAACACATATATAGTGTACCAAAATTTTGACTTTATTGGAATATTTTCACTAAATTTTATATATTAGACCAGCCGTACCCTGAGTGCGTTACTACGCCGCCAAATAAAATAAATTTGAATCATTTTATTGATTTTGTTCATTAAAAAAAATTTTCATAAACTGTAAAAATGTAGAGGTTTTAGATTATGAACATTTATTAAAGTGCTATCTGAACTTGATAATACTAAGCCTTCGTCGGCTCATAGGCAACAACTTTGCTAAAGATCATAAAATGATCAAATACACAGTTTACGATTTAATTCATTTTTAGTAATTTTCAGTGGCGCTACCTGTCGGAAATTGGTCATACCAGACTAAAAACCTTCCAAGGTTCATGCGCAACAACTTTGCTAAAGATCATAACATAACACATTTTTGGGTCGCCGTGGTCTAGTAGGTAGTGTGCTGACTTATTAGACGTAAAGCCAGGGTTCGAGTCTCAGGCCAGACATCAAAAATAAAAAAAAAATACAAAAAGTATTTTTTCGGCGATGTCTTCTCTTTCTCTTCTTGAAAAGTTTCTCAAAAAGTGAGAAACTGCGGGCTTCTTGGGGACGATTGCTGTAGACTGTCTAATGGTGAAGGTATAGCACTGGCCATTTTATAGTCACCAGCAGCAACTCGTTTCCTTACCGTTCGTATCTTCCCTCTCTCTTTCCACCTTTCCTAAAAAACCTGCACAATGCACTGCATGAGTAGGGGTCATCCCCTGAGTGCTGGTTTAGAAAAAAAAAAAAATAACATGATCAAATGCATAGTTACGATTTTATGAGGTACATGCAAACATACATTCATTTTTATATATATAGATAAAAAGATAAAATCAATTCAATTTAATTATATAATAATAATAATAATAATAGTAATTATCTACAGCATTTTGTATTACGGAATAACTAAAATGATACGAATTGCGGAATCACCTGTAATAAAAGGGGAATTATGGATCGCTTTTCGCATATTGAAATATGGGACTTTTCAGCTTTGTTCTGAAGGTAGATCAATCAAATATAATTGCATCGTTACATATATGTACGTGCATATAGCACTATTGTTTTAATACTTTTTTTTTATATTTTCATTAAAATAACAATAGCTGAAAATTTTACACAGCTGCTTCATGAAAACGAAATCTCTATAAATGTCAATAAAATTTAATATAAGCGCTCAATATTTTCGGAAATATTCCAAATGTATTTGATGAGATTTTATTTAAATGTAAATAAGTTACAACTCTCAAAAATAATCTGAATAATAAAATGATGAAAATAAATTACTTACTTAGAGTATTATTGAAATGTACAAATATTGATTCGAAACAATTTTTTTCTAAGTACTTTTTATTTTTGACATTTCAAAAGTATGGCATCACTAAAATTCAAACGAAAGTTTTGCTAAAATTGGCGTACTTTTTAAATTACTTGATGTTTAAAAAATTCTCCTAAAATAAACATTGTACAGAATGTCCCGACTTGAAATTGGTCGTGATATCGTGGAAAAATTAACACATGAATCGATTGAAATACGTCTTCGTGCTCTAGAACAAGTCACGTCAAAAATAAATCGAGCAATGGCGGTTAATGAAACTATAGAATTTAAGGTTGGTGAAGTATGTAAACAATTGATACGTTGGTTTGGCTTCAGTCCGTTGCAGCAGTCTCTTCAAGTACTAAAATTATTAGATTCCATTATTGCATCGCCCACTTATGGGCCTGAAGCTGTTAAAAAGTTGGGTATAGAGAGATTGATAAAAGAGTTTAAAAAGATCCAAATCATGTTTGATGGACAAAAGGAAGAAATGAAAGCAATTGATAAAATTAAGAAAGTTTTAAAAAAATATAATAAACCTACGCAATATGAAGATAGAACTTGCAGAAAAGTATCAAGAAACACAGATGAGTTAATTGAAAGCACTAGTAATACGAATTATGGTGTTGTAGTTAACCTTGACGAGTATGAAGCCCCATGGTCTCGTCCCTCTGCTTCGGATTACACCACAATGAAATTTCTATCGGATATACTAATAGATCCATTGGCCTCCTTCGAAGAAAAAGATAATGCTGTCCAACATCTGCAGCTTACTATGGACGATTATCCGGCAGAGTATATGTTACAAGCACCACATTTATTTCGACATCTATTAAAACTTTATGATGAGCATAAAAATGATGAAAATAATAAATTTCCTGTAGATAGTGCAGCGAGAGCCTTGCTTGAGTTTCTTTTCAATCTGGACAAACGAATTAGAAGGTTAAGAAAAACTATAATGTTTCGTCGACGTCGTTGTGAAAAAGATAACAATCAACTAAGTTCCACAAATAATTATGCACCGTGTCAGTTGAAATATGAAAAAGCATTAGCAAATATATTGAAAGTTAGTATTACCCACTTAGAAAAGAGTTCATCTCATGATGATGTATTACATATAGTGTGGGATATAATTTTTATGACTATAAAAATAATGGAGACAACGGAGCGAAAATGTATAGACATTACTTGTTTGCAGGAAGTAGCATCAATGGTGACAAAATTAAACTTAAAATTGACAGATACATTACATTGCGCTCGCATGCGATTGCATCAAATGAAAATGATATTGTTATTACAAGATTTCTTGAGCATATATAGTACTCGATGTTCAGAATTAAAAATGACTGAAATACATAAATCTATTCTAAGTGACTATTGCATGAAATGCTTATTTAATCGACGACACAAAATTCTAGAAACTATACTTGTACAATCAGACTTAACTTTAAATAAACATTGTCAGATATTAAAATTTTATGAAGAATCATTCGAACTTGGTATAAAATTATTAAAAAATGAACAGCAGTGGTCTTGTAACGAAATTATAGCCCAAGGAAGTAATATTATTAAAATTTTAGATGTATTACAGAGCCAACGTCTTGTTGATATACTATTAGAAGCGATTATTAAGGCTTGTCCCATGTATATATCAAATTTACCTTTGAGAGAGAATGCTTTAAATTTGTTACTAAATTTACTAAAACTGACTTTTTTGCCATTAAAAAGATACTCATATCAGAAAATATTTTCTGTTTTTAAGTGCCATATAGGTTGCTTAATGTCTGGAGAACGTTACGTAATGGGATGTACTAATTCAGAACTTTTCAGTGCTCAAATAATTGGCGTACCCTTAAGCATCGAATTATTATTACAGTTTGTCTATGATGCATTTGAAAGTCTTTGCAATGAAATACAAAATAATTGTTTAAAAATATTTGAATTGATATTGCAATCTCAGAATTTATTTGGTGCAAATTGGTATAGATTGTTGCCATTAATGACACATGTGCTACCTTTGCTGACTTGTACTTCTTCAAAAAAGCTAACAGATTTATTACTGAAACTTTATGATCCTGATTGGAAACTTCTACCATATATGTGTGTATTGAAAGGAAACTTAATTCTTTTATTCCACACGAATTCGGAAATTCGTTCGGAAGCTCTAAATCGGTTAATATACACGATTAGTTCGTTAACAGATGCTGACAAATACGTTCCAAACCTTATTGAAATTGGAGATACGTTGTCAAATGATATATGCGTACACAGCTCACCTAGAGAATACACCAATATTTTTAGAGATCATTCGCCATTGGGATGTGATGTAATAATTTCTTTGAATAATTTATTGCAGTTATTGGAGTCCCCAGACGTTGAACCTTTGATACGAAAAACAACACTGATGCAAATTAATGTTTTATGTACGAATTGGTGCCTGACAGGAGAACTATGCAAATCAGGGGCACATTATTTAATTTTACAAGCTTTAGAGAACTCGTTACGCAAATCGTCTGTGTCTGATTATCCAGATTCAGCAGTGCCAGCCATAAGTATTTTAAATAAAGTAATGTTATATGATTCATCAGTGAGATTTGAGTTGTCTGAAACACCTAATATATATGTATTAATTCTCAGAGCATTGATAATGTATAATCACGATATTCAAACTCGTCAGGACGCCACAATGTGTTTATTTCAATTACTCTTTGCCTCCCACTTGATATCTACTGATAAAATGGTGGAAGGTCCAACAATGTTAGGACACTTAAATATACCGTTCACTTTAAATATGCGTCCAGCTTTGATTGATAAAGTACAACAGGAATCTGAACAACTCTCAAAATTATTTTGTAATATGACAGAAGAAACACAGTATTGGCGAATGGTTATTGGCGCCACATTTTGTGGTGGACTGATAAATATTACTCATAAGTCAGTACCTCTTATATCACAATTGGATTTTAGGGCTGATCTGAAACTAACTAGCCAAGACGTTCGATTAATTCGTGCATCACAACAGTCTGTCTCACTTTATCGATTAACAAAAGCAGCATTAAATTCTACAGATCATAAATCATTAATGCAAGTCTGCATAATGTTGAAACATCAGTTGTTAATAGCTAAACTTAATAACACATGTCACGTGGAAGAAAACATTTGCATTGATCTTAACGTCATATTGCAAAAGTATTTGCAACTATCTCCGGGAAATAAACTCGATTTCCAATTATATGAACATTTACTAGATGTGTTAATCATTTGTTCAGAAATTCCATTAAATCCAGTTATTTTAGAATTTTTCAAAGTCATACAAAAAGATATACGTCATGCTTTTATAACTTTAATAACGCAAAAAGAAGAAATAAGTTTGCGGATTTACTACAAAATCACTCTTGCCATGCGACTGATTATAAATGTGTGCAAAGATAACAAAGAAACAGAATGCAGTTCTTTCTACAGCAATTTTTGTGATTTGATTATAGAACGTTGTGTTCATTTATTACAAATCCGAGATTTACAGCGAGTTCGGTGCCTGCTGAGCCTCATAGCATGTATGAGTTTATGCAACATGGATATGCCAGATCAATTATTATTCTTTTATTGTCGACGTTTAGCACAGTTATCATTAGCTTTGAAATCATTTACACAAACTGGAGCTCAATGGCATAGAAACTGCTTGTTGGCTATTTTGCGGCTTAGTGATCAAATGCAGAACCCTTTCTTAAATTTTCGACTATCAGCTGGGACTTTAAAATATTTTAGTGGCCTTTGTGGTCACAACGATGATGAAGTACGATTTTTAGCTTGGAGTATATTAAATATAACCGTCAAAACAAAAAATATTGATGCGTTTCAAAGAGAAAACAATAGTGGAGATATTTCCGGATCGGAGTTGTTAATGAATGAACTGTCGTATTTGCCCGGAGGTTTCATCGCCTGTTGCTTCAGCACTTTATTGGATGTGGAAGAAATAATTGGTGTCCGCTTCTTAGCTGGTCAATTGCTTGCAATTTTGATTCGTAAGCCACATGAAAACGTGGAAGGGATTGAAAAGCTTTTTGAACGACATCAATTTTTGCCTATAGTTACAGACGCTACTACTTCTGCTTTAAGTACCCTTGAGGAAGAAATTCCCACAGAGCTTGAAATGTCGGATGTATCGCTTACCGATTGTGATCTGTTTAGTTGTTACGCACTAATATGCACAGAATTTTCATTGCGGCAGCCTTCATTCCTGAAAGAGTTGTGTTCGCAGCCATTTATGTTTAAGCTGTATGAAATATTAAAGCATTCACCACCAAACGATAGGCATGCGGGATATTTAAATACAATAGGCCACATATGCCGCTTGTATGCTCTATGTTATGTGGATAATTTCATATTTTTGCAACGTACAATTTGTCGGGATATTGTTTGGATTACGAGCTTTTGCGAAATTTTATTCAAAATTGTACTGTCGTCTGGTAAAGTCAATATTATAATAGATATGCTGCAGTTATTTATAGTTTTATGTAAAGATGAAACTGCTTTAGATCAGCTTTCCAGTAAACTAATTGACTATTGTTTTGATATTGTAAAACTTTTTCAGTATTCTTTAAGCCTAAAAAATCTTAATACTAGACTACAAAGCTGTTCACTTTCGATATTAAACATTCTGTTAATGAACACACAGCAACGGGTGAATATTGATCTAACTACCAAAATTTTAGAGATTTTCGAAACCCCCAAAATTTTAGTTAAGTCTATAAGGAATACTAATAACTTTGAAGCTGATAATAAGCAAAATTGGGACAACACGGAAGCGGAAAAAGATCGAAGTGGTAAGTTCAAAAAAAATTATTCTTTTATAATATGTATGTATGTATGTTTTTTTGTAATAGGTATTTATTTATATTATGATATCAATATAACCTCAAATCTGCTATAATAATAATATTAATAAATTTATAAATTTAAAGAAGAAAGTAGTAATATGATATTCTTCTACCCAAACTTTTGAGAATCTATGGTTAATAGTGTGACAGCAATTTTTTTCTAATATAAGTTTAAGGACAGTCTAAGTCAGGCAGTTGCCGCGTGAACATCAAATTCGCTCGAGTCGGTTAACTAACATTTTTCTGTTACTAACATATCGCGTGTTTGTTTTTGCAAGTAGTTTTTTTTTCTCTTTTTCTCGATAAATTTATTTTTTTTTGAATATGTTCGTTTTTTCGTGAATATGAATGGAGGTTACCCCGCGAATTACAACCGGTTTCGCGAGCTTGGTGAATTCTGTAAGATCAGGGCGAGTAAAAGCAAATGTCCACGTTCAGAGGATTTTATCCCTTTACCACCAACTACTTCACGGGAGCAAAATTTCCCTCGCTACTTGGTTGCATCTGCTGTTACTGTAGAGGAGGATTCAGAGCCTGCACCACTCTCATCATGAAATGACCTTAACTAAATATGTATAATGCGATCGACTGGAGGTTAGTGATATGAGAAGCGGAGATGGTTAAAGTACCTAATAATAAGACGACTGAAAAATTTCTTAAAGCTAAAATACTGAAAAGTAAGGTGACAAAACACTGGCTACAAGTGCAGCTGTAATTACATTTGACTACGTTCACCGCCCTGCTACCCTAAAATAGGAAAATAGTCCCCGTCAAGGAATATATACCCAACTCTATTAGCTACATCTCTTGTCAGAAGCTAGGACATACTAAAAATCGTTGTAAGGATGCATTAGTGTGTAAGGAATGCTGTCTACCAATATCGCATAAACTATGTTCTCGTAAATATTGCATAAACCTCTTACGATCCCGATTGTGCAACATATTGGAAACACAAATCTGTTAACATTTTACGTATTACAAGAAAATGCACCACAAGCAAAGCCTGGGAGATTTATAATGACAACCCATCTCTTAACTTATTGTAACCTATCGCGAAGAAAGTCAAAAAGTCTCCAAATTATGCACAAATTTTAACCAAGGACAACAACAATACGCCATCCAATACATCTGTTATTATACCGGACAAAACTAAACATGCAGAAAATCATAACGGTTTTTCTAAAGAATGCAATTCAACAAACACTCATGACTCAATCGCTGTTAATCTATCGTCCTCACCCGAAAATAATACTCAAACATCAAACTCATCAACAACAGTCAATTTTCAATTTAACACAACAAACGACAACTCTATTACTCAACATGATTCTCTCTCTGACAACTTAACATCTGACCATAAAATTTCACTCAAAGACACTACACCAGCTGTGCTCAAATCAACTAATATTAATATATTTTTGTAACTGACGACAATATTGATGACGATTTTTTTTCGAAAGCACCACACAGGATAATGGAAAGGAAGATTTAACAGAGGAAGGTATAATTATGGACATCACAGAAGGTTATGGAATATCGCCAACCATAGTGGGACTCAAATTCATATCACATTCCTTTTAGATGTTAGTTATACTGGGTGATTTTAATTCACAGAACGTTTTATGGGGCTCTTCTGTTAACTCCCCCAGTGGTCGAATATGAGAAGATTTTGCTGACGACAAGAACTTAATGATATTGAATGATGGAAATCCTACTCTATTTAACACAAGAAACACACTGACCTCTGTTGACGTCAAGTGCTGAAATTGCTCTCCACTTAAATTGGTTTATTTTACCCATGCATGAAGTCGGAGACCATTTCCGAATTCGAGTCTTTAATAAGATGCAATCCCAGTTTCCGTGAAAAGAATGCTGATTGGGCCAAATTTTCTGAAAAACCAATGGTGATTGAATCTCATTTTGGAAAATCCTTCAACATTAACAGGGAAATCAAACCTATAATTAGGAAAACAGCTAATGAAACCATTCCTATTAGTAGGAAGCCCAGGAACAAGCATTGTCCAGTCTGGTTTAATGCAGACATTGCAAAGTTGATTCATATAAGGCAACAAACCTGGAAAACGTTTAAAACACATCGTAACAAAACAAATGTTCTAGAATACAGAAAAGCTAATGCTAAGGTCAAAAGAGAGTGCAGAATTACTAAAAGACAAACATGGGAAAATTTTTGAATTTCTTAAGTCCAACAATGGACTCCAGACGCCTTTGGAATAGGATTAGAAATTTAACAGAACTTTTAACTTCCCTAATTTGATCGTTGATGATAGCAGTATATGACATCCTAAGGACATTGCTAATAAATTTGTACATAGGTAGAAACGACTCTGTCAAAGGCCTTTTCTATGTATTCTATGGTTAATCCAATTTGTTTTGAGAAGATACTTGCGGAAAAAATTGCTGTATTTAAACCCAATTTGATGCTATACACAGATGGATCCTTTCAGAATGAAACAACATCCTTCGCCTTGGTAAAGGGTACAGCTGCTGGTTATGAAGCCGTAAGGGAATCACTATTGCAAGACAACACAGGAATTTTTATAGCAGAAATTGCTGCTATAGAATCTGCTATTTCATATTCTAGGTCAATGAATCAAAGGTACATAATTTGTATAGACAGTCTAAGCGGCTCAATGGCTTTGAGGAAAAACATTTTGCAACAGAAATTAGAACAATCAATTTTAATTCTCTGGAACATGCCGACAAGGCAGCTAAAAGGGCTATAAACATCACACAATTCGACATGGCTCCGTGTTTTCCTAAGGCTATAATCCCATGTCTATAAGACTTAGATACAATCCAACTTTGACAAGGAACCAGTACGCTACGCTAGTACGCTTAAGAGTGGGGAAGGCTAAGTTGAACACTAAACACTACTATGATAAAAAGGAACCACCTAAATGTATCCTCTGTGATATTATTGTTACAATTTCGCATATACTTGCTGAATGTCCAAAATCCAGGATCAATCAACCACTAGACCGTATCCTTAATTGTGAGGATGTATCCTTTCTGAACATAATACGCCAGAGTTTACGGAAGCACAACGTTGATGACATCTGAGACCATTTTCTATTTTGAAAATTTTGATTTTCCTTTATTGAAAATAACACAAAATTATAATATTTATAATTTTTGTAGTTTATTATTCTACAGTGAAACCCGGTTATAACGAACTCCGTGGGACCAGAAAAAATAGTTCATTATAGGCAAAGTTCGTAATAAACGGGGTGAAGCCATAGAAGAAAATATAAAAGAAAAATAATTTTTTTCATTTATTAAAAACAAAAAGTATTTTTTATTTTATTAAAAACCAAAAATATATTTTAATTTTTTAAGACGCTGAGTTATAATTGAATGCTGCCAAAGTAAATAAAAGTAAAAACTATTGTCATACTTAAAAGTTATTTCTGAGGATTCGTTATATTTATTATTATTATTTATTTATTAAATTTAATCTACAGAATCAATTCTGAGATTAAATACAATTAAGAGCATTAGCCACTTGGGCCATCAGCTCTGGTTGAAAAGTATTTGTATAGGCTTATTACTTAAATTATATTTATATATTGTACAATAAAATGGGAGGATTGTTGTCGCACCTGCTGCATCCAAACCGATTGCTTAAATTTTTAATTTAGTTGCTTTAATGAAGTTATATATTTTGGTTATATTAGTGTATGATGGTTCTTTAAGAAGATCAATGCCTGATGCATTTGAAAGTATTTTATTCCTTTGGGCTTCAAAAACTGGGCAATCTGATAGGACGTGTTTGATGGTTAAATTGTGTTTACATTCTGTGCAGAAAGGTCGAGAAGTTGATGTCTTTAGTAACCAAACATGTGAGAAGCTGGTATGCCCTAGACGCAGTCTTGAAAATGTTTTGATTTTATTTTTTGAGATGTTTGTAGGGTATATCGGTGGATTATGCTCCGGATTTATTGTTGAATAATGATAGTGCGTAGTGGGAGATTCCTTAAATTTGAGCTTAAGATAGCTTTCGATGTGACGTCGAATGTCAATTTTTTCTATAGTACCGTCCATTATGATAGGAGCAGAAGAGGCGTATTTGGCTGCTGTATCGGCGGCTTCATTACCAGCAATTCCAATATGACTCGGTACCCATTGTAATTTTATTCTATTTTCATTTCCTGTTAGCAAATTTCTGATGTGTGATATTATTTTCCATTTGTTATTAAATGGGCTACTTATGGCTTTTAGAACTGATAGACTATCTGTTAAGATAGCAGTCTTATTTTTGTTTTTAAGTCCAAGACGAATAGCTTGATAAATAGCACAGGCTTCTGCAGTGAAAACTGAAGCATGTTAGTAAAGTGTTCCTAGAACTAAACTTCTTCCATCATCATCCACTACGGCGTAAGCTGGTAATTGGTATTGTGATTTGGTGCCATCGGTATACAGTAAATTCCAACCTTGATTTTTAAAATTGGCTTTAATTTCCGAAATCATACAACGAAATATATTCTGTGGCGTAGAGTTTTTGACGAAATTTGTAAGTGACAGGTCAAGACAATTTAGGTCAAATTTCCATGGAGCTTTGTTTATTTGTTTTTTTGGTGTTGTTATTGGTATCTTAAAAACAGAAGACATTTCCAGCGACTCAGCTATTGCTGATTTGAATCTTTTAGGGCGTTTAGAGTTTAGGTTGGATTTAATGTCCTGGTCTATAACTGAGTCTGAGCTATTAAGAAGTTTTGGAAGAATTCTAGCTTTGGCATGAAATATTCTATTTTCTATAGACGGAAGACCAGTTTCTCTAAGTAAGTTGTTGATTGGAGTTGTTCTGAAAGCGTACGCCGATGTCCTTACTGCTTGATGGTAAACCGGCTTAATTATTTTGATGCTGGACTTACTACTATTACCATAAATGTATAGACCGTAGTCTATTTTGCTTAGAACTAAAGTTTTGGTGAGGTAAGGAAGAATGTTGATGTGGGTAAGGGTCTTGCTTGCTAAGTATCTGATTATGTTGGCTCTGGCAATTAATGAGTTCTTCAGCGCAACTAGGTGATCTTTCCAGGTGTAATTTGATGAGAAATGAGATTTTCCTAAGATTTTCAATTTTTTTACATTCTCAATCTCATGATTATTAATTTTAATTCTATAAGAATTGGAGTCGCAAAGGTGTTTTCTACAAATGTGGAATTTGTTTGTTTTTTTAGCACCAGAATATTCAGTCCATTTGTAGATGTCAAATAGAACTTTTTCCATTATTTCCGTGGATTCGTTGTTGCTGTTTCTTTTGCAGAGGATGTACTGCGTATAGGCAGTGATCCACAAACTTGTGTTTGTTAACAATTCTGCTTATTTCGTTAAAAGCAATCTGGAACAATATCACTGAGAGGGGTGAACCCTGAGGAATGCCGTTATTGAGGTTAAACGATTTTGAATCGTGTCCATTAATTCTAATTTTGAATTGTCGATTTGATAAAAATGACTTGACATAATTGAAGACTTTCGGCCCCACCGACCAAGATTTGAGAATGTTTAAGATGACGTGAAGGCCTATTCTGTCAAAAGCTTTCTCAAAGTCAATTGATAATATGTTTACATGATTCTTTGCAGAAAGAGCTTTAGTTATATAATGGTCTATGTGTAATAAGGCGCCATCACAGCCCTTACTGGCTTTGAAGCCTACTTGTTCTATTGCGATTAATTTTTTCTTGGCCATGAACTATGCTAATCTGGTGGCTATGATGCGCTCCATAATTTTGGACAAACAAGGTAACAGAGATATTGGTCGGAAGTCTCCTACAGAAGTTGAATTTTTATTTTTGGGAATTGATACGATAACGGCAAGTTTCCATGAGTGAGGTATGACTCCGCTACTAAAAACAATGTTGTAAGTATCTAATAATCTTGCTTGGCTTTGATATGACATATTTTGTATCATAGGATAAGAAATCCTATCGTGACCTGGTGATATGGATTTAACTTTATTCAAGCATCTCTTAAACTCCATCTTGGTTATGGGTTCTTCCAAAAATAAGGCCTCTTTGTCATTAGTGCTTTCCACAGTAATGTTCGATACGTTCTTTGATGTTCGGTATAAGAGTGAGAAATTTTCGTCAGAAGAGTACTTTTCCCATTCTGTACCGAAATGATTGCCGATTTGCAGTGGGTCAACTAAAGTTCCATTTTGTGTGTGTACAGCTTTTATGGAAGTATGGGAGTGTCTTTTTGCGACTTTATTAATTTTGTTCCATATGTTTGCTGTTGTTGTTTCCCTGTTGATTGTTTTGGTGAAGTTTTCATAGGATGCAATTTTGGCCTTTTTTATTTCAAATCTAAATTTAGCATTTTGTTTCTTGTATGCCAAGAGGTTTTCTTGATTCGGTTGCGAAGGCTTTGCAAGTTTGTATTCCACCAAGGGACTGGGGTTCGGTGTACTTTTGCGCTGCCCTTAGATTGGGGAATGTGCAGATTTGCGGCTGTACGTATACTTTTGGTTATTTTCGGAGCTTCTTTGTTACTCTGGGAGGATATGGGGCTTTTGGACAATTCACTATCTACTTTACACGAATAATTGGGCCAATCAGCGAGGTGCACTAAAAATCGCTTAGTATTAGCTTCAGAACAGTTTCCTGCGAGATTTTTAGGGAAATTTTTATTGGAAAGTGGTCGCTCCCATGTAAGTCAGTGAGAGTTTTCCAGTGGACGATAGGTAGTAGTGGTATTGAGCAAAGAGATAAGTCAATATGGGAAAACGTGTTGTGTGTTGAAAGGTGAGTGGGACTTTTATCATTCAGCACACACAGCCCAGTGTCTAATATCATGCTTTCCAGTAGTTTTCCTCTGTTGTTATTGTATATCGATCCCCAAATGGTATTCCATCCATTGAAATCACCAACGACAAGAACTGGAGTATTAAAAGAGTAAATGATATTAGTTAATTCTCGAACTGAGATGTCCTCTGATGGTGGAATGTTGAGGTTTACTTCGATGGCAACGAGTTGATATTCGGTATCTATGTTTATTTCTTTGTGTGGAATATCCGATTTGATGAATATTCCTGTACCTTGTTTTGATGTATTATTATGTATTGAATTTATGGAGTATGCAGAGTAATTTTTTGGAGGAATTGGTGTAAAGTTATAAGCGCAGTGCGTTTCTTGTAGAGCAATAATGCTTGGGTTTAAGTCCCTAATTAGTAATTGAAGTTCAGGGTAGTTATTTACAAGTCCACGAATATTCCATTGTAATAGCACAAAATCCATCATGAGTGTATAATACTGGTGCTTCTGTTGGTTTTAGTTAGTCACGTCTTAACTAGGTCCAAGGTAACCTCGTCGCCCGATGTAATAAAGTAATTGCCTTTTTTTATTAGAGATTGGGTTAGATGAGAGATTGGAGATAACGGTATGTTTGTGTTTAATTTAATGGAGTCTGTGGTGTTTTTTATATGAGTAGATGTTGTTGGTTTTGTGGATTCAGATTTTCCTGTTACTAAATATGTTTTTGGTGTTACAAGTTCATTTGAGAATTCATTTGTTTTTATGGTTGTATGTATTTTTGTGTTTTTGATGTTTTGATTTGTTCTTGTTGTTGGTTGTTTATTTTTTTCTTTATTCTGGTTAGCTGTATTTTTTATTGTCTGGATGTTTGATGGTTCCTTTCGTTTTGTAGGGGAATCAGCGGTTACATTAGCATATGTTTGTTGAGTGAATGTTGGGGCTGGATTGTTTTCCCTGTACTGTCGTCGGGCTTCTCCTATACTGCAATAGTTTTTAGTTTTGATTTTCAAAATTTCTTTCATTTGTATGAAACGTGGGCACTTATTGTCAGCTGATGAGTGTTCTCCAGAGCAATTTATACAGAAGACTCGGGTACATGGTTCTGGGGTATGTGGTGGAAGGCTGCAATCTGGGCAAGTTGGGTTGCTTTTGCACCGATTTTTGGTGTGGCCGAGTAGCTGGCAGTTTTTACACCTCATCGGGTTGGGAAAGAAGTGATCAACTTTACACTTATACCAAGCAACGTCAACAGTTGAGGGTAAGCTGTACAAATCGAAAGTCACTATCATTTTGCCAGTTGGAACACGAGTGCTACCGTCATCGCTGGGCCTGGTAAATTTGTAGATATCAATCACACCTTGGTCCTTCATTTCCTGCACTATATCACTCTGTGGAACGTGTATTAAACACGGTGCGTATATAATACCTTTGACAGAATTGAGTGTCGCATGAAGTTTACATGAAATTGGGCATAAATTAGCAAGTGATTTTGACTTCAAGAATTTTTCTGCTATACGAGTGTTGCGGGTAAGAATGAGGAGGCTCCCATCACGTAGCATAGAGATCGAATTTATTTCTGTCGAGATACCATCTATTGCCTTTTTTATAGCAAATGGACTAAGTTTTGAAAGTTGCTTTTTGTCGTCAGTGGAGTTAATCAGTATATACTTTGGTGAATTTTTCTGATTGCTGTTTGGAACAGGTAACGCTGGGAAATCATTAATAGTTTTTGATTTCTTGGAAGGATTTTCTATGAAGTCCGCGAGAGCAAAGAACCTGTTGTTAGGCAGTTTGTCCAGTGGGCCCGAAGCCACGATTAAATTAAATACTAACTATGTCCGTGTGTGATATTTAATTTACAATAAAAAAAATAAATAAAAAAGACCAAATAAAGGAAGGTCAACAAAAACAAACACTTGTTGAAAATAAATTATGCGACAATCGTTACTTTTCAAACACTCTTTCTTTATTTTTGTACAAACGAAAGCAAAATCAACCGTACGCTTTGAATGCTAGTCGAAGACTCGGATTCGTTATAAAAAAGGTAAAATGTATGAAATTTAAAAACTGGCACCATATAAAGAAGTTCCTTTTAACCGAGAATTCGTTATAAACGAGTTCGTAATAAACGAAGTTTAAAGTCAAATTTCGGAGATTTTCCTTTTGTGCTTTGTTTATTTTTTTTTTTTTATTTTAGTTTGTTACCCAAATTTTTTAAGTAAGGTCTTTTATTATATTGTGAACTTTTTATGTGCACATGGTCTGGTTATGTGCCGGGTATTTATATATATTTTATAAATTTATTTACAAAGTAAATAAGTTTAAGGAATGTCAGTCGGAATATTCTGACACTAGGTCAAATGTTCAGTTATAAAAATGTTAACTAGATCTGATAAGGTTTTTTTCGAGAAGAAATATTTTCTGTGCGCGCATTGTTGTTAAATTTCGAACAAATTTCACTGCTTACACGAAATAAAATTATAATATAGAGATTTCTTTATTTTAACTGCAAGGATAACAAAATGGATTGTTTGCAAATTAACCCCTGGTAAATAATTTGGGTCTAATGGACCTAACCATATTATTCCTAAATTCTTACAATAGTATTCATCATTATAGATGAAAATTAACAGTTGTATTAAATCCATGATATTTTTAAATCAAATTATTTTTACAGAGATTTCAAATTAACATTTTTGAATATCAAAGTTCCTTTTGTTAGGTGTTATTTCCATCCATTGTCTTGTATTAGTTCGCCGCAATACTCTCTTGTATTAATCCAAAACGAATCATTAGTTTAGCTTTAGCAACAGTTAAAACTTGAGCAATATTATCACCTAAAATTTCAACAACTCTTGTATGAGCTATTCCTGGCGTAGAACTTTCTTTACTTGTAACTGGCCAATGTATTTGAATTTTTTAAATCAACCCATTTCCGATCACTATATTGGATCGGAAACATTACATACATAATTTGTCATTACAACCCTTCAGTCAGGATTATTGACCAAGTTTCTCACACTACTTATGTTGTGTGTGTTAACTTTATACATAAGTGGGGAGACTAATAGTTTAAAGTTGACTCCGAACGACAGATTTTTTGAGAAACTTTTCATGGCAAATTTTATTTACTCTTAGTTTTTGGCCAGAAATCTGCTGGGAGGAAATCGGCGAAAAAAAACTTTTTGTATTTTATTTTGATGTCTGGCGTGGGACTCTACTACTAGACCACGCAGCCGCAATGGGAATGTAAGACATAACTATAATTTATCCTCAGCCTGGAGTCGCATCAATTATAGGCAAGCAATCTTCCACCTTTGTATCCCAATGTATTTCCAAAGGTTGCTCGTTTGTGCGTAACTTTTTTGTGTTTTTTTTCAGTTTTTGTTTTTCTTAACTGAACTTTGCAGTGTTTTAGGTAATCGGTTTTAAACATAATTAGTTAAATTAAGTCCAATGGTATCAACAACTGCAATCAATAAATATACAACAGCATCCCTCCGATTTATTTTCAATTTTTCAAAAACTACAGCGAATTCTCCAAGAGTTTTAACGTATCACAATGACCCATATAAAGAAGTCGTTTAAACTTTCCTTCCACTATTTTTTTTTTTTTTTCGGTATATAAGTATATCCTAATTTTTCTGCACTTCGATGCATTCCTTAAATGGGAATACGGGCTTTTTCCTAAAAAATGAAATACTTTCTTACCACAAGATCAGTACTATCCGCGACACAATTTAGTTACCTTTCAATAGAAGTTTAGCACCAACTATTTGATGTTTTGTGTAATCATTCCTCATTCGATCGGACTAATTTTTTCGAGTGTATGGGGATGTATCTCCCCACATTGTTGCACAATGTTGTTTGAAACCAAACATTGGAGATATAGCGGACGAAGCTAACATTTTTATACAACCAAACAAAGTGCTTTATATAAGTCGTTCAGGGTTTGTTTGTTCGTATAAAAAAGTTACCTTCGTCTGCTATATCTCCGGTCGCAAGTGTTACCGGACTGAAACGAAAACTGTTTTGGAATTCTTGATCCAATAGCTAACCAGCCCACTATGTCAGAAAACCACATCTTTTTAAGTTGTTTAGAATTTTGGTTAATTTGTGGAGAGCATATTTGACAACTTTATTAACTCCACTAAAAAATGTTTATTTAATATATAAAATTCTCGTGTCACGGTATTAGTGGTTAAACTCATCCGAAATGGATCGACCGATTTTCATGAAATTTTGTGTGCATATCGCGCAGGTCTGAATGTTAAGAGGGCGTGGCAAATCGTTAAAATTGAATGTTTAGGTACACATTGATCGTAGACAAATAAAATTTGGTGGGTAAGTTCGTGGAGTCGATATCGACGAACTCACAAAAAATGAGCGTGAAAATACTCTCCCTTTAAGAGATACCTATATGTCGACTAATTAGATGGTTTATAACTATATATGTACATATGTATATAACATGTTAGTCTGTTAATTTTTGTTTTGGAGCGATTACAACAACTACAACTTCATCAGCGCTTTATGAAGCGTATTACGATGATTTATACATAAAAATAAATGTGTGCTTATTTGTTGGTGGGTTTGTTTGTTTGAAGTCTATAGACGGCTAAACGGCCGGACCGATTTTCTTGAAATTTTAACAGTATCTTCCTGTATGTCTGGAAGGAGCTATAGGCTACTTTTTATTTTACAATTGCAAGTAGGCGAGGTGCCACGCCCACATACTCAATAAGTATTTAATATCGCATATCTCTTAAACTGCAAGTTGTAGAGTCCTCAAATTTTGTATGAACGACTTTGACATATATATGAACAAAATGGGCGGATTGGCTATAGTGAGCGTGTCACCTCCCATATAAGATTATTAAATTAGTACACCTAACCCTCCTACAACGCGGGGAACAGGTTCCCAAAAAATGCTGTGTTGTAAAAAATCCTGTTGTAGGATTGTTGTGAACTCCATACAAAAATCAGAGTTTGGTTCCAAAGTAAAAAATTTGTCAATAAAATATTGGAATTTCTATAGTAAAAATATGTGCTTAATATATTTTTGTGTATTTATTTGTTGAAATATTATGTAATTTAATAACACTTCTTTGATTTAAGCAAAATAAAATAAAATTTCAATGCTACGTAAAATATTCAAGTTGAAAGATTTAATAAAATAAACCCGAAATAGAACGATAACTTTCTACTCTACATCAAATGAAATTGGCATAAAGCGTTGTGTGGTGTTAGAACCGCGGGGAAATCTTTTTTTAATTTTGTCGTAGAACATTATGTTGACAGCTCTTAAGATGTTTAACAAGAGACTACACAATTACGTATTTGATTGTCACTTTATAAACACATGTTCGAGTGTAGGGTATGAGATATGAACAAAATGCAAAGAATTTTATTTGGACAAGAAAACCTTTTCCAAATTAAAATAGTAAATATTTGAAAAAAATTACGTACATAAAAATTTTCGTAAAAATCGCGTTGTAAGAAAATGTCCCCATTTTGAGTTTGTAGCGCAAACACGTTATAGGAACCCGCGTTGGAGGGTCAAGTGTATATCTAAGAATATATAACAGTTAGACTCCTAAAATTTTGTCGAAGACACTTTAGTATCAATATGAATATTTTAGACAAAAATGGGCTGACTAGGAAAGGACTTAAATTTAAAACTTCTTATATCTGGGAAATCATCAAATTGCCGGACTAGCAATAAGAGCGAGACCGTCCCATACAAAAATGATACAAAAGTTTGTGTACGTAGAAAATTATTAGAGAGCATCCACATCAAGAGCTGCTGAGGCGCTAGTTCATTATTTAGAAAGGAAACACCAGATCAACGTTATGTACGTGTAGGCTACGAGCATCAACATCTAGAGCTGCTGAGACACCTGATCAACGTGATTCGCGTCTTAGAAGAAAACGATCCCAATCAACCAGATCAAGAACTGATGAGACACCGGATCAACGCGAAGTACGCCTAGAAGGAGAGAGACTACGAGCACCAACATCTAGAGCTGCGGAGACACCATATCAACGTAATGCACATGTAGAAGGAGAGAGGAAACAAGCAATAGCTTCTAGAGCTGCTGAGACACCTGATTAACGTGATGCACGTGTCAGAAGAAAACGATTCCATAGCCGTCTATAGACTTCCAACAAAAAACACACAAACAAATAGACACACATTAATTTTTATATACATATATAGATATCAATAGGAGTAGTGAAGTACACCGGGGTTTAGAAAGTGAATATATAATGTGACTTGGTTCGGGCAATAAAAAATCAATTTTGGGTGGGACGAAGTTCGCCGGGTGTGCTAGTTTTCATATAATTTTGTTTTTTTTCCTGTAAAATTCAAAAATTTAGCCTTGTCTTTTTATCACTTTTTTCTCCAATTTATTATTTCTTTTGTGATTTTTAATCGATTCTTTTTCTTCCCTTGTCAAAAATTTTCAATTAGGTTAACTTAACATTCGCACACATTAAATTTGATCAGTACTTTATATATGTATATATATTTTTCCTTTTTCTTTTTAGACGAAGATAAGTCATCAGTATCTGAGCATTTATGTATTGCCTTAATAAGCCTTTTTGCACATTTTTATCCAGTCAAAGCATGTAAGTTTTCCACACCTCCTAAGGCAAACCAGCAGCATATTACCGAAACATTAGCTTTGTTATTGAAACAATCACCGGTTGCTCAAAAGACTGCACATAATTTGAATCTACATAGTAAAATTATAGAGATTTTTAAAAATTTTTTGGACGAATTTTCAACAACATCTTGCACAACATTTGTGAGAAAAAATGGAGAGAATAAAAAAATCGCAGTTATAAAAAATATCCAGCTTCTTCTGAAATTGTGGATAAGTTGGTACTCATCACCAGTTGCTATGATAACAGACAATACTTTAGCAACAGAGTATAGCAGAGTTTTAATACGAATTTGGCCTTGGATTGTTCACTCAAATGATTTAAAGTTAACTGTTTTAGAAACAAGTGCGTTCATGAGTGAACGTTCTCTTGCAGTCTGCAAACAATTTTCAATCTTCAATAACAGTTTATTTCCAAATTCCCTTCTTCAATTGATTGTTAAACTTGTGACCGCTGAAACCTTGAAAATTAAAACAACTAGTGTGAATTGTAGACAAATTATCTTTGTTGGTTTAAGAACATTAACAAATTGTTGTTCATGTATAGAAGGAAGGACTGCTCTTAGTAAAATTCATGTATTGGATGTATTCAACAGTATTCATCCGTTTAATCCGAAAGCACACCAACTTAAAACAGAAATATTCATTGTATGGCTTAAATTTTGGGAACTGTATTCTCGATATGAAGAGGGTGCACAATCCCATCATTTAAATATATTGTGTTCTGTTATTAACAAATCTAGTCCAGGATCTACAAAACGTCTTATATCCCTTCGAATATTGCGAAATATGGCATTTCTGAATAACAATCGGTCTGGACTTATTACATCGGAAGAATTTCTATATACAATTAACGAGGTTATCACACAGCCTTTGGAAACTTGCTTAGAGGAGCAGTTTATAGTGTCTGTGACCATTTGGAAACTCATATCAGGAGGAATAAAATTTGTTGCTCTGATGCGAAGTACTAAACTAGCGAAACATCTACGAGTGCTTAAAGATTCACTTTTAAGTAAACAGTTGGAAAATGCTGATAATGTAGAACATGCAAATAATTTGTTAAATGTTTTAAATATTATTTTTCAAATATTTAGTAAGTAATTATTAAAACAAATCATTAAATACATTCTAAAATATTTGTATATATATATCGTAACGTTTGAAAATGATTATATATTATATTAATTTTTTTATTGTGTTGGAAGTAGGACATTAACATGTGGTAGAGGGAAAGAGTGGGTACTCAAATGTATTCAGAGATTCGTTTATGAAAAGTGGTCTAAGAGGATATAATCCTCAACTCATTGTTAATAATTTAACAACTAATGTTATTGTAAATAAATGAAATTGAAAATAGATTAAAAGACGTCAGCCTACTCGTAAGAGTTGCTTTTGCCTTTGTGCTTGTAATAAAAAGTAAGGACTCCATTATTCATACTGCATGTAAGGTTATAATTGAACAAATAATATAATTGAACAAATAATATCGGATCTTGCTTGCATTAAAATCGGTCCAATGTCCAAGGGACTTGACCTGTGGGAAAAGAAACTTGAACGATAAATACTCTGGACATTGGCGAATTTGGGATAGGAGTTGTAAAGTTAAAGAACGATATCATTAACGAAGACAAATAATAGATTTGCAGGCAGAATAAAACTGTATTTATTAGTATTATTTTTAATTTATCAATTCAAATCTTAACAGTTGCTAATTTTATGAGTAGTATGGGCCGCAACACTATTCTGAAAGTAGTATGTTTGTGGATTTCTGGGCCTTTTTTTCTATACAAATTCATCCCTACGCTACAGCCGGACATGTTCGATTGATAAGATTGATATACAGTATTTAAATGGTATGTGTGTGTTATACTTGGTTGAGTGATAGGTATGCAACATTTGCGTTTGTGTGATAGTGATGCGTTTATGCCGGTTGTTTTATAGTTTCATATCTTAACAGTTTTGAAAAAATAAGATAAATATTTTTGTGGAAATTTGTGTGTTGTGGTATATTCGTGTGAGTTATAGTTGGTTGAGTGATAGGTATGTGACATACTGTCTGGCGCGTGTGGATAAAAATATGTGATATATTTTTAATAGTGATGTTAAACCTGCTGATGTATGAAAAAATTAATTTTTAAGAATAGTTTAAATAAATATGTATAAATGTATATTTAGATTAGTACAAATTAATTAAATAAATTAATAAATAAAAAATAAAAACAAAACTTAAAATGCATTTATTAAAAATTAGAAAACATATTTCCACAGCTGAATTAATGCAAAACGTATATTGAGTTAAATTCTGTTTGTCACGCTTTACTGACCAAACTGTGGGAATATAGAAAATAATATGTATTTTTGTATACACGCGCCAGACAGTATGTTACATACCTATCACTCAACCAACTATAACACACACAAATATACCATTTACATACTGTATAACATATCAATCGATCATTGGAACATGGCTGGCTGTAGCGTAGTGATAATCCCAAATTTGTATGGAAAAGAAACCCCATAAACATACTACTTCAGAAGCCTTATCTAATGTCATGATTTAGATTCAATTTAAAATCTTTCTGATCTCCGAACGACAGATTTTTATTTACTCTCAGAGGTTTATTTGCTCTCAGAGTTTTTGCCAAAAATCTGTCGAGGGGAAAGAAATCGCGGAAGAAATATTTTCATATTTTTGTTTTGATGTCTGACCTGTGATACGAACCGGGGCTTTCCGTCTAATAAGCCAACACACTGCCTACTAGACTACGGCGACGTCAACCTACTGAATACAAATTGAATGATGATTGGGAGTCTACGAGCAGCACTGGCGACTCTTTTCGTTTAGCGTGTTGTATTATTAATTCATTGGAAAAATCTGATGAAAATTCATTTGTACTTGTTGCCCAATCGTTCTGTCATATCATATCAGTTCATCAGTTATATCACTACCGGGTCAATCATAGGTATTCGAAATAAATTGTTTTATCTTCTCTTTATTTTTTTAATGTCGCAAGTCGTTGATTTAGGAACATGGCGATCTGTCTAATAGTTTTTCCTTCATCAAGTCTTTGTAAAATATCAAACTTTTCCTTTTACACTATTTCTACCAAAGGTGTCAAAAGACATCTTTTAAAATTTGAACTTGAAATTTAATTCAAAGTTTAGAAATTTTTTCACAGCTAATATTGTGATAATTCTTATAATAATTTTAAAATTTATTTAGCGTTATCATTTTCCTCTAACTCATTCTAGATCAGTATATGCGTACATAATATACCTATTTCTACCATGAGGTGTCTTTTAACACCTTTATAATTTTCTTACAGCAGGAAATAAAAATTATAAAGAAACTACACTAACATACATTTGGACAGAACTATAATCTGTTTTTAGATTTTTTCTCTTTGTATTATTATACCAAGCCATGGAAATTATGTGCAAATGCTGTGCCATGTAAATTCTGTGAAATTCTGTTCAGCAAGTTTTCGAAAATGCCAGAAATTTTCGGTACACTGAATTCCCCTTTATAATTTTTATATTCGATTGTTTTTTTTTATTAGAATAGGAATAGAAATAGGATATGTTTTAATAATTATTTCCATAATTATTTGTTTTCAAACGCAAAGGTGTTAAAAGAGACCTTTTGGTCGAAATAGGTATACAAACAATTGTGGTAGAAATAGTGTTAAAGTTATTGTTTTATGTTTCCGTTTATTATTTAAAGACATGAATGACATTTGGTATGAAGTTAGACAAACACGCTTGCGAAAGAATGTACGGAAACTGAAGTAATGATAGTGCAAAATGTATATAAAAATATGAATAACAAAACATGCAAGTTAAAAACGGGAATTTAAATTTTCTTCTTGCACAAAAAAAAATATGTAGTCCGAAATGTAGAAGCGTCCGAATTGTTGGATTGTCCGGACTGTCGAAGTTGTACTGTATTCCTAAAAGTTTGGTAAGTAAACTTTGTTCAGATAATTTATATGAACTTGTATTAAAAGTATATCCAAATTATAAGTCTGTTCATTTACACACAATATGTTTTTAATATGTATTCCTTACTGGTTTTCTAAGTTTTCCGTCTAGTAAGATGGAGAGGAGGAGGAGGGTCTGTTATGATTTGGGGCTACATGTCAGTACAGGGGTCGGCAATTTGTATTTCATTGATGGTAAAATGGATAAATTTAGCTACCTCAACATTTTGAAGGCAAATGTAAAGCAAAATGCCGAAAAATTAGACATAGCGAACGACTTTTATTTTTACCAGGACAATCATCCCAAGCATACTATGGCTGTTGCAAAGCTTTGGTTGATTCATAATTGGCCCAAACTTAGCCCATGCTAAGAGCCCAGATCTCAACGTAATTGAACATTTTTGGGAAGAATTAGCTAGAAGAGTATACCGACAACAATTTAAAGCTCTGAATCAGCTTAAGGTGGTTTTACTCGAAGCGAGAAGGTCCATAGAACCTGTGGTACGCTACAATGTGGCAAAATCAATTCCAAAACGTTTACAGGTCGTTCTTCAGAACAAAGGATGTGCCACAAAGTATTAATCGTTGTCTTTTGTCATTTTTAGCAATGGTGCACTTATTTGTCCGATTATGTGTTGAGCGCAAAAAATTGAGTTAATTTCCTTTTTCTTTATAAAATTACCGTTAACATGAAAAATGTAATTTTTTTTATTAATTTGAAAGTCTGGAATATAGGGTGTAAATAAAAGCAAAAAAAAAACATATACTTAATATATTCTTTTTAAGTTTTAATCCCATACATATCAGACATATGCTTGTCCGATTATGCGATGGAGCGACTGTATGTATGCAATATTTGTAACAATAGAATTGAGAGTGTAATTTTTGTTTATATGCGTAATTTCGATGACAGTTGTGTGTAAGTCATAAAGTATTGGTGGTAACACTGCTAATTGGTCATTACAACCCTTTAGTCAGGATTATTGACGTAGTTTCTTACACTACTTATGTTGTGTGTTAATTTTGTACATAAGTGGCGGGACCTACAGTTTAAAGTCGATTCCGAACGACAGATTTTATTGAGTAACTTTTCATGGCAATTTTATTTACTCTCAGAGTTTTTGCCAGAAATCTGCTGAGAAGAAATCGCCGAAAAAATACTTTTTGTATTTTATTTTGATGTCTGGCCAAGGATTTAATATAGTACAAAAGAAAATTTACAAAATTATGAAACCGATTGCACTTTCTACAATTTAACATAATGATCAAGGAAATTGAAATGTGAGATGGACTTTTTTGGTTAAACTTAGCAGCCTAATCATTAATTTTGTTTTTAGTGAGTCATTGCAGTTTACACCGTCGTCATTAAATCCAAAATAGAAGGCCATCAATTAACACGTTCCCTGCCACGTGTACTGTTTTCGGTGCACGCTAAACCTCATTTCTACACCAAGCTGAACTTTTTAATTTAAAATGTTTATATCCAAAATTTAATTATTAGTAGGACTATTTTATGTAACGTAATGATGTTTAGCGCAATTTTAGAGTGATGTACCGATAATGGTACACGTGGCGTGGTCATTAGTTATCGGATCACTTTTGAACTTTTATTGAATACGACAGTTGTAAATGCATCGATTTTATATAATACAAGAAACAATAGTTTAATTTCACCTTTTAAAATATAGAAAGTTACTGATTTCATATTTATGTAACACAAATAATGATGCATTTTCTGAACAAGATGATCATGTCCTACCTTCTGGAATTGCACCATGAATTACAATGTAATGGTAGACCGGTAAAAAGGATGCAGTCATTCCATGGTATGCAGAAAATATGAAAAATTATAGTAATGTAATCAAACTTGAGTAAAATATGTAGTCTTTTTTGTACATTACCCTTATGTCCCTTATTCTACATGAAATAAATTTAATTTTTTATTGTTATTTTGTGCATTTTGCCCTTTGAATAGTAACAATTTTGAAAATAACATACATTTTTTCAAAAATAAAAAAAGAACATGTATTTTTATAGATTTATGAAAGTAGTTATCGTGTACCAAAAATGGTACACGTGGCCTAGAAATGACACCTTCTCATAAACAGCTTGGCAGGGAACGTGTTAAAAACGACTTCATCGTGAGTATACGACTGTGTGTCGAAGGGGGAAGGATGGACAACAAACAAAATAAATTGCAACAAAATTTTAAACATTAAAAGGCAAATTTCAATCAGTAAATCGAGGACCAGTACAAAAACTTAAGATAAAAGACTTAACAGACCTAATATAAATTTTGTAGTTAAAAAGATAAAAAATAATTTAAAGTTTCCCAAAATTATTCTAGTTTACCACAATAAAGCAAAAAAATATTTTCAGAGAAAAGAGAAAGGAACAAAACAAAAGAAGTTTTTTTATTAAAAATGTTTATATATTCACCTTATTAGTTTTAATTTAATCTTAAGTATTGAGCCAAAGGCCTACAGGCCTATGTTGCTAAAGCTCTAGCCTTATATTATCTTATAATTTTAATTATATTATCTTATAATTTTAATTATAAGCTAATATATAAATAAAAAAATAAATTAAATATTAAAAATTTAACCGAAAAAGCACTTTTTACAAAATTACTAAAATTCTGCTGTTCTGGCAATAATTGTACAGTAAAAATGTACCCCTTTACGAATTACTTGCCAAGTGCAAGTAGTGGCGTGACGATATTGAAAATATTCGTCGGGTAGAACAAGTTAAAGAATATTGTTTAGACTTCAGTCTCAACTTGAAAGAATAAAGTTTCGTACCTATAAAATTTTATTATGCATATCTCTGTAATGATTAAAATGATTCGTTTCTTACAGCTATCTAAAATAAATTATCCCCTTCCATTGTTTGGCTGGTCGGTATCATCACATATAAAAGTAATCAAGACACAGATTGGGGCTATCCTTACAAGCTTATTACTAATATTTTAGTTAAAGCTGATCAACCTTCTCAGGCTTCAAATTTATGCAGCAAAATTTATTTAAGTAGAAATATAATTTTATAACCAGAAGCATCAGAGGTACTCGTATATTCTAAATAAATTCTCTAAGCGTTACCTACAGTTTGTAAACATTTAATCGCGTAATTGACCGTTTCTCAAACTATAAATTGATTCTTTTATTCGGGGATATTCGCGAATAACCACTGATACCACGTTATCAACATTTCACCAAAACGACGACCTCATTAAAACCGAATAAATTAGCAACTACTGTCCTAAGCTTACGGCTGAAGCTTTATCGATATTGAAGACTGTTGAATTTGCAGAAAATAAACAATTAAAATTTATTATTTTTTCCATACAAGCTATTTGTGTCTCTAACTATGATTCCCAGTTAATAAATGAGATTGATAACTATGTAATAAAAAGTTCATGCAGAATTAAAGTCTTGTAGAGGTAAGTATCTTTAGAAGTAAGCTTGCAGATGTTACAAGTGTACTATTAGCACTTCTATACAAAATATCAATCCACATGGGAGGAAAGCGGATTACATATCTGAAAACATACACTACACCCATTATTCGCCTGAGATTAGACACTGCATATTTTCTCAGACACATCTTCTAAATAAAACATCAATTTCCCTCTGTATTACTCGTAATACACATGTCAGACGAGTGTCCAAATTTTAAGTCCTCCAGAATCTAACACATCTTCCAGCTAATTAATTTCTGTCTGTGATGTTAATATACATTTAATTTAAAAATTTATTTCAGCAAAAAATCTACTAAGTATTTAGTATACAATTTTTGCTCCCTATTTCTAAACCGCTGGTCAATTTTGCAAGTATTCCTCCCATTAAATTAGTTGCAACAAATACATAAAATCTTATCAATTCAATACCAAAAATAGTACGAGAAAAATTATAAAAAAAAATACTGAAAAATAAATTAACGATTAAGAGGAATTTGTTACTGATACAATATTAATCGAGCGAACTTTCATTAAAAATATAATACTTTATGTAATACATAATTATAATTTAATTGATTTAAATTATGATTTTGTGCGTTTTAGGTGCATAATTATTTATCATTTTATCGCAAATGTGAAATAAGTCTTGCATAAGCAATGCTTTTAACAAAAGCAAGAAAAGTAGAAGCAGATGAGCGGTTTTTGTTTTCTGAATAGATTTAGAACGTGATTCTTGTAAGAAAAATTTTGTATGCATTCTTACACGAATGTTTTTCTTCTTATAATTGATAACTAAATTTTACGAATAATATTAATATAAAAATGAAAACCTAAACAAATGAGTGTTTTATTGTTAAAATTTAAATTGAATTAATCTCAGCTGCACTGCTAAACACAAATAAATACTAGCGGTTGAGTTATGAAGTTGATAATTTTGCATTATTGTCTTCTATTCATCGAAATCACATCCATAGTTCAGTCGAGTTCTCAGCTTAGATGGTAAGTACCTACTTGAAAAGCTTATTAGTTTAGAACTTTTTTCCTAATTCATATCCACATCGTTTTTAGTCCATTCTCTGAGTGGGAAGATGTAACTATTTTAAGTACTTTAGCTAAATTAGGCATGAAAGACTACGTAATGGAACAAAATAAATATTTTAATGGTTTAAATTCTGAGTCGGAATCTCGATCAAGTGCCGTGACTATACAAACATTATTGAAAACATTTCGGTCAAACAATATAAAACAAGATGTTTCGAATAGTATGTATAGAAATGAAATATTAAAAAAAGTGCACAAACCACATGAAGGAGCCAGCAGACGTTTACAATTTGAATGTGCCGTATCGCCAATTTCATGTTTTAATGACTCACGAAACTTCTATTTTCGTTCATATGATGGTGCCTGCAATAATCTTGCACATCCTGGTTATGGCATGGCAAAAACACGTTATTCACGAATTGTATGGCCAAAATACGGGGACGGACAATATACTCCATCAAAATCATCAACTGGTTTGGCATTACCAAACCCGCGTGTATTATCGTTATCCCTTTATGGTGAGGATACATTCTCCGATAGTTTTCGTACGTTAATGACAATGCAATTTGGGCAATTTGTTGCCCACGATATTAGCCAATTAGCTCGAGACGATATCCCAGGTAAGTTTATTAAAACGTTTTAAACATAACAATGTATAGTAATATGAACGGCAAATGGAGATGTTATAGTATCACCTATTTTAGTAGTGACACATGAAACATTAAACATTTCCATAAAATGCTTTTGTGTGTGATTTTAAGACACACAATTACATACATATCTATCCAGCGCAGACTGTAATGTGGCAAATATGTTTCGAAGTTTCCGAAGTGCATAACTATTTATAATTAATTCATAAATAATTATTGATAAAACGCCAGAGAAACGGCTCATTTTGAGTGATACATTTTAAATAAATCATCGAAAAGTAGCTTATATTTTATTATTTCTAATCAATAGAATAAATAAAGCAACCATACAATATAAAGTAACTCAAATATTTTTAAACGTAAATAATGCAATAAGTTCCATTTTTCGTACACCAACTTACGATTACAGTAGTAATAACAACCAAATTAAATTCATTTTAAATCTATGTTATGTATATAAATAGGGAGTGTATTGGTGTGTAGATACTAGAGGTGTGCTGTACTGTACTCTTTTCTGTTGATCTTGATTTTACGAGTGCACTGAGATGTGTATTTCTCATTTATTCAATGTATACGACAGCACTCATTTGACTGTGAAGTAACGGAACTTTGCTTTGTGTTGTAAGAGCATATTTTTCTACTGAAGCTACATTTTCAGTATTGCCATACGAAAATCATTAGTGTAAAAAAAAGTAGTAGTTTAAAAGAAGGTTTTTCCCCAGCAATAAAAACTTAAAATGGCAATGCTGGCGAGCAAAGGAAGAGCAAAACATTCGGACCTTTCTTATTCATTGTTGTGAGTAGGTTACGATTATACGCGCGGGTGATTTAAATGTAATAATTTAAAACAATTTTGCAAAATAAAAAAAAAAATTATTATGGAAAATGAAAATAAAATTGCGTTAAAAAACAAAAAGATTATATATAGTATACAACCTTTGCTTTCGCCATAAACTCAAAAAAAATTTTCTCCAGAAATAATGTTTTAAAAAGTTACTGGCAATGCTGGCGTCGACGAAAATGTTCGGTTGCCGAGAGCAAAAAAGAAATGCACGTTGTGACTCTATAAAGAGTACAATATTTTTGTTGCGCTCTTCACAAAACTCTCTTTTATACTGTTGTACAATGGTTTACGAGTGCAGTGTTTTTTGTACACTATCTTTGCTTTACACTTATTTATATTTGCAGCTACAATCAATCTTCGGTCTTGAGCAAAATGCAATAGTGTCCAATTTTATATGCCTCTAGTAGGTCCACACTTAATATAAAATATTGAAAGTGTTCTAAACTTTTAGTCATATTGGCCATAGTTTCTAATAAAGCATTAGCATTATCCCGTGATATTAGTTGTCGGGATTATCATTTTAATTTGCTATTAAAACATGCAAATATTCAAGGTATTTTTCGAAATTAATTTCATTGTACAGTAGATACGACCTGGTGCATATACAAGGGATACTATTCCTATTTCAGGAATATGAAATATTTTGTTTTCCAGAATATTCACCTTGATGATCAGCTAAATTATGGGATATCCAATGAGAACAAATTTGTTTCTGTATTGTATCGCATGAATAGAATACAAGGATGCCTCTATCTCACATTATGTCACATGACGATCTTGCATTAAGTTTGTGGCACAACAACCGATTTTGGATGACAGATTTTATAGACACATTCTTGTTGACATTATCCACGTCGGAAGTTGTGAAAAATAATCCAACGTAAACCTTCTCTTGAAAATTGCATTTTATTCTAAATTGATTCTCATAATTCCTTTCAGCCTGTGTCCACTTTTGTCCTTTTGACAAAATTCGACGACTGAAATTCGTAACACATATGTCACATGACGGGTAATTAAATCTTCCTTTACAACTTGTGTTGTAATATGTATGTATTGAAATACATACCTACAGTGACCCAAAGCTTTTTCAAGCCACGCTTCCAAAAAACTAAATTTAACAGGAGTTTTAGGACATACAGTCAAACTCATTTATTATGAACTCGGTTACATCGAATTTTTGGTTATTACGTACATATTTTCAAATCACAACGTCTTAATATCAATTTTTATACAAAAAACTTCGTTTATTTGAACTTGTTTATAACGAATTCTTAGTTAAAAGGAACTACTTTTAATAGTCCCAGTAATTGAATTTCATACATTTTACCTTTTTTATAACGCACCCTCACAAATAACTTCGAAGTGTGGCAATAGTCTTTACTTTTAATTAATATGGCAGCATTCAATTATAACTCAGCACCTATAATTAGCTGATAGGCAAAAAGAATTAGCACATATTTTTGTTTTTTAATAAAAAAAGTACTTTTTGTCTTTAGTAAATGATAAAAATTATTTGTATTTTATATACTCTTCTATGGCTTCACCCCGTTTATTACGAACTTTGCCTATAACGAACTATTTTTTCTGGTCCCACGGAGTTCGTTATAACCGGGTTGGACTGTATTATAAAATAAAAAAAATTTGCTTTATTTAGCCTCATATTTGCACACAAAACAACTTTTAAACTAAAAAGTAAACATACCTATGAGAACACAATTTTATTCACCGCTTATTTTACCACTTACAGACAGTCTTTTAGTATTTAGAATTTTAATCAATTCCACTAATATTCTAGTGATTTGGGGAACGGAAAAACCCTGCTTTTAATCTTTGAGCATGTTCTATAAACGCATATTAAATTTGCTGAATATCTTTATTCGTTTCGAAATTATTTGATTTTAATTGTTTTTTCGTATTCTGGTTGAAATAAGCTTTGAGGCACTGTATATATGTACGTACATATGTATTGAAATATATACATACATATTGTTACGTTTTTACCCTTTTAAAGATGTTAAAAATATGAGTTCGTAGATTGCAAATAAAATAAATTTGTGTTTAGTTTTAAATCAATCCTCTATTGTTCGCACAATTCCGTGTGCTACTTTTTACGACTTAAACGACAACAATTTACTTTAATTATTTTTATTCTTTACACTCTTCCTCGTACACAATAATAATTGTTCAATAAGATCTTTATTACAGAGATCTTCGAGCCACAATTATTCTCTTTACAAGCAACGTGTATTCACATTAGACTGACAGAATTCTTTCTGAATTCCCGTTGCCTGGTCTGTCTTGCCGTTTATACCGCAGGGTAAGCAGTCTAATGAATGCTCTTAAAGGAGAATACCTTTGCTTTCGAGAAATCTCTGTAAACGTAAACAAGTTATTTACGTTATTGTTGTTTGTGTATTTTGTTTACGTTTGTCCTTGCAGAGTTTTTGTTGCCTGTTTACTTGTTTGTCCCCTTTTTTATACTGCACTTTTATTTTTGCCTCTTTACTCCTCAATCCCTTTTTTATGCTGATATTGTTGCTATATTTTTGTTTATTCGTTGATCAAGACCATTGTTTGTGTTTTTGGAGATTTTGTTTATGGTTTTAATTATTCAATTGCCTGTAACAAAGCTTATATGTATATTTAAATTGTTTTAGGAATAAAATTCAAAATTATTATTATTAAAATATTACTTTCAAATTTCGTCTGCTTCAGAATTTTTGCACAAGATGTTCTTTGTTATTTAAATACTTTCTAAGTAAGTTCAAGAAGGTATCTTATAAATATATTATGTGAACTCTTGAAAATTTTTCCAACCAGATAAATGCGAGTTAAGAAGTATTTGAAAATATGGATTATATTTAGGTAGGAATGTAATCCCTTACGCCCACTGTGACAAACTAGCACATTGTACCGTTATGTATATGTTTTTGAATTACAAATCAGTAATTTAAATTTTTTTGTATTAAAAACAAAATTAATTTAATTATAATTTAAAATTAATTTATCATAAATTGTAAAACATGTCTTTGCTACACACACTGCGTTCCACATGAATAGGTGCAGTGTTTTAGCAATCAATTTAAGCTTGCTGCTCTCAAAAAATTATATATTGATTGAGGATTATATCATTAAAATAATGTAAGCAAAGAAAGTTTTAATCACTTCCGCTTGGTTAAATCCGTGCTTGTTTTTGCAATTGGTAAAGAAAAGCAGAATTTAATTTTGCTTCAATTAAATAGATGCATATTAAAAAAATTAAACAAAACACTAAAACATTGCAAATTTCTTCACTAGTTTATATTTGATTCATTTTTAATAACGTGTACTTCCATTTCGATAAATATTGCAATGAAATTTCCGACCACGCTTATTTTATTGCAGGAATTAATTTTTCTTGGTCATCAAATTGTCGTCCAGATTTGTTCACTTTCAGGGACACCATCACCACACATTTTTCATTATACGTATTTAAATCCAGCGAGTATGGTGGCCATGGCAACAATTCAACAAATTGTTTGCTAATCGACGTTTTAACAATCCTTGCCGTGTGGATAGGAGTATTATCCTATTGGAAAATCCAGGAGATGGGTCTAAACTGGCCGTTTGCAGAATTGATTTATAGGGATGGGATTTGCTGTCATTTTCATCGATTCAAATTTCAAATCTATTACTCCATAGTACGATATTGCTCCCCACACCATAAAACCACCTACTTGACTATGGTTTCGGGTTTAAAAATGTTCTTCCGGTGAAGACGTCTGGACTTTTTTTCGTAAGAAAATACTACTTTAGTCCATTCAATTTTCTAAGTCATATGCTCCTTGTAAAAATTTAATTGCAATTCCTTACGTTGCTGGTTTTTCTGCAATTTTAGTCTTTTTTAGCTATTCCGCTGAATTTATTATTCATCTAACGGTGAAAACACTAACATCGGAACCATTTGCTCATATATTTTTGCTGCAGTGCCACTTGAATTGGAGGCTATTCTTAGAATGTTTCTCCTTTCCGTCGCTGTTGTGACCATTTTTTCTATAATTTTTTTTGTCTCTTAGGTAATTCCACATAATGTTAGTACTTTTATTAATTTTTTTTTAGAAATTTCATCGCCAGGCAGACCTTGATCGTTATAGACGTCTATGTTAGCCTTTTCTTCCGCTGCTAAAGATTTACCGCAACCCATTTTCAATTTAGTTTCAAATAGAAAATACATTAACAATTTTCTAGTTACCGCAAACGGCCTTTTAATCATTGCACCTATTCAAGTGACGCAAAAATAACACCCACTTATTTTATAAATTACAAAAACAAGCACAGATAAAATCGAGCGGAAATTTTTCGAGTTTTCTTTCTTCACACTCTTTTTCTCAATTGTCAGAACTTTAAAAAAAAGTACAACAAATTTGTCTCCGTAAATTATCCTAAGTGCATCAAGCCTAAATTGATTGCTAAAGTAGTGCACCTATTTATGTGGAACATATCTGCATAATAGAAAACAGCCTAAGGTTTAATAAAAACCCTTAAAAAATACTTTCAAACAGCCTCAGTGTAACTGAACTGTTGGTTGGTCTATGATCAATCTCTCGTTTGACTGTATATTTTTTTATTAGTTACTGCAGCTAACAACTTTGAGGCTAATAAAATACTAGAAAAACGCGATTACTAATTTTTATTTTATTAAACTTAAGATGCAGTCAGATATGGCAAATGTTTGCCATAACTTTTTCCTCTTGTTTGCCAGGAATATGACTAAAACAACTAAAATTTTGTTTTCTGGTCACACTATTTATTTTCCCATTTTTGTTTCTTCAAATTGCGGCAAACATGTTTGCAAAGTGGTCACACTTAAAAAATATTTGCCACAAAACACATGTTTTACCAGAATGTTGGAAAACAAAAATATGTATGTATACACATTTTCACATGTAATAGAAGGTAAATATTTTTTCGTTTTGTGTAGCGGAGCCAGAAACCTGCTCCGATCGGCTGACAGCCGGCTAAGCCGAGCCGCCGACAAAATTTAAAAGTCGCCGCCGACGAAAATTTATTCGGCTTAAATTCAGCCGCCGTTTTATGTATGTAAGAAATTAAAATATATGAAAATATGTTTTTAGTACTGTATACAATAAATTTTAATTATATATAAAATATGATATTTTTATATTTTTTTTACTTGACTTAAATACATTATTGAAGTTTTTTGTTCATTTGTTTATACGTTAATAGAAAAATTTTTAATTTTTTAATATGGTAATTTTGAACACCTTTCTTGTTTTTGGTGAATGTGGTAACACTTTTAACTTTACGTTAAATTTTTTAAAAGACCAAATATTAAAATAGAGAACCAAAAAATTACAAATTTCTTTCAAAACTTAAATAATAATTTAAATGAGTTAAATTCGTCTGATTCCGATGACGACCTTGCTATTTTCAATGGTATTGACAATGAAATAAACGAATACGAAAAAATACTAGCCACTAAAACAAAAATTAAAGAAACAACCCAGTTCCTTTTAAACAAAAAATCTTCAGCAGGGTCCATAGTTTAGCGCCATTTTGGTTAAATGCTTATTGAAAATAACCTGTGCTAAAAAAAGTATCATATGTGTAAAGTTGCTTTGATGAGTCCCCCCATGCGTTTGAAGGAGTAGATACATACATATATTATTTCCATCCAGGAATGAAATTTAAAGATAATTAAAAGGAGATTTTCCCAAAACAATAATGGAAACTCCAATTACAATTAGCTTTTAGCCAAATTTTTTTGCGAAATTTTATTTTGATTAATTATTCTGATAATTGTTTTTTAAGTGTTATAGAATGCGAAATAATTTCAGGTTTGGAGTTTCTACGTCGATATCAAACCTCTGTAACCATTTACGAATTCCAAAACAAAATTCATATTCTCCGGAAGTTCTAAAAATGCAGATTTCGAAAAATTTGCTAACGCACGTCTGCTTGTACAAATGTGCTGCAGAAATCTAAGGCCCTTTAACATAGTGGAGCAACCAGGGCCATTTTATTTAAATAATTTCGGATCACAGCAGACATAAAGGCGCCGCTGAAGCTTTACCATATTTCGGCTGAGAACCGACTTAAAGCCGCAGCCGAAACTTTTCAATTCTAGCCGCCGCCGATAAATTTGCTCGGCGCAGGTCTCTGTGCGGAGATTCTGTGATATTTTGCGAAGGGAAAAAAGAAAGACGACTATGGCTTTGGAAATGGGTTCCACGCATAAAATAAAAAAAAAACAGAAAATTATGTTTTTAATTACAATAAAATTAACATAAACAAATGTTTACATTTTTACATAACATAAAATAAATGTTAAATATAAAAATTGGAAATCGAATACATATAAAACGAAGAAATTCTTTTAGGTCTAGTTTGAAAATTATTTATAGATATTTTTGAGAAAGGTTTTATGTCAATTTGTTTGAAAATTTATCCTCCAAAATGACTGAATGAATGATTGAATTACAAAATGTACTCTACTTGTATAAAAGAAAAATTGGAATTATGTTGCTGCGTTGAATTACAATGCTCCATTATAATGACTAGTACCGTCCACTTCAACAGTTAAATCTATAACATTGTACTGTGAATATTTTAACATGCTTATTTTCAGGAACAAAATTTGTCGTGATAATTTGGAGAAAAACTCAAAGTCATTGCAATAATAATGAAAAATTTCCTATTACAAAAACAAGAACTCTTTATTTTTATGAACTAAATAATTAAGTCGTTTCAGGAATCATTTTCTTTAATGAGATTTAAAAAAAATTAAATCTAGAAAGATATAACAATTGATATGCATTAACGTGGATTTTGTACAATGGGTCAACTTGGACCTCCGGGTACTGTGCTTGTCTTGACCGACAGGTGCACGTCCTCTAACGTGGATTTAAATTTCAAACTCTGAATGTATCTCCGTATATGCAGAGTATATAATGAGTATATTTATAACGAAAAAAAAAAAAAATAAATAAATTAGCTTCAAAATGGCGAAATTAAAAAAAAACTATGTATTTATCAGTATTGTTTAAACCCAACAATGTTTCTCTGTTCACAAAATTAGATTTTCTAAGTTTGGTCTTCAAAAAAGAAAAAATATTTTTAG
The DNA here is from genome assembly GCA_014635995.1 of Sarcophaga peregrina. NCBI lineage: Eukaryota > Metazoa > Arthropoda > Insecta > Diptera > Sarcophagidae > Sarcophaga > Sarcophaga peregrina. Next base: position 89,336,035 of record CM025789.1, read on the forward strand.
CATTTAAACTAAACAATTCTTTTTAATTACAGTTTATTTACACCAGTGCTTGGGGGAATAACCCTTATTTTTAATTACTGCTGAGCACCGTTTTGGCACAGAGTCAACAAGTCTCTGTCATGTTTCTATTGGAATATTTCTCACCGCTTCGTTCACTAACTCTCACAACTGTTCCTTATTGGAAGGGGTTTTTTCATCGGAGAGCTGCTTTTCATAGGACACGATTTAAGCCCGGCGACTGTTCCGGCAAGCTCAAAACCTCGACGTCATTATTCTGAAACCAATCTTTCAGAATTCTTCTTCTTTCATTATCTTGAAGTCGCCGTAGTCTAGTAAGTACTGTGTTGGATTATAAGACGTAAAGCCAGGATTCGAGCCCCAGGCCAGACATCAAAACAAAATACAAAAAGTATTTCTTCGGCGATTTCCTTTCAGCAAATTTCTGGTGAAAACTCCGAGAGTAAAAAAACCTGCCATAAAAAGTTTCTAAAAAAATCTGTTGTTCGGACTCGACTTTAAACTATGTGTGTATCTTGAAATACCCATCGAAGCGATATATCCCATTCGGAATAATGCATAATGACGTCGTTTAGTATATTCGTATAATAAATAGGCATCCATTATTTCTTCTATTCAAAAGAGAGGCCTTGTGCCTATACCAATATCTCTCCTACGCCATGTTTAATGGATTTTATTGTGTATTGCGAAAATAGTTCAGTGTTCAGACGTCTTCATATAATCTAACTACTTCTGTCAAAGTTAAACAAATTAATTTTAATGTCGTCAGACCATAAAAAATTTCTCCAATTATGGATAGGCCAATTTGTATGCTGCTTTGAAAATTCTAATCTTTTGTTTAGGTGCCGTTTAAACAACAATGGAACTTTTGTATTACTTTTAGCTTTTAAATTATTTCCGAGAAAAACCCATCTAGTTGTTGGGGTGGATATATGAAGATTATATTCCGTTTTAATGGCAGCAGAGGTTGAAAACGGGTCTGTTTTTAAATGACACACAATTTTTCGCTCTTCAATTGGTATGATTTTGAGTTTTTTTCCTATAGTTTCTTACTAAAACTTATAATTTGCTGCGTTTTCAACCATTTTATATGAATTGCTGCAATTCTTTTTATAGCTTTTGCCTTCATTATGAAGTTTTTTTTTATTATTCCTCTAGCTTCAGGATTGTAGTGTTTACCTCTGCCCATTTCCAATTCTAGAGTTTAATTGCTTACCTGATTTTGTTAATATGTATTATTAAAAATCAATCAAACTTACCATTTAGTACATTTACTATCAAACAACGGGTTGGAAATTAAAAATTCTTATTTTTTCTAAGTGAATCTATTTTATTGAACAATCGTTTTCACAGCCAAATCTATACTTGAAATATTTTTGAAGTATAACTGTATTATAAACTTTTTGGAGATCAGATGAATCTATTTTTTGGAACAGCACTGTATTTGAAGATTGTTGGAAAAATTTATTTATCTAAACGAAAAACCTTAAACAATAGTTCAACTAATAGTTCATACTTCGTACATAGTTCAAAACTATAAATTTGATAATTGCCTAGACGAAGAATGAATATATTTTATAAAAACGTTTGAGAAATGAAAAAATGTCATTTCAAAAATTTTCGAAATTTCATTTCTCATTTCATTTTGTTAACTACTTACTAAAAAATGTTCAAGTTTTAAGAAAAGTTTATATGTATATATAAATAAGTTAATATTTATTCTATTAAAGTTGGAATCATAAAAAAAATATTTCATATTGTCTCATTTAAGATGATTGCTGTTCAAATCCGAGCCATAAGTTGTGTTATTCCATTCCGTTACATCCCTTTGGACCCATTGCAATGACTTTGGGCAAAACTTGCCTTAGCTTTTCCCGAAGCTTATCCGATAGAGACGTAATGTGCACTCCTAGCAAATTACCCTACGCTGAAAAAATAACTACTACAACATCTTATTTGGATTTATCGTCTGTTTACGGGAACTCGGTAGAGGAAAACGGAAAGGTGAGACAATATAAGGGTGGCTTATTGAAAACTAATTGGTACAATGACAGACAATTCTTACCACTTCAAAGCAACCTAATTGACAAATGTCCTGCGAACAATGATCATTGTTACAATATCCCAGATGATCGTAATCAGTTTACACCCATAATAGCGGTTATTCACACAATATTCGTCAGGGAACACAACCGTTTAGCGACCATACTGTCCAATATAAATCCGCAATATTCAGATGAGAATATTTTCCAAGTAGCACGGAAAATTAATATCGCTCAATTTCAAAAGATAACATTTTACGATTGGTTGCCTCTTATAATAGGTCAAGAATATAGCTATGTCAACCGTTTAATATATTCCATTCCATCCCATGATTACGTAAATGATTACGATGAGACGTGGGATCCTTCACCATTTGCTGAATACGCTGCTGCTGCGTTTCGTTATGTACATCAGACAATTCCTGGATGGTTTTCGTAAGCATTACTTAATTAAAATTCAGCATTGTTACCAAGAACTGCTAACAGAATTGATTTTATTTTTTAGATTAGTTTCTTCTGGACGCAATAGAAACCAAACGATGCGATTAAGTGATTATTTTGACCGTAAGGATACACCTGATATTCTTAAAGAAGGAAACAATTTTGACGCATTAATACGTGGACTAGCAACACAACTCGAAAAAAATGCTGACAACAATGTAGATCGTGAGGTATATACCATAGACATATGTATGTATATTTACAAAGTTACATCCATATATCCGAGCACTAGACACTATTAATTCAAACACCACGTATTTTTGTATGATATACCAATTTTTAAAGTCCCATACTTTGTATAATAAAATTGACAAAGCCTTGAGAGTCACATTTTCTGAAAGGTAATTTAATAATCTTTAATTCTATCGAAATAAGTTTTACATGTTGAGAATGCCTAAAGAATTACTGTTTCTGAAAGGTAATTCTTTAAACTTTAAATTCATACATACATAATTGGCCATTACAACCCTTCAGTCAGGATTATTGACCAAGTTTTTTACACTACTTAGATTTTGCCAGAAATCTGCTGAGAAGAAATCGCTGAAAAAATACTTTTTGTATTCTGTTTTGATGTCTAGCCTGGGACTCGAACCCTGGCTTTACGTCTAATAAGCCAGCACTCTACCTACTAGACCACGACGACTTAAACTTTAAATTAATTAAAATATATTTGTACATATTGAGGTAAATATTGAGAAAACATATTCTGAAACAAAAGTCCATTCTATTCATAGAAAAAGACTGTTTGATCACTATTAATTCGTGCAGTGTATAATTTAATTTTGAAGATAGTTTTTGTGGTACCATTGCTAAATTATAAATAAGTAAAATGTACTGTTATAATAAAAATAAAGAAATGTTAGATGATTAAAGAAAATAATTATAAAATAATTGGTCAGATAGTTTTAGTCCGAAAACAATGAAATTTTGTTTCAGTTTGTATTTTCAATAAATCTATCTAAATACGTGAAACTTATTTTATACAAGGTTAAAGATTATAAAATTACTTTTACGAAATGTAGCTTTCTAGGCGTTGTCATTGCTATTATCCAAAATATGGAACTTTAAATATTTATATATCAAACAAAAATCCGTGGTGTAAGAAATAAATATTGATTAGGATAGTATATGTATTTCTATTTATAGATCAAGCATCACTTCGATCGTAAAATTCTTGACGAATTTGGAACCGATTTGAAGGCTATTGATATCCAACGTGGTCGAGATTTTGGCTTGGCCAACTATAATGATTACAGAGAACACTGTGGCTTACCACGAGCTAACCGTTGGAACGATCTTTTAAAGGAAATAACGCAGGAGGTATCTTCAAGGAAAAATTTAAATACAAATTGTCTTTCTTAAATTTGATATGCATTATAAATTAAATTCATTGTAGAAAATAAATAAGTTGAAGAAATTATACGCAACACCTGATGATATTGATTTAAGTATAGGCGGCTCGTACGAAACACATTCTACAGACTCAATATTAGGGCCAACATTTCAGTGCATTATCGGAAAACAATTTCTTAAAACCCGTGTAGCTGATCGCTTCTTTTACGAAAATGAGGACAGCACTTCAGGATTTACGAAAGGTAAAATTAAACAATTTCATACTATGAAATTTAGAACTTAACTTATTTAATCTATCATTTAATAGAGCAACTCGGTGAAATAAGAAAAGTATCTTTTGCGGGTATTTTATGCGCCAATGGAAACAATTTACAATGTATTCAACCGAATGTTTTTGTATTTCCGAATTATCAGTAAGTCATTAGCAATTAAAGCGTACATTAATTATATTTCTTATTTATTTACTATTAATTATATTATATTTTTATTTGTTTTTATTTAACAGAAACAACTTAAGAAGCTGTAAAACAATCCACCAGCTAAATTTATTACTTTGGAAAGATAATGCTATCTATTAAAATAACGATTTTTAGTTATATTGCTACGTTTTTACCTTTTTAAAAACGTAAAAACAAATTGTGTTTTATTTCAATTAAACTCTCTTTATTGTTCACACTACTTTTCTGCTACTGTTCACACTTAAATGATACAACAATAATTGCTTATGTATACGTAAGAAACGTAAAATCGCAGTACCAGTAAAAATTGATTTTTACTGATTACTGAAAAAAATTACAGTATTCAGAAATTTTTTACTACGGGACTACCACCCGATTTCTGATCCCCGTTTTACTAACAACACCACCGAAATATTTATTTAAATATGTTCTTTCTAATAATAATTTATTTTTTATTCGTGTGAAAGAGAGTTCTAAAAATAAATATATTGTTACGTTTTTACCTTTTTAAATGGTACTTAATGAAACTCTTTATTATTCACACTACTTTTGTGTCATTGTTCAAACAAACCGATACAACGTACACAACAGTGCCTACAACAACAAACCACAACTTTTTACTCCGCACCGTAACCGTAACAGCTGATCGCTTTTGTTATGTGTAAAGCAATACGAATGGTTATAGAAATGTAACGTAACCGGAACGGAACGTATAATCTGGAAAAAATTGAATTTTCTTACATTTTTACGTGACTTCTATTTAGCAGTGTTAACAACATGTCAATATTAAAAACCACCAAAACGGAAAATTTAAATTATAAACAGAATTTACGTTTTGTACGTAGATTATTTTTATTATATTTTATTATTATATTTTCTTTAAATAAAACCCAAATTATAATTTATTTAATTATTAACTTTTATAATTTAAAATAAAAATAAACGCTAATTTACTATAACATTATATAAGTAATGTTTATTTTTATTTTAAATTAGAAAAGTATACATAATTATCGATTTTTAAGTAATTAAAGCGTTCGAAAAGCATTTCAATTTCCATTTTACTTTTCCTGGAGAGCATAAAAAGGTTTTAACAATCGTACAAATTCGGTTTCCCAAATATATGACCTGTTTCTGTAGGATAAAGCATTTCACTTCTGTCTATAGATATGGAAAATACAATCAAATGCATTAAATATTGTGTTTGTGTTTTTTTTTAACCAACATACATAAACAAAATTGAGTGTTTTTGTTTGAGCGAAAGTAAAACTGTTTGGGTTACAGAAACAGTACATGAAAATTTCAAGAAATATGTATCTTGAAATAAATATAAATTCGTTGAAATGAATCCAAAAACACTGTAGTGTTAACACTGCTTAACAGCTGAATTAAAGAAAACCAAAAGACGCCATATTGAAAGTGATAAAAGGAGTGAAAACAAAGATTTTAAAATTTGGAATTAATATTAAATTCGTTTAAAAAAGAATAATAAAAATAATAGAATAAGAACTAAAACCCAAAACCATGTTTTCTATATCCATATCCCAATCTATGTCTTTTAGCTTTTGCAAATTTATATTTCTTTTTTATTATGTCTACATAAAAACATATGACATGTTTTAGGATCTATAATTGCACTCACTTTTTACGTTCCGTATACTATACTTTATGCTACTGTTACATTCCGTTACGGTATCATAATTGAGTCTTAAAGAATTTTCTTACGTTTTTACGTGACATCAGTTCAGCAGTGTTAAGAACATTTCAATATTAACAATCAACAAAATTGAAAATTGAAAGTAAAAACAGAATTTACATGTATGTGGAATTCTCTTTAAATAACAGATAACAGAAAGCTGCCAAGTTTAGAATATACACGTTAATATGAAATTTTTTGTTTATTTTTTAAGCGTGTTTTGATTTTATTGTTTTAGTATATGAAAAAAATATATTTTAGTTGATTTTTTATGCGATTTTAGTTTGATTTTTTAACTCAAATTAGAATTTATGCGGCTTTTCAGATTTTCTGAGCGAATCATTAGTTTTTATATGAAGCTAGATAATCGTTTTATGCAAATTAAAGTTATGCGATTTTTTTTGGAATCTATCGCAGGTCAGACATCAAAACGAAAAATATTTCTTTCGACGACTTCCTCTCAGCAGATTTCTGGCAAAGACTCAGAGTAAAATTTGCCATGAAAAGCTTCTCAAAAATCTGTCGTTCAGTGTCGACTTTAAACTGTAGGTCCCGCCACTCATGTATAAAATTAACGCACACAACATAAGAGGTGTGAGAAGCTAGGTCGTAATCCTAACTGAAGGGTTGTAATGGCCAATTATGTACGTATGTATCTATCGCATAAAACAAAACCTGATTGTGTATATTTCTGTGTTTACCGAGCCTGATGCTACAAATTATTGGCTTCCGATATCCGTTACACTATTTTTTTTTCCTGATCCAGGTTTTCTTTCAATGCTCAAGTTTTCCTTATACCGTTTCATGGGTTTGTTGAACCAGGCCGAAGTTTTAGCTGAAATAGTGTGTATACGTTTTTTCTGAAGCAGTCCTTAATATTATATTATTATATAGATTTCTAGGCGTTACTTAAATTTAAAGCATATACAAAAGTCAATTTGAAGTGTTATATTCCAATAGCGAAATAAGAAATGAATGATTTAACAGATTTTAATAGTGATGATCTTATAAAAGATCCAGAATTTACTTGTGAAGTTGTGGACAAAATAATTTCAATGAAACTCTAAGTGGATCCCAAGATTAGTATGTTATTGAATTGACATGTGTTAATACAATTCTATTTATTGAAGAATTTTTTAAAATTGTGGAAAAGTTAAGTGAGAAATATGCAATGTCGGAACAAATTAAGCACTTAATTTTATTTATGCAAAAAATTTAAAACAAAACTAAAGTCTTGATTGTTATTTTAAAATGAATAAGAATACATTATGGTTAGAATAAAATAAAATTTGTTTAAAAAACTATTTGAATAAATCTAAAGTAACTAAAGCATCTACATACCGATGGCTTAATATAGAAAAGTCGTATTTCATTTTTTTTTTTTTAATTGGGGTTGGTAGATAAAACCCACATACACATCCTCTAAAAAATTCAGCTTTCAATGTTGACAAATAATTGACTTACAGTAATTAAAAGAAAAAGCCCTAACTTATATAAAATTGAATAAATATTGTTGACTCTTCCGTAATTTTATAATTGAATTCCTGATATGTTTTTAATAAAAACTGCATTTAAACTTTTTTTAAAACATTTTTGTTCTAGATTTTATTAAGTTCTTTCACTCTCCTGTAAAGTACTGAAAATTAAAGATACGACCTTCCAATATTAAGCCATCGATATGTGCGTGTGTTAAAAATCGGGAAATTTAAAATTTTATTTAATTAATAAGTATGTATTAACAAAATTTGATAGAACTTGAAAAAAATTCATTTATTAAAATTATTTTTTTTATAAAAAAAAAGTACCATAAAAAAGTGTAAACTATTTTTTTCAAAATAACGTTGATATGTATTTTTAAGTATAAAATATTCGCAAAAGGTTAGATAGAGCATAGAGTAAGCAGCTAGACTAGGAATATAAAACATAACATAAAAAACAACTGAGTATCCAGGTTCAAGTCTCAGCTCAGGAAAGTTTTGTAGTATTCTTTGTTATTCCCAACATTTTCTTTAATAACGTGTGAAATATTAGTTTTTCCAAAATAACATTGATTTATATTTTTATGTAAAAAACAGTCCCGGGTTCAAATCTCAACAGAGAATTTTTTTTATTTTTTAATAGGCTGAAGATCATTACACACAGAAAAAGGATCAAATGTATTTTAGGATGTTAAAATAAAAAAATATTCCTTTTGAACAGACGGGTTATAGGGTAGGGTTATTAGACGACAAGAGGGGATAGGATATATATATAGATGCACAAACCTTTATAATATAAAATATATGTATGTAAATGAAAAGTGTTTGTTAATATTTTATATGTATATGTATAGTATGTGTAAATGTTTTTTATTCAAAATTGGTTTGTATATAAGTTCACAATTTGTATTATTTGTACATTAGTTCACAATTTTTGGTTTTGTTTATTTTATAATTTATTATAAACTAGCAGATCGTACCCGGCGTTGCGAGGGTTATAAAAGATAACAATAAATAAAAATCCGATTTCGAAACCGGCTTCTTAAAAAATGCAATTTTTCTAATTATTCGGAAACCGGTTTATCAAACAACTCAATTTTTTCAATACTCTCAGTCCTAAATATAAATGCACGCAATTTCATCGTTTTTCGCCCCTTTCCCCATTTTTGGACCCCTTTTGGTCCAACTTTTTAATCAGAACACCTTCAATAGCTATTTGAGAAACTTAACCAAGCTAAATCGTAAAAAATACCTTTAAAACCCATAAAATACAGCATTTATGCATAAAGCACTAATTTTTGCCCTTTGTCCCATATTTTTCCCTTTAGTTCAAAATTTTTAAAAGATTTATAGCCTATAACCTGCACCGACAAAAGCTCGATCATATCACAAATTTCAAGAAAATCGGTTCAAGCGTTCAGGCGTGATTAGGTATGTACTTAATTTGCCCGTTTTTGGCCACTTTCCCCCTTTTGGTTCAACTTTAGAAACGGAACACCTCCAATAGCTATTTGGGAAACTTAACCAAGCCAAATCGTAAAAAATACCATTCAAACACAGAAAATACAGCATTTATGAATAAAAGTATTCATTTTTGCCCATTTTTCTCCCTTTGTCCCATTTTTTCTCCCGTTTTGGTCAAAATTTTGAAAAGATTTATAGCCTATAACCCGCACCGTCAAAAGCTCGATCTATATCCCAAATTTCAAAAAAATCGGTCTAAATATTCAGGCGTGATTGGATAACAAACAAACAAAAAAACAGATTTACAGAAAGATTTATAATATATATTAGGATATTAGGATTATACAATATTTATTTTATTTCATAATATATTTAATGATTTTGTGCACTGTAACTCGCGTTGGGTTTTTCTTTGCTCGGAGTTCGATAATCAGCTGATCGACAAAGGATTCATATCCTTATGTTGGAGAATGTGTTGATATATACGATAAATGTTGATATGTATGATGAATGTTGATGTGTGTTAGAGATGTTATTGCCATTATGTGTGTTGTGAATGGTGATGTTATTGTTATTGATTGTTGAGATGTTTGTGTTGTTGAATTGGAAGTCAGGGTTGGGATTGTGTGACTTGTTGACTCGTGTGAACACCTTTCACCCAGAGTTTATCAAGCTCATTAAAACCTAAAAACCAAAGTAATCACAAAAAATCTTTTTAATTAGTCGATATGGACAATATTGACGATTAAAATTGCAGTGTCCTTTTCCAGAATTAGGACAACATACAATTGTGCTATTCAGGTCATAAGTGTCAATATGACCCATGGAGAATTCAGACACTTTTTTTATTATGAACTGCATAATAAGCTTGAATTAATAAACACTGTCCCCGTTTTTTAAAGCTTATTAAAGTAAAAACAATGTAGGCACTTATAAGGAATAAAAACTTAAAAATAAAAATACTTCACACCTTAAAAATTTAATAATTATGTGATTATTTGTTCCGTGAAAATCATCAGGAAGCTCAAATAGCGCAATCCTGAAACTATTTTCAAAGCTAAAAATGACTAATTTCTGATCGTGGTATTTTAGACAGTTTACAGTTAGACTATATTCCATTCAAAAATTAAATATTACCAAGTCAACTAAGCGAAAAAGTACTTTAACGGTCCATTTCTTCGTCTTCATTCTGATCCCATAGTACTCCAGCATTTGGTCGCACAAGTCTACTTCTCTCATAAAAGCATTGTAATTTGGAATGACTGCTGGGACTTTTGCGGGACAACGACGTTTCAAGTTTTTATTCCATCTGACAACTTAAGCGATTATTATTGTTGTTCAAATCAAAAAAACGTCCCAATAGAATAATGAGGTACTTTTTTACACCTATTTCAACGAAGTTTAAAGAATATTTTCATAAAATTTTTACAAAAACCAAACTAAAGCTGTTTTTTATCTGTTGTGTGTTTGTTTTTAATTTTAATTTTTTGGTAACAGAAACAAGACAGTACGATCAGTGCTTGTCGGCTTCTGGAAAAAATTTTTTTTAAATATTTGTGGGCAAAAAATGCAGATTTCACAATCGCTTAAACCAGGTCTGAAAGAAATATTAATGAAAAAATATATTTACGTTTTAGGGTTAATTTAAGTTTTTCGAAGTTTTGTTGTCAAAAAAAAAAAAAAAATGTTGTAACTTTGTTGTTAATGTTATGTACAATAACTACATTTCGTTCTTTTTTAAATGTAGATGAATTCAACTCCTCATCAAAAAAATGTGTGGTTTAATTGCTGTTTGCAGTAAAAAAGTAAAAGGATCTCTACGTATAAGCTCCAATTTAAAAATTCAATACTTTCAAATCAAAAAAGGAAGAAAAAAGACAAAATACAGGTCATAAATGTTCTTTTAGTCGCGACATTCTGAATTTTATTTTTTTTCCTCCTCGCTCCATTGTCGAAGAACGATGTTTTAAAAGATTATTTCCTGCCAAAAATATTTCTAGCAGGCGTGTAATTACGAACTTTGTGAGAGTTAAAGTAAATATGTTGAAAAACTTCTCCGACTTGGAGAAAATTGTGTGGATACACTTGTCATTGGTTAGATGCTAACAATTTTGAAAGAAAATCTGCAGCACTAACTTGTCGAAAATTTAAGGGAACCCATTCTTTTGGCCGGGTAACAAAAATAATTTGTAATATAAACAAACAGTAGAAAAAATTGTTAATACCATCACTGACAATGGTTCAATTTTTATCAAGGTTTTTTAAAGAATTTGGAGTTGATTTGAGTAATTGATTACTTATTTAATAAATAGTATAATATTAATTTTGTTGATTTTCTTGAATTTTGCAGCTATTAATGAATTTGATAGTGACGAGGAATCTGATTTAGGCTCCGAAATGTACGAGTCGATGGATGTTTCAGGCATTCAGTTTCGCGCGGTGAACGCAAAACTTTTAAAGCATTTTCCATGTGCAAGTCACACTTTAAATCTTTTGGCTACATCGGATTTTAACAAAATTATGATTTCCGCATTTTCTGATGTAAAAGTTGTTCATAAAAGATCTTTCAACCGGTAAAATTTATTTGATTGCAGGCCTTTTTACGTCTATATCATCGTTTTCTCTTTAGATGCACCCAGCTTTGGAATAAGTGCAATAGACCAGAGGCTGTATAGGTTATCAATGCAGTTTTAAGTGCAAACTTAATAACTCCATGTATAACTAGGTGGAACTCTCTGTACGATTCCGTTAAGAAGTTCTTAGATCACAAAACAAATTTGCCGGAATTGTTCTTTGTGATGAACTGGAATACTTGCAGGAATATATTAAACTTATGGGGCCTATAGCAGAGGCGGTGGATTTCCTTCATGGAGAAAATATAATGTATTTTGGATACTTCGTCCCAACTATAGTCTCTTTAAGAATAAAACTTAAGCGTTTTGAGGCGTCAAACTTTAAGTTTTTAGTCGAAGTATGCGCCAAAATGCCGGAGATTTTACTCAGAAGATTTGAGAAATATTTTTTAATTCAGCCTGATGCTTGGGATGCTATTATTGCAGATATTTCTGTTCCAAAAATAAAATTAAGATTTTAAAAGCTCTTTTAGAAACAGAACAACAGAACAATTGGAAGATGAGGTGAAGAAAATGTTTAATAATCCTAATATATATTATTTTTATTTACTTTATTTAAGAATTACAATACAATTACAAATTATATTATAATCATATACAAGCTGAGTAACTTCGACCCAATGCCCGATGTAGTGTCACAGTCCAGAGCCTCTGGTGGGAATCGAACCCACGACCCTCACGCTAATAGTCTAGCACACTACCCACTAGACTACCAGGGCGCTCTAATATATATTATAAATCTTCCTGTAAGTTTGTTTTTTTTTTGTTTGTCTGAACGCCTGGACCGATTTTCTTGAAATTTGGGATATAGATCGAGATGTTTTCGGTTATATGCTATAAATCTTTTCAAAATTTAGACCAAAAGGGGAGAATAAATGGCATAAAGGGGGAAAAATGGTAATAGGTAATTTTATACGACTCAGCTTGGTTAAGTTTCCCAAATAGCTATTGGAGGTATTCGGTTTCTAAAGTTGGGCAAAAATGTGTCCAAAAAGGCTGAAAGGGCCGAAAAACGGGCAAATTGAGTGCATAGCATATAAATTGCGCTTTTATCGGTGCAGGTTATAGGCTATAAATCTTTTCAAAATTTTGACCAAAAGGGGAAAAAATGGGACAAAGGGAGAAAAAATGGTACTGGGTAATTTTATACGATTTAGCTTGGTAAGTTTCTCAAATAGCTGTTGGAGGTATTCCGTTTCCGTTTCTAAAGTTGGACCAAAATAGGTCCAAAAAGGGAGAAAGCGGTGAAAAAATTACCTGCGCAACGCCGGGTAAAATCTGCTGGTATATATTATAAATCTTTCTGTAAATCTGTTTTCTTGTTTGTTAGCCAATCACGCTTGAACCGATTTTCTTGAAATTTAGGATATTGTTCGAACTTTTATCGGTGCAGGTTATAGGCTATAAATCTTTTAAAAATTTTGAACTAAAGGAAAAAAATAGGACAAACGGAGAAAAAAGGGCAAAAATTAGTACTTTATGCATAAATGCTGTATTTTATTTGTTTTGAAGGTATTTTTTTACGATTTAGCTTGGTTAAGTTTCCCAAATAGCTATTGGAGGTGTTCCGTTTATAAAGTTGGCCCAAAAGGGGCTAAAAAGGGGAAAGGGGCGAAAAACGGGCTAATTGCATGTATTTATCTACGACTTAGAATATTCAAAAACTGGGTTGATTAATAAACCGGTTTCCGAATAATTTGTAAAATTGCATTTTTTAAGAAGCCGGTTTTGAAACCGAATTTTTATTTGTTGTTATTTTTATAACCCGCGCAACGCCGGGTACAATCTGCTAGTACATTGTATTTGCATCCACATAAAGAACATGTTAAAACAAAAAAGTTTTCAAAGCTAATAAAATAAATAAAAAAATTATTTGTTTTGAAAAATAAATTAATATAAAGTATTAACTCAAATAATATTTTATTCTTTTTAAAAAATCATATAATAAATAGCAAATAAATAAAACAAAAACTCCTCCTTATTATTGCTGGAGTTAAATGAATAATATTAATTTTGGTTTGTTAATTTTTTTTACTGATTATATAAAATGGTGAAAAATTTGGTGATTTGTTTGTCAAAATTACAAGTTTTTTTTAACGAGTATGGTACTTTTCGAAAATTTATAGTTGACAACGATGATGAGAGCCAAAGGAATGGACAAGCAAGCTAACGCAACAACAAATGATGTCGCAAAACAATTCTCGAGACCGCGATCCTTCTACTTCGAGAACCATCATCAGCAGAGAATACACAGAATGGAAAGCAGTGACGTTTGACAAACACTCTTAACATAATTTTACATAAATTTTTAGAGGGAGAAAAAATGAATTATACGTTTTGCAAAGCAAATGTGTTAGAAGCAACAGATATACAGAGTGAAAACTGGTGGATGAAGTTGAAAAATTAAATGTAAACAAACATTGATTTTGTTTTAAAAAAGGGAAAATTTTGAATATTTTGAAGTATGAAAAGTTTAAAGAAGAATGAAAAGTTTAAAGTTTTAATCGAAATGTATGTAGTTTTTAGTAGCAATGAATACAATTTCTTGTGCAAAAGGTAAGTAAGAAACTAAATACGTCAAGATCAAATAAGTCATATTGCTCATAAAATTTTTTTCTTGCAGAACTTTGTGTATATTACCAGTATTTATTAATTTCTTGAATGAAAAAGTTAAAATTCGGTAATTTTTTTTATTAGTCGAACTCTTAGCAATTTCTCTTCACAATGAAAAAAGTTCCGTTCAGAGTGAAGATATCCATGGCAGTATAACCAATGGCGACAATTATGACGCCATAGAGGGAGAAAAAAGATGTTAAAAGTTTTGCGAAACAAATGTGTTAGAAGCAACAGATCTACAGAGTGAAAAATGGCGGACAAAGTAGAAAAATTAAATGTAAACAAAGATTTATTTTGAGTTAAAAAAGGCAAATTTGCAGTATTTTTTAATTTCTTCAAAGAAAATGTTAAAAATATGTAAATATTTAATTATTAATCGATTTATATGTTGCTTTTGATCGCAATGAATATAGTTTATTGTGCAAAAGGAAAGTATGGAGCTAAACATATCAAGACCAAATAAGACATGTTGCTTATTAAAATTTTTTCTTGTAGAACTTTATGTATATTACCAGTATTTATTAATTTTTTGAATGAAAAAGTGAAAATTCCGTAATTTTTTCATTATTAACCGAACTACTAGCAATTTCCCTTCCCATTGAAAAAAGTTCCGTGTGCGGGAGGTATGTAAAAATAAAAATATAACAAAATATATACTCATAACTTTTTGTGTTAGGAATTTGTGAATATACCTCTAAATTGGTTAAATACTAAGTTAGTGACGACCAAAACGACAGGTGTCATAAAAAATACATTAATTCCGAATTACATTTTCCTAATACAATGGTTCATCTCCTTCCAAAATTATTCTAATATTCTACAAAAATATCATAAATTTCTTCCAAAATAGAATAATAAAAATCCACCCCGAAATCTAAAAAACAAAACAGACAGGCAGTCAGAGAGGGACAGAAATCCTTTTTGGTTATATTTGCTGTCTCTTTCTAAGTGAAGAGTTAAACTTCAAAAGCCCCGTGACGTTTTTTTTTTTTTTTTTAGCTATGCGAGCTAAAGGTTGGAAAATCTTCAAAAAAAGACCTTGGTAGCCCGGCCTACCAAAGTGCACGATTCGTCGCAAGACTTACTCTCGGCTTGCTAAACGCATACGTACTAAAACCAACCTCATCACACACTTTCAACCATTTGCCCCCCGGGACCACAATCAAGTATTACTTCGGCGTGGAGATTCAGCGAATGCTGCCTTCAAATTCCGCTGACCCTGCTCTCTCAGCCAGTCTTTGCTGCGTCAATACACTCCGTGCGAAAACGCATACTGCGTTGCAGTTGTCACATGAGATTAACATCAGGTTAACTATATTCTCGGGCGTTACCTGGAATCCTATTGATCTCTCCAGGCAATTTCGTTGAACGGAATATCGCGGGCAATTAAAGAAAACATGCTCCGCCGTCTCCCTTTCATAACGGCATTCAGGGCATGCCTCATCCACGTCATGGGCATACTTATAGAGATAAGCCCTATAACATCCATGGCCCGTTAGCAACTGTGTCAGGTGGATGTTCACCTGGCCGTGTCTTCTTTTTGTCCATGCGCCTATGTTCGGTAAGAGTCTGTGGGTCCATCTTCCCTTAGTGGAATTGGACCAATCCTGCTGCCATCTATCCATAGCATCATCAGCTGGTTGGACAGGGTTCGAAAAATCTGTTCCTCTCTTTACGTCATATTTCCTCCTCTCTATATCCACTACTAACCTCAGGGGCATCATCCCCGCAATCACTAACGCTGCATCAATAGACACCGTTCGGAAGGCAAAAATCACCCTGAGAGCAGATCTCCTGTAGGCCGCTTCCATTCCTGCTCTGTAGGTCCTCTTCTCCATAGCCCCAGCCCATACGGGGGCTGCATATATACCAATCGCTGTCACTACCTTCATCAGTAGCCGTCTCCTCTCCTGTCTTGGGCCTCCTAGGTTAGGCATTAGTCGGGCAAGTGCACATGCCGTCGTCGCACATTTTTGGCCGATGTACGACAAGTGTTCCCTAAACGTGAGCCTGTTGTCAATTATCACTCCCAGATGTCTGATCGCCTGTTTTGATGATATGCGCTGGTCACCTACCGTTATGGTAATAAATTCTATCTTCTTCCTACTGCTTACAAGGAGTACATCCGTTTTGTGATCAGCTAGTTTGAAACCTATTTCCGTGATTCAGCTCCTGACTATGCCAACCGCAGTGTTACATGTTCTCACCAAATCATCCAGATATTTTCCTCTTATCACCAGGGCAATATCGTGTGCGAAACCAATGATTTGTGTACCTCTAGGGAGTCTCAGCCTTATTACACCATCATACATCACATTCCATAGTAACGGGCCCAGCACGGAACCTTGCGGGACCCCTGCTGATACCGCGTATGACTTCCTGCCATCATCCCTTTCATATAGGAGCACTCTATCCTTAAAATAGTCCTTAACGATTTCCAATAAATAGTTCGGTACCTTCTTTCCATCCATGGCAGCTAGCGTGGCATCCCAACCCGCAGAGTTGAATGCGTTTTTAACGTCCAAGGTGATGATTGCGCAGTATTCCTTGTCGCCCTTCAACCATCCTTTGCTATAGTCATAACCATTTCCATTGCATCTATTGTGGAACGTAATTTCCGAAAGACAAATTGACGATCCGACAAGCCTTCTTCGCCTCCTACAAATTATCTTCTCCAAAAGTTTTCCAGCCGTGTCTATCATGCAGAGCGGGCGGTATCCCGATGCATCCTGCGCATTGTTACCCTTCGAAATGAGGACCAGTCTCTGCCTTTTCCATATCCCAGGGAACGTCCTCTCTTGAATACAAGCATCAAAAACTTGTCTAAACAGCTCAGTGTTATTCTCAATAGCCGCCTTAAGGGCGATGTTTGGGATCCCATCGATCCCCGGTGCCTTATTGAGTTTCATTTCTCTGCAGACTGATTCCAATTCCCGACTGCTGACTTCTGGGATTTCCTCCGGTGACTGCATGTCTCGCACGGAGTATGTAATTTCGGCCTTGCGTGGAAAAAGGTCCGCGACAATTGATTGCAGCTTAGCTGCACATGTCGTTGCTGGTGGTCGGAAGCAGTTCATCTTTCTCATCACCACCTTGTATCCAGTTCCCCAGGGATTCTCGTCCACATCGGCGTACATTTCCCTGTAGCACCTTCTCTTGCTAAGCGTAATTGCTTCATTAAGGCTCGTCCTACACCTTCTATATCTTTCCCGTAGATCTGCAAATTTCTCACGGCCTCTGGCCCTTTGGAACAACCGCCGTGCGCGGTTACATTTACGCCTTAGATCCGCTATATCCGCGTTCCACCAGTAGACGTGCTTCTTCCCAGGCAGGTGGCGCCTCCTTGCCATAGATGCGTTGCAAGCCTCCGTTATGGCGCGCATAAGTTCCGTCGCTTTGTCATTCGCATTTCCCGATAACTAAGTGTTCTCCAATGTGAGGACAAATGTTTCCTTATCAAAAGTGAAGTCTTTCCAAAGAGGGTTCGGTAGGGCTGAAGGAACGTTGCGTTCCGTATAGCGTTCCCGTATCTCAAAAATGATAGCCTGGTGGTCACTATGTGTGACCGCTGACGAATGTCAGATCAATTTTAGAGCAGTGTCCATTTCTAGAAAATGCATCCTTGTCACCACTATTAAGTAAAACAACCTCTAACGTTATAAATGCGTCAAGTAGGCATTCTCCTCTTGGGTTAGTATATGCCGAGCCCCATTCAACAGCCCAAGCATTGAAGTCCCCGGCAATTACCACCGGCCTCACGTTTCTTGCCTCATTAACGATGTCATCTTATCTGCATTTAAATTCCTCTATTGATAGGCTAGGGGGAAGATAACAGCTGAAGAAATGTACCCCATTAACGGTGCATTTCACAAAGCCGTCCCTCCTCTTATCGACATTTCCCACTGGGAATTTACCACAGGACCATATCGAAGCCCTGTTGCACGTGCTGGTAATCCAACGTTGGTTTCAGATGCTCCATAGTGCTCGCTCAGAATTTCCAGGTCGATCCTCCGCTCCAGCACCGTCTGTTTCAGAAGTTCCTGCGCTGCTTCACAGTGATTTAAGTTCAGCTGCAAGACTTTCATTTACTCGCGTTTACCAATCTTCGTCGTGCTGCTAGATAATGTGGACACTTGGGTCCTCCAGTCATATGCTTCGTGTCAACATCCTGGTCACCTCTGCAGAGAAGGCAGTGGGGGTCACGGCCACAAGCCTTGGTCCGGTGGTTTTGCTCCCCGCACTTGAAGCAGTGTTTGGACCAGTCTTGGTCACTGCGGCACCTTCCCGCAACATGCCCGAAATCCAAGCACTTATAACATCTCCTTGGGGTCAACTTCCTGAATTAACGGCAAACTGTCCATCCTACACGTAGTTTGCCAATTTCCTCGACCCTGCAGGCCAGCTTTGTTGGTATTGCGATTACAGCCGTCCTAGTACCTCCTGGAACGTGTCTGATCATCTTGAGAGCCGATGGTTGTATTTCCCCTATTTGGTCCTTCCATGCGGCAATTATCTCCTCCTCTGTTGTCACCTCATCCAGGTATCTCAACTCGAATGTAGCCTTCTCAGTTATTGTTCTGACTTCTACCTCTTCGGCCAATAAGCTCTCTCTGTAGCCACCTCGGCTGCTCTTCTAAACTCCAGAAGGATTTGGCCCATCTGTGTCTTCTTCACCAGTTGGACATCCTGAACAACTGATTTAAGCTCCGGGGCATTCCTTACTTTCCTTAGTATTTCGGTAAAAGAGAGTTTCTCGGTTGGCTTTATTATCACTGCGTCCGGTCTTGGAGGTTTCCTGCGCCTCCTAGTTTTCACAGTCCAATCATTGTGCGCCTGGGTGTCTTCTTCTGTAGCTGTTGGCATTTCCATAGCCTGGTTCATATTGGTTGCCATTTTCCGCGTCGAGTCACTACTCCTAGTCTCGACCGCAGGCTTAACCTGCCCACGAGGACGGACTGTCCTAGTCTTCTTCGGCGGTGTTCCCTTGGGTTTTTCCAATTCATCTCTCTGTCTCTTGGAAACACAGGGTGTTTGCTGTTGTAGTATCGTCTGTGTGCTCCTATCGTTAGTGTTGACCTTCTACTCCTGTTCCGCACCTCTATCCTTAGCGGCCTGCTTATATAGTAACGATATAGAAGCTACTAAATCACGCATTGCTTGGTGTATGGACCTTCTTCCTCCGCCCATCATCTCTACTAGCTCCGAGATTCTGGTGAAATCATCCACATCCTTTTCAGGAGCTTTGCTCCTCTGTAACTCCGGTGGTGACGAAAGAGATCTTTCGCCGTTCTGCTTCAGCGGTGAAGCCCCGTAACGTATCTGTTTATATCTGTGATATCCGTTGTGAACAGTATAGCGAATAGTGTGGGAATAATATCAAAAAAGCAATAAATTGTTGTAGTTACTATTGTGTACGTTGTATCGGTTACATATGAACAGTGAGACATAAAATTAGAGTGATTAATAAAGAGTTCCACTAAAATAAACACATATTTGTTTTTACTTGGTTTGCAATTAACGAACTCATATAAAAACGTTTTTAAAAAGGTAAAAACGTACCAATATGTAAAATGTTTATTCAAAATACTCGTAGGTTATAGAAACGCACAATATGTGCAAAACGAATATGTTATAAGGACATACATATTGTTACGCTAAAATAGTCGAAACGACCTAATATAGTTTCACAATAATAAAGATAGACATAAACGGACAAGTAAGCGAACGCTACAACAACCAAAGGGAACATAGTACATAAACATCGATGCAGTAGCTATAGAACTCTCGAGAAGGCGCGAACGCGAACCTTGTACTTCGAGAACCATCATCAGACTGAAGGCGTTCGCATATAAAAGGGCAGGAAAAAGCAGACAACCAGTCAGAGTGAATTCAGTCAGCCTTGTGTGCAGTTGCCTATGAACAAATAAGACGTGGTTAGAAGATATCCGTTGTAAACAGAGTAGCGAAATGTGTGTGAATAATATCGGACGAGCGATAAATTGTTGTAGTTACTACTGTGTACGTTGTATCGATGAACTTTGAACAGTGGCATATAAAAGTAGTGTGAATAATAAAGAGAGTTTCATTGAAATAAAACACATATTTGTTTTTACTTGCTTTGCAATTAACGAACTCATATAAAAACGTTTTTAAATTTTTAAAAAGCTAAAAACGTAACAATATTATTACGCATAGCGAAACGACCTAATATCGTTTATCATTAACGATAAACAAAAGCTACAAATGCAAAGACCATGAGGCAATGCGTACACAATACACACGACACACTGACACATACATCCAACTTATAAAAAGTAAACCAGCTACAACAACTATAAGAGTAAAAGGGACAGACAAGTAAGCAGACGCAACCACAAACAATGTAGATGCAATAGAATTCTCGAGAATGCGAAACGCCGAACATTCTACCTCGAGAACCATCATCAGACTGAAGAGGTTCGCAGATAAAAGGCCAGGAGGAAGCAAACAGTCAGTCAGTGTGAATTCAGTCAGCCTTGTGTGCAGTTGCGTATGAAGTAAAAGGTGAGGTGTGAGGACAAGTTGCATCCGTAGCAAAGTTTACCGAAGAGCTGTTAGTGTTAACGCGAGCAGAAGTATTGTGGTTATAAAAAGGTTGTAAGTAGAGAATAACGAACAAGTGCTGTTGCTTATAAAAAGGTTATAAGAAGAGAAAAGTATTGAACGAGCACATATTGTTATAGTTATTGTTACGTACTTTGTATAAGTTTGAACAGTGAGACACGAAAGTAGTGTGATTAATAAAGAGTTTCATTGAAATAAAACACATATTTGTTTTTTACTTGGTTTGCAATTAACGAACTCATATATAAACGCTTTTAAAAAGGTAAAAACGTAACAATATATACATTTCTTTAAGTTTTTAATAATGTTTTGGTAGGAAAAGTCAATAAATTTAGAAAAGTACTTATAATACTTATAAGCGATTCGAGTGACTCGAATCATTTGTCAAAATTTAGATTCTTAGTTGTTGCTGGATGTACAAACAAAGAAGAAAGGATAGGCACAGACAACAAGCAAAGCAAACACCCAACTTATTGTGAGTATTGCGTTGTTCGTACGCGAATGATAATTATTTTGTGCTTCATCATGCGTATTGTTAAGTATGAGTACGACGAGTCCTTCTAACTTTGAGTATGAAGAGTATGCGTATGATATCAAAATAAATATGTATGTATGAGTATTAGAAATTATAAGTATGACTCGAATCTACTGATCTTATTGGATACTTATTGCTGATCTCTGGTCCACACCAATATCAAAAATAATGTTGGCATTCATGCAAATTTTTTAAATACAGTCGAACTTCTATAAATTGAATTATCATTGTGCAGAAAAACTTCAACTTATAAAAACTTCAAGTTAAAGAAGCAAATGCTGATAGAATATTTATCCAAGATGCTGTTGCTGTGCTTCAACTTATAGAAAATTCAAGTAATAGCAGTCCAAATTATAGAAGTTCGTAAATGCTGCAAAAGATTAGTTGAATAATAATACAAATACGATTTGTTTTCGTCAAGACAAGTGTATTCATTCAATAATGAATTTTAATAGAATATATTAGATTTGTTTACCAAATGTACTATATGTCTATATACATAAGTATGTATGGTCTTTGCAACGTAATTTGCTTATAAATTTAAATTTTTACTTAAAATAGCAGATCTCACCTCGCCAGCAGGTCTATACAGTGTCTCACAGCTTATTTCAAACAGCACTTAAAAAAAATTAATTAATTTAAAAAATTAAGCTCATAATTCCGGAACGAAAGAAGATATTAATAAATTTTGAATAAAAGTTGATAGAATATGTTTAAAAAGTCAAAAAATATTGTTCAGGAGTTTTTCTGGATGTACAGCAGGCCTTTGATAAAGTATGGCATGATGGGTTATATTTCAAACTGAAAAAAATTACTTCCAACCCTATTTTATTTGCTCTTGAAATCGTACTTCACTAGAAGAAACTTTTATGTAAAAATAAACAGCGCGTTTTCCCAAATATGCGATATTCAAGCAGGTGTTCCCCAGGGTAGCGTACTTGGCCCAATACTGTACACAATTTTCACCTCAGACATTCCAATTAGCGAATGCGCTTTAATTGCAACATATGCAGATGATACTGCTATTTTTACGGCCGATGTTTGTCCAAACACTGCATCAGCTCAGCTTCAAGATGAACTGAATGCAATTGAAACTTGGCTAAACAAATGGAACATCAAAGTCAACAGGGAAAAATCAACACATGACACATTTTCATTACGACGAGGCAACTGCCCTGAGATACGTCTAAACAATAATCCTATCCCTCAGAGTGACTGCCTGAAATATTTAGGAATGCATACTGACCGTAGGTTAACTTGGAAGACTCATATGAAAATGAAAAAACAACAGTTAAATATAAAAACTAAACGTCTATTCTGGTTATTAGGCCCAAAATCTCGTTTGAGTTTAAGAAACAAGTACTAATTTACAAAACTATCTTAAAACCAGTTTGGACCTATGGAATTCAACTTTGGGGAACGGCAAGCAAATCGAATATTGAAATACTTCAACGTTACCAGTCAAAAACTCTGAGATTCATTGTCAACGCTCCATGGTTTGTATCAAATTTTTCAATCCACAATGACCTTTCCATTCCAAAGGTAATAGACGAAATAAGAAGGTTCAGTGAAAATTATTTAGGCAGGCTAATTCATCACGACAATCCATCAGCTATTGCTCTTCTTGATGACACCAACGAAATAAATCGACTGAAGAGACACCACATACTGGATTTGCCATTTCGAAATTAATTAAATATGTATCAATTTTTCTAATTATAAATATGTAAATATGTATATACTTAACTACTATTAATTTATAGATCAAATTTGCATAAGTATGTACGGTGTTGGAGTCCAACAAATATGTGAAATAAATATTGTATCAAATTTGCTTATTATCCCAAAGGGATAGATTGTAAATAAAGTGTTGACAAAAAAAAAAAAAAAATGTTAAAAAAGTAATAAAACTAATTTTTAAAAGCTCTTATTCAAATTTTTTAAAGGTGCTGGTTGAAATAAGCTGTGAGCCACTGTGAGTTTGTATAATTTCAGAAATAGCATAAACATATCGCTCCTTTATTGCAACATAGCCATATTCCAAAAAATCTTGAATTTGGCAAAATGCGATTTAAGTTTTCAAGACATAAGCCCTATGATCTAATTGCCGCAAACACTTTTTGCTATAACTTCGGTTCACCTTGGGGTATAAAACTGATTTTTTTTCAACATGTACAGAGGGTCTAAAAGAGCAGTTTTGCTTAAGTAACTACAAATTTTTAATTTTTTGAGTTATGACTATGTTGCAATAAAGGAGCGATATATGTATTTTAATTGCTGTGTTTACTTTCCGAATGGAATGTTGACTTCTTGACCAAGCACTTTACCCAGTTGTATTCTAATTACAGTGTAATCGTAATACAGTGAACACATGGTAATATGAACTACACGATATTACGAACTTCCGTTTTTTCTCATTAGTTACTTTAGTGAGTGAACTTTTGTTTGCCCAACTCAATAGAGTGAACTTTTGTATTTCTTATACAAAATTGCAAAGACACAAAAGTTACCGTTAATAAAGACACAGAAGTTACATATTTTTTTATGAAACTGAATTTGCAAACATTTGTGTTTTCTTGTCTTATTTTTTGAAGATTTTTCAAAAGTGTGAGATAGATTTTTTTTTCTATTGGAATAAAGCAAGAAATAATAAAAGAACTATCCAAAATGGGTAGTAGCAAAGTTCACAATAAGTGGGATCAAAAAGAAGAAATCTAAAATTGAAAGTGTTTTATGCTTAAGTAAAAGTGCGTTTAAAAGAAAGTCGTTCAAAAAAGCAGAATATCCACGTGTTGAAAAAGCTTTTTACAACTGGTTTTTAAGACAACGAGCCAAAAATCTGGCAGTAATTTGAGAAATGTTGAAAGAAAAAGCTAAAAAACTTCATGAAATGTTGAAAAAAAGGGCGGTTTTAATACAAGCGCAGGTAGGTTGCAGAACTTGAAAGCGAGATATGGAATTAGACTTTTGAAAATTTGTGGAGAAAAGCTTTCCTCTGATGCTTATGCCGCCGACGCATTTAAAAAAAGTTTAGTGAAATGGTTAGGGAGCATGGATTTTGAGAACAAATTTATAATGCTGATCGAATCTGGTCTCTTCTGGAAAATGTTGCCCGAAAAGACCTACGTTTCTGCTTATGAAAAAATTGCACCAGGAAGGAAAATTCAGAAAGCAAGAATAATATTTTTGGCATGTGCTAATGCTGCTGGGCTCCAAGCAAAGAAAGCTTGTGAGGCCATTCCAACCAGTGTATGTGAAAATCTGATTATTTCGCTGTCTCGTAGATGTAAAGCTGTTATCGACAACAATGGTTTTGTAACAAATTATGGATTTTTTTCTAATAAATACATGTTTTTCATAAAGTTAACGGTGTGTCCTTAATTATGTGCACGACTGAAATCAATACTCTTTTAAAATGTGGCTCACAGCTTTAAAAATAATAATTTATTTGATACAGTAAACAGTTATTTTCTGCTACTATGAGTTTAATTAACTAAACTTGGACAAATTTTGACAACCCTTTTGTATTTTTTGCTTCAAGCTCACATGTAAGCTTCGTGTCCTTAATTAGTTGCACACAGCTGTATATTATTGTGTTGTCTATATTCAGCTCTTGTTTCAAGTGAGTAATTGCATACGTACAACAGAATTATTTAAAAATTAACTCCCTAAAATGGGAGTTAATTAGAAAATTAAATTCTTAGAAATCGAATATTTTTTGACATGAGCCAGTTAACATTCTTTGAACATCATGTTAACAGATTATTTGATTTAGTGGTGCCACTTAAAACTAAGATGATCAGCAGTCGCCAAGAGCCCTGGTTTTCCAACGAAATCAAAGAATCTATGCTTCAAAGAGATATTGCATATAAAAGATGGAAAAGATTTAAAACCACTGAGTTGCGTGAGGCCTATCGCACTTCCAAAAGAAAAGTTAATAAATTAATAAGAAGGGCAAAATCGGAATTTTATGCTGAAAAATTTTCTTCTGCTCTTAGCTCCAGGAAAACATGGCAAACCATACGTGAAGTTGGTATTGGTAACACCTCTACACATGAACCCTGTGTAATCGAGGCTAACGTTATGAATGAACAATTTCTAAATATTCCAATAGTGGAAGCTGATCCGCATTATTACTATAATCACCCCAACAATATTTCTGAGGCAACTTTTTCTTTTGAGTCTGAGGATGATTGTGATGTGCTAGCTAGTTTGTTGTCGATTAAATCTAATTCTGTTGGTGCGGATAACATTAATCCAAAATTTCTTAAAATCCTTCTCCCTTCATTGCTTCCTTTTATTACTCATATTTTTAATAGAATTCTTACGAGCAGTGAATTCCCTTCGAATTGGAAAATAGCTAGAATTGTACCTGTACCAAAATCCAGTTTCGAGTATAGACCAATCGCCATTTTACCATTTCTCTCCAAGGAACAATATGATAACACAAACTCAGTCCGGCTTTAGAAAAAATCATGGATGCATAACAGCGCTAGTTGATGTTGCTGAAAATATTCGAAGAGAAGTGGATGATGGAAATACTGCCTTTTTGGTCTTGCTGGACCACTCCAAGGCTTTTGATACCGTGGAACACAATATTCTATGCTTCAAATTACAAAATTTCTTCAAATTTTCCTTTTCTGCCACCCAGCTCTTGTCAACTTATCTCTGCGGAAGATACCAATACACTGAAACACATGATGGAAATTCTAGAGCTCTTCCCGCGTCAAGAGGAGTTCCACAAGGTTCTATTGTCGGTCCTCTTTTATTTTCGGTGTACTCCAACTTCCAACTATATTAACGGATTGTAAGATAAGGATGTATGCAGACGGTGTCCAACTTTATACAAGCTGCAATAATGCAACGATTACTCAATGTATAAGTTCATTGAATCAACAGATGCATCGTATTCAGACATGGGCTTCTGCTAATGGGTTGGCAATAAATCCGGCAAAATCAAAATGCATTGTTATTCAGAAAAGGCTTGCACAATCAATAAGTATTGCTGATATATGTATAAATGGTAAAAAAAATACAAATAGTCACATCAGCAAAAAATCTGGGTGTTTATTTCAATAAACCACTTACGTGGTCTGACCACGTCAACTATGCTTGTGGACGTTCTTTCTCTATGCTAAGAACTATGTGGTCATCTACTACTGTTTTCTGGCGAAAACATATTTAGTTCCCACATTACTTTATGGATGTGAACTTTTTTCTAATTGTGATTCATCTAGTAAGAGAAAGTTAAACGTTGCCTGTAACAACATTACGCGTTATGTATAGGGATTAAACAGACGATCCAGAATTTCAATGTTCACAACTCAATTGTACGGAATTTCTTTTGATTGCCTTCTTAAATTAAAAGTTTTGGTATTTATGCACAAGATAATTTATGCCCGCCAGCCGGAGCGTCTTTTCAGAGGTAGAAGAATAAGATCATTTCGGTACAAGAGCCTCCTCTCTAGTTGGCATTTTTACATATTTGCAACAACTCTCTGGAACTCGATCCCCTACAGCTGTCAAGTATTAAGTAACGCACGACAATTTAAAGCACAACTTATGAAACTGTTTTCAACGTAATTTTCTAAAAGTCTAATAAATATTTGTCATGATAAATGTATGTAAATTTTTGATCTCTAAAATTATTGTACTCTGTAAAATTTAATTTATATTGTTATTTAACTGTATGTAAACATTGTTACTCTTACATGTTAATTAGTTTCATACTGCAATATAAGACATACGGTCTTGTGTATGGAGCTTTTAAATAAATAAAAATAAATAAATAAAAAAAGAGCTAAAAGTACACAAAATTCTGCATCACTCATTTAAAAAAATGTGTCTGAACTTTTGAGCTATTGTTGACTAGGAATAAGTCAAGCAGAGAGTTAGATGAAGTAGTAAAATGCGTTGGTGTAAAACGATTAATAAGGTTCCATGCCGATAGAATAGATATCATCAATAAAAGCTGAATCAGTAAGCAAATTCGAATTAAAATTACCAGCAATGACTAATATTATGTTTTCATAACACAGGCTTGTTGACAAACAGGCAATCGCTACACAGGCAAGTACGTAAGAAAATGAGTTTTTGTAATATAATTGCCTGACTTACGTTTTTATTACGTCTTGTCAAGTTACATTGTTGCCAAGATATATTTTTATTATACCATTGAGTTTTTTCTTTGTTAAAGTATAATAAAATATAAATAATAAGTGCATGGTAACCCTGTATTTTGTTTATTATTATTACATTTTTTCTGTTTGTTTACAAATTTTCATGTTGTGTAAATTCATGTTGTATTCTGCACAACATTCGTATCTTTTTTAAGAGCAATTGGGAATATAACTCCTATGTACTTGGGGAGCCTTCATCTAATAATGATGTAGATGATGGAGATATTGAAGGGTTTAACGAGGTAATTGCTGCAAGAGAAGCAAGGTGCGAAATAATAAGAAATTTGATATAAAACAAAATTTGCAATTTTTTAAATAATTTATTAAAAACAAAAGCAACTCAGTAAATATTTACAAGAAAAAAATAAAATATGTTGACTAGAAAATTATCTGGGACATAGGCTGGAAAATAAAAAAGAAAGCAAAAAATTAGTTTAGAAATTATGGAAAAACTATAAAAATTTGCAAAAATAGAGTAACTAACCTGTTTTATTCCTGTTATTAATCTTCATCTTTTAGATATTTATTTAATTCTACTAAGGATTTCCCTATAGCAGCCGTTGAATTCGCTATTTCTTTTAGGGCATTTGCCTGTTCTTCTGCTGCTTCAGCTTGTTTGGCCATTACCTCTAATGTTTTTCTCTGTATGGTGATTTGTTCGTTTACAAATGTCTGTCTGTCTGTGTCGTTATAATTATGTTTTCTTTTTTTGTTTTGGTGAAGTGGTTGTGTTTTTTCTTCCAGAGTTAATGGTGTATTGTGTGTGGGTATTTGTGGGTGTAACTGTGATACGCTTTGTTGTTCTAAATCTTCGAGTGGTGGTTCCAAATTTTGGTTTTTTTGGGTGTCACATTGAGGTAGCGATCTTTTGGACAGACCTAAAATAGTACCACTAGGGGCTGCTGCGGATGTCAAGTGACATATTCGGTCTATCCTTTGCTCCAGTCCCGTTAGATTAATAACGGTACATGGACCACCTCCAGTGCCGTGAAGACTTTTGTTGTTTTCGCATATTTTTTTCTTCAATCGGCACTTTTGATCTTGCCATACTTAAAACGTGTACGTATAAATATATTATTTTCAAATAATATAATCACCCCTATTCTGTGTTTCGATTCGAATCGAAATTTTCTCCGTCGGGCAATTTTAGTATTCTGCGTTTCGATTCCACTCAGTTTCTTTCGATTGTATGTATTCTGCATTACGATCGGAGCTCCGTTTCTCTCAGTTGTTTTTTTGTTAACGGAGGTATTTTCTACTTTTGTTTTTTTAAGGAAAAAAGTGAAAAAATGTAAGTACAAAATTAAAAAAATTCAGAGACGATTTAAATAAAAATTAATATTATAATTTTTTTGTTTTAAATTGTTATTTTGCATCCTGGAATATTAGTATTTTGTTATGTATGTATGCAGGTTAAAAACAACAACACCGGATCAGTAGGAAAAATTGGCAAATTTATGCAAAACTTTTTTACTTTTTTCTTTTTTTATTTTATTTTAATAAATTTATAAACAATTTACTTTATTATACATAGAACTTGTTTTATTAAATTTGGCATTTGTTTATGAAAATTATAAAAGCTTGTTTATTCTGCTGTTTCATTTCCACATTCCACATTGATACAATTGATTCTGTAAACATTGTAATCTTCTTCTTATTCTTTCGATTCCGTTTTTAAGCAGAATACCAATTTTCGATCGTAACGGAACTGAATGCGGAGACGTAATCGAAATGCAGAATAGGGGTGAATAATTCAAATAATACCCTTTTCCATTCCAATCCACTTCTTGTTGGAGGCCCCAAAGCGTTGATCTGCGTCGCGATGGTGTTCCATGATTCCTCCGTCGATAGTTTGCTACTACCGAACACAGGGCTACCCGTTGCTAGATGTGGGTAGTGTTTCATTACATCCACCAACTTTTGGAACTGAGAGGCGTTCGTTTTCTTTAAACTAAAATTTCATAATTTCTAATTATACTTTTTTCTTTATATAACATATATACACTTACAAATTTTTATTGCTAAAATCCATAATTAAAAATTATTATTCACAAATTCAAAACTAAATTGTGTACTCAACCGCTTTTTTCTGATTGCCTATTTTTGATATTTCTAACAAGTGGAATTGATATAAGAAAACAAAAAAAAAAACTCAATTCTTACGTTTTTACTCAAAAAATATTGCCACATGTGTTATAAAAACCAAATGTGCTCAAATGAACAGATATTTTGAGTCACTTGCGGTATGAAAACAGACTATAATGGCCTGTTTATATAAGACATGTAATAATTCAGACAAGCAATTGGTACCCAGACGAGTACGTAAGAAAATGAGTTTTTATAAAGTACTGGTCTATCTTACGTTTTCTTACGTTGTGATCTTGCTATTGTCAAATGTTATTGTTGCCATAATATTTAATTTTTACATATTGTAAATTTTTTCATACAAAAAACGCAACCCTAAAATAAACAAAAACAGTTGTTTTTATAAAATATTATGTTCAAAAAATATTATAAAATAAATTTTCATAATAAAAAAACAAAAAAATGTTTCCATCAGTGGTAAATTATTATAGCGAAACGAGTGATTCTAGTGAGAGTGGTGTTGGCGACACACGTATATGTCGCAGAAATGTTCGGGATGCATTAAATGTGTTAGATTTGCCAGAAGAGCGGTATGTTTACAAAAAATTGAAAAATAACTTCTAAAAATTTGTTATATTTATAGTTTTATCAACACATTTCGCGTTAACAAAGACATTTTTTCAATGTTACTTGCTGAAATAGTGCCTAAGCTAACTATTGCGTACCGTAATATACATATTCCTGCGCCCACAAAACTAGCGACTCTATTGTCCTTTTTGGCAACTGGTGCATACCAGGCATCAATTGGAAACGAAGTAATCTCCTCCATGAGTAAGTCCATGGTATGCAAAGTTATAAGTGAGCTACTCGACATATTTGAGTCACACATAGGGCCAAAATGGATAAACCTTGAAAAAAATATAGAAGATGAAAACACTACCAAGGAAGCCTTTTTCAGTACCGGCGGTTTGCCAGGCGTGATTGGTTGTGTAGATGGCACACATGTGAGAATAAAGGCGCCAGGAAGTGAAATAAATCATTTATATTATAACCGTAAAGGATATTATAGCATAAACGTCATGCTGGTGAGTACACACTTTATATAATCATTTACAAACATACGTCTAATAATGTTTGGCTTTATCAGATTTGCGATCATAATATGATTATCAATTATGTGGATGTAAGACACCCAGGTGCAAATAATGATGCTTTCATTTGGGATCAAAGTGCTGCTGATCACTACTTTAAAACTAATTATTTAAATTGAAAAAGAAACACTTGGCTCCTTGGTAAGTTTGTTTTAAGTATCAGTACTTTGTTTTTCATATCTATAAGATGACATTTACTTTTCTTATTGCCAAATTGTACAATCTGCAATAAAATCTTTATTTAAGAATGCACAGTGGGGCATAATAAACCATTTTGAAATAAATCGGTAGCTTCTAATCTGCTGATCGGATTTGCATGAAATTTGGTATAGGCGTAGCAGAGGAGTATACAATATTAAATTTGGAAAAGAATCACTGATATGTTTTTCGTCCGATTTCAAATATCCAATTTCAAAAATTAAAATCAATATCTTTTATAGAACCGAAATTACGCAACTTTAAAGTTAAATTTTAATTTTTCCGTGCAATTGTTAATATCAAAGGTACCCTATTTAAGCCCCCTTAGCTCCGGCTCTTAGGGTCTTTTAAGTTTCCTTTCCAAATTTAATCTTGTATAATCTTCTGCTACGTCTATACCAAATTTCATGCAAATCCAATCAGCAGATTAGAAGTTACCGATTTGTTTCAAAAATGGTTGATACTGCTCCACTGTCCAATGCTCATATGCAAATTTAAGTTCAGAATGAAATGGACTTCACTTACATATGAAATTAGACTTCACTTACATATGTATGTTTAAATATTGTAAAAAATTTAACAATAACTATTTTTTTGTGTTTAAATATTTATGTAGGTGATTCCGGATATAAATTGCAGTCCTATTTAATGACACCATACAGAAGTCCAACGGAAAATCTTAAAAAAAAGTTTAATGAAAGACATTACAAGATTAGAAATATAATCGAAAGGTGCAACGGTGTTTTAAAAAACCGATGTAGGTGAATTCTTGGCTCCAGAGGCTTACATTATAGCCCAAAAAAGGCGTCACAAATTATTAATGTGTGCTGCGCTCTGCATAATATAAGTATTTTTTATAAAAATAATTGGCAGCCAAGTGAAAACGTTGAGTCTTCATGTAACGATGAAAACGAGGATGAAACTTACAGTGGTTTATTCTCAGAAGAAGTAACCATAGCCAAAACTATCAGGGATGAAATTTCTAGAAATTTAATATAAAGCAAAAAAAAATAAAAGAAAAACAATTGTTTGTTTATTTGTATAAATTTAAAGAAAAAACAAAAAATGTGCAAAAAATTCAATAAAAATAATTAAATTGATATTTTATAACGAAGTTTTTATTAATCTTCATCTTTAAGATGCTTGGTTATATCTACCAGGGCTTGGGCCATTACTTTTACCGAATCTGCTATTTCTTTTAGGGCAATAGCTTGTGCTTCTGAAGCTTCGGCTTGAACTGCGGATGCCTCAGCCTGTATTTTTGCCACTTTAGTGCTTTCAATAAATGCATTCAATTGTTTATTCATTGTGTCTAATGTGCTTTGTTGTATATTCGTTTGCTGCTGTAATAATGTTTGTTTTTCAAACTTGTTTTCTCCATTTTTTCATTTTCTGTTTTGTTGAAATGTCCTTGGGTTTTCTTCCTGGTATTTTTTAATTTCTTTTGTCTGCTTTGGCGTTGATGTCATTGCTTGTTTAGAAGGCAGTGTAGATGCATCCTGTATTTGCGATAATGTTTTATGTGGCGAGTTTTCCAGTGTAATTATTTCAGAAATATTTGACGTAAATATATCCGTCATAAGTTCATATTGTGCCTCTTGTTCTGTGGTTTTCTTCGAGGTTGTTGGAGTTACAACAGCAACTTTAACATCTCTTCGAGGTGGTGTCAGTTGAAAGCAAAGGTTTTTGGGCAGTTGGTAAACCTAAAATTTTGCCACTGGGTGCCGCTGCTGACGAGAGGTGACATATTTTGTCAATTTGCAATTCAAGTTCTGTTAAGTTGTTTACTAAGCAGGGTCCTCCACCAGTTCCGTGAAGACTTTTATTGTTGTCGCTTATTTTTTTTAAGACGACACTTTTGGTCATGCCATATAAGATTACCAGACGTACTGTTTTCAGCAGTACGCGTACTTTTTTTTAGTTTTTGTACTTTTAACTGCATAACCCCTAAAGAAGTACGCAAATGTACTTTTTTTTAGTATCTGTACTTCTTTTTGTACTTTTTTTCTACCTTTTTTGTACTTTCACTATATTTTTTAGAGGTAAACTTGTCCATACAAAAAATTAAACATTTTATGAAGCGTCCTGTTTAAATTTCTACCATACCTATTTATCAATCATATACAATACAACTTTGTTATTTTAACCGTTGACAT
The DNA here is from genome assembly GCA_014635995.1 of Sarcophaga peregrina. NCBI lineage: Eukaryota > Metazoa > Arthropoda > Insecta > Diptera > Sarcophagidae > Sarcophaga > Sarcophaga peregrina. The sequence goes on from CM025789.1 coordinate 89,369,201, forward strand.
TTTCCTTGTACCCTTCTTTATAGGTACTAGTTTGTAAAATTTTAATATAAAAAAAATATATAAAAATAAACGGTTAATGACCAATGTTCTAGTGCCTTGATAAATTACAAACTTTTTTTCAAAAAATGTGATTTATAGTTATCAATTCAAAATAATAAGTCCGTAAAACATTATTTTTACATTTTGAATAAAGCATTTAATAAATGGTAAGTAATGTAAAATAAATTTACTAACTTAAACGGCGGCGATTATTAATATTTTTTAATATTTTTGTTGTTAAATTATTAGAAATATTTAGCCATTTCAATAAGTTTAGACATTTCAGAAGTAATTTACAATTTTAGCCGTTTAAGGGAGTACATAAATACTATATTTTGAAAAGAAAAATAATTAAATTAATGTTTTAGAAATGGAGGAGGAATTGATTTCGGATGAAACCCTTAGTTCAAGCTCGGATGGAGAGGAAGATAGTTGTCCAACTAGTGCGAAAAAAACAAAAATAGCTTCACGAAGAAAAAACAAATTCAAAGATTCTTGGAAAAAAACTTTTAATTGGATTGCTAGAGGAAACAATAATACAACAGCTAAATGTATGGCCTGCGGATTATTTTTGCTATTGCATTTGGTGGTTTGGCAGATATTAAGCGACACATGAAAACAGCAAAACACATACGAAACATGAAATACAGTCAACAATTATCTGTTAGCACTTACTTTAATCAAAAAGTTGACAAACAGACAGAAAGCTCCAGATTATGTAGTGCAGCTGCAGAAGCTGCGTTTGCTTTTCATACGGTTATGCACAGTCATAGTTACCAATCCGCTGATTGTACCAGTAAACTTATTAAGCATGTATTTGCAGATTCAAATGTGGCATCAAATTTTACTTGTGGTAAAACGAAAATGAGCAACATAGTTCGTAATATTCTAGCCAAATATTCTATAGAGTCACTATTAAAGGACTTAGATAATTCTCATCCATTTTCAATCTCCACCGATGCTTCTAACAAAGGTAATATTAAAACTTTTCCTATTGTTGTGCGATATTTTAATAAAGATAATGGAGTCTGCACAAAACTTTTAAGTTTTTATAACTCTGATTCCGAATTATCAATTGATATTTCAAATTCTTTAAAATATAAATTGGAGAGTCAAAAACTGAGTTTAGAAAACATCACAAGCTTTTGCGCAGACAATGCCAACGTAAATTTCGGAAATAAAAAAAGTGTATTTGTTGAGCTTAAAAAAGCAAATTCGAATATAATAGGTATTGGATGTCTTTGTCACGTATTAAATAATGCTTTTAAAAATGCTTTAAAAACATTAAAATTTGATTTAGAAAATATTATAATGAAAGTTTTTAATGAATTTTCAACATCAACAAAAAAAACTGCCAATCTGAAAGAAATGTTTGAATTTTGCGATTTGGAATGGTCTGAAATGCTCCGTCATGTACCAACTCGATGGCTTTCTCTAACCCCCGCTGTAGAGAGATTTTTAAAAAACTATCCTGCTATTAAGGCTTATTTTTTGTCGCAAGATTGTTGTTCTCCTGTTTTACGCCAATTTTTCGAAAATGAAATTTCTGAGGCATACCTCGGATTTGTCCATAATATAGGAAATACAATAATATCTGCTATAAAAAAATTAGAAGAAAATAATAATCTTGTAATAATTGATATGTTTCAAATAATAAAGCAGTTAATCGACAAATTTGAACAACACCAGAATGAACAATTTTATGGATTTTTAGCCGAACGTATATGTAGCAGTTGCAATAATCAGCAAGAGATTTGTCTCTTTAAAAAACGCGCAGCCGAGTTTTTATCGAATATAAGTACTTATATAAAAGATCGTTTCAATTTAGAAAATAATAAGTTTGAAAAACTTTCAATTTTCCATCTTAATTCAAACATTTCTTTTCATGAATTTGTGGAAATAACTACATTATTTTCAATTAAAAATATTGATTTAGATCAACTTTTTGACGAATTTATATTATTAAAAACATTTGCTGAAAACATTGGAAAAGAAAAATCTGTAGAAGAAAAATGGAAAGAATTCTTAAATAGTGGATCATTTCCCAATTTTGAAAAGATTTGTTGCTTTGTCTTTTCAATTCCTCATTCTAATGCAGCCAGTGAACGAATTTTTAGTTTAATGTTTAATTTTTGGAGGAAGGAAAGAAATAAACTTTTAATTGAAAATTTGGAAAGCGAGTTAATAATAAAAACCAATTTTGAATACAATTGTACTGAGTTTTTCAATTTTTTAAAAACCGAAAAAGGTAAAAATGAAATTGTAAGTCAAATACAAAAAAGTGATAAATATTTATAATTTATTTAAATTTTTCAATAAAATTTTAAAGTAAATAATTTTCAAAAATTAAAAATGTATACATATACTATGTACTTATATCAAAGAATATTTTTTAAATTAATTTTGAAGTATGTATTAAACATTGAAAAATTTTAAGTTAATTTTTTATATTAACTAAATTAAATACAAATAGTTATGATCTCTTTGTTATGTTTTGTATTGTTACTGTTGTGAACTATTTTTTTTTAGTTTTTTGTGTTTAATTAAATAAATTTTGAAAATAAACATTTGTACTTTTTTTTACTCAATTGTACTTCTTTTTTAACTTCGATGTACGTTTTTTGCCGATTTCAAATCTGGCAAGCCTAATGCTATATCTATTATAAAAAATAAGCATACCTTTTATTTTCAATAATAAATAACAAGGTTATATCTAAAAATACCGTACCCTTTTCCATTCCTGCCCATTTCTTATAGGTGGCCCAAGGGCATTAAGTTTTTGTGCAGCATTATCCCACGTCTGTTCTACAACAACTTTGTTGCTTCCAAATGAAGGGCTGCAGGTTGCAAGTTGGGGAAATTCTTCCATTATGTCCACCAGTTTTTGAAATTGGACATATGTTGTCTTTTTTAAGCTAAAAAGTAGTTTAAATCGTTAAACATTATTAAATTTTATGAATATTTATGTATACTTACCATTTTTTATTGTTTGAATTCATGTTTTATCGCTTCACAATTAATTTTTTATGATTGTCTATATTTGACATTAATGACTTTTGAAAATGTGTTAGAAAAACTACAGAATATGTTTAAAAACGTCAGTTCTTACGTTTTTACTCACAAGAACCCGACACATGCCTTACAAAAACGAAAAATCATTTTTTGAACTCAATTGATCAAAAATTTTGAGTGACTTTTGTTGTATAAACAGGCCATAAATCAGTATATGCAAGAGAGATATCACCCACATACTTTACAAATGCCCCAGTAGGAATATGACAATTTGGTCGGTATACGCAGCCTATAAGTATTTTATTTTTTTTTTATCAAAAGACACAATCTCAATAAAAATAAATTCAACGCCGTTAAAATCAGTATAAGATGAGCTCAGAGATATTAAATTGCACTTAATAGTGTTCCTTATAAAAATTGCCACACCACCACCACGATCAACTCTGAATGTTACATATCAATCATACAATTCGGAGTAGTTTCATTTAACCAAGTTTCAGACACACATACCACATCAATAGATTTCTCAAACATAAACCTAAACTCATCAATTTTGAGCATGTATATGACATATCTTAATACCACTGGTGCGTTTACTGAGTAGTCGTAACATTGCAATAGTCCCGTCACTGGAATTTACTCGTATGCTATCCCCCATCTAGTAGAATAATATAAGTAGAATGCAAAGAAGAATAAACAGCAACAAAAAATTCAAAATATTTCACATACAAAAACAGTTTAAAGATTAAAAATCTTCCCAAAAATTGATATACATTTAGCAGAGTTAAAAAGTATCTGGACATAAAGATATAAATACAAAATTTATTATTAGTTATAATAAGAGTAGAAAAAAGATAAAATTTATTTAATATTAAGAAAAAGAAAAACAAAATCAAGTATAATTTATGTATAAAGGTGAAAATTTTAATTACGAATTCAACAGGTGTTGGATCATCAGAGTCGTGTTTCCTCATAAAAACCACGCCACGATAAGTAAGCACCGATTTTATTCTACCGTTTTTCTTAATTTTTAACGCTTCCTTGAAGATATAATTATGCGGAGTCAGATTTTCATTTATATAAAACGGAACAGAACTATCAAAGCCAGCATATTTTAAACACAAAACTGTTTGTTTTTCTTTTCTCAATTTAGAAATTGATTTTAACAAATGATTTTTCTCACTGGGTATAAGCATTTTGACAACAATATCCGCATCATTTGGCATTGGTGCTTTTTTGCCATTAAAACTTTTATGCCATCTTCTTCATGGTAGGGAATACTACGAATCCGCACACTACCAGCTACAACAGCGTTGTCTTGTTTGTTTGTTTTCCTTTTAAGTTCTATTATTTCAGTTTTCGAATCAGCTGTTTCAGATTCCACACGTCTTACACTTACTTCAATTCCACTTGTTGTATTTTCTTATAAAGTAACTCTCTCACTAAGAGCATTTAAATCAGACTGAAATGCTGAAAGTCTCTTATCAATTTGACTTAAGAGTTATTCTTTGTACTCTTTAAATTTGTTTTCAATAATTGTATTAATTTGTGAAGTAAGCTTTTCAAAACGAGAGTCCAGCATTGTAACTAATTTAAAAGGAGATCCAGTTATTGACAAGCAAGGAGTCCTGCTAATACGCTCTAAGAGAGGATTGCTTACAGCGTTTTCGCATGGCAATTTCGTGGGAGTGTTATCAGATGAAGTTAGTTCTCTGTCATTATTCAGCTCATGTTTATTGTTTTGTTTATGTAATACTGTTTGTTCCATTTCTTTGTTTTTATTTGAACCTTGTTTACTTTTAGTATACATTTTTTTGTTTTTTTCTTATTTTACAATATATATATATATATTTTTTTTATTCTTTAATCTTTTATGCTTCGTCGGACTCAAACACGGCCGCGCGAATTGAAGTTCAATTATTTAATTTAATATTTAGAGTTGTTATTACTTATAATTTTCTTATTTTTGTACTTGTTCTTAATGCATACATTAGTTTAAAAATTTAAGATGAAAGTGCTATAAATATTTTGATGCTCCCTGTATAACTTTAATAAATAATGTTTAATTCATAAGCAGTGAACTTCAAACTGTAATAAGCCGTGAGCTTTATACAGTGTGTGTTATCGTTATACTGCTAATATTAACACATGTGGTGAAAACAGCTGAGATTAACATTCGTATGGTGAGCACGCTGATGAAACTAGGATGTTATTGTTGGTCTTTTTTGTAGTTTACCGTTGTTTATTTATTTGTATTTTTTTCGTTGTTGGAATAAAACAGCTGATTTCGTATTGTATACGCTATTGTTTATATTTGAAATCTATTGTTATTGTTTTGATATATATGCACTTGTTATTTCCAATGTTCGTATTGTTGTTGTTTGTTTTTAAACTTTCAGTGATTTTCGGTATTATTATTCAACATTATTTAATTATTATATTAAATTAATATATTAATTATATAAATTTTAATTAAGTGAATTTATGATTAACTGATTAAATTTGTTAAATCCTTTGTTTATTATATAAAAGCATCCAATGTCACACACAATACAGTCCGAAACACGTCCGCTCGATTTAAAAAAAATTTTTGTAAGGTCTACAAATTTGGATATATGGAATAATAGTTGTAAAAAATATTATTGTGAATTATAGTAAAAAAATTTTTTGCACTTTCTAGCACTTGATTAAAATAAAATGTATTTGTGCGCCTACATATATAATTTTTATCTATTAATTAAATATTTTTAATGAAAAGCAACACAATGCAGTGGATATTTGCATTTATTTTGTGGATCAAAAAATAAATTACGGATTCAAGAAGAGTTCAGACCTAAAACTTGACTTGTCATTAATCGCCCGAAGCCCGGTTTTGGAAATTCCAATGACGGCAACACAGCTCGTCGTTTTCCTTTTTTCAAAATGCCTCACTTTCATCAGAAATTTTAAAAGTTGGTGAAAAACTGATAAGGCGAATGCATAGAATTGTGATTACCATATCTAGTGACATATAAATTGAAACTGAAGCGTTTTGAGTATGTAGAGTAAATACCGCAACATATTTTGTAAAATTATATCCTTGGTATCAGATGTCCCTAATGATACGCAAAATAACCCAGCTAAAACAGCTCAACTTTACTGGCTCATTGGAACTAAGTAAACCCTTGCCTTTGAAATTAAGCTGCTTTTGTACAAAGCAGTATTGAAACCTATTTGGCTGTATGGTATCCAGTTGTGGGGGACCGCTTCACCTTTCAACGTGGAAAAGGTTCAAAGACGGCAGTCTAAAATCCTTAGAATAATTACTCGAGCTCCATGGTACGTCACAAACCTTAATATTCAAAATACCTTTAATTCGAGAAGAAATCAAAATAGCGAGTACCAATTACCTCACTAAGATTGCAGACCCTACCAACCGTCTTGCAAGGGACATACTTTTATTCGAGGGTTACTCCCGTCTCCAAAGGATTCAACCAACTGATCTGATTGGAAGTCGATTTAAACTGTAGGACCTTATGAATAAAATTGATACACATAACATAGGTGGCGTGAGCTGCTAATTTGGAATCCTGATTAAAGGGTTTTAATGACCAATTAAGTAAGTAAGTAAATATTAAAACACTGTTTTTTCTTGGAGAGTCATTGCTAAAAAGTAGTTTTTTTAGAATAACGATGAATTACATACTGAAACAGTTTTCAGATATGTTCTGAAATATATTATTACGTTTTTACCTTTTAAAAACGTTAAAAATATGAGTTCGTAGATTTCAAATAAAGTAAAAATAAATATGTGTTTAAGTTTTATCAATTCTTTATTATCTGCACAGCTTTTGTGCCTGTGTTCCAGTTTATTCCACGTATACAACGATAATTTCCGCAATATGTGTTTGTTCGTGATAATTCTCTGCTTACAACCTTTTTGTAAGCACAACACTAACAACTGTTTCCTTCAGACGCAAATTGTCTCCACACAAGTCTAACCGAATCATAGCTCGATCTCGTGTCTTCACGACTAGCTTAATTCAAACTCCGAATACAACGTGCCGTCTGACACACACGACTGATTCAACTCAAACTCTGAATCCTCCTTGCTCGCTTTGGCTTGCCTTTTATTCGCTGGATCATTAGTGTGATGAATGCCCTCGAAGGAAGATGACGGCCTTCGGGAACATTCTAAAAATGTAAACAACCCCTTCTCATTTTTGTTGTTTCTTGTTTGCGTTCGTCCAGGTAGATTAGTGGTTGTTAGTTTAATTGTCTCTCCGCTATTTTATACTGCACATTGTTGTTGCTTGTTTACTTCTTTGTTCCCTTCATTTTGTTGTTGGTTATTTACGTCTTTTATCCCTTATCCTTGTTTATTTATCGATCTTGTAAACAAGCGCTTTATTTTTGTTGGTGTATTTTTTACTCATTCATTGATCACGTGAACAGTGCGCAGTTTTGTTTTTGGAGCTTTTGTTTATCATTTTATGCCTGATCAAGTATATTGTGTTGTTTTTGGAGCTATTGTTTATTATTTTAACAACACCATTTCCACTTTCGTAACAATGTTGTAGATTTTTTTCCTCGTATTAATTAAGTGATTTGGTATTTCTACAAAATTTATAAGGATTCGCGTTTAACGAGTTTTTAACACAGGAAACGTTTTTGAAAAATTTTAAGACCATACAATATTTATTCATAATAAAGATAATAAAATAGAAGTCGCCGTGGTCTAGTGGGTAGTGTGTTGGTTTATTAGACAAAAGGCCCGGGTTCGAATCCCAGGTCAGACATCAAAACGAAAAAATATTTCTTCGGCGACTTCCTCTCAGCAGATTTCTGGCAAAGACTCTGAGAGTAAAAATTGCCATGAAAGGCTTCTCAAAATCTGTCGTTCGGAGTCGACTTTAAACTGTAGGTCCCGCCACTCATGTATAAAATTAACGCACACAACATAAGTGGTGTGAGAAGCTAGGTCGTAATCCTGACTGAAGGGTTGTAATGGCCAATTATGTATGTATGTAAAGATAATAAATATAAATAACATTCTACATAAGAAGAAGAACACCAAACAAAGGCGAATATTAAAAAAAAAATTCAATGCTCTTTTAAACTGAAACATTGTGGGAGTTTTTTCTCTTTTCCCAACTAATCTATTCTAAAAAATTCTCCTTAGAAGATTTTACTTTCCTCCTATTATAAACAAACTTCGTAACTGGGAAACTCTTCCGGAGGAAAAAAGTGGCTATTACGAATGGGCGGAATTAAACCCAGCAGCATGGTGATCCATTTAAAAGTATCGCCGAATTGGAAAACGTATGAATTATTAAGTGGAACTAAATTTTCCTTTCAGAGTAACAAATGATAAATTTATTTTTCAGGCTTGGTGCGACCAAAAGAAGTATGTACGCCATAAGACTGCACAAAATTCAAAATTTTCTCGGGCAACTGCTGGAGGCCCACATATGGTGCAGGGTTTTTCTTCAAATGAAGAAATTATTTACAACCTGGTTTGTATAAAAGACTCTGTGAAAGGCGTTTCAAAAAAATTCGGGTTGGGCGCATCTAGTGTAGAAAAAAAACGCCAAAAATTGTTGGATTCCACATCTGATGATGAACCTAGATATAGTGGTGTTAATAATCACCTTTATGATTTTAAGAAGACAAAGCTCGAAGAGACCAAACGACGCAAAGTGGTGATGGAGCAATTGAGACAGAGAAATCGATGACAAATTTGAAAGAAACCGTCTTATTTTGGAGGCACAAGAACTTAAGCACTGAAGGCAGTTACATATATGCCATCAAGTACCTGTTATTTTTTTCTTTTTTAATTTCCCTGGGTGTTTTAAGAATTGGGTTGATTAATTGAATTAATTATCAAGACCATCCATTTACAATTTTCTCATTAACATGTATTTATGTACATACGTATATAAATATGTACGCATTTATGTATGAATATACAACAATCACAATAAATAACAATAAAATTTTAATTAAAACCAAATAGACAAACTCAAACTACTTCTACTGGCTTTACATCAGTAATGTAGTCTTAAAAATATATATCATTTTTCAGGACTGGATCATAATCGTTGATAAGTTGTGGTAATAGGGGATTATCCAACATGGTGGTGTGATTTCCTTCGATTATTTTTATTATTACTTTTCCAGTGGTAATGTGACTAAGACAATAGTCTTCTTCAATGTCGTGCAGAACAACTCGAGTTGGCCGAATCAATGTGATTGGGGATTTTAGTTTCTTAATATTTTTCAAGTCATACAGAGCCATCATACGTATACGTCTAAATGTTCCGTCAATAATTTTCCACCAATATTCATTACTATACATGTTTTTCTTGGCAACATATTCGATAAACTTGTTCAGTTTACCCGCCACTGTGGGTATTTTACGGAAAATTAGTTCAATGGACTCTTTGCTTTCACCGGGGAAAACATTGTTTATGGTTAAAGTAAGCAATAGATCGTATATGTCATTGTCAACAAAGTTACAGCCTAATTGGGACAGTATAAACTTTGTCAGAAAATGGGGTGCACCGTCAATAAGTAATAGTTTCCCTCTATATCCAGCCTTTTCAAGCAGCGCTACCAACTGAATGGCGACGTATGAACCAAATGAGTAGCCTACTATGTAGAATGGTTCAGTGACGGACAACACAGACTTTACGAGTTCTAAAGATGCTTCGGCAATTTCGTTGACTGTATTCAATTCTGAAAAACTGTGTAGCTGTAGAAGATTGGTTCGACTCGAAATATTTGTTCCAATTTTAAACCAAACTTCACCGACAGTACTTTCCAAGCCGGGAATGACTATGATTGGAATATTCTCAGTCGAATAGCCTTTAGCGGAATTTAGTTGTACAAATGTATTATTGCAAACAGATTCATTACCAAGATTGCGTAACAAGATGCCCATACCTTCTTTTTCGCAGTTAAATATCATCTTATCAGAATAATCATTTTTATGTGCACGTTCATTTGCAAATTCTTGTAACTTTTGGAAAGTCAACGAACGCAAATCTTGAGGTGATAAAACAAGTTCGAAATCACTTTCCAAAGTTTGTTTCAATTCGACAACCATCAGTGAATCCATTCCAATTTCAGACAATGGCGTTTCTAAAGACACTGTTTTAAGTTCGCAAATTCCCATTATTTTCATAACTGTTTCTACAATATTTTCATTTCCAGAGCAACTAGCACGTTTTTCGGCAACCACCATACTGGAGACAATAGCATCGGGAGAAGATAGAAGCTTATCCAACTCCTGCAAACAGGATGATATACGCTGTTGCAAAGTGCCCCCGATTTCCATACCTTCAGCCAAATCAGCTAATACTCCCACATCACCGACAGCTCCCCACTGTATAGCCTTGGCTGGATAACCATTGTGAATGCGATCCTCTACTATTCTCTCCATAATGGAATTCGCCATACCATAATTAGTTTGCCCAGCATTACCCCGTCCGCATGACACACTCGAAAACACGACGAAATGCTTTAAACTTGGGCATTTCTTTCGGGTTAATTCATCTAAAAAGGATGTTGCTAAAGCCTTTGGCGCTAAACATTCCTTGAAATTTTCTCTCGATAGTTTGGTGAAAACTCCATCATGTAAAGTAATAGCTAAATTGAAAATTCCACCGACCGGTGTCAGTGAAGCACCCTCATCAAGCAGTTTATTACAACCGTCATATGTTGTAATGTCACTGGTGCTTATATGTACAGTGCATCCGTAAGTTTTCCACACCCTATTAAGAAAATAAATAATTTAATTAGCCTGGTACTCAAAAACAAGAAGTCTCTTTGAAATTGAAGTTCACTTACGCAATGCGATAAGACTGATAATCGTTTGTGATTCCCCGCCTGGAATTTAGTACAATATTTCGAGCTCCACGAATAACCATCCAATCCGCCAACTCCAAACCAAATCCTCCTAAACCGCCTGGTATTATATAACTCAAGTTAGGGTTAAAGTATACCTGTTTTAGGGCAACCAATGGCATAGTGTACTTAGACTGGGGATCTTCTCTCACTTGTACCAGAACCTTTCCAATATGCTTGCCGCCGGCCAAATAACGAAAGCCCTGTTCTATTTCAGATGCTTGGAATACTGTTGCGGGTAAGGGCTGTATAATGCCATTCGCTAAGTCAACATTAATTATATGTGTTAGGTGCTGTTAAATAACATGAGTAAGATCTTAGTTTTATTACATTTTACGGATATTTCCAATTAACCTTACCGTAATCTCTTTGTCTGTCAAATGGTCTGCTAGAACTGCGTGAAATGTTAGTTTCTTAAGGAAACAACTCATACCAAGTTTACTATCATTTGTCATGTCGAATTTGCCAATCTCAAGAAAGTGTCCCGACTTTGCCAAGCATCGAATGGATGCCAATAATTTTTCATCCGTTAACGAATTCAAAACAAAGTCGACACCTTTTCCTTTTGTTTCACGCCATATCATATCCTCAAATGAAGTGTCTCGAGAATTTCCGATATGAGATTCTGAACATAAGAAAATAAAAATACTTTTTGATGTTAAATATCGCCAAATTATCAAGTTTGAAACAATTCATACCCTTTAATTGAGGAAATGTTTCCAAAAGGAATTTCTTCTTTTGTGGCGTACTACAAGTCGTGTACACTTCCATATTGTATGCTAGAGCTGTACGTATAGCTGCCAATCCAACGCCCCCAGTCCCTGCATGTATAAGAATGGTTTTACCTTTGCGTATATCTGAACACATGAAAAAGGCATAGTACACGGTTATGTAAACTACAGGTACGGTAGCAGCTTCTTTCAAGGACCAGTGGTCGGGCACTTCCCACATCAGTCGGGAATGTTTTTCAACATACGAAGCAATAGAACCCTTCACAACCATACTCATGATGCGGCGCCCAGTTTTTGTATCAATTCCTGAGTACTCCAAACCGAGAACACAGTTCTGATTAATTCGATTTTGTGAGAATATTTCGACTTCCAGACGCCCAGTGGCAAGCATAACATCTCGAAAGTTAACCGAGGAGTAAACCACCTTAATTTCACAATTTTTCGAATCCAGATGCCCTTCAAACCAACAAAACGATGACAAGTCTCCAACCTGTAGAACATTACCGTATACGTGATCTGCTCTCGCAATAGGTGCTTCCTCAGTATTTAGTTGAAGATGTCTATAAGTACCCCACTTACCCTAAAATTTACATAATATTACCCTTAGGTTATATCCTTAACGCGAAATTTATATTCGTAAAACTCACAATTTTGTAAACATTGATAGCCATTTTAAGACTGTACTGGTTGGCGTAGAAAGGATCATTAAGATTAAATGGTGGTGCCTTTGGATCATCCACAAAGAAACAGGTTATCAAATTGCCGTCGGGCTCTTTTCGAAGGCAGTTGACTAATCCTATGAGACCATTAAGTTTTTCATTAAATGCATAAACCACTACTGCGGTCTTGTTAGAAACGGCTTTCTGCACTTGAGATAACCATTTGAAGTCCTTGTCCTTGTCGCTAACTTCTATAATTTGTGTTTCAAAATTTAAAGCTTTTATCGATTTTTGCAAAAGCAGAAGAACTTCTTCATTATTGTCCAGGGGCATGATAGCCAACATTTTATAATGTTCCGGAATTTCTAAATTCTCTATTTTGGAAGTGGTACGTTCACGAACGACTAGGTATCCATTATCTGCCAGTGACTTATTGGCAACTTGAATAATATTTTTGTTAAACTCACCCTCTATGCCGGCAATAATAATGAAATGACAGTTTGATTGGGTACATAGTTTCCCATTTTCTACGTGAACATTTGCTGGAAAATCGTTAATACTCTGATTGGAAAGGAACAGATAATCCCCTGTTAAGTAGGGTAAAGCTTCAATTGCGTCTAAAAAGTTCGAGATAATAGGTGCACGGCACACGGAATCAAGTTCAACTATTTTCATTTTCAACGATAGTGTATTTTCTAGAGCCAGTTCCACGCAAGTACGGACAGCATCAGTTACACTGACTACTGGTGTTGGAAAATGGGGTAGGAAATTGTATTTCGCTAAGACTGGAACACCAGGCGGTCTTCGACGTTGAACGGGGCTAGCGTGCAAACCAATTAACTCAATCCCGCCCGATACAATTCTTTCTAGTTTCGAGTCGATGTAGACATCTAAAACTCGATTTTCTGGATCCATATTGTCTGCAATATCGAAGTGATGCTTACCGTAAATACGCAATTTACGAATTTTTGTTGGCAACAAAAGACCTCGTGAGTCTACCCCGAGTATATGAATTTGTAACATTGCGTCCATAAAGGTAACCCAATTATATTCCCATTCGACTTTCCCATAAAGGCCATCTCCTCTTGCCTGCTGAACAGCTTGGAAAGCTCCATTATAATTATATCCGCGTAATTTTAATTCTTTGTAAAAGTCGCTCTTCGAAATCATGGGAAAATTGGGACTTTCTTCCATGAACAGAACGTCCGGAATTTTTGGGTTTTCGATTTCGGAGATTTTGCCAGTAACAAGTAATACTTCTGACTCTGTTATCTACAAGTACAATAATTTTTGTGAATATTGATTATTATCCCTCACGTCATATTTACATGGGCTTACCTCAAAGATCCCAGTACCATAATGAATCATTATGGTTAAATCGATGCTATGCTTTGCTGTCACATTTGTAGCCCGGAGAAATTCAATGTCTTCAAATTCAACAGGCACATATATAAAACATGGTTCATGATGCATAAGCGAAAAAGTTTCCCACACATATTGCAGATAACAGGTGGCTGGTATCAATATCTCACCATCGATTACATTACCAGTCATAAATTCTCCTTCAGGGCTTTCCAAATTGACAGTAAACACATGCTCTCCACTGCATTTGCGTTGCATTTTTCCATACGTCGCCACAAACCAGTCGTCTTCATGATTCCACCGCACCAAAGAACTTATTTGAGGTGTACTGCGAGAGACAGGAAACTCGACAACTGGATAAAGATTTTGTACTGGGAAATTAACACCATTAGTGAAAAGCCTACAAAACACGTCGAATAGTATCACGGTAATATTTACAATTAAAAGTACTTACTTTCCAAGCGCGGTCAAGAAGAATAGATCATTCTTTTTATTACCTCGTTGAGTTAGTGGTATGTGAATACCATCTGGCATAGATCGTTTTAATATAGCTTGCAAGAGACCGTGGGGTGCAATTTCAATGATTAATGAATTGTTGGGTAAGAGAGCGAATGTTTCCTCAAATAAGACGCTGTTGAGTAAATTATTTGTATGATACTCTGCTGAACACAAATTGTGACCGTAGTGATCCCATTCACTTTTAGGCACACTTGAACTGAGCCATTTCGATGATCTCGGTTTGGGATTGGGAATTGTTTGTTGTAGATACTTGAGTAGCTGTGGTCCCATATGAGCAATGTAGCGGGAATGATAAGCAATGTTGGAGCAAGGGACTTCTTTAGCAAAAATATCCTTGGCCTTAAGTTCAGCTACAAACTTAGCCACATCCACAGCCGGTCCTGAAATTGTGCACGAATCTGCATTATTATGACAAGCCACTTCGATAGTTTCGGGTAGCAAGTGAACAATTTTCTTGTAGCCAATACCAACAGCAGCCATTGAGCCTTTGATTTTTTCAGTTTTTAAGCTCACTTTGCCACGATAATAAGCAGCTAAAATCATTTCTTCAGCCGTAAATCCCCCATCAGCATAACCACAACCGAGTTCGCCGACAGAGTGTCCAATAATATAATCTGGCTCCAAGTTTAATGATTTTAAAACATCAACCAAACCAATTTGAATAGCAGCAATGCCAACAAAGGAGTGTAAAATATTATCGAAAATTAATGGATCGTCTGATGTTAAAATGTGAATGAGATCAAGACCCTTAGGTAATAATGTGTTGTGACAGAGTTGAATTGACTGACGAAGCCTTGGTATACTCATAAGGGACGCACCCATTTGAGACCACTGAGAACCCATTCCACTAAATACCCAAACAATTGGCCGTTTAATGCCAGCGTAATGTTGAACATCTTTTACTAACACAGTGGCAGGTTCTTGTCCATTATTGCTGCATACGCCGAATCCTCGAAAAACTAGGCCGGAAGCTGACTCGTTTTGAATGTTGTGCAATAGTGCAATAAATTCCGCATCTAAAGGACGTTTCTCAATAGCTTCAAGAATAGCATCCAAAGACTGTTCGTTTCTTCCAGCCCAAGTAACTAAGCGTGGAATATCATCCTTTGGCACGCCTCTATTTAATTTTGCCTTTTCAAAGGCTTTAAGCAGAGTGTGAGCATTGGCACCTCCAAATCCAAATGAGTTTATTGCAATGTATGGTTTTTCTAAACTCAATACATCGTTTACCACTACTAACCGACCTTCAGCTAATGCGGGGATTTTCGGGTTCACTTCTTCAAAGTTAATGTTTGGGGGAATTTCGTTGTTCTCAAAAACAAAGCAAACCTTAATTAATGAGTTTATTGCCGATGCAGGTTCTGCGTGACCAACATTTGATTTGACGGAACCAATTAATAACGGTGAAGTTCTTTGACTGCAGAGTACGTTGTCAATTGCCTGACACTCCTCAGGATCGCCCACAACAGTACCAGTGCTATGAGCTTCGAAATAACCCAAATCCTCAGGAGTAACATTGATCTCTTCGTAAAATTCTCTGAGTAATTGCTCTTGTAGTTTGCCAGATGGGTAAGTAATGCCTTCAGGCTTAAAACCATCACAATTAGTTTTCGAATACACCACACTCGCATACACTCGCTTTGCATCACGTTTGCGTTGCAAAAATAAACAATTTATAGTCTCTGAGCGAATATAGCCGGATGCATTTTTATCAAATGGTCGACAATAACCGTCCTTAGCTAAAACACCGAGTCTTAAAGATATAACACAGAACTTAGTAAATGATTAGAACAAATAATAAATTATCCAAAAACAAACCTAGCGAATTGTAGCATTAGCAATGGATGTAATAATAAATTTGAGCCACCAATTATGGCAGCGTCAATTTCACCAATGCGCAAAGCTGTAAACGCATTATCCAGAGCGTACATAGAACTAGAGCAAGCTGCGTCCAAAACGCAGGAGGGTCCTTGCAGGCCAAGAGCATACGAAATTCGATTTGCCATCATAGCACGGCTGCAACCCGTTATACCAAAGCCACCAGATGACACCTTTTCATAGAACCAAGTTCTCTCCGACTCAGAAATACAGGCACCAATGTAGACGGCAGTTTTTGTTCCCCGTAAATTTACTGGATTAACACCAGCATCAATAACAGCCTCGTAGGCTGTTTCCATTAACATACGTGTTTGAGGATCTAAAGCGTGGGCCTGCTTACAATTTACACCAAAGAAAGTCGCATCAAATTTTTGGGGGTTAATTATTTTCCCAGATCGTTTCTGAATTTCTGGATTGAAATGGCGCCAACGACGTTCATCATCATCAACCATATCAATCTATTATAAAAATCAATATAATCTCGTTACTCGCAATTGTAGTTGACTTTTAAATGGAATTATTGTCTGCATCTGAGGAATAGTGTAATATTAATTCTTATGTATATTAAGCGGACCATATGTCCTTTATCTGTCATCTATTTCTATACTCTGCCATCTTTAGTCAATCTAAATTTTAAAACCGTGATCAATATTTATTTTTGTAAATTAAAACATATTGTTACGCAAAAATAGTCGAAACGACCTAATATCGTTTAACATTAACGATACCCAGTAGGCCAGATGTCTGCAGGAATTTTTTTCAAATTTGTCCTGTATATAATTCAATTTAGGACAACTTTAATAACAAAGTCGTGTAATTTGTCGCGTTTTGAGCTTAATAGTAGACAGCATAATGATAAATTCTTGAATTTGTCTTGAATAAGATATTATTGAGGACAGGATGAGCGACAATTGCATGCAAATTGTCTTATTTCAGGTTATATTTACGACAAGATGAGCGACAGTGTCATTAAGTTTTTTGATTTATAGAAGATTTGTTGAGGACAACATAGACAACAATTGTAAAAGTTTGTCGTGTTTCTATCCTCACTTAGGTTGTCAACTTATTTTTTTAGTTTTTTTTTATTAAAAAAAAATAAATAACTGTACTTTAACGCCTAAAAACAAAACAAATTATAAGAAGAAGCTAAAAATCATTCATTCGTGTTTTTAAAGTCCCAGCGAAAGGTTGTGTCAAAGTGTATTTAGTGTTTTTGTGTAATTTCCTAATAATAA
Organism: Sarcophaga peregrina; assembly: GCA_014635995.1. Classification (NCBI taxonomy): domain Eukaryota; kingdom Metazoa; phylum Arthropoda; class Insecta; order Diptera; family Sarcophagidae; genus Sarcophaga; species Sarcophaga peregrina. Next base: position 89,386,523 of record CM025789.1, read on the forward strand.
TATTCTCGAGGTAAGTGTAAAATATATTTATATAAAAATATATACTACTTAACTGTTGATAATATGCCAAAGTCATTGCGTCGGGAAATAGCCCATAAAATCCGGGAATATCTAAAGAGAGTTAAGAAGGGTACAGAATCCCAGAATGTTATCAATGAAAGTGAAAATCTTTCAACGATTCATGATGGTATTGATCTGTCTTTAGAACTCACTGTGAAAATATTGGAACATAATTAACGCAATTTATGGTAATTGATTTGTGAAATTTCAAATAGTATTCATTAATAACAATAATTTTATTACAGAATCAACTAAATCAGAAGGCTACACCCATGATCAATTTATTTCATCGGTTCAAAAATACTATAAACAGATCTAATTTTAGAAAAAAAATTAAAATAATAAATAATAATTATTCTAAGTTGCCATAAGATCATGAATTTATTTTTTTATATTTATATTACTACGTATGTATTTTAACTTTTTTTTACTAATTGATCTCTAATTTTGATAAAAATTCTTTAAAACCTTATGAAATGTTTAAATTAATTTTATTTTATTATATGTATAAATTTTTCTATTATTTATTATTTATGCAGAAATTATATTAATTTTTCTATACATATGTAAGTGTACGTACATAAATATGTATTTATATTGAAATCAATAAAAAAATATATAAAACTCTTATATCTTAAAATTTTTTCAAAAAGAAATTATTTGGTGAGAAAGTAAGTATTTTGTCGCCCAATGTGTCGTCGACGATACTATGGAAGGATACTGTCGCTAAACTATCGTCAATGACAAGATTGAAAAAATTTCATTTATATATTCGTCGATGACAAATTGAACCACATTGTTACTTATGTGATCGTCAACGACAATATGCATTGTTATGTCGCTCATATTGTCGGACACGAAAAAAGTGCCCTTTGTTCGATAAAGTCGTCAGTGATTTGCTCCGGCTGTCGCCAACAAATCATTTATGATTTAACATTGTCCTGTACGCATCATCGATGATGTCTTGAAGACTTGGCCAACAGGGTAAACAAAAACTACCCAGTAGGCCAGATCGTTATTGACGACGTTTGCATCAATGATGTCTGCAGGAATTTTTCAAATTTGTCCTGTATAAAATTCAATTTAGGACAACTTTAATAACAAAGTCGTGTAATTTGTCGCGTTTTGAGCTTAATAGTAGACAGCATAATGACAAATTCTTGAATTTGTCTTGAATAAGATATTATTGAGGACATAATGAGCGACAATTGCATGCAAATTGTCTTGTTTCAGGTAACATTTACGACAAGGTGAGCGACATTGTCATTAAGTTTTTGATTCATAGAAGATTTGTTGAGGACAACATGGACAACAATTGTAAAAGTTTGTCGTGTTTCTATCCTCACTGCTGTTGTCAACTTATTTTTTTAGTTTTTTTTTTATTAAAAAAAAATAAATAACTGTACTTTAACGCCTAAAAACAAAACAAATTATAAGAAGAAGCTAAAAATCATTCATTCGTGTTTTTAAAGTGCCAGCGAAAGGTTGTGTCAAAGTGTATTTAGTGTTTTTGTGTAATTTCCTAATAATAATATTCTCGAGGTAAGTGTAAAATATATTTATATAAAAATATATACTACTTAACTGTTGATAATATGCCAAAGTCATTGCGTCGGGAAATAGCCCATAAAATGCGGGAATATCTAAAGAGAGTTAAGAAGGGTACAGAATCCCAGAATGTTATCAATGAAAGTGAAAATCTTTCAACGATTCATGATGGTATTGATCTGTCTTTAGAACTCACTGTGAAAATATTGCAACATAATTAACGCAATTTATGGTAATTGATTTGTGAAATTTCAAATAGTATTCATTAATAACAATAATTTTATTACAGAATCAACTAAATCAGAAGGCTACACCCACTGATCAATTTATTTCATCGGTTCAAAAATACTATAAACAGATCTAATTTTAGAAAAAAAATTAAAATAATAAATAATAATTATTCTAAGTTGCCATAAGATCTTGAATTTATTTTTTTATATTTATATTACTACGTATGTATTTTAACTTTTTTTTACTAATTGATCTCTAATTTTGATAAAAATTCTTTAAAACCTTATGAAATGTTTAAATTAATTTTATTTTATTATATGTATAAATTTTTCTATTATTTATTATTTATACAGAAATTATATTAATTTTTCTATACATATGTAAGTGTACGTACATAAATATGTATTTATATTGAAATCAATAAAAAATATATAAAACTCTTATATCTTAAAATTTTTTCAAAAAGAAATTATTTGGTGAGAAAGTAAGTATTTTGTCGCCCAATGTGTCGTCGACGATACTATGGAAGGATACTGTCGCTAAACTATCGTCAATGACAAGATTGCAAAAATTTCATTTATATATTCGTCGATGACAAGTTGAACCACATTGTTACTTATGTGATCGTCAACGACAATATGCATTGTTATGTCGCTCATATTGTCGGACACGAAAAAAGTGCCCTTTGTTCGAAAAAGTCGTCAGTGATTTGCTCCGGCTGTCGCCAACAAATCATTTATGATTTAACATTGTCCTGTACGCATCATCGATGATGTCTTGAAGACTTGGCCAACAGGGTACAAATACGAAGGCAATGCGTACACAATACACATGACACAAATGCAGACTAACACATACATAGAACTTATTCTAAGTAAACCAGCTGCAACAGGTATGAGAGAAAAAGAGACAGCCACAACAACCTACACAAACAACGACGCATTAGCTATAGAATTCTCGAGAAGGCGCGAACGCGAACCTTCTACTTCGAGAACTATCATCAGACTGAAGGCGTTTGCATATAAAAGGGCAAGAGAAAGCAGACAACCAGTCAGAGTGAGTTCAGCCCACAGAATATGCACAGAATGGAAACGAGAGTTTGACGTTTACATAATTTTTGTGAAAAGGACTTCAAATATTACCAAAAAGTATTTCTGTCCCTGTCTGATTATTTATGTTTGTTAATTTTTAGGGTGGGTTTTTATCACAGAAGACGTACAGAATGGAAACGGAATTTTGACATTTACATAATTTTGGGGAAAGGGACAGCAAATATTACCAAAAAGTATTTCTGTCTCTGTCTGATTATTTATGTTTTGTTTATTTATGTTAGTTAATTTTTAGGGTGGGTTTTTAATTTCTATTTTGGTAGAAATTTATGATATTTTTGTAAAATAATAGACTATTTGTGAAAGGAAATGAACTGTTGTATTGAGGAAACGTAATACGGAACTAATGTATTTGGTGACACATTTCAGCGATTGTCACAAACTTAGTATTTAACCAATTGAGAGGTATATTCACAAACTCCTGAATCAAAAAGTTATGAGCATATATTTAGTTATATTTTTATTTCTACTTATCTTTTACACACGGAACTTGTTTCATTGTTAAGAGAAGATGCTAAGAGTTCGATTAATAATAAAAAAATTACCGAATTTTAACTTTTTCATTCAAGAAATTAATAAATACTAGTAATATACACAAAGTTCAGCAAGAAAAAAATTTTATGAGTAATAGGACTTATTTGATCTTGATTTATTTAGTTTCTTACATGCCGTTTGCGCAAGAAACTATATTCATTACGACCAAAAACTGCATACATTTCAATTAATAATTAAATATTTAAGAATCTTTAAACTTTTCATTGAAGAAATTAAAAAATATTCAAAATTTTCCCTTTTTTAACTCAAAATCAATGTTTGTTTATATTTAATTTTTCAACTTTATCCACACAGTTTTCACTCTGTATATCTATTGCTTCTAACACATTTGCTTTGCAAAACATATAATACGTTTTTTGTCTCCCTCTAAAAAATTATGTAAAATTATGCTAAGTGAGGTTGTCAAACGTCAAAGTTTTCCCTTCTGTGCATATTCTGTGGTTTTTATTTTCTATTCTGGTAGAAATTGATGAAATTTTTGTAGAATACGTAATACGGAACTAATGTATTTGGTGACACCTTTCATCAATTGTCACTAACTTAGTATTTCACCAATTGAGGGGTATATTCACAAGCTGTAGGTCCCGCCACTCATGTATAAAATTAACGCACACAACATAAGTGGTGTGAGAAGCTAGATCGTAATCCTGACTGAAGGGTTGTAATGGCCAATTATGTATGTATGTATTCACAAGCTCCTGAATCAAAAAGTTATGAGAATATATTTTGTTATATTTTTACTTATCATTTACACCCGAAATTTGTTTCATTGTGAAGAGAAATTGCTAGGAGTTCGATTAGTAACAAAAAAAATACAGATTTTTAACTTTTTCATACAAGAAATTAATAAATACTGGTAATATACACAAAGCTCTGCAAGAAAAAAATTTTATGAGCGATATGACTTATTTTATCTTGATATATTTAGTTTCTTTCTTACATTTTCCACAAGAAACTATAATCATTGCGACCAAAATCTACATATATTTCGATTAATAATTAAATATTTAAGAATCTTTAAACTTTTCATTGAAGAAATTAAAATACATTCAAAATTTTCCCTTTTTTAACACAAAATCAATGTTTGTTTACATTTAATTTTTCAACTTTATCCACCAGTTGTCATTCTGTATATCTGTTGCTTCTAACACATTTGCTTTGCAAAACGTATAATACGTTTTTTGTCTCCCTCTAACAAATTATGTAAAATTATGCTAAGAGCGTTAGTCAAACGTCACTGCTTTCCATTCTGTGTATTCTCTGCTGATGATGGTTCTCGAAGTAGAAGGATCGCGGTCTCGAGAATTGTTTTGCGACATCATTTGTTGTTGCGTTAGCTTGCTTGTCCATTCCTTTGGCTCTCATCATCGTTGTCAACTATAAATTTTCGAAAAGTACCATACTCGTTAAAAAAAACTTGTAATTTTGACAAACAAATCACCAAATTTTTCACCATTTTATATAATCAGTAAAAAAAATTAACAAACCAAAATTAATATTATTCATTTAACTCCAGCAATAATAAGGAGGAGTTTTTGTTTTATTTATTTGCTATTTATTATATGATTTTTTAAAAGAATAAAATATTATTTGAGTTAATACTTTATATTAATTTATTTTTCAAAACAAATAATTTTTTTATTTATTTTATTAGCTTTGAAAACTTTTTTGTTTAACATGTTCTTTATGTGGATGCAAATACAATGTACTAGCAGATTGTACCCGGCGTTGCGCGGGTTATAAAAATAACAACAAATAAAAATTCGGTTTCAAAACCGGCTTCTTAAAAATGCAATTTTACAAATTATTCGGAAACCGGTTTATTAATCAACCCAGTTTTTGAATATTCTAAGTCGTAGATAAATACATGCAATTAGCCGTTTTTCGCCCCTTTCCCCTTTTTAGCCCCTTTTGGGCCAACTTTATGAACGGAACACCTCCAATAGCTATTTGGGAAACTTAACCAAGCTAAATCGTAAAAAAATACCTTCAAAACAAATAAAATACAGCATTTATGCATAAAGTACTAATTTTTGCCCTTTTTTCTCCGTTTGTCCTATTTTTTTCCTTTAGTTCAAAATTTTTAAAAGATTTATAGCCTATAACCTGCACCGATAAAAGTTCGAACAATATCCTAAATTTCAAGAAAATCGGTTCAAGCGTGATTGGCTAACAAACAAGAAAACAGATTTACAGAAAGATTTATAATATATACCAGCAGATTTTACCCGGCGTTGCGCAGGTAATTTTTCACCGCTTTCTCCCTTTTTGGACCTATTTTGGTCCAACTTTAGAAACGGAAACGGAATACCTCCAACAGCTATTTGAGAAACTTACCAAGCTAAATCGTATAAAATTACCCAGTACCATTTTTTCTCCCTTTGTCCCATTTTTTCCCCTTTTGGTCAAAATTTTGAAAAGATTTATAGCCTATAACCTGCACCGATAAAAGCGCAATTTATATGCTATGCACTCAATTTGCCCGTTTTTCGGCCCTTTCAGCCTTTTTGGACACATTTTTGCCCAACTTTAGAAACCGAATACCTCCAATAGCTATTTGGGAAACTTAACCAAGCTGAGTCGTATAAAATTACCTATTACCATTTTTCCCCCTTTATGCCATTTATTCTCCCCTTTTGGTCTAAATTTTGAAAAGATTTATAGCATATAACCGAAAACATCTCGATCTATATCCCAAATTTCAAGAAAATCGGTCCAGGCGTTCAGACAAACAAAAAAAAAACAAACTTACAGGAAGATTTATAATATATATTAGAGCGCCCTGGTAGTCTAGTGGGTAGTGTGCTAGACTATTAGCGTGAGGGTCGTGGGTTCGATTCCCACCAGAGGCTCTGGACTGTGACACTACATCGGGCATTGGGTCGAAGTTACTCAGCTTGTATATGATTATAATATAATTTGTAATTGTATTGTAATTCTTAAATAAAGTAAATAAAAATAATATATATTAGGATTATTAAACATTTTCTTCACCTCATCTTCCAATTGTTCTGTTGTTCTGTTTCTAAAAGAGCTTTTAAAATCTTAATTTTATTTTTGGAACAGAAATATCTGCAATAATAGCATCCCAAGCATCAGGCTGAATTAAAAAATATTTCTCAAATCTTCTGAGTAAAATCTCCGGCATTTTGGCGCATACTTCGACTAAAAACTTAAAGTTTGACGCCTCAAAACGCTTAAGTTTTATTCTTAAAGAGACTATAGTTGGGACGAAGTATCCAAAATACATTATATTTTCTCCATGAAGGAAATCCACCGCCTCTGCTATAGGCCCCATAAGTTTAATATATTCCTGCAAGTATTCCAGTTCATCACAAAGAACAATTCCGGCAAATTTGTTTTGTGATCTAAGAACTTCTTAACGGAATCGTACAGAGAGTTCCACCTAGTTATACATGGAGTTATTAAGTTTGCACTTAAAACTGCATTGATAACCTATACAGCCTCTGGTCTATTGCACTTATTCCAAAGCTGGGTGCATCTAAAGAGAAAACGATGATATAGACGTAAAAAGGCCTGCAATCAAATAAATTTTACCGGTTGAAAGATCTTTTATGAACAACTTTTACATCAGAAAATGCGGAAATCATAATTTTGTTAAAATCCGATGTAGCCAAAAGATTTAAAGTGTGACTTGCACATGGAAAATGCTTTAAAAGTTTTGCGTTCACCGCGCGAAACTGAATGCCTGAAACATCCATCGACTCGTACATTTCGGAGCCTAAATCAGATTCCTCGTCACTATCAAATTCATTAATAGCTGCAAAATTCAAGAAAATCAACAAAATTAATATTATACTATTTATTAAATAAGTAATCAATTACTCAAATCAACTCCAAATTCTTTAAAAAACCTTGATAAAAATTGAACCATTGTCAGTGATGGTATTAACAATTTTTTCTACTGTTTGTTTATATTACAAATTATTTTTGTTACCCGGCCAAAAGAATGGGTTCCCTTAAATTTTCGACAAGTTAGTGCTGCAGATTTTCTTTCAAAATTGAGTTGGGAAAATTGGAGCTGCCAATAGCCGGCACAAAGAATGAACTGCAGAAGCGGTTAAGAGAACAACTTCAGCGTCAGGGCGTCGACATCGAATCCTACGAGGTCGAGGACGACGAGGAACGACAGACACAGACCCCTGCAACACCTAGCGGTGTAGACATAAATTCGTTGCTAGCTGCTATGATGGAAAAAATGCAAGTATTAACACATGCACTAGAGCTGAGAATCAAAAGCTATTTGCTGATGTACGAGAAGCTTCTGGAAACGAAAATCAGAAACTGCTGGCTGATGTACGAGAAGCTTCTAGAAATGAAAATCAGAAACTACTGGCTGAAGTAGAAGAAACTTCTAGAGATGAAAACCAAAGAATGCAAGCAGCAAAAATTTTTGGTTAAAATGGAAAAGAAACTAGAAGCGACAACAGAGAAGCTGCAAGGGAATACGTAAATCATTCAGCCAAAGAATTAACACTGTCGAGGAAAAGGTGTCAAATATAGAAAAGACCGTCAATGGTAAGCTAGTTATAATGGAGGAGAAGATCAATAATCTCCAGAGTCAGCGACCGGAAGCAGTGCGAGTCGTATCAGAAGATACCAGCAGAATAAAACTACCTTGCTTTGATGGTAGCTCACCCCAATCCGCGTTCAAGTTCCAATTCGAGACAGTAGCCAACAGAAACGGATGGAACGATGAGGAAACGGATTTGGAACTTATACTGGCATTAAAAGGTGTTGCAGCCGAGATTCTAGAAACCATGCCAGCCAGCCGTAGAAACATCTGCGGCGTTACAGCGTAAATTCGGCGACGAGCACAAACGACAGCTGCACCGTATGGAGTTGAGATGCCGCGCGTAAAAGGCAAACGAGTCAATACAAGCCTTTGAAATGGAGGTTGAGAGGTTGGTACAGCTTACATACCCAGGATAAAACCACCCGCTATAGACAATATTAAGACTGAGGCGTTTGTGAATGACATACGCGACGCTGACATCAAATTAGCGGTATGCTCCACACAGAAGACAACATTTGCAGAGACCGTCACCTTCGCACTAGCCTAGGAGACCGCTTGCACTATCTCCAGACCACAAATAAACAAAGTCCGTCAAATGGAAGTCGTGGAGGAAGAGAAATGCCTTGTAACTAAAGTTAAGGAAATAGTGAAGAATAGGAAGAAAACGGACAAAAGGCTAAAGTTAAATGCTTCAACTGTGGAAAGACTGGGCATTTCCAAAGAAATTGTAAAGCGCCACGTAAAAGATTCAGGTCCATCTCACCATCAAGGAATAATAAACGGGTAAACTGCCAACCATCTTCACAAGAGTCCCCGTTAAACTAAAACGAGCTAGCGCTGAGGGGCATGTGCTGGCTCCCACAAGCGAGGGCCCCACAATCTCAATATCAGTGATGAAACAGAACAACAACAATCTTACGGCCAGCGGGTACATACACGGCAGACGACACACCCTCACTACAGACACCGGGGCGACGCAGTCTATCATCAGACCAGATGTACTAAATGAAAAATGTGAGACACTTAAAAATCTAAGACTTCGGACAGCTACTGGAGAATCTATAGTCTAGTCAATAGTCTAGTCTATAGTCTAGTCAATAGTCTAGTCTATAGTCTAGTCAATAGTCTAGTAAATAGTCTAGTCCAGCGAAGGGCAAATTTGAAATTTCGTATCACATGTGATAGGAAAAGAAATTTCTGCTGACGCTGCGTTGACACACGTACACTATAAGCTTACTCGTGTGGTTTCGTATAATGATCGTGTGTTTGTTGTTTTGTGTTGATGCCAGAGAACAAAATCAATTCAGTTGACGTTTAGCACTTGATGAAGCAAGATCTTGCTACGCAACTTTTTTGAATGATTTATTGTTGTTGGCGAATACACGCAGCAAAATGTTTAATGAAAATTGGGAAAATGATTTTTTTTTATAGAGAGTATGGATGGTAATGCACAATGCCTTGTGTGTTATCGCACTTTATGTCGTAATTCATTTTTTTATAAAATGACATTACGAGACTAGCAACGGATTTTTCAACAACATTAAAGGGAATGATAGGATTTTAAAATTATTGCAATTAAAAGCAGAATTTTTTTTAAAATTCATTGTTGACGAAACGGACGTACCAAATTACAATGATTTACAAATTAATAATAATAATATAATGCCTTTTAAAAAGGCATCATATACAGTTGCTTTGGCTTTAGCAAAGCAGTGCCGTCCATTCGATGACGGAAATTTCTTTTTGAATTTGACGACAGACGTTTTGAGTTGTTTTGGCGATAAAATATTTAAAACCGCACTTAACATACGCACAACACAATAAATCATTTTTTTCCTTTTTTTTTATTTTCCCAGTGTACGACTCTCAAAAATTACATTGAATTTTGTTCTCCGCTGCTTTACTAACACAACCAAAGCTATGATAGTATGTGTGTTGCCCTTCACTGGTCTAGTCTATAGTCTAGTCAATAGTCTAGTCTATAGTCTAGTCTATAGTCTAGTCAATAGTCTAGTCTATAGTCTAGTCAATAGTCTAGTCTATAGTCTAGTCTATAGTCTAGTCAATAGTCTAGTCTATAGTCTAGTCAATAGTCTAGTCTATAGTCTAGTCTATAGTCTAGTCAATAGTCTAGTCTATAGTCTAGTCAATAGTCTAGTCTATAGTCTAGTCTATAGTCTAGTCTATAGTCTAATCTATAGTCTAGCCTATAGTCTAGTCAATAGTCTAGTCTATAGTCTATCCAATAGTCTAGTCAATAGTCTAGCCTATAGTCTATTCAATAGTCTAGTCTATAGTCTATTCAATAGTCTAGTCTATAGTCTATTCAATAGTCTATTCAATAGTCTAGTCAATAGTCTAGTCTATAGTCTAGTCAATAGTCTAGTCTATAGTCTAGTCTAGTCTATAGTATAGTCTATAGTCTAGTCAATAGTCTATAATATAGTCTATAGTCTAGTCTAAAATTCAAATTTAATAACAAATTTTTAATCTTGGATCATTCTACTCACTTGTCCATTTTCATATCCCTTATGTGTTTCTGCAACAACCAATTTTTAGTTTTCAATATTTTTGTAATTTTTGACAAAAGACAAGCAAGTGCTCAAAGTAAATTAATAAAGTAGCGACAGAACGAACGTCTACAAAAACCACAGGCAATTTGTTTTTGTTATATGGTTTGAACTGTGAAAATTTTGCAGGCTTATTAATTTACTTTGAAGTGCTTGAAGTAAAAATTTTACGAATATTTTTGTTATCGCAACCGAATTAAAACTTTGATAGCTCACCAAATAAAGTCCCACCATTTAAAAATTAATTCACGTTTTATTTTACTCCTAGTTAAAATGAGTATTAACATAAAATAATGATTGTATTGTAAAATTAAGTATAAAGAGTAACGAATATTAGTATATAAGAGATATGGCCGTCGTGGCTGTGATGGTGGTAGTGTAGAATAGTGGTGGCTTCAAAATTTATATTTCTGTTCGGTTCGAATTTTCGCGACTAACTGCCACTTGCAACACAACAAAATCTTATTTTACATTCAAAGTACAATGTTAGTTGAAACATTCTACGGCGCTATTAACCACTGTTTGGCGGTAACATTTCCCCCTCCGTAAGTGGACGGAATCTCCTCAAGCTTACTCACAGGATAACCGACGTCCAAAACAGCTAACTTACTGGCTGGTCGCTGTAAAATACCATTTATAGTCTTAACAATTGCTCGTCGTACTTGACCATCCTTGGCAATAACTGTTTGCCTGACTATACCTTTCAACCAACAGTTTCTCGGTAAGTTTTCGTCTACAATTAGAACGACGTCACCTTCCTTTTTGGGAGTTTGCTTAGCAAACCACTTGCTTCTTCGTGTTATCATTGGAGCGTATTCTTTCACCCTTCTACGCCAGAACTGGTCTGCGAATTCTTGTGTCTGGTGCCATCTATGTCTCAAATTGAAGTTGTCACTACATACAGGTTTATAACCCGTAGCCGAACCGAGTAACAGATGATTGTAATAGCTTCGTTATAGTTTCCAAAGACACAAATGTCAGTGGACGAGAATTTATAATAAATTCAACTTCGATAAGAGCGTTCTTCAAAGTTTCATCATTGAAATTCATTTTGGGATGTGCGTTGTATAGAACTGTCTTAACGGAACGAACAAACCTCTTCCAGGCACCACCCATGTGGGGAGCTGCAGGCGGGTTGAAAAATCATTCTATATCATCAAAGGTTTTCACCAATGCTGAGGAATCCAATTCATGAAGTTGCTCGCGCATTATCCTCTCCGTAGCCTTAAAATTTGTGCCGTTATTGGTATAAATTTGTCTGGGGTATCTACGACGTACAATAAAGTTCCTTAAACACATTATACAGGAACCTGTATCAAGGCTATGTGCCACTTCTATGTGCACAGCTCGTGTTGTTAAACAAGTATCTCTTCTCAGATCTTCTTCCGATGCATACGGTAATGGGGCCGAAATAATCTATACCAGTAAAGGTAAAGGGCCTCTCAAATATTCCAAGCCTAGCTGGTGGTAGTGATGCCATTTGAGGGATAATTGGCATGGCTGTCTCATTTTTACATCTTTGACACTTATTCCGTACTTTACGATATAGTACTCGTAGTCGTGGAATGTAGTACAGGCTTTTCAGGTTATTGATCGTGGGAAACGTGATGGTGACACTCATGAGCGTATGGTTACATTATGATCTTTCGGTAAAACAATAACATCCTTATGGCAACTAAGATGCTCAGTTCGTCCACGAACTTTCAAAAGACCATCATCATCTAGAAATACGTTCAAAGAAATTAGTTGAGAGTTCCTGTCTATGTTCTTACCCAATTTCAAACAGCACATTTCGTCTGAGTAAACATCAGACTGAGCTTCCTTGTACAATATATTTCTGGCTTTACGAATCATCTCGTAGGTAACCTCATTCGGGACCACTGTTTTTCCACATTTAGATCTTAGTTTCTCCAAGTAAAGCAGGAATGTTGCGAGTGCTCAATATAAACGTTTCCAATCAGAGAAATATTCGGTATTCAACGATATAGTATGTACCATTGAGCGCAGGTGTAGATTATGGCTTCTGACCTCCGACATATCTGGCGGACCTAAGTCGTCATATTGCAGCCAATCATTTTCATCACCCAACAGAAAATCTGGGCCGTTTAACCACAATGATGTATCAACTTTAGTAACTTCGGTTGCAAGGTAAGCAGGATTCATTTTGGATGGAACCCATTTCCATTGTTGTACCTCGGACGCATCCTGGATTTCGCTCACTCTGTGCATCACAAATTGTTGCATTTTTCTTGGGTCCATACTAGGGATGCCAATCGGGAAATTCCGAAACCCGAAATCCCAGGATTTTCGGGATTCACATAATCCCGAATCCCGAGATTTTTAAAAACTTGTCCCGGGATTTTCGGGATTGTGAATTCATATGTATTTTGACCCTACAAAAGGTCTTGAAAAAAGATTCTATATCACTATACAGAGATTCTATATAATGGCTTCTCAGATGAGGACAACCCTACTTCCATTGAAAAAAAATTATTTGATGGCATCGAAGAATGCAAAAGCCCTATAAAACGAATTAATAGGGTAACTGATTTCGATACTCAACTGTCCAAAGAAATAGATTTATTTACATCAGGAGGTGGTAGAGGTGAATATTCACAAGCTGCATACAGCTATCTTGGAACTGTTTTACCAATAAATGATGATTGCGAGAAGTGTTTTTCAACGGCAGGTTATGTTGACAACAAAATTCGTTCAAGCCTATCAGATCACATGTTAGATGCTTTAATCTTTTTTTCGGAATCCAAATAATTTTCTTTATATGTGTGAATAATTTTTATTTTTGTTAATTTACGATTTTTGTTACTTTTTGTCTTGCTGTTTTTATATTTTATTTTTACTGAGATATAATTCTGATATTATTGAAATGTAAATGATTTTTTCAACAAAATATTTTTATTATTAAGAGAAAATCGCGATTTTTCCCGTAATTTTTCGGGATTTTTGGATCCCGAATTATCCCGGGATTACGGGATCGGGATTTACAAAATGCCGAATCCCGGGATTTTTAAAAATCGATCCCGTTTGGCATCCCTAGTCCATACGTAGCCATCTTAGTACCGTCTTAGAATCAAACCACTAGTAATACGAGTTTATCGGTATACGTTCAATTCTGGTTATTCTTTGATCTAATCTAATTCCCAGCACTGCTGCCTGTAGCTCGAACCTCGGTGTAGATACTGGTTTCAATGGTGCAACCTTCGATCTTGGCCATTACGATAATGGTACAAACATCTCTTCCGCATTGGATTCTCATATAACATATTGCGAAATATCCGAGCTCTCCAGCATCGACAAAAGTGTGTAGTTGAATGTTTTCCGCAGACTTTAACTGAGGTGAATAACATCGCGGGACCTCCAGCATGGTAATGATAGTCAAGTTTTCCCTCCATTGTTGCCATTTCACGACAAGATCGGGTGGCAGTTCATCGTCCCAGGCAATTCAGGCGATCAGTCGCCAAATAGCCTGCAACAGTATTTTCAAACCTATTGTGTAGCAGGATACGAACTCCATAGGGTCATAAATGGATATCAAAACCTTTAGAACTTCTCTTTTCGTAGGTACTATCTGCTCACTTAAAATATTTCGTTGCAATCTAGGAAATTTGTACATAAATTTAAAGACATCTTTAGTGGGGTCCCAGTGGACTCCAGAACCTTCTCAGTCGCCCCAGCTTAATAGGGACTTGCAAAACATTTCCCTGACCATTCAACTCCTCCAAAACGGCTATAGAATTTGATGATCAATTACGTATCCTAAAGCCAGCGGAATCGTGTATTTCGGAAACTTGTTTTGCCAGAATCTTAGCCTCTTCCTCACTGTCCACGCTATCGATCAAATCGTCCACATAATGGTGACTCTTCACGGCCTTTACAGCTCTGGGATATTGCGCCTCAAATCTATCAGCATTCTTGTTGCGAACAAAGTGGGCTATACATGGTGCACAGTTCAGTCCAAATGATAAGGCGTTCATAACATAGATAGAAGAAAAGAAATCTTTGCACGTTGGTGTCCTCTTGCCTGACCAGGATTTGATGAAACATTTCAGCAATGTCGCCGCATAACGCTATTCGACTAATTCTGAAAGATAGAAGGATATCAATCAATGCAGTCAACAAGTCTGGTCCGCTTAGAAGAAAGTCATTCAGGTAAACTCCATTCGTCTTAGCGGCAGCGTCCCACACCAGCCTAATCCTATGGGGTTTGTTTGGATTGTTGACAACAAATATAGGTAGATATCATACGGGTAAATCAATGATGGTAATATTCTCTGAGTTAAGTTTCCTTGCATAGCGTTTATCTATCAAGTTGTTAATTTCCTTTTCGATCTTTGTTCTTAGGTTGACGTCTTTGCTCATCTTCTTCTCAAGGCATATGGAACGTTTGTAGGCTGTATCATAACTTTCAGGCAAATTCACTTTTCCACTTCGCCATGGTAGACCAATTTCAAAACGACCGTCTCTGTACTTGCAAGTTGACTCAAGAATGGAAGTAGCCTCTTCATCCTCATCGGACTGAACGGTTTTCACAGCTGACGACTCAAGAGCATACATCTGCTTAACTGCCTCGTGAATCTCCTGTAGTTCATTTTCACAATCACATATGTGTACATTTACCTGATATTCTCGCATATCCCTATTGGATCTACCTTGAATTGACCATCCCAAACGGGTTTTTGTTGCTATTGGTTGGTTCCATGGACCCTCACAAACTTTTTGTGGTACAGCCAGACCCCAGTTGTCGCATCCTGTTAAAATAGTCGGCTTTGCATTGGCGTATGACTTCAATGGAATTGTCGATAGATACGGATATTCAGCCTTAATTACATCGGCATCCATTGTCTGGGTTGGAAGTGAGAGATTCTTCACGGTACGAACATCCTTCAATGCGTATGTTGATTCATTTTGCTGGCGCGATATTCTCACAGAAGTTCTATATGATGCGGCTTCCATTCGTGTAGTATCACTTGTCCATCTGAGGCATAACGGCTCTTTCACACTTCGAGCACCTAGAGGTTGAAATGTTTCCTCATTCATCAACGTAATTGAAGATCCTTTGTCCAGGAAGGCATACGTGTCCAAGCTTTTGTCTGCAACATGAAGTCTTACAGGTATTATTCTAAAGAAGGTTGCATTTTCACTCCCACGGTGTGCGTTTACGTTGGCAGCTTTATTAGCTCTTTCAGTCACGTTCGACGTTGCCTTCGAATGAGCTTTATTGTCGTGCAGTAATGGATGATGTTTTGCCTTACAACCTTCAACACCACAAATCCTGTGAGCGAAACATTTACGCTTATATATTTTCAAACATTTTCTGCAAATATTCTTATCTCGAACAATTGACCACCTTTCATCAATAGGCAACCCAATAAATTTCGAACAATTTGATAATTTATGATCCGGTCTATTACAAGCGAAACATTTCGGTTCGTTTTTCATGTCGACTTCGGTATGCACGTTGATAACTCCACTCTTCTTTGAGCACACTGGCGATGTTAACTGCGATGCAGCATCCGCTATAGAATACAACCAGTCACCAAACACCTTCAGAGTTGGGATACCATTTGGCTTTGGTAACATTACCCATTGCAATTTATAGTTGTTCGATAAGTTTTCTAATAATTCTTTCACCAACATTGGGTTGTTAAAATGATCGTCTAATTTACAAGCTTCAATCGTTGAACATATATAGCATATAGCACATAGCAAAATCAATAATTGCCTCTAATTTGTCCTTTGGGTGTGGCATTTGTCTCGCCTTTTCGATCATTCGTTCCAGGATAAACTCGGGGCGACCAAAGTACATTCTCAATGTCTGCATTATCTCTAGAACCATATCGGGTAGCAAAAGTTTGCTGCGAACAATTTCACGAGCCTTACCTTTTAGACATTGTTCCAAACGAATTAAGTTTTCCGCATTAGAGTATCCGCCAACTGCTGTACTGTTCTCAAAGCTACTAATAAATATTGGCCACTCTTCTGTATCACCGTAGAACGTTGGTAATTCTTTCGGAAGTACTTGCCTTGCAGCTATCTGTCGTGTTGTAGGAAAACTTACACTAGCGTCATTGATATTACGTAGTCGATTAGGAGGATTTACAGTTGAATCATCATTTCGTCGATAGTTGATTGGTTTTTCTCCAAACTGTTGTAAAATTTCATATTTTTTCAATAAATAAGTAAATATAATAAATAAATTTAGTTCTGCTGGCTACTACCAACACGAACTTGATGCATTCTGTTAATATGTTGATTATTCACATAAACATTATGTGGCACATGTTGCCGAATTCAAATCAGAAGGGCCGTTAATGGTCGTTAATGTTTGTGGGCATGCTGCTGCCTGCTTGGTCATATAGAATGTGTTGCTGTTGTATAACTGTGAATTCTGCGTTACTGCTGTGCTTGCCAATACTTGTTCGTTGTTGCGGTTAACGTATACCTAGGAGATCTGCTTAATGAAAAGTTGCATGCGTGTTTTTGTGCATTCTGTGGTACAGTAACCAAGCCAATAGTTGATGCTACATTTTTCATGGCTGCCTCCCGTGGTGACATTGTACCTTGAGTACCTCTAAAAGGGTTCAATTGCGCACCACTACCTTGCATTTCCTTGTTAGAGCCATCAACCTGCTCTGGTGGTGTACCATAATCTGTCACTGGGGATAAAGTGCCTTCGTTGACGTTCATTGATTTGCCTAGCGGGGTTTCCTGTGCTTCAGCACACACCTGGGAATTCCAGCTCATGTCGCTTATTTCATCACCCACTCGAGCAGAACCAAAGTGGCACCAGCGGTCGCAGGTGTCACATTGAACCATTCTGTTATTGTCCTCCTCCCGGCACATTATACAGCTGCACGTCTTATTTTTCCCAATCTTCTTAGGCATTGTTAAAGTTGTTTCCACGGATTCTCGTTAAATATAAATTTTGAAGAATTGTTATCGCAACCGAATTGAAACTTTGATAGCTCACCAAATAAAGTCTCACAATTTAAAAATTAAATTAATTCACGTTTTATTTTTAGTTAAAATGAGTATTAACATAAAATAATGATTGTATTGTAAAATTAAGTATAAAGAGTAACGGATATTAGTATATAAAAGATATGGATGTCATGGCAGCGGTAGTGGCTGTGATGGTGATATTGTAGAATAGTGGTGGCTTCAAAATTTATATTTCTGTTCGGTTCGAATTTTCGCGACTAACTGCCACTTGCAACACAACAAAATCTTGTTTTACATTCAAAGTACAATGTTAGTTGAAACATTCTACGGCGCTATTAACCACTGTTTGGCGGTTACAATTTTGTTATTGTAACAAAAGAAATATGTAAATAAAAAAAGATAAAAAAGCAAGAAACTTTTGTACATATACATGCATATAAAAAAATTATGTTTGAAAGCTGATTGTTCCGAAAAATGTAAATAAAAGAAAGAAAAAAAAAAATGTAAATAAAAGAAAAAATACTTTTTCAAACAAAGGGGAGAAAAGGGTAAAAAATCTTGCAAAGTGTCAGATTTAGTTCATTTTAGTAAGGGGGCACAAAAAGTGGTGAAGTCGCTGAAACAGTGTCAAATTGCGACTTTAGTCGCTCAACGGTAACGCCACAGAACACGTACAGAATGGAAACGGAATTTTGGTGAAAGGGACAGCAATATTACCAAAAAGTATTTCTGTCCCTGTCTGATTATTTATGTTTTGTTTATTTATGTTAGTTAATTTTTAGGGTGGGTTTTTATTTTCCAATTTATGATATTTTTGTAAAATAATAGACTATTTGTGAAAGGAAATGAACTGTTGTATTGGGGCAACGTAATACGGAACTAATGTATTTGGTGACACATTTCAGCGATTGTCACTAACTTAGTATTTAACCAATTGAGAGGTATATTCACAAACTCCGGAATCAAAAAGTTATGAGCATATATTTAGTTATATTTTTATTTCTACTTATCTTTTACACACGAAACTTGTTTCATTGTTAAGAGAAGATGCTAAGAGTTCGATTAATAATAAAAAAATTACCGAATTTTAACTTTTTCATTCAAGAAATTAATAAATACTAGTAATATACACAAAGTTCTGCAAGAAAAAAATTTTATGAGTAATAGGACTTATTTGATCTTGATATATTTAGTTTCTTACTTACCTTTTGCACAAGAAACTATATTCATTACGACCAAAAACTACATATATTTCGATTAATAATTAAATATTCAAGAATCTTTATGCTAAGTGAGGTTGTCAAACGTCAAAGTTTTCCCTTCTGTGTATATTCTGTGGGTAACGCTCCCAAATGGTTTACTTATAATAAGCACAGAATATACACAGAAGGGAAAACTTTGACGTTTGACAACCTCACTTAGCATAATTTTACATAATTTTTTAGAGGGAGACAAAAAACGTATTATACGTTTTGCAAATGTGTTAGAAGCAATAGATATACAGAGTGAAAACTGAGTGGATAAAGTTGAAAAATTAAATGTAAACAAACATTGATTTTGTGTTAAAAAAGGGAAAATTTTGAATATTTTTTAATTTCTTCAATGAAAAGTTTAAAGATTCTTGAATATTTAATTATTAATCGAAATATATGTAGTTTTTGGTCGTAATGAATATAGTTTCTTGTGCAAAAGGTAAGTAAGAAACTAAATATATCAAGATCAAATAAGTCCTATTACTCATAAAATTTTTTTCTTGCAGAACTTTGTGTATATTACTAGTATTTATTAATTTCTTGAATGAAAAAGTTAAAATTCGGTAATTTTTTTATTATTAATCGAACTCTTAGCATCTTCTCTTAACAATGAAACAAGTTCAGTGTGTAAAAGATAAGTAGAAATAAAAATATAACAAAATATATGCTCATGACTTTTTGTTTCAGGAGTTTGTGAATATACCTCTCAATTGGTTAAAAACTAAGTTAGTGACAATCGCTGAAATGTGTCACCAAATATATTAGTTCCGTATTACGTTTCCCCAACACAATAGTTCATTTCCTTTCAAAAATATTCTATTATTTTACAAAAATATCATAAATTTCTACCAAATTAGAAAATAAAAACCCACCCTAAAAATTAACTAACATAAACAAACAAAACATAAATAATCAGACAGGGACAGAAATACTTTTTTGGTAATATTGCTGTCCCTTTCACCAAAATTATGTAAACGTCAAAATTCCGTTTCCATTCTGTACGTGTTCTGTGATAATAAGTTCGATGCATGTGTTAGTGTGTATTTGTGTCATATGTATTTTGTACGCATTGCCGCATTGTCTTTGTATTCGTAGCTGATATCGTGTATGTTAATGTTAAACGATATTAGGTCGTTTCGACTATTTTTGCGTAACAGTATGTTTTTATATACATATTTATGTAAATTATTATTTTTATTTATTACATTTTTTTATAAACTATGTAAAAAATGTTGAATTCAAGCAAATTGTTAATTTTTTCTTTATGTAATCTATTTTCATTTTCAAAATCTGGTCGCCTTGTGTATATGCACATGTACATAATTATTTTCACGAGGATTTACGGGACGCAAAATTTTCAGTTCCGCAATTGCGAGATTTTGCAAGGGAAATTCGGGGAATATTTTTTGTATACAATTGACGTACTACTGTTGAATTTTTATTTAATTTCGACGATAGATGTCTTTAGTAACGCTTGCTTTTCCAATTCTATACGTTTTTCACTTAGACTACCATGTATCTGCTGAAGTGAAGTGTATAAAGGGGCATATTTGTATAAAAAATTTTGTACGTATGTACGTATACTTTTAAATGGCAGACACCAAATTTTATGTGGGGGATAAGTTTAAAAATATACTATAGTCTGCTTTTTCTATTCCGACGTTAATAGTTTTTAGTAAATTTAACTCCAGTAAAAGTAAAACAAATTATGAAAAACTTTCATGAAGTAACACAAAACATTGAATTTGAATTGAAAAACAATTCCAGTTTTCCGTCCATTATTAACTAAAAGATCTGGTTTTCTAGAAAATAAGCAAAAACCTTTGAACGGGTGGTCTATGGCTTTGTTGCGTGTGTTAATTTTATACATGTGTTTAAAGTCAACACCTAACGACAGGCTTTAAGAATCCTTTTCACGGATTGAAAGGATTCAGACTGCCAGAAATCTGCTGAGAAACAGTCGTTGTTGGAGACTCTGACCTGTGGTTTGAAACGTGGTCTCACACCCAATAAGTGAACACACTATCTATACGACCACGGTAATTTTTTTTCATTTTGTACCAGGCAGCACCAGAGTAATAAAATATTCCGAAAAAAGAAAACTAAATATTTAAATAAACGGCCTTATACGTCTATGGGGAATAGTGGAATAATGGAATTTAATCCCTTTTAAATGGATAGAAGTAAAGTTGATAAAAAAAAACAAAAATTGGTACGACACTGACATTTTGAAAATACAGGGATTTATAATATCGAACAACAACAAAACACAAATCAGCGTGTTGCCTGCACTCAGTTAGTATTTAAACGTGTGTGTTTTAAACCCGTGTTCGAGGAATATAATAAGTTTTTTGAACTCTACTCACTAAACATACAACTTACACTATGTAGATACTGGGGTATGCATGTTCCCACTATCGCATAACATAAAATATTTTTTGAGTTCTACTTACTAAGCATACAACTTAAGTGCCAGTTACCCCAACGTACCATAGCGAACGTTCTCTTTTTAGAGTATGGAGAGCAATGTAAACACAATTTGAATAGAACAATGTTTTTTTCTGTTTTTTTTTAATATTTTAATGCATTTGTGATCGTTTAATCGAATTAACATACATACATACATAATTGGCCATTACAACCCTTCAGTCAGGATTACGACCTAGCTTCTCACACCACTTATGATGTGTGCGTTAATTTTATACATGAGTGGCGGGACCTACAGTTTAAAGTCGACTCCGAATGACAGATTTTTGAGAAGCTTTTCATGACAATTTTTACTCTCAGAGTCTTTGCCAGAAATCTGCTGAGAGGAAGTCTGACCTGGAATTCGAACCCGGGCCTTTTGTCTAATAAGCCAACACGCTGCCCACTAGACGACGGCGACTTCATAAATGTAGTATTCTATTATATATTACAAGAATAAATACTTCTGATTTTTTTTCGAACGTCTCCGGCCTCACATTAACCCACCCTCATCCGAATGCGGAGGGCTCGTCCCCATTACGTAGGGCCACGTACACACTGCAATCCGGACTGTAGCGGGTAAGGGGAAAGGAATGGCAACGAGAACATAAATCAGCTACAGAACTTAATCACAAGCTGAGCAAAGTAACACTAAACCGGAACTACCTAAGACAAGAACGAGAATATATTTGTACATAATAATTTACAAATTAGCGCCAGCATATAAGCTACGTTTTATATTTCAAACAATACAATTAAAATCAATAAAATCATAATATAAGTTAAAATCATTACATAATCTACGAAAAGGGTAATTACATCCATAGTTCGTTCTTTAAAAATATAAAGAAAGAGGACGATAGTGCCGTGAAAATCGTGCTGGAATATTGAAATTCAGGTTATAAAGCAAAAAACTCATACATACAGTGGCTCCCAGCTTATTTCAACCTTTAAAAAAATTAAGCTCGTATAATTTCGAAACGAAACAAGATATTAAAATAATTTTGGATAAGAGTTTATAGGATATGTTTAAAAAGTAAAGTAAAAGTTATATTCAGTCTCAAATGTATACTTACAAATAGCTACCAAAATCGTTGAAAACCTAACAGTTTCTTAAATAATGTAAATATATTGTTACGTACCGACGTAACGACCTAATATCGTTTAACATTAACGATAAACAAAAGCTACAAATACAAAGACCATGAGGCAATGCGTACACAATACATATACATATTTGGTCAATACAACCCTGTAGTCAGGATTACGAACTAGTTTCTCACACCACTTAAGTTGTGTGAGTTAATTTTTATACATGAGTAGCGGGATCTACAGTTTACAGTCGGCTACGAACGACAGATTTTATGAAAAACTTTTCATGGCAATTTTATTTACTCTCAGAGTTTATGCCAGAAATCTGCTGAGAGGAAATCACCGAAAAAATACTTTTTGTATTTTGTTTTGATGTCTGGCCTGTGATTCGAACCCTGGCTTTTACGTCTAATAAGCCAACACACTACCTACTAGACCACGGCGGCTTCCAATAATACACACGTACACAATACGCACGACACAAATGCACACTGGCCCATACATCGAACTTATAAAAAGTAAACCAACTACAACACGTATGAGAGAAAAAGGGACAGACAAGTAAGCAGACGCAACAAAAAACAATTTAGTCGGAAAACAATTCTCTAGAAGGCGAGAACGCGAAAATTCTACTCCGAGAACCATCACGGACGTTCACCACGTTCGCATATAAAAGGCAGTGTTGCCAATTTCTTTTTCAAAATTTCCCGTCATATTGGGCTTTAAAAATGGCCAGAAATCGCTAAATTTAATTTTTAAACCGTCAGAAACCCGTCAAATAAATAGTTTGAAAATTTTTAATTAACGTTAAATAAAATGTAAATCTTCTTCGAATAGAGGAGGATGCTCCGGCGAGACGAGTATTTGATGCGGCGATCTGCGGTAGTCGGCGAAGAAGACGACCTTGTATCCGTTGGAAGGACCAAATCGAGGAAGCCCTGTCATCGACTGGTGTGACCAATTGGCGTAGGCGCGCAAGAAGCAGAGGCGCCTGGAAGGATGTGTTGCGGCAGGCCGAAATCTGTTAATCGGGTTGTTATGGCCAATTAATAAAATGTAAATAATTATAATAAAATTTAAATAATTACACATATTTTATATTGAATTGATTTTTAATTATGTTTAATAATTTACAAACAAAATTAGGTATTTTCAAAAATATAGTGCCAGTCTGGATTTCCGTTTCGAAACTTTTATGGATACTGGGTGTCATAACTTTTTAAAAAGAAAATTCAATTTAAATGTACATTTTAAAATTATATTCATATAATTTATGTTGTAACAATTTCATCTTCAGATTGCAAATAAAATAAAAATAAATATATGCTTAATTTTGAATCAATTCTTTATTAACTGCACAACTATTCGAACTTGACGGTCCAAATGCTCTCAAAGATGTTCTATCGGGTTTAAGTTCGGTGATTGGGGTGGTGTTTTGGACATTATTTTTAAGCCAATCCCTTACAATTAGCGCTGTATGTTTTGGTTCATTATCTTTGTTAGTTTGAGGTATCCCCTCGTCCTAACAAATAACTTTATGGTAGAATAAGGAAAATCAAAAGGAGTAAATTTCAAAGCTCCTTGCTTTATTCACTTCTAAACTTAAACTAAACATATTAAATCAATATATGTGCATATTTACTTGTATATAAAAATTCAAATTAATCATTTACATATATAAAGAAAAGGAAACTGTTAATTCAGCAAAATATATGAAATATCGTTCCATTCAAGGAGAAAAAAGGGTTTTAAATTATTGTTGATAATTAAATGAAAATAAGAGTAAAAATTATATACTAAGAAAAAGAGTAAAAACAAGAGATAAAAAAGAGATTTGTTGAACACAGTTCAACATACACCTGGGCGAGAGTTCGAGTGGCAGGAGCAACCATTCCATCCGCCTGATATAACTCAACAAAATAACGACTGCTGTGCCTTCGGGTGGGCACTTTTATTCCCGACATCCTTCAACAAGGCCGGCAAAGTGCTGGGGCGGCAGATGGGAGTAGTAGTAGGAGTGCACTCGGGGCATAATCACGTTAAAATGTTGAACGAGCTTGGGATCTTGTATGTGTGGATAACTCCATATTAAGCAACTCGAGTGGAGTGTTTTTTTTTTTTTTTGGAGTAAGTGCTCTCAGAGATGACCAGACAATTTGGCTGCTGGCGTGGTGGTAGATGTTGTTTAGCCTTGCAATGTGCACAGCGATTCTCTGATTGGCACTCTGATAGTTGATGAGTTTTCACCAAACAGTTCAAAAATAATTGCAATTCAATAAATATTCACGGCGTCTCTCAATGTCCATAGCATCAAAACATGGCAGTGTCTCGCAGGATGGTTTTTAATGCACAAATTGCAATTCATGATGGCAGTTAAAAGGGAAGAAAAAAGCGTTTATACTGTGTTATCAGAAATTTTGTTTTGCGACTTTTTGTATTCCTAAGAAGGGTTTCGCTATAGATTGGGTGGTTTCTTCTCTTTATGGGATGTGTTAATTTGAATTAATTAGAAAAGGGTGGTAAAAGGCATAATTTAGCAATAGAACGCACTATAATTCCATTTTGAGTTTTTACTTCTGCAACTCGCACCTTGTTATCTTTCCCATAGATGACTTTAATGACGCGACCTAGGCGCCATTCGGTGGGTGGTAACGAATCCTCTTTGACTACAACAAAGTCTTCAGGTTGAATATTACGATGTTCGGTCTTCCATTTAACGCGAGTTTGCAGACCAGTTATGTACTCGTTCTTCCATCGACGAGCGAAGATATGTTGAATAACCTTCAGGCGGTTCCATCGTTTAATGAGACTTAAACTTTCAATTGGTGGTTCTTCTGGAGCTTCAGGCGGGACAATAAGTGATGCACCTCTCAAAAAATGACCTGGTGTCAAGGGAAGTAATTCTTCAGGGTTTTCAGTTAGTGGGGACATCGGTCGTGAATTTAATACTGCTGAATTTAACAACGTGCTGAACTCTTCGAATGTAAATTTCAAATTACCTGAAACTTTTTTAAGATGCGTTTTCATACTCTTTACGGCAACTTCCTAGAGGCCACCCATGTGGGGCGCGTAGGAGGGTATAAAAGACCACTTAAATCCGTGAGCAGTGTATTTTTCTGCTAATGCCTTTTCAGCTGTTTTCAAGAATTCATTATGAGCTTTGAGTAACGATAAGCTTGCTCCCAGGAAATTCCGACCGTTATCAGAGAACATAGTTTTCGGTAATCCTCTACGTCCACTAAATCTATCAAAGCATGCTAGAAACGCTTCTGTGGAAAGATCGGAACAAACTTCCAAATGAACTGCTCTCGTGGAGAAGCATACAAATACCGCTGCGTAACCTTTGAAGTATTTGGCATTCCGTAAGTTCGAAGATTTTAAATTGAATGGTCCCGCAAAGTCCACTCCGGTGTAAGTAAATGGCAAAGAGAAGTTTACTCTTTCATTGGGAAGTTCGGCCATAATCTGTTGTTGGACCTTATGTTTGTAGATTACACAGATCTTGCAATTTCGAACACATTTTCGAACTAAGTTTTTAAGGCGGGGAATGTAGAACCCTTGTCTGATAGCTCTTAGCATGATATGGTGCTCCGCATGAAGTAGAATCTTATGTGTCCAATCGACGAAAAGTATGGCGAAATGAGATCTATCAGGAATTATTATGGGATGGCGTTCATCATAGCTGAGGCCTGAGTTGCTCAGCCTGCCTCCAACTCGTAATAAACCATTTTTGTCGAGGAACAGATTTAAAGAGATTAGTCTACTTTTCTTGTTGATGCTTTGTTTGCTTTGAACACATTCGTATTCTTGGGGAAAATGTCTTAACTGGGTCAGGGTAATAAGGCGATTTTTGCTAAAATGTATTTCTCCTGCTGTGAGAAACTTCTCGGGTGGAGGCTTATGTTTTCGAAGGGCATGATAAAATCGAAAACAATAGCTGATAACTCGCAGGGCTCGCGGAAAAGTATTCTAAAATATCGTCGCACTCTTTCTTTTTATCAGAAGTCGAGAACTCTTTAGAAGGGTGATTTGAAATAACCTTTGTGTGATGCGCGGCTATTTTCTTTGTTTCCAAGTCAGTAGGGTGAAAGACTCGTGACTCTGGCCAGAGTTGAACAGGCTGTATTAGCCATGGAGGCACATGCCACCACGACCGGGACTCTTTTAGTTCCAACGGTGTACAACCACGGGTACCAAAATCAGCAGGATTGTCTTCTGTTTTAACATGCTTCCAAGAATTGCAGCTGACCAAGTTAAGAATCTTTGTTACGCGATTCGCTACAAATGTCTTAAGGGTCTGTGGGGGCTTTTGTAGCCACCCAAGGACTAT
Source organism: Sarcophaga peregrina (assembly GCA_014635995.1). Lineage (NCBI taxonomy): Eukaryota > Metazoa > Arthropoda > Insecta > Diptera > Sarcophagidae > Sarcophaga > Sarcophaga peregrina. Next base: position 89,413,234 of record CM025789.1, read on the forward strand.
GGATGAGTCCGTCCACATATGGAGTTCATATTGAAACTTTGCATCCTTTAGTAACATTTTTACTAACTTTGTGAGTAAAACAGCCCCATATAATTCCAGCTTGGGTACTGTCGTCTTTTTGATAGAAGCTACCTTAGTCTTTGCTACAAGCAAATTGCATCGTATTTCGCCTCTTAAATCAATAGTTCGCAGATAGACTGCACCGCAATATGCTTTTTCTGAAGAATCGCAGAAAGCATGGATTTTTATTTGGTAGTCAGGGGAAAATTGCACCCATCTTGGAATCTTCAGTGACGAAACTTCTGGTAAGGTTTTAAGGAAAGAATTGAATTTAACAGTAATTTGCGGCGAGACCCTTTCGTCCCAATCGGTTTTCTGCTCCCACAACTTCTGCATCAATATCTTGGCATTAACAACGATTGGTCCTATCCAACCTAGGGGGTCAAATAACCTTGCAATAACTGATAAAATATGTCGTTTGGTAGGATTAAATGCTGTTGGGATCGGCTCTACAACATAGTAAAAGTAGTCTGACTTCGCGTTCCAACGTATGCCTAAAGTTTTAGTTACACTCGAATCATGGAACTTTAAAAAATCTTCGTCCAGAAGATCCTCCCGGGCCAAGTTTTCCAGTAAAAATTTGTCATTGGCTGTTATTTTTTTCATGGGAAAGCCTGCTGATTTTAAAGCTTGTATAAGTTGGTTCTGTCTCAAACTTGCCTCTTCAAGAGTATGTCCTCCAGACAAAATGTCGTCCACATAGGATTCGCTCTTTAAAATTGCAGATGCTTCCGGTTACAGTCTTCACTTAATTGCTGTAAAGTACGTATTGCTAGAAATGGTGAGCAATTCACACCAAACCTGACTGTTTTCATTTGGAATGATTTTATGGAATTACTCGTCTCCTCGCGGAATAATATTTGCTGATATGGGCGATCAGCTTCATGTACTAAAATTTGTCGAAACATTTTTTCGATGTCACCAGTGAAGACATACTTATAATACCGGCAACTAAGCACAATGTGTATTAAATCTGACTGTAGAGGTGGTCCTTGGTATAGAACGTCATTTAATGAGTACCCACTGCTTGTCTTCTTCGATGCATTGAACACCACTATCACCTTTGTAGATTTGCTTTCTGGTCGAATAACCGCATGATGTGGAAGAAAAAATGAAGTTTGCTTTTCAGCGTGCGTTTCGTGATGAAGAGCTGGTTCCATATGATCCAAGTCAATGTATTCTTGGAGAACCTCTATATATGCATTTTTCAATTCAGGAGTTTTATTCAGGGTTTTTTCCATACGATAGTATTGACCCATGGCACTATTCCGTGAGGGACCCAAATAGATATCAGATGGGTAATCTTCTTTAAACGGTAACCTTACAACATATCGACCATCGGGACGCCTAATGGTGGTGGTGGCTTTGTAAAAATTTTCACAATATAAATCTTCTTCTGTTCCTGGCTGTTCTATTTCTACCTCCTCCAGTTCCCAGAACCTTTTCATTTGCTCGTGGAGAAGAAAATCGTCTGTGGTAGAAACTGTGGTTGAAAAGGTTTTGATTTTATTGGTACTATCTGGGCCTGATAAGCACCACCCAAAGTATGACTCTTTTGCTTCAATATTACCTGATATATTTTCTAGCACGCCTGGTAAGTTAATACATGGTAAATAATCGCTTCCTATAATCATATCGATGGCAGCAGGTTGGTAAAAATGTAGGTCAGTTAAATCTAGATTTTGAATTAAATTGAAATTTTCTACTCTAACAGTCTTAGAAGGTAAAAGATTGGCGATTTTAGGTGACACAATTGCTAACATTTTTAATTTGAAATTTGAGACTCTTAATTTTACCGTTACTATACATTTTCCTTTTGAACTACCAATGACCGTTCCACCAAACCCAGAAATTTGACTATGATGTTTCTCAATTGGTAAAGCCAGCTTTTGTTGAATACGTGAGGTAATGAAGCTTTTTTCGGCGCCCGTATCTAACAAAGCTCGTATAGTATACAATTCTCCGGAAGTTTCAAAGTGAATTAGCGCTGTTGGTCACAATGTAGTTCCGTCACGATAAGTTTTTATACTGCTCTCAATTTCCTCATTGGGTCTTGATATATTTTCAACTTGTGTATTAAAAGTGTAATTTTCCGTTTGAGCAGCTGAAGCTGAATTTTTCTCGTTATTTTGAAAATTAAATTTTGACTGAATTTTCGATGAATTTGCTGATTTGTCGTTTTCAAGATTTCCATTATGTAACATTGTATGATGCCTTTTATGGCATATAGAACACGAATTAGTACTGGTGCATTTATGTTTAAAATGAGTAGGCGATAAACAATTTACACAATGTTTATTTGCGAACACGAATTTAATACGTTCATTAGGTTGCATAGTCTTAAAGTATTTACAAACTCTTAATGGATGATTTTGATTGCATTTCTTGCAGCTGTAGTATTGTTCATCCTGCGTATGAAACGATTGAACTCTTTCTTTTTGTGCTGGTTTTCTTCTGTCCGACACAGTTTCTAGAATTTCTATTCGTTCACTGAGGAATCCATTTAATTGCGTCCATGTAGGTAGTTCTCCCTGGGTTTTCAATGTAACTTCCCATTCCTTCATAGTTTCATCTGAAAGTTTTGAAACCACTACATGAATTAAGAATGGATCGTGATCATGCAACTCTAGTTTATAATTCCTTAAAATTGCCAGGCAATCATCTACCGTATTTTGAAGATATCTGAGTGACTTCACCGATTCGTTCGGAGCTGGGACTACCGCGTGAATCTTCTTGACTTGATCCTGCACTAAGAGTCTTTTGTTTTCGTACCTGGTTTTCAATTTTTCCCAGGCTAAATTAAAATTATCATCTGCCAAGTCAAAGTCTTTTATGGCTTGGTAGGCCTCGCCCCTCACTTTACTCCTCAGGTAATACAATTTTTGCGTTGGAGCTAAAAAATTATCTTTTCCTATAATGGCCTGAAACATGCCACTTGGAGTAGCCACCCTCGAATGTTTGAATTTCGCACGCGGGCAACTTTAATGAATGTCTCGTATTTAATGGCGGACTTATGTTCAATACAGTCGGTTGCATTTTCTCTAAAATAACTGTTTTGATGATCTGATATTTGTTGCAAGCTTCCTCATAGCGTAACACTACCTCTTTTTTTGCGTCTTCTCCGTCAGTATCATCCAGTATATATTCATCGTATGATTCTAGGAATTTTAAACATCTTCTCTCTAATTCTTGTTTTTTTACATCGAGGAATATTGTGGAGCAATCTGATGGGCACGTTTCGTTAAATTTCTCGCAAAAATTAAATAATTGATTGATATCATAGTTGAATCTTCTCTGTGACACTGCCATTTTTTAGTGTTCTCTAAGGATCAAATATTGATGTGAGATTAATTTCCTGAAGACTTTTTGTTTTTTAAATTTTACCGATTTTTATTTATTGGTTAATTATTATTTTTAAGTTATTACCAAATTTTTAGCGAATTTAAATTTGTTTTATAATGACCTTTAAATATTGTGGTAGGGAACCTCTGACATCAAATAAAAAGTTCTTCACATATACACTTGTAGTTGGTTGTTGTTTTTTCTTTTCCGTATTTTTATTTCGTTTGCACAATTTATTCAATACCTTTTTCCAATATTTTATTATTATTTCAATACCATTTTCCTTATTGTGTTTAATTTTTGTTTCTTTTAATTACTAAATTTTTTGTATTTTGCTTTAATTGTAATTAATTGTAATAACAATAATAATATTTTTTTCTTTTAATTTTTAATTTGCTTTAGCATCACTAGCGTTTAACTAAGCTCATTTAATGTTTGCTTTGTTCGCTCTCCTTTCTTTTTAATGTTAAGCGTTGGTATATGGAATCGAAACATTCGTTGTTGCGTGATGATCTATTAATCTATTTAGTTGATCTGTTTTCAATGTTACGACCTTGAGTATTTTTTCTTTTTTTTTCTGTTTTTCTTTTGGATAATAGTAGGAAACTTTAGCGAGTATTTTTAGTGATGGTAAAATATGTTCTACTTTCTGTAGTGGTGTATTTTTACCATGTATATATTTATATTAAACGGTTTTAGGTTATTTTCTGCCTTTATGAATATTTAATTTTCAAAAACCGCTTATAGATTTACCGAAATTTTATTTTGTATGCAAAAAAATTGTCGCACAAAATATCTGACAAGCACAGTACATACCTTATTTTTCCCAGCATTTACATCACTTGCCTTGTAATACACTTTGCCTTGTGGACCCTTTAGATACTGTCTTGTAGTCAGAATTGTATGCCCAATGAGACCAGTCACTGTTGGATTTTTTACTGGCACGGGATGCACAGCGCAGTACCTTGCTGTTCACCTTTTCCTTCATTTTTTTCTGCCGTAAGTAAAAAGGCTTTTATCTGTCAGCCAAGTAACCCTTGCTGTTTTTCACTTGAAGTTGCCGTCGGTTGAGATAACTTATTGTTAATAAAAAGTTAGTAGGCTCCAAAGCTCTGAGCCACTGGATCTTCCTGTCCTAGCCTATTCTAGGACTTCTTCGAAGGACCACTTGTTACTTTGAGGTACCCCCTCGTCCTAACAAATAACTTTATGGTAGAATAAGGAAAGTCAAAAGGAGTAAATTTCAAAGCTCCTTGCTTTATTCACTTCAAAACTTAAACTAAACATATTAAATCAATATATGTGCATATTTACTTGTATATAAAAATTCAAATTAATCATTTACATATATAAAGAATAGGAAACTGTTAATTCAGCAAAATATATGAAATATCGTTCCATTAAAGGAGAAAAAAAGGGTTTTAAATTATGGTTGATAATTAAATGAAAATAAGAGTAAAAATTATATACTAAGAAAAATAGTAAAAACAAGAGATAAAAAAAAGAGATTTGTTGAACACAGTTCAACAATCTTGTTGGTAGATATAAGATCCTTCAAGTCCCATTTTATTAGCACTATCTTCCAAATTGTCTTATAAAATAACCAACTATTTATGCCGATCCATTATTCCATCTATAAACATCAAATTTCCCACTCCGTTTGCAGATATACATCCCCAGACCACTACAGTCCCACCACCGTATTTTACTGTAGCTACATGTTGATTGGATTCAGCTCTGTATTTAGTTTTCTCCAAATTTTTTCACGCCCATCCGATCCGTGGATGTTAAATTTACTATCGTCTAAAAAAATTACAGTATTCCAAATCAAATATCAAGTTCGAAAACACGAAGTAACAACAAAAGAAACTCCTTAAAGTGTCCTGCGGGAAGAATGGGACAAAGTTGACCAAAATGTGATTTAAAATTGGTGAAATCGATGCCATCGAGAATGTGTGCAATAATAAAATCAAAGGGTTACCCAAATAAATATTAATAAGTTAACATTTATACTAGAGGTGTACGCAAGACATATAAAATTGCTCACTATTGGATTTTTCTCAAGACCGAATATTGATTGTAGCTGCAAATATAAATAAGTGTAAAGCAAAGATAGTGTACAAAAAAACAACTGTGCTCGTAAAACATTGTACAACTGTATAAGAGAGTGTTGTATGAAGCGTGCAACAAAAATATTGTACTCTTCATTGAGTCACAACATGCAATCCTTTTTTTGCTCTCGGCAACCGAACATCTTCGTCGACGTCAGTAACTTTTTTAAACTATTTATTTCTGGGGAAAAACCATTTTTACATTATTACTTTTTTACACTACTGATATTCCTATGGCAATACTGAAAATGTAGCTTCAGTAGTAAAATATGCTCTTACAACACAAAACATAGTTCCGTTACTTCACAGGCAAACGAGTGCTGTTGTATACATTGAATAAATGAGAAATACACATTTCAGTGCACTCGTAAAATAAAGAACAACAGAAAAAAGTACACTACAGTATTGCATTCGGTGAAGGGTAAGCTAGCAGAATGTCTTGTGCATACCTCTTGTAAATACATACATACTGTTTAATGATTAAACATAAATTAAGGGAACACCCTGTAAAATAGTAGCGGTTCTTTTTCTATATATTTATGCTCTCTTTACTTTTGCTTTTTTCTACATTCTTTGTTCATTACTGCTTAGCATTAAGATTTCTTTGAACATAAAATCACTCTAGTTTCGTCAATCAAACAAGCAACAAGTGTGGTCACAATTTTTACAAAACATAAAACACATAAGAACTCAATATAAACAAAATAAACAAAAACAATTCCTTACACAAAATTTAATATAACAAAATTAAAGTGAACAATTTAAAGACAAAACAAATTTGTAATTAAAACAACACATAAAACAAAGACACAAATTAAATTTAAGTAAAAACATATAACAAAGACATAAATTGAATTAAAACAAAAAAAGAACAAAAACCATAAAATAAAAACACAAATTGAATATTAACAAAAGCAAAAGTATTTCTGTTTTTATAAAACAAAAATTTTAGAACAAAAACGAACCAGTGCAACAACAAGCATTAAACATTTTTTGGTCACTTCGAACCGTATATAGTGGATAAAGTGCAGTGTAATTTACAATAACAAAAAGTTCCTTAAAAAATTAAAAAATATTAAAATCACAAAATACATAACATACAAACAGTTAAACTTTTTGAGAAAAAAAAAAAAAATAGAATACAGGCAGTGTGGAAAGAAACAAAAAAAAGAGACCCAACAACACAACAACAGACACAAACAATAAGAAAAGACCCAGAAAGAAAAGTAACAGTTCCAGTTAAGACACAACAACAATAAGTAAGTGAAGTAGTTCTTTTTTAAAAAATATTTTTTTGCCGTGGTTAAAAAAGAAATACAAAAAAGTGAGCAGAACAAAAAAGGGTTACCACCCATACTACTTTTTATTATTTTCCGGGGTAACAAAATAACTCCTTATTAATAATTATTCTTGAAAATTATAATTTTGACAATTCTTGTTGTGAAATCGCTAGACTCAATTTAATCCTTAATTTTTGAAAATTTAACTCATAACAATGGCACTTGACAAATTTGTGAATTGGACAAATGACCTTTTGGATTTTGAAGTAGAGTATACACAAAGTGCGGCCGAAAACAACATTCACTCTTTAGAGGTACTTCGGGTCAAACTTGATTCTTTATGGTCACAAGTCAAAAGGACATATGAAGAGTGTCCGGACATGAAGGATGATTCCAAAGAAAAGCCCATCGATAGAAATAAGCTACGTGATCGTTACAAAAGGGTTCTTTCTGCCTACAAAACGTGTTTAGGGTCAATTAATGCGGAAATTCAAGTCCTATCGAATACAAGGAAAGAAGAGCGGATTTCTGCTGTTGAAAATCAACTACACGAAAATCAGGACATTTCACACGGACACATTTTACGGAGATTTCGTGACATTACTTTCCGCGATCTTTTTACAGCATTGTACATAAATAATTCTAGACTTAGCAAAATAGAAAAACTTTTTCATTTAATACAAAAAACTGGGGGAGATGTTAGGAAAATAGTTTCAAATGCCCCATTGACCAATAAAGGTTTCGTTATAGCCTGGAAAAATCTTGTAGCCCAATACGAAAATAATCGGATCCAGGTAAATGAACAATAAAAATTTTATTTGACCTTCCGAACGTAGCTGAAGACTCAGGATCATCAATTCATAAACTTCAGCGAACAGTCAATGGATGTATTCAGGCGTTAAATGCATTAGAGGTAGACACCGCCACATAGGACCAATTTCTAGTATACCTTTGCTCTACAAAACTCCCTCGGACTCTTCTAAAGGAATTTGAAAATTCACTCAAACACATTACAAAAGTTCCAACATGGGAACAATTCAATACTTTCTTGACACACAATTCAAAAACTCTAGAATCCATAGAAGCCATTAATTTAAAATCTAGGCCAAAAAGAGTTCACAGACCCAAAATTTAACTGGGTCGAAAAATATAAAAAATTTGACAACAAATAGGGCACAGAAAAATGACTCAAATTACAAATGCCAATATTGTAAGGAGTCTCACCAATTGTGGTCTTGCCCCAAATTCTTAGAGAAGAACGTCAACGACAAAATTCACATTGTAAAGGTCACAAATTCATGTTACAATTGCCTCTCTATTGATCACAGTGTTTAGGACTGTAAAAGTAAATTTAGTTGTAGATTATGTAAACAAAAACACAACACTTTGTTACATAAGGGATCAGAAACCCAAAACTTAGTTCAGAATTGTGACGCGACCCAATCTAGCAGGAGCATCGCGGCTCAAAACAAGAATATACAGTCCACATCAGCATCAAGCTTTTCTATACCACATATGACATCCTTGACACTGCAAGAGAGCAAACATCTCAATCAATCTCTCAATGAGAAAGAGACCTTTAGTGCAATTGTACTGATTGAAACTAGAGGCGAAAAATACCAGGCGAGAGCAATCATTGACCCTGGCTCACAATTAACTTTTATGTTAGAAAAGTTGAGAAATTGACTAAATTTACCCACCAAGAGAAATTTAGTTCATGTTACAGGGTTGAGTCAAACAGTTTCAGAGACTTCAACCAAATCATGTTTATTCAATCTTTGTTCCAAGGTGGATTCACAATTTAAATTAGAAGTCTGGGCACCAGTCTTGAAGACGCTTCCATCTAATTTACCACCACAGACTTTAGATTTGCAACATTTCAATGAGACTGCTAAACTAGAACTTGCAGATCCTCAATTCAATCAAAGCAGACCCATCGACTTGCTTATAGGCCTCGACTTAGACCACTCAATATATTGCATGGACACACCGATGCGGTCTATTGGATCCCTTTTGGCACAAAAGATAGTATTTGGCTGGATTGTGGGGGACCAATTTCAACAACGGCACAACCTAGTACATCAGTGTCGTTACTCAACACTACGTTCCTTGACCGAATCCTCGCACGCTTTTGGGAGGTGGAGGAGACCCCAAAACGGGTTTTGAGGTCAGATTAGGATACATTTTGCGAAAACAATTTCATCTCGACAACACGAAGAAACGACAAAGGAAGATATATAGTTACCCTACCCTTCAAAAATACGTAGAACTAGGAACTTCAAGGAACATTGCGATGGCACAGTTCTTAAGAATGGAACGCATGCTTAGCCAGAAGCCCGAAATCAAAAAACAATACGACCAAGTAATTGTTGAGTACATCGAGTTAGGACATATGAGGAAAATTTCTCCCTTGGAAATTCACACGAACCCAAATTAATAATACCTGCCGCATCATGCAGTAATTAAACCCGAACGGTTGACAACGAAACTTAGAGTAGTTTTCAACGCCTCGAGTCCGTCTTCGAACAAGAAGAGTTTGAATGACATATTATATCCAGGACCAATACTTCAACAGGACCTAGTACATCTGATACTGAAGTGGAGATTCTTCCGTTTTGTGTACAACGCAGACATCACAAAAATGTATCGAGAGATACTCATTGATCCGACTCAAACCAAATATCAAAGGATATTATTTCGGCAAACAGAAAAGGATCCTAGTGAGGATTACGAACTACTGACAGTGACTTTTGGTGTCAACTGTGCCCCGTTTCTGGCCATTAGAACACTACTTCAACAAGCAGAAGATGTAAAATCAACACACCCTCTCGCATCAAAAACTCTACAACAACACATGTATGTGGATGATGTTTTAGCAGGTGGTCACACATTAATCGACGCCATCAAATCAAGAAAAGAACTTACAACAGTTTTAAAATCCGATGGATTTGATCTGGTGAAATGGGCATCAAATGACCCACGAGTCATACAAGACTTACCAAATCAGACTCTACTGCCTCTCGATTGGTTAAACTTATCAGAAACACTGGAACTAAAACTCTTGGAATCAAATGGAACATTTCGTCAGACTCATTTACATTCACAGCAACAGATGTCAAAATAAAAGAAACTATACCAAAAGAGAAGTTTTATCTACAATTGCCAAATTCTTTGACCCTTGTGGATGGATAGCCCCAATAATAGTTGAAGCAAAATTGATTATGCAACAGATTCGGTTGGATAAAGTCGACTGGTATGACATACTAAAACCCTTGACTTGTCTACAGTGGCAAAAATTCATAAAAAACTGCCCAACAATAAATATATTGAAAATTCCCCGTTGGATCCAATTTAGTCCGAATTGTAATGTGGAAATTCACGGTTTCAGTGACGCATCAGAAAAAGCCTATTCAGCGGCTCTTTATGTTCGAATACAATCAGAAAATTCAGTATTCACATTTATTCTGGCTTCAAAGACCCGTGTAGCCCCCATTAAGCAAATATCTTTGCCCCGCCTAGAACTGTGTGGATCCGTATTATTGGCGAACCTTGCTTGTGGAATTATACCAAATCTTCAACTTCAAAATATCAAGACATATTATTGGACAGATTCAACAATCGTGCTGTCCTGGTTAAAGAAACCCCCTTACTCATGGAACACTTTCGTTGGAAATCGTGTTTCTGAAATCCTAGATAAAGTTGGAAATCTAAATTGGCAACACATCGATTCAAATGATAACCCAGCAGATATAGCCAGCCGAGGATGTTCTCCACAAGAACTGGAAAATCGCAACCTATGGTGGTTTGGACCCTCCTGGTTAAAATTACCTAAAAATCAATGGCTCATACCTACGCAAACAGGTGACACAAACTTAGAAGCTAAAATGGTTAAAGCATTTACAACCATAACACGCGAAGACCCATTGCATCGATTTTCAGACCTATCACGCGCTTTTCAACTGCTTGCGTATGTCATACGATTATGGAGAAATACTGGAAGCAACAGATCCCATCTTCGCGTATCTTCAGCAGAAATCACACGAGAAGAGATAGATTTCGTCATACATCGACTCATCATATGGACTCAACAAAATCATTTTCCAGATGAGTACAAACATTTGAAATTTAAGCAGAAAATATCACCAACCAGCAGACTTTTGACCTTAAATCCCTTCATGGATCGCCACGGCATTATTAGACCCAATGGACGACTCGCTCAATCACCCGCATTAACTTACAATGAGCGTTACCTAATATTACTACCTCATAACTCAAGGTTATCACAACTCCTAGTGGAATTTACACACAAAATTACCCTTCATGGAAAAAACCAACTAATGCTTCGAGTCCTACGCACAGAATATTGGATATTCAGATTAAAACCCTTGGTCAAAAGCATAATTCACAATTGTAAAACGTGTGTTTTGTACAAAAAAACAGACGCAAAATCAAATCATGGCTTCATTGCCCCCAGAACGTACAACATTATCAAGACCTTTTGCTACAACTGGATTAGACTACGCAGGACCTTTTGACATCAAAAATTTCACAGGCAGAGCGTGTCTTATTACAAAAGGATATATTTGCATATTTGTATGCTTCGCCACAAAAGCTGTACATCTTGAAGCAGCTAGTGATTTGTCGACCCAATCGTTCTTAGCAGCATTTTCCCGCTTCATAGGAAGAAGTGGCTGTCCCGCACTCATTTATTCAGATAATGGGAAAAATTTCGTCGGAGCCGCAGAACTACTCAGAAAGGAACGTCTAGAATTCATACAAACTCTTCGAAATCAAGTGACCCATCATTTTAGTCATCAAAATCTTAATTGGAAATTTATTCCCCCAGGAGCCCCACACATGGGCGGCCTTTGGGAAGCAGGTGTAAAATCATTAAAAACACACCTAAAAAAGATGACACCGAACTTGAAATTCACTTTTGAAGAGCTCTCTACAATTCTTACTCACATAGAATCGTGCCTAAATTCTAGATCCTTAAGTCCTGCTAGCGATGACCCAAATGATCTTAATCCATTGACCCCTGGACACTTCCTTATTGGTAGTACATTATTGACCCCAGCTGAACCAGATGTAAGCAGTGAAAATCTAATTCACGTTAACCGCTGGAAACGGCTGAAGGTCATCTACCACTCATTTTGCCAAAGATGGAAGTCCGAATATTTGGTTGAACTTCAACGCAGGTACAAATGGAAGATTCAGAGGGACAACGTTAAAGTCAACGATCTGGAAGTTATCAAAAACAACAACTTGCCACCCAATGAATGGCAAATGGGTCGAATCATCAAAACATATCTAGGACTTGACCAAAACTGTATAGTCGTAGACATCAAAACCAAAAATGGAGTCATCACCAGGCCAATTACAAAAATTGTGGTTTTTTTTGCAAATTAGTATAATTCTTAATCATGTACATACACTAATATTGTTCCATTTGTATACTTACAGGTATGGCATCCCAACAACAACAATCTCAACGCCCTAAACATTGGCAATTTTCTGTCAACAACTTCACAATGTACCAATTAATGATGTTTTGCAACTTGCCGACCCTCAACCTACAAACAGGACACATTTAAAACCTGTAGTAAACTTCACCAAGTCATGGGGGCCGGAATGTTTAATGATTAAACATAAATTAAGGGAACACCCTGTAAAATAGTAGCGGTTCTTTTTCTATATATTTATGCTCTCTTTACTTTTGCTTTTTTCTATATTCTTTGTTCATTACTGCTTAGCATTAAGATTTCTTTGAACATAAAATCACTCTAGTTTCGTCAATCAAACAAGCAACAAGTGTGGTCACAATTTTTACAAAACATAAAACACATATAACAAAATTAAAGTGAACAATTTAAAGACAAAACAAATTTGTAATTAAAACGACACATAAAACAAAGACACAAATTAAATTTAAGTAAAAACATATAACAAAGACAAAAATTGAATTAAAACAAAAAAAGAACAAAAACCATAAAATAAAAACACAAATTGAATATTATCAAAATCAAAAGTATTTCTTTTTTTTATAAAACAAAAATTTTAGAACAAAAACGAACCAGTGCAACAACAAACATTAAACACATACATATGTATTTATGTTGTCTGATGGTTGCAAGTTGTAGGTCGTTAGTAAATTAAATATTTTTTATTGAAAAGTCTATTTTTTCAGCTAACATTATGAATCTCGGAACCAATTAAGTGAAAATCAATACAAATGTGTGGAAGATCTTGCTTCGTTTCGGTTTGCGTCGCGTTTCTTCAGGCCCTATTAGCGACGCATTTTATTATTTTATTTCTTTTACCCCTTATTTTCGTTTATTCATCAATCTTATAAACAGCACTTTATTTTTGTTGCTATATTCTTTTACTTATTCATTGATCACGTGGACAGTGCGCTGTTTTGTTTTTGGAGCCTTTATTTATGCTTGATGAAGTATATTATGTGGTTTTTTGAGCTTTTGTTTATTATTTTAACAACACAATTTCCACCTTCGTAACAATACATACAATTATGTAAACATTAAAGTTATATAGTATGTGTATTTTAGAGGAGTGCACAACACATTCCGCGAACTTACCCTTTACCGAATTCAATACTGTAGTATACGCTTTTCTGTTGCCTTTGATTTTACGAGTGCACTGAAATGTGTATTTCTCTTTTATTCAATGTATACAACAGCACTCGTTTGCCTGTGAAGTAATGGAACTATGCTTTGTGTTTAAAGAGCATATTTTACTACTGAAGCTACATTTTTAGTATTGCCATATGAATATCAGTAGTGTAAAAAAGTAGTAGTGTAGTTTCTCCCCAGCAGCGTTGCCAGAATGATGATTTTATCATATTTTTGCTGATTTTTCAACCAAAATATGATTTGAGGATTTTTTTCTGATTATGATTATGATTTTTAATTTATAAAAATTATGATTTTTATATTTGAAGTGAGTAAAATTTTCGATGTAATTGTACTACATAGTGAAGTTAATCAACTTATTTTTGGTTGCTTTTATTTATTTTACAATTATTGCCCTGTAACAAACACATGTATGCATGTGCATAAAAATGCATCATTGTTTTGGAAATAAAGACCTTAAAGAGCATCTCTGTCTATCTGTTATATTCGTGGGAAGTACAAATTAAAAATGTGAAACCCTGTGTAGGTAGTTCTCGACTTAAGATTCGACTATTCGGACTTACCACCATTTTTTCCCAATTTTATTCGTAAAAAATACTTAGAGAAGACAAATATGTAGTTGATGGGAATCCCTAAGATATAAATTTTATAATATAAATAAATATAAGTATAAATTGGGTAGTTTCATTTCTCAGGACCCTCAAAATTAGTAGTACATTTTGTAATTTTATTTTAAAATTTTTTTGTATGAAATTTGACTTACGACTGAACCCCTGGATCCTATCTTCGTAAGTTCGTAAATCGGGGAATACCTGTATTGTAGTAATAGTTCTTAATAATTTTTTTTTAAGTACATGTACTTTTTAATTTGAATTTAATTTTTTTAAACTTTCTTATATATCAATACATACAGTTAATGTTCTAATGAAATCAGTTGTGGGTTTTTCTAAGTTTTCTATTTGCTGGTTGGTGAATGTGTGATTATTCACCACATAAACATAAGTACATGTTTCTTCATAAATGCTTTAAACAATAATAATTTAAGTACATATGTTAACATTTTTATTTCAATAATAATTTTTAAATAAAATTTTGTACATATTAAAAAATGATGATTTTTTCCATAAAATATGAGTTCATTTATCTGATTTTCTTCTCACAGCTTCTAGCAACGCTGTTCCCCAGAAATAAAAAGTTTAAAAAAGTTACTGGCAATGCTGACGTCGACGAAGATGTTCGGTTGCCGGGGGTAAAAAAAATGCATGTTGTGACTCTATGAAGAATACAATATTTTTGTAGTGCTCTTCACACAACTCTCTTTTATACTGTTGTTCAAAGGTTTACGAGTGCTGTTGTTTTTTTTCTACACTATCATTGCTTCACACTTATTTATATTTGCAGCTACAATCAATATTCGGTCTTGAGAAAAATGCAATAGTGTGCAATTTTATATGGCTTGGGCACACCTCTAGTATATTCATATATATACAGTTGTGTTCAAAATAATAGGAGTCCTTGCATTTAAAAGTGAAGTTTAAAATTAAGAAAAATAAAAAAGTAAATACCAAATTTTTTTGACTTAAAATTTATTTCTTATTCATATTCTAACCTTTTACTATTCAATTAAAACTACAAAAACAAAAAATATTTCATGTAAATAAAGTTTACTCTCAAAATTAATTGTTCAAAATAATAGGATTGTTGGCACATAACCTAATAATTTTTAAACAAAAGGCACAAAAGTTTGAATCACCTTTGTTTTTAATCACTTCAGTACATCAACGAGGCATTGAGTCAATAAGTTCTTGGCATCTGTTTAAAGGAATTTGATGCCACACATCCGCGGATTGTGAGCCATAGTTCTTCTGCATTTGAAGGTTGTTTCTCAGCACAATACTTTTTAGCATCCCCCATAAATGTTCTATGGGATTAAGATCAGGAGACTGAGCTGGCAACGCTATAACTTTTACCCCATTAACCCGAAACCACTCATTTGGAAATTTACTGGTGGGTTTCGTGTCATTATCTTGTTGGAATACCCATTTTAGAGGCATAGAATATGGTAACATCACTTCTCTCAAAGTGCCGACATAGACATTCCTATCCATTATGTCTCTATTGGGATGTATTAGGCCTACACCATTATATGAAAACCTGCCCCATATCATTAGTTTTGCACCCCAGTATGTCCCCAGTATGTCTCTCCATTTTGGTTCGGGATATTTGATATGTTCTTGGGCAAACTTGCTGCTACCTGTTTTTTTAGCCAGCAAAGATGTCTTTGGTGGACTTCTTGTGAATAAATTGTTGCCTATCAGACGCCTACGAATAGTAGGGCCACGTACGGCAAGATTCAGATCCTTTTGATTTTTATTGAAGACGTCGAAGGATTTATTTTATTGTATCGCACAATTCGGCGGTCATCGACAGTTGATGTTTTGCCCTTGCGCCCACGCGTTTCTGTTTTTTTTACATTTTAATGCATTTGTGATCATTTGATCGAAGTAACATACATACATACATAATTGGCCATTACAACCCTTCTGTCAGGATTACGACCTAGCTTCTCACACCACTTATGTTGTGTGCGTTAATTTTATACATGAGTGGCGGGACCTACAGTTTAAAGTCGACTCCGAACGACAGATTTTGAGAAGCTTTTCATGGCAATTTTTACTCTCAGAGTCTTTGCCAGAAATCTGCTGAGAGGAAGTCGCCGAAAAAATATTTTTCGTTTTGATGTCTGACTTGGGATTCGAACGCGGGCCTATTGTCTAATAAGCCAACACACTACTCACTAGACTACGGCGACTTCAATATATTTAAAGGGCCTTACATATATTTAAAGAGAAGATACAGGAGAAGTACAGTGGCTATTACGGCGGTTTTACTGGAAGCGTGAAGCTCCATAGAACTTGTGGTACGCTACAATGTGGCAAAATCAATTCCAAAACGTTTACAGGTCGTTCTTGAGAACAAAGGATATGTCACAAAGTATTAATTGTCGTCTTTTGTCATTTTTAATTTAATTTCCTTTTTCGTTATAAAATTCCCGTTATAATGAAAAATGTTGTAAATTTTTTTATTAATCTGAAAGTCTGGAATATAGAGTGTAGATATAAGCAAAACAAAATATATATATTTAATACAATCTTTTTAAGTTTAAAGCCCATACATATCAGACAAATGCTTGTCCGATTATGCGATGGAGCCACTGTATATAGGTGTTTATTTTTGCAACCTGGTATTAGAAATTACAGTAAATTTACAAAACAATCAGTGTTTACAAATTGACTGATAGAAATTAGCGACTAAAGAAAAAGGTAGAACAAAAAGTAAAATTACACATAGGCTACACACACAATCAAAAATTACACACAAGGTGGCAACACTGCCCTATAGTTTTTATATTTGTAGCTTTTGTTTATCGTTAATTTTAAACGATATTAGATCGTTTCGTTAATCGTAACAATATATTAAAATGCACATTCTTTATATTTTATTTTCTTCGGTAACAGCCTATATAAACCATCAACTTCACCAAAAAAAAAAAAAAAAAAAAATTAATTTTAGTTCCGAATTTAAAAAAGAGACGTTTTATTCATTCCTAAATGAAAGGGATAAGAAAGGGAATTGAGAATTTATAGAAAAATGTTGTCAGCTGAAAAAAGGGGTTTATACTAAATTTTGATATTAAAAAATTTAGTTAACTAATCGTTAAGTAAGTGGTTTAAATAAGCTGTGAATATTTGTGTCCCTATCGTCATATATGTTTGCTTTTTAGCTTCTAAAATTTTTTGTGTGAATTTAAAACAGAATAAAACTTTTTTATTTTACAATATGACCTTTTATTAAATTTTTTAAATATCTCGCTTCGTTTCCAAATTATGTACATATTTGAACTTAATTCTTTCAAAGGTGCTGGTTAAGATAAGATATGATATATACATATGGACGTACCTAGAAACATTTTTTGTCTTTTGTAATCATGTAAATTAACATACAGTTATTATACTAATAATTCAATTTCAGTTAACTACATATTACAATAAAATTAAAGTTGGAAAAAGTGCTCCAATTAAACGCAATTAATAAGAAAAACTGCGAACCAACAGTTCAAACTATATTTCTGATAAACTCCTAGGAAGCAACAGTCCTGGGTGTTTATATGAAAGTATTGATATTCTATTATCGTATTTTATACTACTACTCACAAAAATAATGTTCATTTGCGATGTACTCATGTAAATTATTAACAAGTTTCAAGTTTTACCTGGTTCTGTACTACAAGTAATGATTTATTATAACATTATTATTTTTCTTTAGAGCATTATGCGTATGTACAGTATATATGCTTAAACTGTAAATGAATTTTTGTATATTTGTAATCATATTGTGAACTAATTGACCGACGCACCTTATTATACAGATTGTATTCCTCGACATTATGACAATTCGGAAATTTTCCTGCCATTCCCGATATAACAATCTCATCGCCATCTGTTTCCGGGAATACACGCGAAAACTTTTTCAATCTTTTCTCAACACCATGATTGTTAGATGTGGTTGTAACACCCGACATGTTTCACTCGCAAATAACTTCCGTAATTGTTCAATTGTACAATAAAAATTTGTATGTGTTTAGAACGTTGAATCGGACTACTTTGTATTTAGTACGCATCAACTGTAGTAATATTGCGATATTTTTCTAAGTAATCAATGAATTGATTGTTAAAATGCAACTAATCGAATATCGAAAATCGTGCTCTTTTTATAATTTAATTTTACCTGATTAGTAATTCCGAAATATGTATATCGTATTTATAATGTTGAACTTTAAAATACAATTTTGATTTTAGGAATATTCATGAAACTGCATTCAATATCTTGTTTAATTAGGAAACAATTTAATTACTTATGGGAGAAAGAGTACAACGCAAAATGCAGTGTACATTTTATATGAAAGTTAATTGCACCTTATATCAACTGAATATTAAATCGGACATTTTCATTGCATAAGAAATAATTAAAGAAGTACTTTCTCATTTAGTAAAGAATTTATTCACTAAACTTTTTAAACAATCCACGCAAACCTCATTACAGGTGCCAATTTCTTTCTAAGAAAGTACGGAACTGACGAAAGACCCGAGTTCGAATCTCAGGTCAGACATTAAAACAAAAATTTGAAAATAATTTTAAGGTGACTTCCTCTCAGCAGATTTCTGGCAAAAACTCTGATAGTAAAAATTGCCAAGGAATGCTTCTCAAAACATGTGTCGTTTGGAGTCGACTTTAAACTGTAGTAACGCACACAACATAAGTGGTGTGAGAAGTTAGGACGTAGTACAATGGGTCAATTCAAACACCGTCAATTCTGACAAGTACACGTCCTCTAACCTAACCTAACTACGAAACTGAAACAATACAAAAAAATACACTTTCGCCTTATAAAAGCTTTAATGCCTTGATGCTGTAACAAAATTGTTTAAAATATTCTACAAAAAGATTTATTTCATTTCTGAAAACTATAAGAAAAACAAACAAAAAAGTCTGCAATTTCATTCGACAGTGGTTCTCAACCGCCGTTCCGCGGAACACTAGTCCCATGTGTTCCGCGAAAATTTTGAATATAATATAATAAGAAACAGTAAATTTTTTTATTACTATAAAATAAATACTACATAGTTTTGTTAATTATTTGAAATTTAGCAAAAATATTCAATATTATTCTAAATTTTCGCGGAACAGTCAATAATATTAACAGTGTAATTATCGAACGACGCAGTTACGTCGTTTGGAGTTACTCCGGGGAATACCACTAAATTTCTAGTGTACTCGATAACGCAGGGAGCGCTACGTAGTGTTGATTTCGTGCCGTTTCTCTTTCTTCGTACGTAAATAACAAAAGCGCAATTTCGATCTGCGGTTCAGCCATAATTTAATATAAATATCTAGTTTTCGTGAGTGTGTTTTTTATTGTATATATATATTTTATATTGTTGGAAATTGGTAAGATGAAATGCAAGTTGTGTAGTTTTAACAGTATTCTTATCTTTTTTAGTTGCTTATTTTAGCATTTATACAAGACTTTTAAATCTGAAATATGGACAAATTTTTGAAAAGAAAGACTGAAAGTGAGGTTAATGTTGGGGCGAGTACAAGCAGGTCTTCTTCAATTGAAGGAGATATGCAAGGCAACAAAAATGCCGAAAATAAACGTAAAAAGATATCCGAATCAGTTCGGCATTATTCGGAAGAATATCTGAAGTTTGGTTTTACATGGAGCGGTAGTCAAGATGTTCTTATTCCGAGATGTATTGTATGTGGTGAAAAATTGGCTAACAGTGCAATGGTCCCAGCTAAGTTACAGCGACACCTTTCAACAAAACATTCTTGTCTAACTTCGAAAGGTAAAGATTATTTCGAAAGATTGCTGAAAAATCAAGAAGTGCAAGCAACATGCTTTCGAAAGAGCGTTACAATTTCGGATAAAGCGCAAATCGCTTCTTATAAAGTAGCAGAACTAATTGCATTGAAGCAAAAGCCGCATGATATCGCAGAATCGCTAATTTTGCCCGCATGTTTAGAAATTGTTAAGATTATGTTTGGCAATGAAGCGCAGCGAGACGTCCTAAAAATTCCCGTTTCGGACGATACGATAAAAAGAAGAATTATAGATATGTCAGGTTTTATAGAGAACGCAGTGACGGCGAAATTAAGTACAAAAAATTTTGCGCTGCAAATTGACGAATCCACTGACATAAGTGGCAAAGCCCAATTAATCGGATTTATTCGCTTTGTTGACGACACTGAATAATAAATCAGTTTTTATTCTGCAAGGAACTTATTGGTCACGCAACTGGAGAAGACATATTTAATTCAGTATCATCTTATTTGGAAGAATGGAAATTATCCTGGGAAAATTGCGCAGGAATCTGTACTGATGGAGCTCCAGCCATGCGTGGCAGTATTAAGGGATTTTGTAGTCGAGTTAAAGCAATAAATTCAAATATAGTCTCTACTCACTGCTTTCTGCACAGGGAATCTTTGATTTCGAAGAGTCTACCAGCAAACTTAAAGTCTGTTTTGGAACAAGTCGTACATATGGTGAATTATATTAAATCGAGACCATTAAAAACCCGTATGTTCAAACAACTTTGTAACACCATGGAATCCAAATATGAATGTTTGCTTTTGCACTCTGAAGTGAGGTGGCTATCAAGAGGAAAAGTGCTAACCCGAGTTCATGAGTTGAAACAGGAATTGCTAGTTTTTTTTAGACAAGAGGGTAATGATGTATACGTAAAATATTTGGAAAATGATGCATGGTGTACTAAGCTAGCATATTTAGCCGATATCTTCAGCTACTTAAATTCAGTCAATACATCTCTTCAAGGAAAAAATGAAAATATTCTGACATCCACAGACAAATTGCTAGCTTTCCAGAAAAAGCTTTTGCTTTGGAAAAATCGTATTGCTCAAAATCGCAAATTTGATATGTTTCCGTTATTAGCAACGGAAAATATTGTTAACATTAACGAAATGATTTCAAATGTGGCAGAGCATTTGTCAATATTGCAAGACAAAATAACTCATTACTTTCCATCTCTTAATATTGAAGACTTTGATTGGGCGCAAAATCCATTTGGTGAATTTGATATAATGAACCAAGATTTTTCTATTCAGGAAGCAGATGAGTTTATTAATATATCAACGGATCGAACGTTACAACTAAAACTCAAAGAAGAAGGAGTGGAAAGGTTTTGGATTTCCATCGAGAATGAACATCCATTTATTGCAAAACGAGCGTTGAATATCTTGTTGCTCTTTTCGACGTCCTATCTGTGCGAACTTGGATTTTCAACTCTAACAAATATTAAAAGCAAAAAAAGAGAAAGACTTACCAATTTAGAAGAAGAAATGAGAGTAGCGCTCTCTTACATAAGACCCAACCTTGAGGTCGTCAAGCGCAAATTTCTTATTAAAATAAGTTACCATGTAATATATATCTTTATTTCAATTAAATATTAATCTTCCAATTATTTTGTGTGATTTACATTAGATTTACAAATTTTATGATAATGGTGTTCCGCCAAAATCGAGACCACTTAAAGTATTCCGTGATCCCAAAAAGGTTGAGAGCCACTGGTTTAAGAATTACAATTAATTAATTAAAATTACACAATTAATAAATTATGACCATCACCAGATTTCAGCGATTTTATATTTATTAAAAGTTTTATATCGATAAAGGTCATATTTAATTTTTTTTCTCAAAATTATTCAATCGTTTTCTCTACCGAAATAACCAACTAGAATCTGGTTCAAATTCTTCATTCAATTGGATGGTAAATTCTTTGGCTTTATTCATTAGCATTAAACTTGTATTTAACAGCATTTTGACTACGCATTATGGACGCGCTAAGTTGTAACTGAAAGTGTTGTCAAAACAGCTTTACCATGCACATCTCTGTTACAATGGATATAAATAACAGAATGAGTGTAACAGATGTTGTACGGTTTTCCTTTTGCACACTCACCATACTCTGTAAAACACAAACAATTGTTTATTGTTATGAATAGATATTGTTACAGCCTCTACTGTGACTCTTCTCAAATAACTGTTGTAACTATAAGTATTTCAAAAATATTGCTATTGAAGCCTGTATATAAGGAAAGTTTTGTGCTTTAAGTTTGAGTAGAGTATGTTGTAGTCAATGTCTCATATGGTATTTTTTCATTTCAAATAACTATAAGTATTTCAAAAATGTTAGCACTTTGGTGCGTTAAGTAAATTTTAATATTAGCAAAGTGAAATAAAAGAAAAAAATTCGGTTAGGTTTATATGTATGTATAAAATTATTGAAAAAAACAGGGACAAGCAAATTATCGGAACGCTTTGGGTGTATGTATTAAAGATGAAAATGATCTTGGACGTATTAATTTCGTTGCATGTAAAATTTTCAAAAATGTATACAAATATAATAGGAATGCTTTATCAAATTTAAATAAGCATAAGTTACGAATTGAAAAATAAAAATGAGTTAATTGAACTAACCCAAGAGGGTAAAAAAGCTTGTACAAATGCAAAAACTGAATGGGTGCTTGGAGACATTCGCCCATACTCTCTGGAAAATGTGGACTACGTGATAAAGACGTGCAATGCGAACGACGTTGAAATCTTTCGCACAAGTTTTAATGGATTTATGGCAAGTCATCATTACATACTGCAGGTCTTGAATATTTCAAAGCATTATATTTTATGGTCCTCTGTTTATCAAACGGCCACCACAAAATTTCAATACATTACTATGTAATTTTTCCATAATGAAAGTTTGCTACCTGGTGAAATATTTCACTTACAATGAGAAACAATTCTTTTGCGAATCTAAAAATTCTGTGAGTTGATCACTGGATCTGTTAATTTCTTTCTCATAATTTTTTCCTTTTAATTATATTTCCAAATGACTGTTCGTCAATTTGCATCTACATATGTTAATTTTTTATTTGTGATATTGTAGCAAATGATGACATTAATGTTGTCATTAATTTGTGCATTGCTTGAAATCAGTATACATATGTATGTATATCTGCTACAACTCAGTCGTATGTAGAATTTTTATACATACAATAAGCTGCTTATGAAATACAATAATTTTGACTTACCTGCACAACCAACTTTTGTACGATATTTTGTGCAGATAAGTCAAAAAGGCAGTTAACGTTAATGCACTTACCTGCTCATTAATGCTGGTAAGTGCATTTAAGTTTACTGCCAAAAAAAGCAGCTAACAGCAAATAATTTTAATTAATAAAAATAGGCTGTAAAGACGACTTCGACCGTTGTATATGCTAATTTTGTTTAAATTTGAAATTGCCACATCGAAAATAATATATGATACAGTAAGTTCAAACAGAAAGTGACCTTTAAATATTAAAGGTAGGATGATCTTCCCTTTAGCTTATCGGTCACTTCTATCTTATTGGGTACTCGTAATAATGAAAAACAATTTATCTCTCCGTTAAAATCCTCCCTTTTGTTAAAGGTAAGTTATAAAAATGGCCCTTAGACTAAAAGGTGAATGTTCGAACGTCAATTTATAGAATCATATACGACCTTTTAACAAAAACTTTATTGTTTAAAAGTTGAACTGTATTAGGCAGCTAAGTGAAATTTTTTAACCAAAACCAGCAAAAGCTTCCTAAAATATTATGCATGTATCTTAAATGTTCAGGTATGAAGAATGCAGTTAAATTAAGAAATTTATATGGGTTTGGTAAAATAAATATACAAAATACAAGTTTTGTGCACTTAAATGCAAAATGAACTTAAGTGAATTGCA
Source organism: Sarcophaga peregrina (assembly GCA_014635995.1). Classification (NCBI taxonomy): domain Eukaryota; kingdom Metazoa; phylum Arthropoda; class Insecta; order Diptera; family Sarcophagidae; genus Sarcophaga; species Sarcophaga peregrina. Next base: position 89,437,020 of record CM025789.1, read on the forward strand.
GGTAAGTCAAAACTACTGTACAATAAGTTACTTATTGTATTTCACCATCAACTACAAGTATTTGCTTGTGAGAAATATTGTAAAACCAATATGCTATTCTCATTTTCTCGTTATCCACTCACGCCGCCACAACTCCTACAAATAATAACAATACCAACTTATAACTGAAACATATAGCTACTCATCTGTAACAGGGATGGAAAAGTTGATACAATTGTACTTTTTGTAGCACTATTTAGAAGTCAAAAACACCATAACACCTCAACGACTTATTTAAGGTTCAATTAGTCCTGACTTAACCATAACCATATAAATCAGCTGTTTTAACAAACTTTATGGACATCACTGTTTTCGATTATAGGTGACTTACCATAATCCCATAGTCATAACGAAAACCACATGTAAATTGAATTTTGGTTTTTTGCCATAACCATAAACAGCTGTTTGCTGAATTTACTTACATGTATACACATTTTTTTTGTTTAGGTTAGGTTAGGTTAGAGTACGTGCACCTGTCGTTCAAGACAAGCACAGTACCCGGAGATCGAAATTGACCCATTGTACATTGTCCTTAGGGGAGGAAGGAAAGGAGGATATAGGAAAATAGGGAAGGGGGGGGGGGCGAATGGGAAACGGAGGAATGAAAAACAACAGACACAGAACAACAGAGGTTGAGAGTGCGACTACACTTACGAAGCCCTAGCACCTCTCAACCAGCCTAAGTTGCTAATGAATCTGTGGAGAACCTTGATGTCGGCTCTCGACACAGAACTCAAGTTCTCAAAGAAGGCCCTGCCAAGGGTCCTCAACCTACCAATGGTTGGGCAGTTGCAGAGGAGATGTTCGACAGTCTCCAACTCCTCCTCATCGCAACATACCCTGCAATAGTCCGGCTGGGATCTGTTTCAGATTCCCGTCAGTGACCTAATCTCGCAGTGCCCCGTGATAAAACCGACAACCTACCTTGAGCTGGCCTTAACCAAGCCCAGCAGCCACTCTGTCTTCTTGCTGTCCATAGCAGGCCATAGACGCCTAGAAACAGAACAACCCGATCCGTTCCCCCAACGTCTCTGCTCTTCCCTCCTGACCCATTCATCGATGAGACCATAGAGGTGACAGACTGGGGGGTCAGGACCAACTGTCAAATCGCCACCTGAAAGCTAACCTAACCTAGCGAAGGCAACCGCCGTCTCATTGCCCAGCACCTGTACATCCACCTAACTTAGACCCATCTGTGAAGATGGGTATACCACTCTGCCCCTGGAGTACCCCACCACTCCATTGTGTCCTATCCGGCATGAGTATACTCAAACCAGGTAGGAACATAGCCCCAGGCACAATATAATCAGTGGCTTTTTCCGAAAGTCCGTACCTTCCGTCAGGCAAGACGGTATTCAGAACTCTGGAGTGACCTATCGAGCGCTGTTTCCAACAGCCCGATTCCCTCAGGCGTATGGCACTACGCGCTGCACATAAGTCAAGCGGGGTCAGACAGAACATAGTATAAAGAGCAGCCTGAGGGCAACTTTTCCTCACTCCAGTGATACTCAAAGAGGCAATCCGCTGAACCTTATCCAAGATTTTCCGTTGAAAACTCTTATCTAAGGCACACCACCAGACAACACAGCCATAAGTAATAACCGGTCTAACAATCGCCAGATATATCCAGCGAATGGCTCTCGGCGGAAGACCCCAGTTCTTACCTATGGAGTTCCTACACTGGTAGAAAGCATTTAGTCCCTTCTTCATTCTTTCCTCGGTGTTTCGTTTCCAGTTCAGCTTACTGTCCAGGATAACACCCAAGTACTTGACCTCAGAAGACAACGAAAGCTCCCTACCAGCTAATCTTGGCAACCTGAAGGTTTCAATCTTGTACCTACGCGAGAACAAAACGGGGTCCGTCTTATTTGGATTTATCCCCAGACCACACTTTGTCGCCCAAGAGGATAAAATTCCAAGAGCAGATTCCATCAGTTCCCCCAGCGTTGGCAAACATTTACCACCCACAAGAATAGCGACATCGTCGGCATATGCCACAACCTTAAAGCCTCTACTTTCGAGGAGCCTCAGACCAACATTTGCAACTAAGAGCTACAAAAGAGGGGATAAGACACCCCCTGTGGTGTACCCCTGGTCGCACGCTTGACGACAGAACATCCACCCAGATTTGATCGGATTAGTCTGTTACCGAACATGTGAGAGATAAACCGCACCAGAAAATCTGGGGCATGTATATCCCTTAGTGAATTTTCAATAGAAGAAGTGGTAACGTTATTGAAGGCCCCCTCTATATCAAGGAACTCACCCCTAGCCATATTCGCCTCAACAAAACCAGTCACTTCATGAAGAGCGCACTCAACAGACTTACCCTTAATGTAAGCATGTTGCGACCCACTCAACAGAGACCAGTCAATGTTTGACCTTAAATATAGATCGATAAGTCTCTCCAAAGCTTTCAAGAGAAAGGATGAGAGTGATATCGGTCTATAATCCTTAGGGCCGATGAGACTGGGTTTACCAGCTTTCGGTATAAACACCACGAGCACATCTTTTCAACGCTCAGGTATATCACACCACCGGAGACAGTCTCTATACACGTCCACCAGATATTCGTGTAATATATCACCAGCATGCTGAAGCAGAGCCGGAAAGACACCATCCGGACCAGGCGACTTGAACGGCTCAAAGCTACTAATAGCCCATTTGACTTTATCTCTGGTAATGATGTCTTCCAAAACCGACGTAATTCCAGCATCACAGAAGGGAACAGCTACACCCAACGGATAGCTTCCTGGATCCTCACAATCGGGAAAATGAGTACTCAATAGAACCTCTAGGGTTTCTTTTCTCGAGGATGTCCACATGCCATCGTTCTTTTGGACGAAGCCTAGGACTTTGGGGTCCTTCGACAACATCCTACGGAAACGAGCCACATCAGAAACATCCTCGGTACTACTGCAGAAACTCATCCAGGTGGTTCTCTTTGAGCGCTTTATTGCTCCCTTATATTCATTAAAACTGGATCTATATGCAGACCAGTCCACATCCCTGCCCGACCTCTTAGCCTTATTAAAGAGTCTCCTGGTACAACGGCGGAGCCTCTGGAGTTCTGCATTCCACCAGGCAGGCTGGCTCCTCTTACCCGGGTAAGTGAGAGGACAAGCATCTCTATAACAAGACAACAAAATATCCGTCAAAGATCCAACTCGATCATTGATGCCAGGAGTGGAGCGTCCCTTAAGGGCTCTAAGCTCCCCCTCCACAGCCTTTTCATACCTGATCCAGTCGGTTCTTCTTGGATTTTTAAAAGGCCTGTTAAGGCCCTCAGATAGATTAATACTGAATGATATCAGTTGGTGATCAGAAAAAGAACACTCATCTGAAACCCTCCAGTCCCTAATCATAGACCTATCCATGTTAGTGAGTGTAATGTCAATTACCGTCTCTCTAACACGGTTTCTAAACGTTGGCATGTTACCAGCGTTACAAATGCTGAGCCTATTAAGAATAATAAAATTCAAAATAGACTCACCCCTAGTATTTATGTCAGCACTGCCCCATTGGGTGTGATGAGCATTGGCATCACAACCCAAGACAAGGTGACATCTTTTCCTCTTCGCATGCTCCACCAGTAGTTCAATTAAGTCACCAGGAGGGGATGCAGCCTCATACGGCATGTACACAGATGCCAGCATCAAATCGATCCCATGGTCATCTCTGTAGGCCACAGTTGCTACGTCATCTGTACAAAAGGAAGGAGTGATTAACAAGTGCAAACCACTTCTAGTTAAAATACAGGTCCTTACCTTATCACTTGTTCCAGGAACAAGTAACCTATAGTCAGGATCGCTCAAACACAGGATGCTATCCCTAAGGATCCAGGGTTCCTGGATAAGAGCGATATCAGCTTCAAGGCGGCGCAGGGTGGTTAACAGGTTATGTGAGGCGGCTTCGCAGTGATGCAAATTAATCTGCACCACTTTTAGGCTCCTCTGGGTCACCTGACACCGACTATGTCCGGATTACTGAATTTCAGACGTGCCAACCCACATAACACTACACCACCCCTTGCCCTTCGCCACTGAAGGGAATCCTGATCAATAGCAATCCTAAGATCGCAGCCTTTCCTACCAATACCAGTCCAGGAGTTGACAACTACCCATGAGCTGGTGTTCAATCCATCATTCTGCTTTCCAATAAGTTTTGGTATGACATTCACTCGCCTAAAGGTAGGCGAGACCCATACCTTCGCCATTGGACGTAGAGGGAGGTCGGATTGACCACCTTCAACCGAGCACCAGGCCAGAGTTCACCAAGGCGCTTCACTGATTCCACAAGGAACTTTACAGTTCCCCCGTTTTCACAGTTCACTACCTTGATGCCCTTGAACCAACCTATAGAAGATATGCGGGCATTCATGCCATCACAACTCTCCTCCAACATGAATTCAATTAACCTTTCTTCTACTAGATTCCACCTTTCAGGAGAGATTTTGCCATCCAAATCCGACCTGTCGATGAAAGCCAGCTGAAGGGAAGGGTTGGTTCCCAGGTCACCTTGTTTCTTAGGACGCTTGGAGCTGGAGATAGGGTCATCATCAGATCTGCCTCTCTTCATGCGATTCCTCTTGCGAGAAACCTGCAAAGAAGACATATCCACTGAAAAGTGCCACTCCACCTCCTTCGCCCCCAACCTTACATCCTTCTTCTGTGATAAAGGATTAGCGATATTTACTACCCCCTTTCCTTTATCCATTGTAGAGGGAACACCATCACCCTTTCTCTTCTCCGGAGGTTTGAAAACCCTGGTGTTTTCCTTTGCTCATCATCAGATCTGCCTCTCTTCATGCGATTCCTCTTGCGAGAAACCTGCAAAGAAGACATATCCACTGAAAAGTGCCCCTCCACCTCCTTCGCCCCCAACCTTACATCCTTCTTCTGTGATAAAGGATTAGCGATATTTACTACCCCCTTTCCTTTATCCATTGTAGAGGGAACACTATCACTCTTTCTCTTCTCCGGAGGTTTGATAACCCTGGTGTTTTCCTTTGCTCTAGTTGGGAGTAAGGGTGTAGAACCTTCATGCCCCTTGCTTGCTGCTTGAGAGGTAGATGCAATTGGCATCACGCTCCCATCGGCACTCAAGGGACCATCCTCCTTTCCAGAGTCAGCGCCTCGTGAGAGGTCACTGCCCGGGTATTTGGACTCATACCGCGAAACAGTGCCTCTGTGACGAGTCAGCATCCTCTGCTCCTTGACAAAGAGGGAATCAACACCGCAGCTTGCGAATCTCCTAAAGACCGTGCAAGCCCTGCGCTACGACTTCCTCTCATTGTACATAGCGGAACGTTTCCGCCCTTGTGAGACGAATCACCTCCTCCCACGCAATGCAAATCCGATGTATTGGTGGGATCCGAAGCATCCCGTCCGACAAGAGGGTTCCTTAAAGGGAAAAACCCCACCTCATTGCTCCCAGTAGCTAATTGGACCCGAGTGAAGGGGAGCCTTTTGATGACTGTATTGTCACCGTCTTCATCCGATAGTGGGGAGACAGGGTGTGACTCCACTCACATATCTTCCGTCGAAGTGGGGATTGCCAAAGCATTCGCCTCACTAAAGATCTCCTCTACAGTCATGATCCTCATGCCAGCTGGGGCGAAATTCCTGAAGATTTTGTTGTTGTTATCAACGATACTCGCTTGGATTCGCGCAATGAGCTGGGTCTCCTCCAGTCCGTAGTCAAAAGACAAATTGGGAAATCCATAATTCATACAGGTCCCACGAGTGAGGGGAGGTCAATCATGCCATAGCCCCCGCTAGCATGACTTGGTAGAAAACCTAATACTCACTGAGGCGCCCAGGTATCAGTGAGGCTCCGTTATAATACAGTCAGATTAGACCCCCGACCGCAAATCATCCGATACGCACGGGTCGCTTAACACTTCGGATTAGGGGTATAAGAAATATACGTGATCCGACGGTCCGAAAAGAGCAAATACGACGTCAATCCGGAGCAAAGTCTTCCCACGATATTAGGGTAACCTTTAGTCATGTAGTCCAATCCACTCTGGGTCACAGAGTGGATCGAAGTACACTTAAGCCCCCACATCACGACAAGATTGTTACCCAGGTGTTTTTGTTTACTTTTGTATTTTTGAAAAATACATATGTGTAATTAATGTAAACAGCTGTTTATGGCTATGGCAACACTGATTACTGCTAATAGTAAATTTACGGTTATGGATTATGTTACGACTACAGCGTTATGGTAAAGTCAGGACTAATTGAGCCTTTAGCACTATTGAAAAATGTTCTCCACTTTATTACATCACTCAAATATTCTGTCTCATCAGTGTATAAGATTTTTTTTTCGGCAACTCGTTGCTAACTTGACATATCAAGAGTTATTAAAGGAATATTATCCGTTCCACATTCATCTGCAAATGTAGAAAGGATATTTTCATACCAAAATTTAATAAAAATCAAAGGGACAAATGGACTGTTTCCTTTGACTGTATCTAATTTAATCCAAACAAGGGATTTATAGTGTTGCACAAAATTTATCATTAATAGTGATTTAAAATTTAAATCTCACAAACTTTTTATTCGTTTATAGTTAAGAATTAAAGTAAGTTGTTAAGTTTACCTATTATAAAGTGTTTTTCATAATTATAGCACCACCAGCATTTCAATAATAACAAACAATGAATTGTCTTCAGGTCATATTCTCTGATGAAAAAAGTGAAACTTAAATAGACCAGATGGCTATCGATACTACTGTCGTGACCTTAGAAATTCAAATTTTGAAGATATAGTCTATTGCTGGGGGGTCATTTCTTTAATTGGTTGCCTCGAATTTCAGTTTCCATCTACGCGAATGTATAGAACAGAGAACATTACTGTTCTTAGCTGTAGTTTGCTCCCCCTCTTGAGAGAAAATAATGAATGAAAATAATTCTGGTGCATTTACCAAACGATCTGATAGAACTGCATGGAAAGCTATTCCTTTAAGGAAACAACTCATACCAAGTTTACTATCATTTGCCATGTCGAATCTACCAATCTCAAGAAAGTGTTCCGACAATCCCAAGCAACGAACAGATGCCAATAATTTTTCATCCGCTAATGAATTCAAAACAAAGTCGACACCTTTTCTATTTGTTTCGCGCCGTATCATATCCTCGAATGAAGTGTCTCGAGAATTTCCGATATAAGATTCTGAATATAAGAAAAAATACTTTTTGATGGTAAATATCGCCAAAATATCAAGTTTGAAACAATTCATACCCTTTAATTGAGGAAATGTTTCCAAAAGAAGTTTCTTCTTTTGTGGCGTACTACAAGTTGTAAACACCTCCATATTATATGCTAGAGCTGTACGTATAGCAACTAATCCTACGCCTCCAGTTCCAGCATGTATTAGGATGGTCTTACCTTTGCGTATGTCTGAACACATGAAGAAAGCATAGTACACGGTTATGTAAACTACTGGTGCGGTAGCAGCCTCTTTCAAAGACACTTTTGGCACTTCCCATATCAGTCTGGATTGTTTATCAAAATGTGAAGCAAAACCACCAGTGACAACCATACTCATTACTCGGCGTCTAGTTTTAGTTTCAATGCCTGAGAACTCAAAACCGAAAAAACAACTCTGGTCCATTCGATTCTGGCCGTATAATTCTACAGCCATACGCCCAGTGGCCATCAATACATCACGGAAGTTAATTGCTGAATAAACCACGTTAATTTCACAATTTTTCGGATCCAGAGGCCCTTCAAACCAACAAAACGATGACAAGTCTCCGATCTGTAGAACATTTCCGTATACGTGATCTGCTCTCACAATAGGTGCATTCTCAGTATTTAGCTGAAGATGTCTATAAGTACACCACTTACCCTAAAATTTACATAACATTACTCTTAAGTTATATCCTTAAAGTGATATTTGATTTGATTTGAGGATTTTTTTTCTTAAATTATGATTTTTAATTTATACAAATTACGATTTTTATATTTGAAGTGAGTGCAATTTTCGATGTAATTGTACTATATAGTGAAGTTAAGTCTTGTATCAGCTTATTTTTGGTTGCTTTTATTTACTTTACAATTATTGCCCTGTAAAAAACACATGTATGTATGTGCATAAAAATTCATCATTGTTTTGGAAATAAAGACCTTAAGGAGCATCTCTGTCTATCTGTTATATTCGTGGGAAGTACAAATTAAATTAATTAATTAGAAGACAAATATGCAGATGATGGGAATCCCTAAAATATAAATTTTATATATATAAATCAATATAAGTATAAATTGGGTAATTTCATTTCTCAGGACCCTCAAAATTAGTAGAACAGTTTGTAATTTTTTTGTATGAAGTTTAACTTACGACTGAACCTCAGGATCCTATCTCGTTCGTAAGTCGGGGAATACCTGTATTGTAGTAATAGTTCTTAATATTTTTTTTTAAGTGCATGTACTTTTTAATTTGAATTTAATTTTTTTAAACTTTCTTATATATCAATACATACAGTTATTGTTCTAATGAAATCAGTTGTGGGTTTTTCTAAGTTTTCTATTTGCTGGTTGGTGAATGTGTGATTATTCACCACATAAACATAAGTACATGTTTCTTCATAAATGCTTTAAACAATAATAATTTAAATACATATGTTAACATTTTTATTTCAATAATAATTTTTAAATAAAATTTTGTACATATTAAAAAATGATGATTTTTTCCATAAAATATGAGTTCATTTATCTGCATATGATGATTTTCTTCTCACAGCTTCTGGCAACGCTGTTCCCCAGAAATAAAAAGCTTAAAAAAGTTACTGGCAATGCTGATGTCGACGAAGATGTTCGGTTGCCGAAAGCAAAAAAAAAATGCATGTTGTGAGTCTATGAACAGGGTTGTCAACTCAGTGCTTTTAGCACTGTTTTTAGTGCTTTTCTTTTCATGTCAGTGACACCATATCAAAAATTAAAAAAAACCATAGACTAGAAATTAGTCTATAAACTATTCTAAAAGTCTATAGATTAGACTATAGACTAGAATAACTTTTGGTCTAATTTTTAGTCTAGTCTATAGTTAAATGAATATACTAATTTCGCATGTAAATGAAAGTTTTCATGCGTGAAATTTAACGTACACTGAACATAATTTTTTAGACGTATAAAATGCAAATGATTTTACCTTCGAAAATGTATCAACTCTTTTCCTTATTATTGCTGGAGTTAAATAAATAATATTAATTTTGGTTTATAAATTTGTATACTGATTATATAAAATTGTGATAAAATTAAACAACAAATTTTAGTGCTTTTTTGTCAAAATTACGCGTTTTTTTTACCGAGTTTGGTGCTTTTTGAAAATTTATAGTTGACAACGCTGTCTATTGTAGTGTTGTAGTGCTCTTCATACAACTCTCTTTTATACTGTTGTTTAAAGGTTTACGAGTGCAGTTGTTTTTTTTTTCTACACTATCATGGCTTCAAACTTATTTATATTTGCAGCTACAATCAATATTCGGTCTTGAGAAAAATGCAATAGTTTGCAATTTTATATGTCTTGTGCACACCTTTAGTATATTTATATATATACAAAATAATAGAAGTCCCTTCATTTAAAAATAAAGTTTAAAATTAAGAAAAATAAAAAAGTAAATATCAAATTTTTTTGACTTAAAATTTATTTATTCATATTCTAACCTTTTACTATTCAATTAAAACTATAAAAACAAACAAACGTCTTACATAATTTTTCCCACGGTGGTGGTGTGGCAATTTATATAATATTCAAAGCTTGTATGACAAATATGTTCGGGTAAAGACGAAGACAATTCGTGCCAACGAAAAGCCATGGTTAGGTAATAAAATATGGCAAAGAACTCGATGCTGAAACTTGTGCTTTACTACAAAAACGAAATAGATGGTATAGTTTTTTTACTTATTTTTTATTTAAATATTTGTTTTAATGTATTTGTAAATCAATTTACTTCTTTCAAACAGATGTTAGTGTAGCGTGTGTTTCCAGTGAATCGGGTAATTATCTACAAGAATGAGACACGACGAGCAAGTGCTTCAAGGCTCACATTGCAATAAAAAATTTGTTTCTTAAATACAATACCCCATTGCCCTCGTTCGCCCCTGTAGAGCGATTATTTTCATTAGCTGAAATTGTAAATCGTTCAAGAAGGCAGAAACTTAACGATAAAAAAATAAAAATTTAGTCCATTTGATTTTTTTTAAAGTATGTTCATTAAATACCTATTAAGAGAGTGAAAATAAAAAATATGGAAAATTTCTATTTTAAATCATCAAAAACTATATATAGTAAATGGAAATTTTATTAGAAAAATCTTTAAAAAAAAGGTAAATGAATAATTTTTGATTAGTCGATATTGCAAAAATATTTTTATTTTAAATTGTTTTGACAATAATGTAAACAAAAGATAATTCAAAATAGAACAACGATAAAAAATGTTGACAATTTAAGTTGTTTGTTCTTCTTGCAAGTTTTTTGAGTAAATGAATGTTTGTCCATTAATAATTGTTAATAATTCAGCTTACTGAACAGAGCAAATTTTATTCGAATCAGTAATGCAATCTAAATTTCATTACCACTACACATATACTGAATACTGAAAAGCTTAATGCAGTATGCCCATGTATTCTTAACCGTTAAATTTTAGTGTAAAAATTAGTCAAAAAGCTAAAATAAAATCAAAAATGAGATTTATAGGGTCTATCTTTATACATGGATTATTAGAATCTTGAAGATTTTTTAATATAATAACTTAAATACTATCAAAATTTGATTAAGATGCGCCGATCCTTTCGAAGTTATAGGGAAAAGCCTACTTAAAACAGATATAAAGTCGTATGTCGCGTGAAAACTTTGAGAGCTCATAACACATAATACACTTTTACAACTTAGAATGTAATAGAACGGAGACGTCGATATGTCAATGAAGAATGTAAATAAAAGTGAAACAAAATACAAAGCAACACAATGCAAAGAAATTGGTACACAGACCAAAGACTATATAATAGAGGTGTGCACAAGACATATACAATTACACACTATTGCATTTTTCTCAAGACCGAATATTGATTGTTATAGCTGCAAATATAAATAAGTGTGAAGCAAAGATGGAGTACAAAAAAAAAAAAAATTAAGTCGTAAACCATTGTACAACAGTATAAAAGAGAGTTGTGTGTAGAATGCAACAAAAATATTCTACTCTTCATAGAGTCACAACATGCACTTCTTTTTTGCTCTCGGCAACCGAACATCTTCGTCGACGTCAGCATTGCCAGTAACTTTTTTAAACTTTTTATTTCTAGGGAACAGCGTTGCCAGAAGCTTTGAGAAGAAAATCATCATATGCAGATAAAAAAATCATATTTTATTGAAAGACACAACATGCATTTCTTTTTTGCTCTGTGTAACTGAACATCTTCGTCGACGCCAGCATTTTCAGTAACTTCTTTAAACTTTTTATTTCTGGGGAAAAACCTTTTTTTACACTACTGATATTCATATGGCAATACTGAAAATGTATCTTCAGTAGTATTATATGCTCTTACAACACAAAGCGTAGTTCCGTTACTTCACAGGCAAACGAGTGCTGTTGTATACATTGAAGAAATGAGAAATACACATTTCAGTGCACACATAAAATCAAGACCAACAGAAAAGAGTACACTACAGTATTGCATTCGGTAAAAGGTAAGCTAGCAGGATGTCTTGTCCACACCTCCACTATATACAGTCCACTCGTGATAATATGAACTAATTCAAACAAAACCCGTTCATATTATCGAACATCCTTGATCTTAAATCCTCTGTAACATCAACAAGCGCAGAAATGCAGCTGTGATTAGGTCTTAAACCACACCCCATTTCATATGATAAATGATTGCCATATAAATACTGAGTCATTTGCCTGTAAAGTAATGTTTTGAAAATTTTCAATATTTTCCATATTGCAGAAAAAATAAATGTCATTATAATATTTATTAAACGCGCGATATTCAGAAGGACGTTGCCGTACCTCAATCAAAACCAATTTAACAAATTTGGGGCTAATCCCATCATTACCGATGAAATTGGATTTAATACAAAAAATACTGTTTCGTTTTTACCTTTTTAAAAACATTTAATTATGAGTTAGTTAATTGCAAACCAAGTAAAAACAAATATGTGTTTTATTTCAATGAAACTCTATTATTTACACTACTTTTCTGTCAGTGTTCAAACTTAATCGATACAATGTACACAATAGTAACTCCACAATACTACTAATTGATTGCTGAATCTGACCTCGACTTCTTCTTACTGGACCTTTAGCTGCAATACACTGGGTACAGTTTGCTATCCAAGCCGCCACTGCTTGCTGACATCCAACCCAATAAAAGCGTTGTTTTAGCCTTTGCAGCGTCTTTGTCATTCGAAGATATGCTCCACTGGCTCCATTATGGAACTCCTTTAACAATTCTGTCATTTTGGAGGAAGGCACTACCAATAGGTTGGATTAGGTTTTGCCATCAGGGCTTACCCAAAGTCGATACAGGCACCCATTTATGATCTTTAAGCTGTCCCATAGTGCCCAATATGCTTTTGTAAGAGGACCTTCTGTGGATATCTCATTTCTTGCAGGTCGTTTGTCTTTCTCCTTAGCTGCTATTATCTTCGCGAATATTGGGTCACTCCTTTGTTCTTCGGACCAGTTTTCGTTGACTTTAATTCGTATTAGCCGGATATCGGATATTTCAGCTTTCACGCAATGTTTACACTCCAAATTACAAGGTCGGCGTGAAAGAGCATGTTTTATGCCTCTTCGGTGTTCAATGCTGAAGTCGTAAGTTTGGAGGTGCTTAATCCAGAGCGGAATGATCAGTCCTTAGCAGAAAATGTTGGCCATACAGGTACTTATGGTAATGTTTGATGCATTCCAACCCGGCAAGTAGCTCTCGTCGAGTCACAGAATAGTTCCGTTCAGGCTTTGACAGTCTCTGACTATAGTAGCGCACGACTTTCTCTGTACCATTGTTCACTTGGGAAAGTACACCACCAATACCATATTCGCTAGCATCACTGATATTGAGATTGTGGGGCCTTCGCTTGTGGGAGCCAGAACTTGCCCCTCGGTGCTAGCTCGTTTTAGTTAACGGTGACTCTTGTGAAGATGGTTGGTAGTTCACCCGTTTATTATTCCTTGATGACGAGATGGATCTGGATATTTTACGTGGCGCTTCGCAGTTTCTTTGGAAATGCCCAGCATTTCCACAGTTGAAGAATTTAAGTTTAGCCTTTTGCCTTCAATGGTCCTTTTCTCCTGGGTATGTAAGCTGCACCAATCTTTCAACTTCCATTGCAAAGGATTGTAAAGACTCGTTTGTCTTTTGTGCCCGACATCTCAACTCCATGAGGTACAGCTCTCACTTATGCTCATCGCCGAATTTCCGCTGTAAGGACACCATTAAGTCGTTATAGTTGTTTCTTCTGCTGGCTGGCATGGTCTCTAGTATTTCGGCTACTACACCTTTTAACGCCAGAATTAGTTCCAACGCCTTCTCTCCATCGTCCCATCTGTTTCTGGTGGCTACTGTGTCAAATTGCTGGCTACTGTCAAATTTGAAGACGGATAGGGGTGAGCTCCTATCAAAGCAAGGTGTTTTTATCCTACTTGCGCTTTCAGGATCCGGTCGCAGGCTCTGAAGGTTGATGATCTTTTCCTCCATCATTACGAGTTTTCCGTCGAGGGCCTTTTCCAAATTGTCCACCTTCGCATCAATGGCCTTTTCCAAATATGACATTCTTTCCTCGACACCTTTGACTGATTCCTGGATTTCCTGCAGTTTTCCAGATGTTACTTCGAGCTCCTTTTCTAGTTTAGACAAAATTGCTGATTTCAGTTTTTGATTTTCAGCTCTAGAAGTAACTATAACAGTATGTGCTCTTTCGATACTCTTCTCTGATTATAACATTTTTATACGCAACAGCACTTCTTCGTTATTTTCTGCTTACAACCTTTTTGTAAGTACAACACTTCTGCTCGCGTAAACACTAGCAACTCTTTGATAAACTTGTCTTCATACCGCGACTTTTACTTCATACGCAACTGCACACAAGGCTGACTGAATTCACACTGTCTTGTCTTGCCTTTTTATATGCGAACGCCTTCAGTCTGATGATGGTTCTCGAAGGAGAAGTTTTGTGTTCGCGAACTCTCTAGAATTCCATAGCTACTGCATCGTTGTTTGTGTACTATGTTCTCGTTGGTTGTGTTACGTTCGCTTACTTGTCTGTCTCTTTTTCTCTCATACTTGTTGCAACTGGTTTACTTATAATAAGTTCGATGTACGTGTTAGTGTGTATACGTATCGATATTAGGTCGTTTCGCTATACGTAACAATATTATTGTGTTGTCTATGTTCAGCTTTTGTTTCAAGTGCGTAATTGCATACGTACAACAGAATTATTAAACGATAATACTGTCTTATTTTCAACAAATTTTGAATTTAATATGGGAATTAATTAGAAAATTAAATTCTTGGAAACCGAATATTTTTTGACATGAGCTAAAAGTACACAAAATTCCGCATCACTCTCTTAAAAAATGTGTCTCTAGCAAGTACTGTTACATTACTATCCCTTTTCGAAATTTGAACTTTTTGATGTTTTTTAATCTTTCATGAAAAAACTAAATTTTCAAAATTAGTTTTCGGCAAGTTTTTAAGTACATACATACATACTTCGTCATTAGAACCCATCAGTCAGGATTATTGACCATGTTTCTCACACCACTTATGTCGTGTGTTTTAATTTTATGCATGAGTAGCGGGACCTACAGTTTAAAGTCGTCTCCGAACGACAGATTTTATGGGAAACTTTTCATTGCATTTTTATTTACTCTCAGAGTTTTTGCCAGAAATCTGCTGAGAGGAAATCGCCGAAAAAATACTTTTTGTATTTTGTTTTGACGTCTGGCCTGGGCCTCGAACCCTGGCTTTTATGTCTAATAAGCCAATACACTACCTACTAGACCACGGCGACTTCAAAAGTAAGTAAAAATACTAAAAAAAATGGACCCTGTTTATAAAAAAACAACAGGTGATTGAGATTATATTTGCTTCGCTGTTTGTAAGTTTATATAGTTTTGTTATTTAAAAAAAATTTTTTTGTAAAGGTCTATAAAGGTATGTATGTTTGCATTTATTTTGTGGATCAACAAATAAATTACGAATTCAAGATGAATTCAGAGCTAAAACTGGGCTTGTCATTGATCGCCCGAAGTCCGGTTTTCGAAATTCCATTGACTGCAACACAGCTCTTCGTTTTTTTCAAAATGCTTCTCTTTCATTCGAAATTATAAAAGTAGATGAAAAACTGATAAGACGAATGCATAGAATTATGATTACCATATCTAGTGACATATAAATTGAAATTGAAGCGTTTTGAGTATTTAGAGTAAATACCGCAAAATATTTTATAAAATTATATCCTTGGTATCAGATGTTCCCACGGACCAGAAGATCTAGTTATTATGATAACTTTTATTATAAAAAAGTAGTAACATATCGTCACCCAGTTAAAGAGTCTGCTGTAGCGTCCCAAAGACTTCAATCTCATGTCAGTGAGCTAGAGGGCTGGCTAGAGATGTGGAAAATAAAAGTCAACGCTATCAAGAGCATGTACATAACATTCACATTGAGAAGGGGAAATTCTGCACCTATTACAATTAACGGCGTTAGAATGCCAGAACACGATAGTGTGAAATATCTTGGTATTCACCTTGATCGTCACCTAGCGTTGGCCCAAATTATGCTGCCAAAACAGCCCAGCTAAAACTCAAAACAGCTAAACTTTACTGGCTTATTGGAACTAAGTCAACGCTTGCCTTAGAACTTAAGCTGCTTTTGTACAAAGCAGTATTGAAACCTATTTGGCTGTATGGTATCCAGTTGTGGGGGGCCGCTTCACCTTCATCACCAATTAAAGTAATATTAAATGCCAGTGATTTGCTACATTACATCACAGATGACGCTGACAGTGGTGCAAGTTCTGGAGAAGCAACTGGTGGTATTTCTAGAGTTGGAGCAACTGGAGTTGGTGTTAGAGGTGTAGGTGTAGTTGGTGTAACTGGATCTGCGAGTGGTAGTGCAATACAGGGTGATAATGAGCGTGACCAGAAGAATATAAAAGATTGGTCAAGAGGTGACGGCAAGGTTCAAAAGGAAATTGTTATGACATTAGGTCAACAGCCATTAATGCATATAATGAATTGTAAAACTGCAAGAGAAATGTGGTGCAAGCTAAAAAGCATTCATGAATTTAAATCTACAGCTAATGTGCATAGATTACAACAAAAATTTTATAGTTTTCAAAAGGACCCACAATCGCAATTAAAAGAAGTTGGTGAACAAATTTCTACAACTATGGCAATAACAAAGATTCTTATGAGTCTACAACGCCAGACCAGCAAACAATTGAGAATATGACAGCAAGACTTATAATGGAAGAAACAAGACTGAATTCATGTGGGGAAAATTTCATTAACGGCGAAGCTTTTGTAGCGAAACAGAATATTAGGAGTAACAAAAAGCCTGGAAAATGTTTTATATGTAAAACGCCTGGGCACTGGAAACGTGAATGTTTGAAGATGTCTTCTGATTATCAGCGTTGTGAATTTTCGAAAAATAATACTACAGTTCTAGTGGGAGTTCGCACTGAAAAATTGTTTAAACTATTAATTAAAGTAAATTTACCATTGAAACAAAATCATTTTTCTTATGTTACAGAGTCAAAACAACTGACCTTAACTGAGTGGCATTGTAAATTGGCACATCAAAACATTGTACATTGCAGACGTTTTTTACAACATTACATTTAAGGACGAAAAAGAAATATTTTGTGATGCTTGTGTATATGGAAAACAATGTCGTTTACCTTTTCCAAGTAGAGAAATGAGAACAAGAAAAGTTGTCGAACTGGTCCATGTCGATTTATGTGGCCCCATGAAAAAAGTCAATTGGAGGAGCACGTTATTTTCTTCTGATAAAAGATGATTTTTCACATTACAAAAAGGTATTCTTCTTAAAAGAAAAAAGTGAGGTATGTGGTTTTCTTGAAAAATATCTTTACGATGTCAAAACTGAAACTGGTAATAGTGTGAAATCTATAAGATCTGATAATGGGAGAGAATTTATAAATAAAAATGTAGAGCTTTTACTATGTAAAAATAGTGTTTTTCACCAGAAGACTGTTCCATATAACCCGGAGCAAAATGGAACAATAGAAAGAGAGAATCGCACTGTTGTAGAAGCAGCAAGATGAGCACTGTACGCAAGAAATTTGGATAAAAAATTTTGGGTTGAAGCTGTGAACTCGGTTGTGTATGTACTTAATCGAAGTGGAACTAGTTCACAAAGAGACTAAACCCCTTTTGAACTTTGGTATGGTAAAAAACATAACATAGAAAATTTACAAAATTTTGGTATCGTAGTGTTTACTCATGTCCCAAAGCAAAATCGACTGAAATGGGATAAAAAAAATCGCAGAAAGGAATTTTTATTGGGTATGGGGAAGATTTAACTGGTTATCGAGTATATATCCCAGACAAAAATAAAGTTGAAATTGCAAGAAACGTAAAATTTTGTAGTATCAATAACATCAAAAATGAGAAAACTCTAAACCAAGATGCTCGTTCAACTAAAGAAAACTATGATGTACCCAAACAAACTAGCAGGTCCTTAAAACATGTAAATATTTATGAAAATCCTGTTCAAGAAGAAAGCGACGAGACAAGTGAACGAAATGTAGATAATTCCTCTGATATTTCTAATCATATTTTTGAAGACGCAAACGATGCAGTAGAAAATGAAGTCGCTACACAAAAGAGTTTTATAAGTCATCGTTTACGTAGCAAGGTAAGAAAAAAGGCGGAAAATGTAGTAGAAGACGGCCATGCTTTTGTTGCTACATAATTGTCCATCAAATTATAATGAGGCAAAGTTATCCAATAAATGGAAAAAAGTTATGGATGAAGAAATAAATTCATTAAAATAAAACAACACTTGGGAACTAGTTGTATTACCACAAGAGTGTAAAGTTGTTAATACAAAATGGGTATATACAGTAAAAGAAGCAACTGAAAATGAACCTAAACGTTACAAAGCAAGGCTGGTAGCTCGTGGATTCAATCAAGAATATGATATTGACTACTTTGAAACATTTAGCCCCGTAGCCATATTTACATCGATTAGAATGATTTTGAGTATAGCCGCATCAGAAAAACTAAAGTTAAAGCAATTTGATATAAAAACAGCATTTTTATATGGATACATAAAAGAAAACGTTTACGTCAATCAACCAGAATACTACTCTGATAATACGGGCAGAGTATGCAAACTTCTTAAAATCTTATAAAGTTTAAAGCAAGCGTCAAGTTCCAGCACCTTACGTTTTCAAATTTATTAAAAAAGTATAATGTGATTCTTCCACAGCTGATCATTGTGTATTTATCAATAATGACGTCAGTAAGCAAATAATGATCGCAATATATATAGATGGCGGATTAATTGCCGCAAAACATGAAGCAGACATTGAAGGGTTTTTATCATTTTTAAAACAAAATTTCAGTGTTAAAGTTTTTGATGTTAAACACTATTTGGGTTTAGAAACTCGACGTTTAAATGATGGTAGTTTTTACGTGAATCAACAAAGCTATATTGAAAAACTACTACTTAGTTTTGATATGGCCGAATCTAATTCCGTTAGTACACCATGCGATATGTCCGTAAATAGTAGTATGTTTTCAGAACAGAGTTCGGAAGTCAAAAACTATCCCTACAGACGTACTTATGCTGGCAACACGGCCAGATATAAGTTTTGCGATTGGTTATGCTAGTAGGTTTTTGGAAAAACATTTAAATGTTCACGTTAATATTGTAAAGAGAATTTTAAAATATTTAAAAGGCAATAAAGGATACGGTTTAACATTTGCACCTGACAATGAGCTTATTTTTATGTTTTAGCGATGCTGACTATGCTGGAGACATAGAAACTAGAAGGTCAACAAGCGGTTTTGTAGTAATGATGGGATCATCTAGTATTTCCTGGTCATCTCAACGACAAAAGAGTGTTTCCTTGTCCACCACCGAGTCTGAATTCGTAGCAAGTTGTCATGCAATAAAGGAGGTGATTTGGATTCAGCAACTTATTTCTGAATTAGTTCCAAATAAAATCAAAATATGTTTATACATAGACAATCAGAGTGCTATACGTTTAATTAAAAACCCTGAATTTCACAAACGTAGTAAGCACATCGATGTCAAATATCAAGTCATAAGACAAAAATATGAAGAAAAAATGTTTGAAATTAATTATGTTTCCACTAATCACCAAGTTGTTAAAATTTTTAATAAACCTTTACTATTTACTATTTAGAAATTTAATGAATATTGTCAATTATGTCAAATTTAAAAAAATTAAAAAGGGTTTAACAAAAGTGGGAGTATTGAAATATTTGTTAAAACTTTTATTACCCACTGTTGAATAATCAAATATACTGGTTTAAATTGTACTTATTGAATTCAGAAATACTTGTATCAGTTTACCTTTGAATTATGTACTTAAAATAAATTTTCTAAATTATTTTATTGCCGTTTGAAAAATCAATTACTGCGTTTAATTCAAAAATTACCAATTAAGTAAGTAAGTAAATATTAAAACACTGTTTTTTCTTGGAGAGTCATTGCTAAAAAGTATTTTTTTTAGAATAACGATGAATTAAATACTGAAATAGTTTTAAGATATGTTCTGAAATATATTGTAGATTTTTTCCTACGAATTAGTTAAGTCATTTGGTATTTCTACAAAATTTATAAGGATTCGCGTTTAATGAGTTTTCAACACAGGCAACGGTTTTGAAAAATTTTAAGACCATACAATATTTATTCATAATAAGGATAATAATATAAATAACATTCTACATAAGAAGAAGAACACCAAACAAAGGCGAATATTTATAAAAAAATTCAATGCTATTCTCAACTGAAACTTTGTGGGAGTTTTTTCTTTTTTTACCAACTAATCTATTCTAAAAAATTCTTCTTAGAAGATTTTACTTTCCTCCTATATTATGGAATTAAACGCAGCTTGGCCATCATTTAAAAGTATCGCCGAATTGAAAAATATATGAATTATTTAGTGGCAATAAATTTTCCTTTCAGAGTAACAAATGATAAATTTATTTTTCAGGTTTGGTGCGACCAAAAGAAGTATGTACGCCATAAGACTGCACAAAATTTAAAATTTTTCTTCAAATGAAGAAATTTTTTACAACCTGTAGTGCTATTCTGTAATTTTTATCAATAATCGTTGACGTTAATCTTATTGGCATAAGTTATTGTTTGTAATAACAGTACTGCTATTCGGTAACCTAAGATTAACAGAGTTGTTAAACATTTTAATAAAGTGGCAGCTTTGCTTATATTGTATGTTAAAAGTACGCCGCCGCCAATAGTTTTAACTCGACTTGGCTTTTTGCGATCAAAACATTTATTAATTTTGTGCAAGGTAAGTAAATGCTGTTTTGTTACTGTCTTATAAAATTGAAAAAAGACTGTTTTTTTAATAGTACAATACAATATACTTTAAATGTGTAGAAGAAATAAATATATATAATATTTGAAGTAAGAAAATGCGTTTTAATTTTGGTTATATATATGGTAACTTTTACGTAAAACTAGAGATGTAGTAATTTTGGGATCGTGCCAGCACAGCTACCTCCATTTATGTAAAATAATTTCTTATCAGTCGTTCTTGGGTGCGTTTTGCTATAGATGATGGTTCATCTTGGGTAACCAAATTGCTAGGTTGAATCTTCAAAACGTCATTCTCAGCTGTGCTTTGCTGGTCTCTTAAAAGAAGATTGTACAATACTGCACATGCATTAACAATGTTCCCAGTAAAACCGGGATCATACAAAAGAACTCTTTGTCGCGATAAGCATCTCCAAGTTCCCTTCATTACGCCAAAAGCCGTTCGATTGGGTTTCGCGCTTTGCACAATGCCTCGTTGTACAGAAATTTCGGACTTCCCTCTGAGTTGTTTGGTAAAGGGGTCATTAGCCACGGTTCCAATGGGTAGCCGGAATCACCTATATGTTTTTCATATCCATTAGACATTTCTTTTTTTTAAATTGTGAGAAACATATTATGGTTGGTGTTTTCAAAACTTCTTTGTATAACTCTTCGTGCTGCCGAGCAGCTCCATATATATGAGTCATGTCGTGCTCCCGGGTATTTCGCATTTATATTCAAAATCCTCAGATTAGGATCACATATCTTCAAATAATAAGGAAAGAGCGTAAAAATAATTTTTACCATCTGTACATTTATAGAGTGGTAACCATGGTGGTTGACATAAGCTTCCTCATGATTCTTTGGGGCCAATATCGCAATATGCGTGCAATCAATAGCCCCTATAGTGCCACCTACGAAAGGGAAAACTACTGAAGCAAAAACTGTTTTTGCAGCCTGTCGCTCGATTTGTGTCATGGGAAACTTCACCTTCTGTTAAAATAATGTGCGATCATTGCATCCGTGACATGATGTATGCAACGGCTAACAGAAGATTGGCTCATCGATATACCCCACTGTTCTCCTACGGGTCTTTGATCTTTGGTCTGCGTAAAATCTTAAAGCCGCTAGAACCTAGAATATATATGTCAATAGTTTTAATTTAATATCAGTGAAAATCTATGAAAAATTACCTTTTTTTCAGCAGATATTGTAGTTATTCTTGAACCTCTCAATTGATCATCGAGCAGAAAAATCAAATCTTCCGCAACTTCCGGAGTTAAGCGATACAGCTTCACAAATTCTATATGTGATAAATGGAACGGGTTATCAATATCCCGAAGTAAACGACGGTTTACAGTTGGGGCTACCACTGAATCATTCTATGATAGATCATAAGACAAGTATTGAAAAGCCATCACAAAACTAAAACAAACGAAGAAATGTTTTCTGAGTCCTCAGAATTTATTTCCTTTTATCAATAATTAATTAAATTTTAGACACTTTATTTTCCTTATTGAGCATATTCAAGCTACTGCACTGTACAAAATGTGTTGTTTTAATAATTTTAAATAACTTATATTTTTCTTTTTGTGCAATAAACTAACAATTGATAAATAAACAACGAAAAATTTCTTGCCGCTTAGTTAGCTGAAACAGCAGACGTCAAAGCTGAGCATAATGGTAAACGTTATTGTTAACAAGTTACCGAATACCAAGTACGTTAATATTGTTGTTAAATATTATTAACAATACTATTGGTTGTTAAAAATGAATAGTGAATCGCACTACTGGTTTGTACAAAAGACTCTGTGGAAGCCGTTTCTAAAAAATTCGGGTTAGGCGCATCTGGTGTAGAAAAAACGCTAAAAATTGTTGGATTCCGCATCCGATGATGAACCTAGAAATAGTGGTGTTGATAATTACCTTTATGATTTATGATGGTGGTGGAGCAATTGAGACAGAGATATCGAGGACAAAATTGAAAGAAACCAAGTACCTGTTATTTTTTTCTTTTTTAATTTCCCTGGGAGTTTTAAGAATCGGGTCGATTAATTGAATTAATTTTCAAGACCATCCATTTACAATTTTCTCATTAACATGTATTTATGTACATATGTATATAAATATGTACGTATTTATGTATTAATATATAACAATCATAATAAATAACAATAAAATTTTAATTAAATCCAAATAGACAAACTCAAATTACTTCTACTGGCTTTAAATCAGTAATGTAGTCTTAAAAATATATATCATTTTTCAGGACTGGATCATAATCGTTGATAAGTTGTGGTAATAGGGGATTATCCAACATGGTGGTGTGATTGCCTTCGATTATTTTTATTATTACTTTTCCAGAGGTAATGTGACTAAGACAATAGTCTTCTTCAATGTCGTGCAGAACAACTCGAGTTGGCCGAATCAATGTGATTGGGGATTTCAGTTTCTTAATATTCTTCAAGTCATACAGAGCCATCATACGTATACGTCTAAATGTTCCGTCAATAATTTTCCACCAATATTCATTACTATACATGTTTTTCTTGGCAACATATTCGATAAACTTGTTCAGTTTACCCGCCACTGTGGGTATCTTACGGAAAATTACTTCAATAGACTCTTTGCTTTCACTGGGGAGAACATTTTTTATGGTTAAAGTAAGCAATAGATCGTATATGTCATTGTCAACAAAGTTATTGCCTAATTGGGATAGTATAAACTTTGTCAGAAAGTGGGGTGCACCGTCAATTAGTAATAGTTTCCCTCTATATCCAGCCTTTTCAAGCAGCGCTCCCAACTGAATGGCAACGTATGAACCAAATGAGTAGCCTACTATGTAGAATGGTTCAGTGACGGACAACACAGACTTTACGAGTTCTAAAGATGCTCCGGCAATTTCGTTGACTGTATTCAAATCTGAAAAACTGTGTAGCTGTAGAAGATTCGCTCGACTCGAAATATTAGTTCCAATTTTAAACCAAACTTCACCGGCAGTACTTTCCAAGCCGGGAATGACTATGATTGGCATATTCTCAGTCGAATAGTCTTTAGCGGAATTTAGTTGTACAAATGTATTATTGCAACCAGATTCATTACCAAGATTACGTAACAAGATGCCCATACCTTCTTTTTCGCAGCTAAATATCATTTTATCAGAATAATCGTTTATATGTGCAAGTTTATTTGCAAATTCCTGTAACTTTTGGAAAGTCAACGATCGCAAATCTTGAGCTGATACAACAAGTTCGAAATCACTTTCCAAAGTTTGTTTCAATTCGACAACCATCAGCGAATGCATTCCAATTTCAGACAATGGCGTTTCTAAGGACACTGATTTAAGTTCGCGAATTCCCATTATATTCATAACTGTTTCCACAATATTTTCATTTCCAAAGCGACCAGCACGTTTTTCAGCAACCACCATACTGGAGACAATAGCATCGGGAGAAGATAGAAGCTTATCCAACTCCTGCAACCCCGATTTCTATATCTTCAGCCAAATCAACTGCTACTCCCACATCACCGACAGCTCCCCACTGTATAGCCTTGGCTGGATAACCATTGTGAATGCGATCCTCTACTATTCTCTCCATAATGGAATTCGCCATACCATAATTAGTTTGCCCAGCATTACCCCGTCCGCATGACACACTCGAAAACACGACGAAATGCTTTAAACTTGGGCATTTCTTTCGGGTTAATTCATCTAAAAAGGATGTTGCTAAAGCCTTTGGCGCTAAACATTCCTTGAAATTTTCTCTCGATAGTTTGGTGAAAACTCCATCATGTAAACTAATAGCTAAATTGAAAATTCCACCGACCGGTGTCAGTGAAGCACCCTCATCAATCAGTTTATTGCAACCGTCATATGTTGTAATGTCACTGGTACTTATATGTACAGTGCATCCATAAGTTTTCCACAGCCTATTAAGAAAATAAATAATTTAATTAGCCTGGTACTCAAAAACAATAAGCCTCTATGAAATTGAAGTTCACTTACGCAATGCGATAAGACTGATAATCGTTTGTGATTCCCCGCCTGGAATTTAGTACAATATTTCGAGCTCCACGAATAACCATCCAATCCGCCAACTCCAAACCAAATCCTCCTAAACCGCCTGGTATTATATAACTCAAGTTAGGGTTAAAGTATACCTGTTTTAGGGCAACCAATGGCATAGTATACTTAGATTGGGGATCTTCTCTCACTTGTACCAGAACCTTTCCAATATGCTTGCCGCCGGCCAAATAACGAAAGCCCTGTTCTATTTCAGATGCTTGGAATACTGTTGCGGGTAAGGGCTGTATAATGCCATTCGCTAAGTCAACATTAATTATATGTGTTAGGTGCTGTTAAATAACATGAGTAAGATCTTAGTTTTATTACATTTTACGGATATTTCCAATTAACCTTACCGTAATCTCTTTGTCTGTCAAATGGTCTGCTAGAACTGCGTGAAATGTTAGTTTCTTAAGGAAACAACTCATACCAAGTTTACTATCATTTGTCATGTCGAATTTGCCAATCTCAAGAAAGTGTCCCGATTTTGCCAAGCATCGAATGGATGCCAATAATTTTTCATCCGTTAACGAATTCAAAACAAAGTCGACACCTTTACCTTTTGTTTCACGCCATATCATATCCTCGAATGAAATATCTCGAGAATTTCCGATACGAGATTCTGAACATAAGAAAATAAAAATACTTTTGGATGTTAAATATCGTCGAAATATCAAGTTTGAAACAACTCATACCCTTTAATTGAGGAAATGTTTCCAAAAGGAATTTCTTCTTTTGTGGCGTACTACAAGTCGTGTACACTTCCATATTGTATGCTAGAGCTGTACGTATAGCTGCCAATCCAACGCCCCCAGTCCCAGCATGTATAAGAATGGTTTTACCTTTGCGTATATCTGAACACATGAAAAAGGCATAGTACACGGTTATGTAAACTACAGGTACGGTAGCAGCTTCTTTCAAGGACCAGTGGTCGGGCACTTCCCACATCAGTCGGGAATGTTTTTCAACATACGAAGCAATAGAACCCTTCGCAACCATACTCATGATGCGGCGCCCAGTTTTTGTATCAATTCCTGAGTACTCCAAACCGAGAACACAGTTCTGATTAATTCGATTCTGTGAGAATATTTCGACTCCCAGACGCCCAGTGGCAAGCATAACATCTCGAAAGTTAACCGAGGAGTAAACCACCTTAATTTCACAATTTTTCGAATCCAGATGCCCTTCAAACCAACAAAACGATGACAAGTCTCCGACCTGTAGAACATTACCGTATACGTGATCTGCTCTCGCAATAGGTGCTTCCTCAGTATTTAGCTGAAGATGTCTATAAGTACCCCACTTACCCTAAAATTTGCATAACATTACCCTTAGGTTATATCCTTAATGCGATATTTATATTCGTAAAACTCACAATTTTGTAAACATTGATAGCCATTTTAAGACTGTACTGGTTGGCGTAGAAAGGATCATTAAGATTAAATGGTGGTGCCTTTGGATCATCCACAAAGAAACAGGTTATCAAATTGCCGTCGGGCTCTTTTCGAAGGCAGTTGACTAATCCTATGAGACCATTAAGTTTTTCATTAAATGCATAAACCACTACTGCGGTTTTGTTAGAAACGGCTTTCTGCACTTGAGATAACCATTCGAAGTCCTCGTCCTTGTCGCTAACTTCTATAATTTGTGTTTCAAAATTTAAAGCTTTTTTCGATTTTTGCAAAAGCAGAAGAACTTCTTCATTATTGTCCAGAGGCATGGTTGCCAACATTTTATAATGTTCCGGAATTTCTAATTTCTCTATTTTGAAAGTGGTACGTTCACGAACGACTAGGTATCCATTATCTGCCAGTGACTTATTGGCAACTTGAATAATATTTTTGTTAAATTCACCCTCTAAGCCGGCAATAATAATGAAATGACAGTTTGATTGGGTGCATAGTTTCCCATTTTCTACGTGAACATTTGCTGGAAAATCGGTAATACTCTGATTGGAAAGGAACAGATAATCCCCCGTTAAGTAGGGCAAAGCTTCAATTGAGTGTAGAAAGCTTGAAATAATAGGTATACTGCCCTCGGAATCAAGTTCAACTATTTTCATTTTCAACGATAGTGTATTTTCTAGAGCTAATTCCACGCAAGTACGGGCAGCATCAGTTACACTGAGTACTGGTGTTGGGAAATGGGGTAGGAAATTGTATTTCTCTAAGACTGGAACACTAGGCGGTCTTCGACGTTGAACGGTGCTAGCGTGCAAACCAATTAACTCAATCCCGCCCGATACAATTCTTTCCAGTTTCGAGTCGATGTATACATCTAAAACTCGGTTTTCTGGATCCATATTGTCTGCAATATCGAAGTGATGCTTACCGTAAATACGCAATTTACGAATTTTTGTTGGCAACAAAAGACCTCGTGAATCTACCCCGAGTATGGTAATTTGTAACATTGCGTCCATAAACGTAACCCAATTATATTCCCATCTAACTTTTCCATAAAGGCCATCTCCTCTTGCCTGCTGAACAGCTTGGAAAGCTCCATTATAATTATATCCGCGTAATTTTAATTCTTTGTAAAAGTCGCTCTTCGAAACCATGGGAAAATTGGAACTTTCTTTCATGAACTGCACGTTCGGAATTTTTGGGTTTTCTATTTCGGAGATTTTACCAGTAACAAGTAATACTTCTGACTCTGTTATCTACAAGTACAATAATTTATGTGAATATTGATTATTATCCCTCACGTCATATTTACATGGGCTTACCTCAAATATCCCAGTACCATAATGAATCATTATGGTTAAATCGATGCTATGCTTTGCTGTTACATTTGTAGCCCGGAGAAACTTAATGTCTTCAAATTCAACAGGCACATACATAAAACATGGTCCATGATGCATAAGCGAAAAAGTTTCCCACACATATTGCAGATAACAGGTGGCTGGTATCAATATCTCACCGTCGATTTCATTACCAGTCATAAATTCTCCTTCAGGGCTTTCCAAATTAACAGTAAACACATGCTCTCCACTGCATTTCGTTTCCATTTTTCCATACGTCGCCACAAACCAGTCTTCCTTATGATCCCACCGCACCAAAGAACTTATTTGAGGTGTACTGCGAGAGACAGGAAACTCGACAACTGGATAAAGATTTTGTACTGGGAAATTAACACCATTAGTGAAAAGCCTACAAAACATGTCGAATAGTATCATGGTAATATTTACAATTAAAAGTACTTACTTTCCAAGCGCGGTCAAGAAGAATAGATCATTATTTTTATTACCTCGTTGAGTTAGTGGTATGTGAATACCACCTGGCATAGATCGTTTTAATATAGCCTGCAAGAGACCGTGGGGTGCAATTTCAATGATTAATGAATTGTTGGGTAAGAGAGCGAATGTTTCCTCAAATAAGACGCTGCTGAGTAAATTATTTGTATGATACTCTGCTGAACACAAATTGTGACCGTAGTGATCCCATTCACTTTTAGGCACACTTGAACTGAGCCATTTCGATGATCTCGGTTTGGGATTGGGAATTGTTTGTTGTAGATACTTGAGTAGCTGTGGTCCCATATGAGCAATGTAGCGGGAATGATAAGCAATGTTGGAGCAAGGGACTTCTTTAGCAAAAATATCCTTGGCCTTAAGTTCAGCTACAAACTTAGCCACATCCACAGCCGGTCCTGAAATTGTGCACGAATCTGCATTATTATGACAAGCCACTTCGATAGTTTCGGGTAGCAAATGAACAATTTTCTTGTAGCCAATACCAACAGCAGCCATTGAGCCTTTGATTTTTTCAGTTTTTAAGCTCACTTTGCCACGATAATAAGCAGCTAAAATCATTTCTTCAGCCGTAAATCCCCCATCAGCATAACCACAACCGAGTTCGCCGACAGAGTGTCCAATAATATAATCTGGCTCCAAGTTTAATGATTTTAAAACATCAACCAAACCAATTTGGATGGCAGCAATACCAACGAAGGAGTGTAAAACATTATCGAAAATTAATGGATCGTCTGATGTTAAAATGTGAATGAGATCAAGACCCTTAGGTAATAATGTGTTGTGACAGAATTGAATTGACTGACGGAACTTTGGTATACTCATAAGGGACACACCCATTTGAGACCACTGGGAACCCATTCCACTAAATACCCAAACAATTGGTCGTTTAATACCAGTGTAATGCTGAACATCTTTTACTAACACAGTGGCAGGTTCTTGTCCATTATTGCTGCATACGCCGAATCCTCGAAAAACTAGGCCGGAAGCTGACTCGTTTTGAATGTTGTGCAGTAGTGCAATAAATTCCGCATCTAAAGGACGTTTCTCAATAGCTTCAAGAATAGCATCCAAAGACTGTTCGTTTCTTCCAGCCCAAGTAACTAAGCGTGGAATATCATCTTTTGGCACGCCTCTATTTAATTTTGGTTTTTCAAATGCTTTAAGCAGAGCGTGCGCATTAGCCCCTCCAAATCCAAATGAGTTTATTGCAATGTATGGTTTATCTAAACTCAATACATCGTTTACCACTACTAACCGACCTTCAGCTAATGCGGGGATTTTCGGGTTCACTTCTTCAAAGTTAATGTTTGGGGGAATTTCGTTGTTTTCAAAAACAAAGCAAACCTTAATTATTGAGTTTATTGCCGATGCAGGTTCTGCGTGGCCAAGATTTGATTTGACGGAACCAATAAATAACGGTGAAGTTCTTTGACTGCAGAGTACGTTGTCAATTGCCTGACATTCCTCAGGATCGCCTACAACAGTACCAGTGCTATGAGCTTCGAAATAACCCAAATCGTCAGGAGTAACATTGATCTCTTCATAAAATTCTCTAAGTAATTGTTCCTGCAGTTTAACACATGGGTAAGTAATGCCTTCGGGCTTAAAACCGTCACAATTAGTTTTCGAATACACCACACTCGCATACACTCGCTTTGCATCACGTTTACGTTGCAAAAATAAACAATTTATAGTCTCTGAGCGTATATAGCCGGATGCATTCTTATCAAATGGTCGACAATAACCGTCCTTAGATAAAACGCCGAGTCTTGAAGATATAACACAGAACTCAGTAAACGATTAGAACAAATAATAAATTATCCAGAAACAAACCTAGCGAATTGTAGCGTTAGCAAAGGATGCAATAATAAATTTGAGCCACCAATTATGGCGGCGTCAATTTCGCCAATGCGCAAAGCTGTAAACGCGTTATCCAGAGCGTACATTGAACTAGAGCAAGCTGCGTCCAAAACGCAGGAGGGACCTTGCAGGCCAAGAGCATACGAAATTCGATTTGCCATCATAGCACGGCTGCAACCCGTTATACCAAAACCACCAGATGACACCTTTTCATAGAACCAAGTTCTCTCCGACTCAGAAATACAGGCACCAATGTAGACGGCAGTTTTTGTTCCTCGTAAATTTACTGGATTAATACCAGCATCAACAACTGCCTCATATGCTGTTTCCATTAACATACGTGTTTGAGGATCTAAAGCGTGGGCCTGCTTACTATTTACACCAAAGAAAATCGCATCAAATTTTTGGGGGTTGATTATTTTCCCAGATCGTTTCTGAATTTCTGGATTGAAATGGCGCCAACGACGTTCATCATCATCAACCATATCAATCTATTATAAAAATCAATATAATTTCGTTACTCACAATTGTAGTTGACTTTTAAATGTAATTATTGTCTGCATCTGAGGAATAGTGTAATATTAATTCTTATGTATATTAAGCGGACCATATGTCCTTTATCTGTCATCTATTTCTATACTCTGTCATCTTTAGTCATCTAAATTTTTAAAACCGTGATCAATATTTATTTTTGTAAATTAAAACATATTGTTACGTTTTTACCTTTTTAAAAACGTATATTGAAAACCAAGTAAAACAAATATGTGTTTATTTTAATGAAAAATTTTTATTTTTCACACTACTTTTATGTATCACCCTTCAAACTTAACCGATACAACGTACACAGTAGCAACTACAACAATTTATTGCTTGTTCGATATTAATCACACACTATTCGTTACTCTGTTCACAACGGATATCTTCGAACCACGACTTTTACTTCATACGCAACTGCACACAAGGCTGACTGAGTTCACTCTGACTGCGTTGCTTGTCTTGTCTTGCCCTTTTATATGTGAATGCCTTCAGTAGTAGGTTCGTGTTCGCGCCGTCTCGAGTATTCTATAGCTACTGCATCGTTGTATGTGTACTATGTTCTCGTTGGTTGTTGTTGCGTTCGCTTACTTGTCTGTCTCTTTTTCTGTCATACTTGTTGCAGCTGGTTTACTTATACTAAGTTCGTATAATAAGTTGTGTACGCATTGCCGCATTGGCTTTGTATTCGTTTCGACTATTTTTGCGTAACAATATTTTATTATTTTATTTTTTATGTCAAGTCGTGGAAGTGAGTGCAATGAGTTTTTAAGTTTCGTTATTTTTTTTTTAATTTTATATATTTATAAGGAAATCTAAATGTATGTTTTTATATACATACATATGTAAATTATTATTCTTATTTATTAAATTTTTCTATAAACTATGTAAAAAATTTTGAATTCAAGTAATTTGTTAATTTTTTCTTTATGTTATCTATTTTCATTTGCAAAATCTGGTCGCCTTATGTATATGGACATGTACATAAGTATTTTCACGAGGATTTACCGGACGCAAAATTTTCAGTTCCGCAATTGCGAAACTTTGCAAGGGAAATTCGGGGAATATTTTTTGTATACAATTGACGTACTACTGCTGAATTCTTATTTAATTTCGACGATAGATGACTTTAGTAACGCTTGCTTTTCCTATTCTATACGTTTTTCACGTAGACTACCATGTATCTGCTGAAGTGAAGTGTATAAAGGGGCATATTTGTATAAAAAATTTTGTACGAATACTTTTAAATGACAGACACCAAATTTTATGTGGGGATGAGTTTAAAAAGAATACTATAATCTGCTCTTTCTATTCCAGCGTTATTAGTTTTTAGTAAATTTAACTCCAGTAAAAGTAAAACAAATTATGAAAAATTTTCATGAAGTAAAAACAAAACAGTTTTCCGTCCATTATTAACTAAAAGATCTGGTTTTCTAGAAAATAAGCAATATTAAATAATTTAAGAATTATTTTAATTTCTGAAAACAGTTTCCTTCTAGAATTAGATATTGAGACAACGTATAACTTAGAGGTTCAAATGATTAAGAAATTAGTATTACTGAAAGACTTAATTCACAAAAACCTTATTTATTTGAAAATGGGTGGTCTATGGCTTTGTTGCGTGTGTTAATTTTATACATGTGTTTTTTAAGAATCCTTTTCATGGATTGAAAGGATTCAGATTGCCAGAAATCTGCTGAGAAACAGTCGTTGTTGGAGACGTCTGATCTGTGGTTTGAAACGTGGTTCACACCAAATAAGTGAACATACGACCACGGTAATTTTTTTTCCATTTCGTACCAGGCGACACCAGAGTAATAAAATATTTCAAAAAAAGAAAAATAAATGTTTAAAATAAAGGCCTTATACGTCTATGGGGAATAGTGGAATAATGGAATTTAATCCCTTTTAAATGGATAGAAGTAAAGTTGATAAAAAAAAACAAAAATTTGGTTGACACTGACATTTTGAAAATACGGGAATTTATAATATCGTACAACAACAAAACTCAAATCAGCGTGTTGCATTACACTCAGTTAATATTTCAACCTATTAAAATGGTGTCTTCGAGGAATATAATAAATTTTTTAAACTCTACTCACTAATAGATACAGGGGTATATTCCCACTATCGCATAACATTAAAATATATAGCATACAACTTAAGTGCCAGTTACCCCAACGTACCATAGCGAACGTTCTCTTTTTAGAGTATGGAGAGCAGTGTAAACACAATTTTAATAGAACAGTGTTCGACAGTGTACTTATATATAAATTCCACAAATATTAACTCAAATTTAACCACAAATGTAATATTCTATTCTTTATTACAAGAATAAATATTTATTATTTTTTTTTTCGACCGTCTCCGGCCTCACACTAACCCACCCGCATCCGATCGCGGAGGGCTCGTCCCCATTACATAGTGACACGTACACACTGCAGTCCGCTCTGTAGCGGGTAAGGGCAAAATAATGACAACGAGAACATAAAACAGCTACAGAACTTAATCACAAGCTGAGTAAAGTAACAATAAACCGGAACTACCTAAGACAAGAACGAGAATACATTTGTATGTAATAATTAACAAATTAGTGCCAGCATATAAGCTACGTTTTATATTACAAACACTGCAATTAAAATCAATAAAATCATAATATAAGTTAAAATCATTACATAACCTACGAAAAGGGTAATTACATCCATAGTTCGTTCTATAAAAATATAAAGAAAGAGGACGATAGTGCCGTGAAAATCGTGCTGGAATACTGAAATTCAGGTTATAAAGCAAAAAACTCATACATACAGTGGCTCCCAGCTTATTTCAACCTTTAAAAAAATTAAGCTCGTATAATTTCGAAACGAAACAAGATATTAAAAGAATTTTGAATAAGAGTTTATAGGATATGTTTAAAAAGTAAAGTAAAAGTTATATTCAGTCTCAAATGTATACTTACAAATAGCTACCAAAACCGTCAAAAAACTACCAAAATCGTTGAAAACCTAACAGTTTCTTAAATAATGTAAATATATTGTTACGTATAGCGAAAGGACCTAATATCGTTTAACATTAACGATAAACAAAAGCTACAAATACAAAGACCATGAGGCAATGCGTACACAATACATATACATAATTGGTCAATACAACCCTTTAGTCAGGATTACGAACTAGTTTCTCACACCACTTATGTTGTGTGCGTTAATTCTATACATGAGTGGCGGGACCTACAGTTTAAAGTCGACTCCGAACGACACATTTTTTGAGAAGCATTCCATGGCAATTTTTTACTCTCAGAGTTTTTGCCAGAAGTTAAGTTAACGTTTATACTAAATAAAACTTCCGACGTGTTCCTATATGTTTTGTATACTTACTTTTGTGATATGAATTTATCAGTAATTTTAATTAAATGAGAATATTTTTATAATCTTTCTTTTTTGTAATTAATTTTTAAGTTTTTTTGTAAGCACAAATATTCATGAAATAAAATGCAATCTCATTTTTTTCAAAAATTTTTTGTTGTATTTTTTTTAAAAAAGAACATTTGCTATAGGTCTGTATACTTATTTAT
Source organism: Sarcophaga peregrina (assembly GCA_014635995.1). Taxonomy (NCBI): domain Eukaryota; kingdom Metazoa; phylum Arthropoda; class Insecta; order Diptera; family Sarcophagidae; genus Sarcophaga; species Sarcophaga peregrina. The sequence continues at coordinate 89,470,895 of CM025789.1, forward strand.
GAGATTAACTGTATATAAAAAAATCCATACTAGCTTTCGACAAAAGAAATAAAAAAAAACATATGTTAAGGAACCCGAATGTGAAACGTATAACAGAACCTATAACTAATCGATACCGGCTACGGATACACAACCACAATGGAGAGAGACTGCCGTTGTTATTGCAGCTCTACGATCCACCCACAGGAATCCATAAGGATCCCACCTTGATAGCTCTGGATTTTTCGCGCCATCCCTAAATCGACTTAAACTCCGTTTACCCTGCCACCTACTATCGACTTACCTGCTTCCTTACACTATCTAATCATTATTGAAATAAAAACACGCGAAACCGCAGATAATACAATTTATTAAATATCAAATATTACAAATGGGTTTTCTTTTCTATGTTTCTCTGTTACTATTACTAAACTTTTAGGAACAAAAACAAATAACTTCAATAGCTACAATCCGAGCTGGGTCTATAGGGTATGGGCGTGTACTTCAATTTAATGAATTGTTTACATAAAAACGTATGACACGTTTTTACGATCTATAATTGCACTTACATTTTTACGTTCCGTACACGTTAAATTATGTTACTGTTACATTCCGTTACGGTAGCATAACTGAGGATTAAATTCAAATTCCGAATACAACGTGCCGTCTGCACACACGACTGATTCAACTCAAACTCTATACTCCGCCCTTGTTCGCTTTGTCTTGGCTTTTATATCACTGGATCATTAGAGTGATGAATGCTCTCGAAGGATGATGACGGCCTACGGGAACAATCTAAAAATGTAAACAAATTCTTTTCATTTTTTTGTTTCTTGTTTACATTCGTCCAGGCAGATAAGTTGTTGCATGTTTATTTGTCTATCCGCTATTTTATACTGTACATTGTTGTTGCTTGTTTACTCTTTATTCGCTTCATGTTGTTGTTAGTTATTTACATTTTTTATCCCTTATTTTTGTTTGTTCATCGATCTTATAAACAGCGCTTTATTTTTGTTGCTATATTTTTTTTCTTATTCATTGATCACGTGGATAGCGCGTTGCTTTGTTTTTGGAGCCTTTGTTTATTTTATGCATGATCAAGTATATTGTGTGGTTTTTTGAGCTTTTGCTTATTATTTTAACAACACTATTAACACTTTCGTAACAATACATACAATTATGTAAACATTAAAATTATATAGTATGTGTATTCTAGAGGTGTGCACAACACATTCTGCTAGCTTACCCTTCACCGAATTCAATACTGTAGTATACGCTTTTCTGTAGCTCTTGATTTTACGAGTGCACTGAAATGTGTATTTCTCATTTATTCAATGTATACAACAGCACTCGTTTGCCTGTGAAGTAAAGGAACTATGCTTTGTGTTTTAAGAACATATTTTATTACTGAAGCTTCATTTTCAGTATTGCCATATGAATATCAGTAGTGTAAAAAAGTAGTAGTATAGTTTTTCTGCAGCAGCGTTGCCAGAATGATGATTTTATCATATTTTTGATGATTTTTCAATCAAAATATGATTTGAGGATTTTTTTCTTAAATTATGATTTTTAATTTATAAAAATTCGAAGTTGCCGTGGTCTAGTTGGTAGTGTGTTGGCTTATTAGACGAAAGGCCCGGGTTCGAATCCCAGGTTAGACATCAAAACGAAAAATATTTCTTCGGCGACTTCCTCTCAGCAGATTTCTGGCAAAGACTCTGAGAGTAAAAATTGCCATGAAAAGCTTCTCAAAAATCTGTCGTTCGGAGTCGACTTTAAACTGTAGGTCCCGCCACTCATGTATAAAATTAACGCACACAACATAAGTGGTGTGAGAAGCTAGGTCGTAATCCTGACTGAAGGGTTGTAATGGCCAATTATGTATGTATGTATGTAATTTATAAAAATTATGATTTTTATATTTGAAGTGAGTACAATTTTCGATGTAATTGTACTACATAGTGAAGTTAAGTCTTGTATCAGCTTATTTTTGGTTGCTTTTATTTACTTTACAATTATTGCCCTGTAAAAAACACATGTATGTATGTGCATAAAAATTCATCATTGTTTTGGAAACAAAGACCTTAAGGAGCATCTTTGTCTATCTGTTATATTTGTGAGAAGTACAAATTAAATTAATTAATTAGAAGACAAATATGCAGATGATGGGAATCCCTAAAATATAAATTTTATATATATAAATAAATATAAGTATAAATTGGGTAGTTTCATTTCTCAGGACCCTCAAAATTAGTAGTACAGTATGAAATTTTTTTCTTAAATTTTTTTGTATGAAATTTGACTTACGACTGAACCCCAGGATCCTATCTCGTTCGTAAGTCGGGGAATACCTGTATTGTAGTAATAGTTCTCAATAATTTTTTTTTTAAGTACATGTACTTTTTAATTTGAATTTAATTTTTTTAAGCTTTCTTATATATCAATACATACAGTTATTATTCTAATGAAATCAATTGTGGGTTTTTCTAAGTTTTCTATTTGCTGGTTGGTGAATGTGTGATTTGTCATCACATAAACATAAGTACGCGTTTCTTCATAAATGCTTTAAACTATAATAATTTAAATGCATATGTTAACATATTTATTTTAATAATAATTTTTAAATAAAATTTTGTACATATTAAAAAATTATGATTTTTTTCCATAAAATATGAGGTTTTTATCACAATTAATGTTTTTATCTGCATAATGATATTTTAATTATAATTTTCTTCTCACAGCTTCTGGCAACGCTGTTCCCCAGAAATAAAAAATTTAAAAAAGTTACTGGCAATGCTGACGTCGACGAAGATGTTCGGTCACAGAATGGAAACGAAAGTTTGACGTTTACATAATTTTTGTGAAAGGGACAGCAAATATTACCAAAAAGTATTTTTATCCCTGTCTGATTTTTTATGTTTTGTTTATTTTTGTTTTGTTAATTTTTAGGGTGGGGTTTTATTTTCTATTTTGGTAGGAATTGATGATATTTTTGAAGAATAATAGAATAGTTTTGAACTAATGTGTTTGGTGACACCTTTCATCAAACATAGTATTTCACCAATTGAGAAGTATATTTACAAACGCCTGAAACAAAAAGTTATGAGAATATATTTTGTTAATTTTTATTTTTACTTATTATTTACATACGAAATTTGTTTCATTGTGAAGTGAAATTGCTAGGAGTTCGATTAGTAATAAAAAAATTACCAATTTTTAACTTTTTCATTCAAGAAATTAATAAATACTGGTAATATACACAAAGCTCTGCAAGAAAAAAATTTTATGAGCAATATGATTTATTTTATCTTGATATATTTAGTTTCTTTCTTACATTTTCTACAAGAAACTATAATTATTGGGACGAAAACCTACATATATTTCGATTAATAATTAAATATTCAAGAATCTTTAAACTTTTCATTGAAGAAATTAAAAAATATTCAAAATTTTAACACAAAATCAATGTTTGTTTACATTTAATTTTTCAACTTTATCCACCAGTTTTCACTCTGTATATCTGTTGCTTCTAACACATTTGGTTTGCAAAACGTATAATACATTTTTTGTCTCCCTCCAAAAAATTATGTAAAATTATGCTAACAGCGTTTGTCAAACGTCACTGCTTTCCATTCTGTGTATTCTGTGGTTCGGTTGCCGAAATGCATGTTGTGACTCTATGAAGAATATTTTTGTAGTGCTCTTCACACAACTCTCTTTTATACTGTTGTTCAAAGGTTTACGAGTGCAGTTGTTTTTTTCTACACTATCATCGCTTCACACTTATTTATATTTGCAGCTACAATCAATATTCGGTCTTGAGAAAATGCAATAGTGTGCAATTTTATATGGCTTGTGCACACCTCTAGTATATTCATATATATACAGTTGTTTTCAAAATAATAGGAGTCCCTTCATTTAAAAGCAAAGTTAAAAATTAAGAAAAAGAAAAAAGTAAATATCAAATTTTTTGACTTAAAATTTATTTCTTATTCATATTCTAACCTTTTACTATTCAATTAAAACTATAAAAACAAAAAATATTTCATGTAAATAAAGCTTACTCTCAAAATTAATTGTTCAAAATAATAGGAGTGTTGGTACATAACCTAATAATTTTTAAACAAAATGCACAAAAGTTTGGGTCACCTTTGTTTTTAATGACTTCAGTACATCAACGAGGCATTGAGTCAATAAGATCTTGGCATCTGTTTAAAAGAATTGATGCCACACATCCGCGAACTGTGATCCATAGTTCTTCTGCATTTGAAGGTTGTTTCTCTGCACAATACTTTTTAGCATCCCCCATAGATGTTTTATAACCTTTACCCCACGCTATAACCTTTACCCCATTTACCCGAAACCACTCGTTTGCAAATATGCTGGTGGGTTTCGTATCATTATCTCGTTGAAATATCCATTTAAGAGGCGTGGAATATGGTAACATCACTTCTCGCAAAGTGCCGACATAGACATTCCTATCCATTATGTCTCCAATTGGATGTATTGGGCCCACACCATTATATGAAAATCTTCCCCATGTCATTAGTTTTGCACCACCATGTTTAACTCTCTTCTGTGTATACTGAGCTTTATATTTGGTGTTGGGCAGACGTCTAACATAATTTTTCCCACGGTGGTGGTGTGGCAATTTATACAAAATTAAGCATTCGATGTAAACTGGTTTGTAGAAGTTCAAATAATAGTATCAATGCTCCAAATATTGAATACCTATTTTTGGAGATAGTTAACTCCGGAAGAAAGCTGTTACTAGGTACTGTGTACAGACCTAATAAGACCATCGATATTGGACCACTGATCGACGAATTAATTAATATTTGCCTCGGTTACACTGCCATCATAATAGCCGGCGACTTTAATGCAAATATTTTAGTGGATAGGATATTAATGTCTGATCTAAGTGCTATAGGTTTGGATTTAGTAAACGAGGTTATGCCCACCCATTTTACGTCATCTTTGTCTACACTATTTGACCTTTTCTTTGTTGACAATCGTTCTAGCGTGCTACTATATGACCAACTTTCTGTACCGGCTTTCTCCAGACAAGATATTATTTTCCTGTCTAATGACTTCAAAATATCTTCGAAGGAGAAGAAAATTACTTTCCGGAATTTCAGAAATATTGACGTTCCATCACTGGAGAATGAATTAATGGGAATACCCTGGAACCAGGTCTTCTATATGCCAAATGTTGACGAGCAGGTGAATTTTTTACACTACAATATTCAAAGCTTGTATGACAAATATGTTCGGGTAAGGACGAAGACAATTCGTGCTAACGAAAAGCCATGGTTCTCGAATGGAATTAAGAAACTGATTGACAACAGGAACACAGCCTACGAACGTTGGAAAAGATACCCAACTCCAGAACTTAGGGATATTTATAGGAATTATAGAAAGGAAGTGAATTACGAAATTAGAACTGCTAAGTGCAAATATTATGGGGATAAATTTAAATCAGCTACGTCATCGCAATGTAAATGGAGGGAAATTAGAAATATGGGTGTCCTAGATAGTAATAATAATACTGATCATGGGTTAGATGTAGACAGATTGAATCTTGAATTCTCGAATATCCCTGTGCCTAACTCGAATATTAATTACTACAACATCACAGATCCAAGTGTTGCTTTTGATCTCAATGACAATGACTTTAAATTTTCGAACGTCAACCTTGGGGACGTGCGTAGATCATTTCTTGGCATCAAATTGAATTGGCTACGATGAAATACGTCCGAAATTCCTGAAGATTGTACTGGACTACATTATTGTATATACATATATATTCAGAATTTCCTTCAATGTGGAAGCACGCGAAAATTGTCCGCTTACCCAAACTTGATGAAAAGTACAGACCAATTGCGATTTTACCGTACATGTCTAAGGTTTTTGAACGTTTGGTCCATGAACAAATAGGCAGGCATTTGTGCGACAATTCATTACTGACTAACAGACAGTCTGGTTTCAGACCTGGACTCAGCTGCGTTGCGGCTTTAGTGGATGTTGTAGAGGAGGTGAGGTCAAAAATGGTTCAGAACATGGTGTCTTTTCTGATACTTCTAGATCACTTGAAAGCTTTCGATACTGTCGATCATAACATTCTTTGTCACAAGTTGATAAATACCTTTAAATTTTCAACATCATCAGTTGAACTTTTACGTACATACCTGTATAATAGAAGCCAGACAGTGTACTACGGTGATGTGAAATCATTTAGCAGCGTGGTACGAAGAGGTGTACCACAGGGTTCAATTCTCGGCCCTCTGCTATACATAATGTATTCAAATGACCTACCTTCTCGAATTACTCACTGTGGAATTCGAATGTATGCCGATGACGTTCAACTCTACGTTAGCTGTATTAGAACTGAAATTGATGATTGTGTATTGAGACTGAACCAGGACATTAACAATGGGCTACTGCAAATGATCTTTATTTAAACGCAAATAAATCAAAGGCTCTCATAATTGGAAAATTGAATTTTTGCCGAATTTAACTCTCCTGGACTACATATGAATATAATTTGTGGGAAAACGTACGCCATGATGGAACCTCTACGAGACTCAATCCTTTACGCCTTTCAATATACGTATGGTCTTGGCGAAGACATACCTATGGATGTGAGCCTTTTGTGTGCTTGGACTCTGTTAGCAGGAATAAACTTAACGTAACATATAACAACATAGCGCAAGATATATTTTTGGACGCAGAAAATATAGTAGAATCTCGCATTTTTCCTACAGAATCTATAATATGACCCTGGAAAGCCTTTTAAAAATATCGAATGCTGATTTTCTAGATTATTTATTTAAAGGAACCAGATTATCTACAATTCCCTAGATCTAATAGAAGCTATAGGATAAATGCTGTAAGGTACAGAAAACAGGTGTCTGAAAAGCACTTTTATATAAATGCTACTCGTTCATGGAATCAACTTCCGCCAGAAATTTAATTAAAAAGCAATGCATGCAATTTAAAAAATCAATTTCAACACACTTTTCTTTTCTTTAAAATTCAACATATGATTTAATCAAATCTAAGGCTAACTTAAACTTAACTCGAATCAAATTGATGTAACTTTTGCCTTCTGATGAGGCTTACATATATATATAACATTATAACATATATAACATTATTAACATATCTATATATATATATATAACATTGTATAAACAGTAGTATTAAATAAGATTAAATGCTTGTTGTACTGGAGTTAATCAATATATAAATAAATAAATAACATACTGTCTAGACCCAGTGCCACAAAATAAAACAATTTTGCTTTCATCGGTCCACAGTAGGTCTCTCCATTTTGGTTCGGGATATTTGATATGTTCTTGGGCAAACTTTAAGCGTGCTGCTACCTGTTGTTTTAGTCAGCAATGATACTTTTGGTGGACTTCTTGCGAATAAATTGTTGTCTATCAGACGTCTACGAATAGACGAATTGAAAACGCGGAAGGATTTATTTTACTGTATCGTTGTTGATGTATTGCCCTTGCGCCCACGCGTTTCGGTTTTTTTTATTTTAATGCATTTGTGATCATTGGTTCGGAGTAACATAAAATTTCCTTAATTTCTTTAAAAGTTTCGCCTTTTTTTCGAAAATTTTTAATTAGTTCTCTCTTTTCTTCAGTAAAGTGCTTTCATCATCCCAATATTACAAATATTTATGTAAATCACTGTAGAAAAAGTTTTAAATACATTTTCCATACTTACTGTCCACTTTTTCTTTTAAATTATATGGTGTTATATTTTTATTTTTAAAAGAACACTCTAACTCCTATTTTTTTGTGATCAACGGAAATCTAGGGCAAACGTAGAAATGAATCAATTTTATCGCAAATATTAAAGTCATTACGAAAATTTTTTTGTATTTTATTTCTTACATATCGTTGTAACTACCAATAGAATATATCATGTTTTGCAAATTGGTACAATAAAAATTTTTAACTTTGAAAATATTACATGATAGCACTTCTATTATTTTGAACACAGCTGTATACTTAAAATAGTATTCATACAACATTTTCAACTATTATTTAAATCATAAAAATGACATGTAAATGCATATATAAAACATTAGCTTTACATAATTGGTCAAGGTTCCGACATAGCTTCTCACACCACTTATGTTGTGTGCGTTAATTTTATGTATGTGTGAGTGTTGGTCCCTACAGTTTTAAACTCGACTTCGAACGACAGATTTTTGAGAATCTTTTCATGACAACTTTATTTATCTTTTTTTTTTTTGCCGGATATCTGCTAAGAGGAAGTCGTCGAAGGTATTTTTCCATATTTCCCTTTTGATGTCTGGCCTGGGGTTTGAACTCGGGCATTTCATATATTTAAAGAGAAGAAACAGGAGAAGTATATAGGTGTTTATTTTTGCAACCTGGTATTAGAAATTACAGTAAATTTACAAAACAATCAGTGTTTACAAATTCACTGATAGAAATTAGCGACTAAAGAAAAAGGTAGAACAAAAAGCAAAATTACACACAGGCTACACACACAATCAAAAATTACACACAAGGTGGCAACACTGCCCCATAGTTTTTATATTTGAGGCTTTTGTTTATCGTTAATGTTAAACGATATTAGATCTTGTCGTTAGGCATAACAATATATTAAAATGCACATTCTTTATATTTTATTTTCTTCGGTAACAGCCTATATCAACCAGTAACTTCACCAAAAAAAAAAAAAAATTAATTTTAGTTCCGAATTTAAAAAAGAGACGTTTTATTCATTCCTAAATGAAAGGGATAAGAAAGGGAATTGAGAATTTATAGAAAAATGTTGTCAGCTGGAAAAAGGGGTTTATACTAAATTTTGATATTAAAAAATTTAGTTAACTAATCGTTAAGTAAGTGGTTTAAATAAGCTGTGAATATTTCTTCTAAGATTTTTTGTGTGAATTTAAAACAGAATAAAACTTTTTTATTTTACAATATGACCTTTTATTAAATTTTTTAAATATCTCGCTTCGTTTCCAAATTATGTACATATTTGAACTTAATTCTTTCAAAGGTGCTGGTTAAGATAAGATATAAGCCACTGTATATATATATACATATGGACGTACCTAGAAACATTTTTTGTCTTTTGTAATCATGTAAATTAACATACAGTTATTATACTAATAATTCAATTTCAGTTAACTACATATTACAATAAAATTAAAGTTGGAAAAAGTGCTCCAATTAAACGCAATTAATAAGACAAACTGCGAACCAACAGTTCAAACTATATTTCTGATAAACTCCTAGGAAGGAACAGTCCTGGGTGTTTATATGAAAGTATTGATATTCTATTATCGTATTTTATACTACTACTCACAAAAATAATGTCCATTTGCGATGTACTCATGTAAATTATTAACAAGTTTCAAGTTTTACCTGGCCCTGTACTACAAGTAATGATTTATTATAACATTATTATTTTTCTTTAGAGCATTATGCGTATGTACAGTATATATGCTTAAACTGTAAATGGATTTTTGTATATTTGTAATCATATTGTGAACTAATTGACCGACGCACCTTATTATACAGATTGTATTTGTATTCCTCGACATTATGACAATTCGGAAATTTTCCTGCCATTCCCGATATAACAATCTCATCGCCATCTGTTTCCGGGAATACACGCGAAAACTTTTTCAATCTTTTCTCAACACCATGATTGTTAGATGTGGTTGTAACACCCGACATGTTTCACTCGCAAATAACTTCCGTAATTGTTCAATTGTACAATTAAAATTTGTATGTGTTTAGAACGTTAAATCGGACTACTTTGTATTTAGTACGCATCAACTGAATGAATTGATTGTTAAAATGCAACTAATCGAATATCGAAAATCGTGCTCTTTTTATAATTTAATTTTACCTGATTAGTAATTCCGAAATATGTATATCGTATTTATAATGTTGTACTTTAAAATACAATTTTGTTTTTAGGAATATTCATGAAACTGCATTCAATATCTTGTTTAATTAGGAAACAATTTAATTACTTATGGGAGAAAGAGTACAACGCAAAATGCAGTGTACATTTTATATGAAAGTTAATTGCACCTTATGTGAAATGAATATTAAATCGGACATTTTCATTGCATAAGAAATAATTAAAGAAGTACTTTCTCATTTAGTAAAAAAAATTTTCACTCAACACGTGATAAGTTCTTTCCAAGAAAGTACGGAACTGAAACAAAACAAAAAACAAAATACACTTTCGCCTTATAAAAGCTTTAATGCGTTGATGCTATAACAAAATTGTTTAAAATATTATACAAAAAGATTTATTTAATTTCTGAAAACTATAAGAAAAACAAACAAAAAAGTCTGCAATTTCATTCGTTTAAGAATTACAATTAATTAATTAAAATTAAATTAAAATTACACAATTAATAAATTATGACCATTTAGCAGATCTACATTGTCATCACCAGATTTCAACGATTTTATATGTATTTATTAAAAGTTTTATATCGATAAAGGTCGTATTTAATTTTTTTTTTCCAACTCTAACCAACTAGAATCTGGTTCAAATTCTTCATCCAATTGGATGGCAAATTCTTTGACTTTATTCATTAGCATTAAACTTGTATTTAACAGCATTTTGACTACGCATTATGGACGTGCAAAGTTGTAACTGAAAGTATTGTCAAAACAGCTATAACATGCACATCTCTGTTACAATGGATATAAATGACAGATTAAAGTGCGTATCACACAACATGTATTTTACGCATGTACTGTCACTTTCTTTATCCATATGTAATTCCGTATGTATGTCAAAGTTGTCATTTTATAATTTTTACTATCACACCTGTGTGTGTTTTCCGTATGACATAACCTAAAAATGTAAACAACAGACTGACTTTTTATTGTGTATAAATTATTAAAAATAATTAAAAAAGTGAAATGGATCTAAAAACCGCTAATAAAACATTTGTAGTGTCCAGCATTATTGCAATTTTAGCAATGAAAATTAAAAATAGAAAAGAAAAAAATAAATTAAAAAAGAATCGGTCTTTATGGAGTCATAAGTGGCTGCTTCGAAGAGATTCCGGACTAGTGTTTGCATCAATGGCTATGAACAAACTGCGCTTGAAGGACCCAAAAGCGTTTAAAAATTTTGCGAGGATGTCCTACAAAACCTCTGAGTTGTTGAGAAAAGTGTCTCCCTTAATCTCTACACAAAACACTTCTTTGGGCCAATCTAACTGCAATAAACGTAATAAACATTATTAAATTCATTAAAATATGGAACAATACTTACTTTTACATGTTCTTTACTCATTTTCTTTAAATTTGTTCACAATTATTTTTTTTTTCGAAAAAATTTTTTAAAGAACAAACACCTGTTTTGTTTATGTTTGTCACAGAAAAATAGAGCAAGCTCTAATTGAAAAAATTACATATGTATTTCCATATGTATTTTACATATGCAATGTTTCATACGTATCAGACGATGTGTACAACTTTTGCATATGGAAAATTTGACAGTACATATGTAAAATAAATGTCTTGTAATAATAGCTTCATGAGTATAACAGATGTTGTATGGGTTTCCTTTTGCACACTCACCATACTCTGTAAAACACAAACAGTTGTTTATTGTTATGAATAGATATTGTTACAGCCTCTACTGTGACTCTTCTCAAATAACTGTTGTAACTATAAGTATTTCAAAAATATTGCTATTGAAGCCTGTATATAAGGAAAGTTTTGTGCTTTAAGTTTGAGTAGAGTATGTTGTAGTCAATGTCTCATATGGTATTTTTTCATTTCAAATAACTATACGTATTTCAAAAATGTTAGCACTTTGGTGCGTTAAGTAAATTTTAATATTAGCAAAGTGAAATAAAAGAGAAAAATTCGGTTAGATATATGCACATGTATGTATAAAATTATTGAAAAAAGAGGGACATGCAAATTATGGGAACGCTTTGGGTGTATGTATTAAAGATAAAAATGATATTGGGCGTATTAATTTTGTTGCATGTAAAATTTGCAAAAATGTATACAAATATAATAGGAATGCTTTATCAAATTTAAATAAGCATAAGTTACGAATTGAAAAAAAAAAAATAATAATGAGTTAATTGAACTAACCCAAGAGGGTAGAAAAGCTTGTACAAATGCAAAAACTGAATGGGTGCTTGGAGACATTCGCCCATACTCTCTGGTAAATGTGGACTATGTGATGAAGACGTGCAATACCAACGACGTTGAAATTTTTCGCAAAAGTTTTTATGGATTTATGGTAAGTCATCATTACATAGTTCAAGTCTTGAATATTTCAAAGCATTATATTTTATGGTCCTCTGTTTCTCAAACGGCCACCACAAAATTTCAATACACCTGATGAAATATTTCAATTACAATGAGAAACACTTCTTTTGCGAATCTAAAAATTCTATGAGTTGATCACTTGATCTGTTAATTTCTTTGTCATAATTTTTTCTTTTTAATTATATTTCTAAATGACTATTCGTCAATTTGCATCTACATAAGTATATTAATTTTTTATTTGTGACATTGTAGCAAACGACGACATTAATTTGTGTATTGCTTGAAATCAGTATATGTATGTATATCTGCTACAATTCATTCGTATATAGAATTTTTATAAATACAATAAGTTACTTATTGTATTTCACCATCAACTACAAGTATTTGCTTGTGAGAAATATTGTAAAACCAATATGTTATTCTCATTCTCTCTTTATCCACCCACGCCACCACAACTGCGCTACAATACCAACTTATAACTGAAACACATATTACTCATCGCTCTCGATTCAGTATACTCATAGAAACATGAGCGAACAGTTGAAACTATGCACGTCAGGGATGGGAAGTTGGTCTTAACAAATTGTACTAACATTCACAATAAATTGTACTTTTTTCAGAACGATTGTACTAATTCATTTTTTCTTTTTTTTTAAACTTTTTTTTTATTAAAAATAAATAATATATAAGTATAAATATATAAATAATACTTTAATAAAAATATAAATGACAATTCATTTCATTGTCTGTCGTAATAATGTAAAAGAACAAAAATAACAGTAAATTTTTCAAATTGTTAGCGCAGTTTTGGCTTCAGTATAAAAATTAAGGTTTTTAGGTTAAGTTAGGTTAGAGGACGTGCACTTGTTCAATTCTGACAAGTACAGTACTCGGCGGTCAAATTGACCCATTGTACTACGTCCTAGCTTCTCACACCACTTATGTTGTGTGCGTTAATTTTATACATGAGTGGCGGGACCTACAGTTTAAAGTCGACTCCGAACGACACATTGTTTTTTTTGAGAAGCATTACATGGCAATTTTTTTACTCTCAGAGTTTTTGGCAGAAATCTGCTGAGAGGCAGTCACCGAAAGATTTTTTTCAAATTTTCGTTTTGATGTCCGACCTATGATTCGAACTCGGGTCTTTCGTCTAATAAGCCAACACACTACCTACTAGACCACGGCGACCTCCTAAAGGTTTTTACAGTCTTATGCAAAAAAAAACCTTATTATGACCTTCAAATCAACACATGAAAGTATATGCAAAAACAGTATTTTAACTAATATCCATTTTAATGTTTTTTCTTATTTGATGCTGGCAATACCATTATTTTATACTCTCAATTTTTCCTTAATGTTGTTTATGAACGATTATTATTTCATTTGGTATTCGTGTCTAATATTGTTTTTTTTTATGTTTTTATACAAAATAATTGTTTTTAACATAAAAATGGGGTTGTATTTGTTTTTTTTTTTAATAATAACAATGTACAAATAAAATAAAACAACCAATGTAATTAAAATATTATATTTTGATTAAAGAAAGTATTCGAGTACCGGTTTCTTTAAATTTGTTTTGATTATTTAGACATCACTAAACTATTTTGTAAACAAAATTTATATTTTTGGAAAAAAGAAAAATTTGAGTACAAAAAAATATGGAAAAAAACTGCAAGCTATAATTATTTTGCTATGTGTGCGATCAATAGCACCAATGACACCAGGGAATTTTTTTTGTGTTTTTAAATTTTTTTTAATTTATTTTAAAAAATTTGAATATTTTTCACGAAATGTGAAAAATTGTAATAAAATTATGACAAATGTCTTTAATATAGGTTTAAAGTAGGGTCGAACCATTGTTAAATTTCATAGATTTAACAATGGTTTACTACAGGTGTTTTAAGCTAATTATCGTTTTTGGATATACTTTTATCGAATTTTGCTTAACAATGGTTAGTAAGCATGTTGTAAGTTTTTTTGCATAATACCGTTAGTCTTTGCAAAATTATAGCACCAGTCTCATTTTTGTTCAATAAGAAGCTTTATTTACCAAAAATATTTATACTTAAAACTTAGTAAACCCCCCTTATTAAAGTAAATAAAAAGCACTGGCAAATTGTGTGTTATTTTGAATATAATCTTCGGACAAGAATGGAGAATTCGTTTGGGAAAACGTTTTCAATAATATTCATATCAGGAGAGCAAGCTGGCCACGATAAAACCTCAATAAATTGTTTACGGAATCATTCCCTCCTCTGTCTGCTGACATGAATTCTGGCATATTCACTTAAAGAAATAACTCTCCCAGCAATAAACTATATCCCCAAAATTTGAATTTTTAAGGTCACGACAGCAGTATCGATAACCATCTGGTCTATCTAAGCTTCACTTTTTTCATCAGAGAATATAAGCTGAAGACAATTTTATATTCATTGTTTTTTATTATTGAAATGCTGGTGATGCTATAATTATGAAAAACACTTTATAATAGGTAAACTTAACAACTTACTTTAATGCTTAACTATAAAGGTATAAAAAATTTTATGAGATCTAAATTTTAAATCATTTTTTGTGATAAATTTTGTATCAGCAAACTATTTGTTATTTCTAAATTGTAGCAACACTAATTAAATGACTTCAATAAAGTCCCATGTTTGGATTAAATCAGAGACAGTCAAAGGAAACAGTCCATTTGTCCCTTTGATTTTTATTAAATTTTGGTATGAAAATATCCTTTCTACATTTGCAGATGAATGTGGAACGAATAATATTCCTTTAATAACTCTTAATATGTCAAGTTAGCAACGAGTTGCCATATGCAAATGAAGCTAAAAAATTCTTATACTCTGATGAGACAGAATATTTGAGTGATGTAATAAAGTAGAGAACATTTTTCAATAGTGCTAAATAAGTTGTTGAGGTGTTATGGTGTTTTCGACTTCTAAATAGCGCTAAAAAAAAGAACAATTGTACCAACTTTTCCATCCCTGATGCACGTCTTTACTACGCATGGCGTTGAACCTAATAGCAAGAGCCTTTTCAATATCGGGATGTTGCCCTGTTCTCTGGCATCTTGATTTCAAATTTGCCAGATCACGAGTTTTTTCCTAACTTTTTATTATTTTGGAAACTGTTGAAACATCCATTTTGTATTTCATACTTTTTTTTAGTTCTTTTCGTTTTAGTGAATTATCTTTGAAATCGTTTAACAAATAAACTTTTTGTTTTATTGACAAATTTACCTGTTTACTCATTTTTTATATTTTGTGTTTAGTATAAAAAAAAAATTGTTGTTTCAAGAAATTTTGTAGTTTTCAACAGAAGTGAAAATCTATTGTTCTTCTACTAGGCAATAGGTGACGGTACTGGTTAATTTACGATACATTTTTATTTAGTATGTAGTAGTGGTTTGTAATTTTGAAAAATAATTCTTTAGAATGTGACAATATCGTGAAGTTTTTTCATATAATATGACTTTTAATAACCACGGATAGATGGCGTATATGTGAAAAGCTCTTATATCAAAAATGGACTATAAAGTAAACCTTTTGTATGAATTAATCGATAGAGACTTATAAACCTAATAAAATTGACAATATAACTAGTGAAACGAAAAGTACTGTATATGATTTTTAAATAGGAATACGACATGACAAAACATGTATCCATATCCAAATACACACACGGGAAATTCGAACATTGAACGATTCCATCTTACACTTAATGAACATATTACGTTGTTTATCGTTATCGTTAATATCAAAATATCAAACCAAATGAAAAATTTTAAAGAAAATTTACCGGTAGAAATTACACGAAAAAGAATAAATAAGATCCATAAAATATTTCCATAATTCACTGTAGCTCTAATAAAACTTATGCACAAATAAATATACATACATATATAAAAATGTATGTAAAATAATAAAATAATAAAAAAAAAATTAAAAATTGTATGCATATATTGATATCACTATATATAAAAAAAAATATTGTAATACTAAAAAAAATAAATTTTTTTTTTGCTTTTAAAAACATAAATTTTTGTAAAATTTATGTTATATAAATAGATATAAAACTAATATATTTGTGGAATATGTATTGCCATATGTACGCTACTCTCTATTTTAATTGTAATATTACTTTATTACTTTAGTACATACAACCCTTCAGTCAGGATTACGATCTAGCTTCTCGCACCACTTATGCTGTGTGCGTTAATTTTATACATGAGTGGCGGGACGTACAGTTTAAAGTCGACAGATTTTTGAGAAGCTTTTCATGGCAATTTTTACTCTCAGAGTCTTTGCCAGAAATCTGCTGAGAGGAAGTCGCCGAAGAAATATTTTTTCGTTTTGATGTCTGACCTGGGATTCGAACCCGGGCCTTTTGTCTAATAAGCCAGCACACTACCCACTAGACCACGGCGACTTCAATTTTTACTTTCATTTTATGAAATATGTTCTCAAGTTTCATTAATTATGTAATCTTCTTTATTTTAATTATTATCAATTATTTTCCTAATTACTAATTATCTCATTTTATCCTTTTCTATTAAATTATCAAATATTCTTCTTAACACTAAGATCCCGTTAGATATAATAAGTATAAATAGGCTTTCGCTTTTAAGAATTAGTTGATTAAGAAAAGAGTTGTTGAAGGAACAACATTAAATAAATATTATTTTGTTTAAAAAAAAATATCATTCTATTACTTTTTGTCGTCTCTTACAAATAACTTTCAGTTTTTAATTTATTTATTATTAATAAAAATTGGTGTTTGACTCTAGTTTGGAGTTCCCTTACGGTAATTGTCCGAGTTGATGTTCTAGCGTCCTAATGTCCCTTTTGTCCCCGTAATGAAGCGACAGACATGACTTGGTTGCCGGTTTTATTTTCACAATTTCACAATTTTTACAAATTTCAACTTTTTTCATAAATTTTAAATTAATTTTTTTAATTTTTGCAGAACATATCTGTTTAAAAAATATTAATTTTCCAACATTTAGATTTTTAAGGATTTCTCACTTAATTCTTTTTTGGAAATTTCAACCATATTCCTTATGAAAATGGCCGCGGTACCAAATTGGTATTCCAATACTAGCCTTTTTGTATTTACTTTCATGGGCAAGGAAGGGTCGTGTTGCCCTTTTTAGTTGGCAGAAGATCAACTGCATTCAACCTACTAGGGCCAGTGATGCCAAATGTAGGGTTTCATCCCTTTTGTAGGGGTTTTTTCCAAATTTGAGCCGTAGGGAAAAAGGACAGTTTTTTTTAAGCGATTTGTAGGGTTTTTTTCTGTTTGCCAATTTTTTTGTACAAACATTATTAAAGTTTGTTTACTAAACCAAATGCTTAAGCAGAAATGCTATTTTAAATTTAAAACAGTCTGGGCATCAGAAAAAATGGAGTTTTTAAATCCTGAATTAGCTATTGGTGGCACAAATACACATGTGATTCAATTTTAGCTTTTGTGCGAAAAATTTAAAATAGATATAAACAAGCTTTCAGAAGAGTGGTTAACAATGGAGTATAACTTCTCTGAACAAGAATTATTGAAGCTTGACATCGAAACATTTTTGTCTAAATTATGTAAATCCAAAATTTTATTGATAAGCTCGTGTTTCCCAATTTTGCAAAATTGGTTGAAATTGTATTAGCTTTACCACATGCTAATGCGGATGCTGAACGAATATTTTCTGTGGTTACAGATGTTCGTACAAAATAAGAAACAAACTTAGTCATGAAATTTTAAATTCAATTTGAATCATAAGGTCATATTTGCAATCTAATGAATCAAATTGTATTAGTTTTATGTGTACTACTAGTCACTTTAGAAAACTTCATTCTAAAGATTTGTACATGTAATTAATTTTTATATTAATGTACAAATTTATGAATACGACTGAAAGTTCCTTATGAATGTTTATTAATACATAAGTAATAACTTTTTATATATTAACTCTGTTAAAACCATTTATTTTTTGTTTTGTTTTTAATATTTTTTTATAAAATGTGAAATAAATGAATAAAATTTACAATATTTCATTACTGTAAATCTTTTATTTGAAGACAAAAAGGGAATATTAAGCTTAGGGGTAAATGTAGGTATTTTTTTAAGTGTAGGGAAAAAAAAGGGAAATTTATTTAGATACATAGGGATTTTTTTGAAACTTTTACTGGCATCACTGTCTAGGGCATGACTGGCTTCACAATAATATTTTCCTTACATGGTGTCCTTGCATGTTCCCATGTGAATGTAGGAAGTTGCCTAGTGCAACTATCGCACAGGATAAATATTGCTAGCCAATAATTTTGAACAATACTGACAAGGAGTTGAACCTTGAGGACTCTTAACAAGTACGTCCTCTATATTTCGTCAGAATTATTGTCACCTGGATAATTTTTTATTTCATTATATTTTTATTATATATAGGATGTACTGGAGGGTCCTTTAGGAATCGCAGCGCATCACTTAATTTATTATTTAGTTATAATGTTCTGGACGATTCGCAAAACTTAATATTTTCAGGATTTTAAGTTCTCGCATTTTTAAATCGGGTCCGTGCTCAGGCGCCAGTTAAAGCGTTTCCCAAAGGGAACGCTTGAAAATTAAATGTGGACCAACCCTTGGCCCTTGTTATAAAATGCAAAGGATTCTTACCTGTGTCCCAAAAGCAGAATAAAATCAAACTATTTGCTGTGAATTATCCACCAGTTCTATCTTGAAAAAACGAAATAATTTATTATATTTTAAATACATTAAACAAAGGTAACCACAATTTATAATTTCTGAATTTTAACAAGTATAATTGGAACAAGTACATACACTACACTATTATACTTAAATCAGGCTCACCAAGCAATTAATAGAACAACTTAATAAATAATTGGAAATACTGATAATGCAATATCGTTGCATATTTGTTGTATGTTCGCAGAGAACAAGTCTGTCTGCAGCATCAGCATATCCAAGTTAAAGTTCAATGATCGTTGTGTCAGCATGTTGGATAAATGAATGAATTATTTATGTATATAAATAAATAAAACCAAAAAATACAAAATAACTAATACAATAAAAATTAAACAGTGCAGTAAATAATAAATATCTAATTAACAGTGTAACAAATACATACATACATTCATAGTGAAACAAAAAAAAAAAACAGGAAAGTCAAAAATCGAAGATACAAATTATACGAAAATGCAAATACAGATAGAAGTGTAGTGTTGTGAAGAAAATGGAAATATTGAAATAAACAATAAAGGTTACTAATGGCGATTTCTTTTCTTTGCTCTTTTCCTTTTCTTTTCTGAAGGAAATTCAATTCAAAAATTCTGAAAAAATTAATTAGAAACACGTTCTTTTCTAAAAATGCTGCCATAAAACCCGAAAAATATGCTACATGTTTTACCCTCAATTCAATCAAAGGGTTGTAAGGGCAGCACTTTTGAAACAGATGTCCTTGTTATTGTTTTGAAAAAAAATAACAAAAATTATTTGCTTTAAAAGTGGTGAAATGGAAGCAAAAAATATTATTTTGGGAGATTTGTTGAACTCCTCTTCATCGTCAGATGTGGAGGACATGTATCCATTATTATTAAAACGAAACTCTTGCCGCGAGTTAAAAATTTTGTTGAAAATGATATTAATCAGTGTTGCGCCAGATTCTAGTAGCAAATTTAAAACAAAAAACAGCTGATTATAGGTGTTGATAATTTTGTTTTTGTAAAGGCAGAATGAGCTTTTAAAATCTCTGTAAAAAAATTTCATTTTATTTTAGCTATATGGACTACAGAGAAACATATGCATATGTATTATTATCAAAAAAAAAAAAAAAAAAAGGTTTGAGATGAGTTAACTTAAAAATAAACTTTTATGAAAATTATAATAAGAAGATTATTTATAATACTTTTAAATTGAATTTGGTTATTATTTTTTGTACTAAAAATATTTCCCAAAAATTCCAAAAATTAAATTTTTTATTTAATTTTTAGCTATTTCTATATAGAAATTCGAAAAAATTTATAATTAATAACATATTGTGCCAATTAAAGCGATTTGAAAACATTGGCATTGGCATAAAAATAAACACTTTAACTTGTCTGATCCCGGACTCCTCGGTTAACATATAATTATTTTTTTATTTAAAACATTTTCTGTAAAGTTAGCTTTCCGAAAATAATAAAAAAAAATATTTTGATTGGAAATTATTTGGATAATTAAAAAAATATTTTTTCATTTGCTATACAATGATTTGTTTTAAAATCGTTAACTAAGTAAAAAAAGCTAAATTGGCATTAAACTACAAAAATAAGAACTATTGTATTTGGTTACACTTTTCATCGATCGTCACTAACTTAGTATTCAACCCAGTGTTGCCATAAGATTCTGGTGAAAAATCATATTTTAAAGAAAAAAATCATATTTTGGTGGAAAAAATCATCACTTTTTAATTTTTATTTGTAAAACATTAAAAAATAAATAACAATTCAAAATAAAAGTGTATTACATTGATTGCTTATCGGGTTTTGTTATCATATACTAACTTCTTTCTTGAGGATATCATATAACCCGATAATCAAGCAATTTTAAATTAACTACATGTTTTACTAAAAAAAAAAATATTATATATAAACAAAACAAAAAAAATAAAATAAATATGTATATTATACATAAAAGACAATTCAATTTAATTAATATTAATTTTAAAAAATACATACATACATATTGTCGTCTGGCCTTCAAATTGGCCTATATAATTTTCGACTACTTTTCAGAAGACTTAAAAAATAACATAATTTTCATATGAAAGCCATACAATAGTTCTTAAATATTTTTGTAATAATTTTGGAACCAGCAGAAAGTTTGAACAAATTTTTGCTATTGAGATGGACCACAAATAAGACTTAAAAATGGGTGAATAAAAAAAATTTCCCAATAGGATCATAGCCCTTTTTCAGGCCAGTCGACGATATGTAAGTAGTAACTTTATAAGGTACAAAAATGAGATCTAAACAGAAAAGAAGAGCTTTGTAAACATTTATTAGTTTCCTATAATTTAATAATTTAATTATAATACTGAGAAAGTTTCATATTTTTAACAATTTCTTCTTCAATTTTAAGATTATAACAGGAACACCTTCTAATTAGTAAATAATCCTGTGTAAACAAAATAGATTCTAATGTTGCATTTTCAAGCCAGTTACTGCACTTAATTTTATTTAAATTAACTTTAGAAAAAATTCGTTCGACGTTTGTAAATGAACTGGGAAGGCAAAGTATACTGGACGTAAATTTCGTCAATGTTGGAAAAACTAAATCGTTATCAACACGAGTTGTTTTAGAAACTCTGGCCCAAAAACCTTCACAATTAATATTTTATAAGGTTTGAAATCTATGTTGCGAAGCTCTCATCGTCCAGATTTTGGGAATCATTTTCATTAATTAAATTTGAAAATCTTTCTATTAGTGGAGACAATGAAGAAAATAAATAGATGACATTTTTTTAAGGAAGTATCTTTAAAATTAAAACGTTTGGTTAATTGTTTACAAAACGAAACGAAGTAATTAGTGAATTCAGTTAATTCGCTATAAGTAAATTTTGTTTCAGAAAACTCTTTTTTTTACAAATTCTCCTAAATATACATCTTCAGCTTTAAAAACAACGTCTTTATTTTCAATATTTTCCTCAATATTGAAATCAGTGTTTACATACATTGGCTTTACAAAATTATCTAATATTTTTAAGTATAAACGTTCCATTTCAAAATACATTTTTTGAATTTGGGAGTTTGTACTTTAGAAAATTTTGTCTACACTGTTTATAACATGAAGTATATATTTTAAGAAACATAAGTACATTTCATTCATATTATTTAATTTGTTTTAATTATGTTAGGACTATCTATATGGTCTATATTGGAAGCAAAAGCAAAAATAGTTTTGAAGGGCTCGTAAAGTTCAAGAACTAGTACTACCATTGATTCTAAAGACAACCATCTAGTCTGTGCTGGATGTAACATCTTTTTTGGTTTATATTCCAAAAAGTTCCGATACCTTTTCTAATTTCGAATTTCTCAAGTTACGTTATACTTGTGTGTGTGTGTGTCTGTATATATTTTGGTAGCTTTTACACAGTGCAAGATAGTTTCTACTGATTTGCGTTGTGTAAAGGCTGCATTTTTGTTCATTTGTACCTTAATTGGATCAATCCACAACGCAATCGCAACTGTAATTAATTACTTAACTGAAACATAAAAGACTTGGTTAAAAAAATCAGATTTTTGGAAAAAAAATCATATTTTTTGGAGAAAAATCATCAAATCATATTTTAGTTAAAAATTCAATAAAAATATTATTACGTTTTTACCTTTTAAAAACGTTAAAAATATGAGTTCGTAGATTGCAAATAAAGTAAAAATAAATATGTGTTTAAATATTATCAATTCTTTATTATCTGCACAGCTTTTGTGCTACTGTTCCAGCTTATTCTACGTATACAACGATAATTTTCGCAATATGTGTTTGTTCGTGATAATTCTCTGCTTACAACCTTTTTGTGAGCAACAACACCTGTTAGTTATCTTCGCTCACAACCTTTTTATAAGCACTACACTATCAAATGCTTCCTTCAGACGCAACTTGTCTGCACACAACCGAAAGATTTATCACTTCAACCAACGTAATGTTGTTATCCACAACTAGCTTAATTCACACTCCAAATACAACGTGCCGTCTGCACACACGACTGATTCAATTCAAACTCTGAATCATCCTTGCTCGCTTTGGCTTGTCTTTTATATCACTGGATCATTAGTGCTATGAATGCCTTCGAAGGATTATGACGGCCTTCGGGAAAATTCTAATAATGTAAACAACCCCTTCTGATGTTTGTTGTTTCTTGTTTACATTCGTCCAGGTAGATTAGTTGTTGTTGGTTTATTTCTCTATCCGCTATTTTATACTGCACATTGTTGTTGCTTGTTTACTTCTTCTTGTTCCCTTCAATTTGTTGTTGGTTATTTACGTCTTTTATCCCTTATTCTTGTTTATTCATTGATCTTGTAAACAAGCGCTTTATTTTTGTTGGTATATATTTTTTTTTTTTTTTTTTTTTTTTTTTTTTTTCGAACGTCCCCGGCCACACACTAACCCACCCTCACCCGACCGCGGAGGGCTCGTCCCCATTCCGTAGGGACACGTACACACCACAGTCCGGACTGTAGCGGGAAAGGGAAAAGCTATGGCTACTAGAACATAAAAACAGCTACAGAACTTAATCACAAGCTGAACAAGGTAACAAAAAAAAAAAAAACAGAACTATCTAAGACTAGAACAAAAATACGTTTTTATACGATAATTTATAAATTACTGCGAGAATACAAGCTACGTTTTATGTTACAAACACTACTATTAAAATCTATAGAATTATAATGCGAATTAAAATCATTACATAATCTCCGAAAAGGAAAATGACATGCATAATTCGATCTATAAACATCTAAGGAAAGAGGACGATAGTGCCGTGTAAATCTTGCAGGAATGCTGAAATTCAGGTTAGAAAGCAAAAACTCAGAGTCGATATCACCTTTAACCAGATTAAAAATAAAACAAACACCTAAAACAGACCTTCTACGTTCCAGAGTTGGAAGTTTTACCAAAGCCAATCTATCCTCATACGACGGAAGCCCATTGGTGTAATCCCATCCTAAGCCACGTAAACAGAATAATAAAAACTGTCTCTGCACAGACTCGATTGAATCACTATGACAACGATAGTATGGATTCCAAATAACAGACGCGTACTCCAAAATAGGCCTAACAAGTGAAATGTACAGTAGTTTTGTTATATAAGGATCAATGAATTCCCTAGCCCATCTTTTCACAAAACCAAGAACAGCCCGAGCCTTGCCAATCATCAAACTAATATGATCAATAAAAGACAATTTAATATCCAATAATACTCCTAAATCAAGATATGAAGGTACAGCTTCCAAAGGGCAAGAATTAATCATATAAATGGACGAGATTACACCAAGGCGAGAGAAAACCATGCATTTACATTTTCTCAAATTAAGATCCATTAAATTTATCCTGCACCAAGAACATCAGAATATTACAATCAGAAAGAGCAGAAGGAAGATCAGTCAGAAACAATAAAAACAGTAAAGGACCCAAATGGCTACCCTGCGGAACACCAGAAGTAATACATACAGTCTTAGACAATACATTCCTAAACAATACCCTCTGAGTCCTAAGGGAGAGGTAAGAGTCTAGCCAACGAAGAATAATATCAGGAATACCGATTAGTGAAAGTTTAAGAAGCAAAATACTACTTACTCATTGCTCACGTGAACAGTGCACTGTTTTGTATTTGGAGCTTTTGTTTATCATTTTATGCCTGATCAAGTATATTGTGTTGTTTTTGGAGCTTTTGTTTATTATTTTAACAACACCATTTCCACTTTTTCGGCAACGCTGATTCAACCAATTTAAAGGTATATTCACAAATTCCTAAAACAAAAAGTGATGAGTATGTATTTTGTTATATTTTTCTTTTTATTTAACTTTTAACTTAACTTTTTTAATTGTTAAGGGAAATTGCTTACTTACCTTTTGCACAAGAAGCTTTATTAAATGTGAATAAAACCACACACATTTCGATTAATAATTAAATATTTACAAATTTTGAACATTTTCATTGGAGAAATTAAGAAGTATTCCAAATTTTTCCCCTTTTAGCGCAAAATAAATGTTTATTTACTTTAATTTATTTATTTACAGCTATTTTTGTTTTTTCCAGCTGTTTTCAACATTTCTATGTTAGTAGCAAAAACCAACATAAAACCAATTCAAAAAAGGTTTTAAGATGGTTTTAAGGCAATAATTTTGTATGGTAAAACCAGGTTTTACTTTTGGTTTTAACGATAAAACCAACTTTTGCGTTAAAACCACTCGGTGTGAAAACACAATAAAGGGCAATGATTTTTGTTTTTTATAATCGTGCAACCTTTAATGCTACCGAATTTCAAGGCAACATTTCTTTACCAAAAAGGAAATCACCATAAATAAAATAAAAGATTTGCTCAAAAAAAAAAAATAATTAAAAATTTGGAAAGTTGTAATAACATCTGTGCAACATAAACACCAACACAATTCAACTTACTGCACAAGTTTTTCAACAACACGAACTACATCACACAACATCTTTACATCACAACAACTCTCAGGACATCACAACAAAACTTAGGATATCATCCAAACGCCCCGTTGCCATTTTATCCTTTGGCGGAAAGAAGACAAATTGGGACGTATGTAGCTCCGAATCTGAGCACCGGATAGAAGTGGATGTAATTCTTGTATCATTGCCTTAATTTTGTAAATTCCTCAAAATTAAGAGATTTTTATAAGGTACCCAAAAATTGTCGCGCTTTTAAAGTTGGATACAAGAATTTTTTTATACACTTAATACTTTGAGGAACCAATTATTTAAATATTCATCAAATATTTATAAGATACATATGAAATATTTATATACTCCAGACTTTCTCATATTTATTGGAAGAGAAACTTTGCTTTTGCATGTAAATATTTTCGTTACAAATTGAAACCACCCTTAATAGTGGATAGAGCCGCGAGTGTTAATTTCGTTGGATTGATTCGTATTTTCTATACTGTTTGTATATAATTTACATATTTCAGCTGAGTACAGTGGTCACACTAGAGCAAATTATTGAATTATTTTTATCGAATTATTTTTTTTCATTGTGTGTTCATATTGAAATTTGATTTTTGTTTATTGTTTACATATCGATTATTAAACGATTTTACTCGGTAAATTAAAATAGTTTTTTACCGAAGGCTGTGTGTAAAATGTTTTCTATTTTTACTTTGTAAGATCAAGTAAATTATTCTTGACTCAATTACCTCCATTCGTGAATTGGAATCGGAACTTTCGAATATTGCGTACCGGGATACTTTAATTACATTCTATCGTCCAGAACACGTGATTATTGATAAATTCGGATATACTTCGACCAATAATTTACTTTCATAATTTTGTTTTGACGAATTTTTAGATAGTTGAATTCACAATGACTGCTAGGGCTCTAAACGTCAAGATTTTGAGAAATTACTCGCGAAAAAAAACGAAGATTATAACAATTATCGAAAGAATGCGACAGTCCGTTGTAGATAGAACTATTTTGTTCAATCCTATAGAACTCGAATGTCGATTGGATACCTTAAGATCATATATTGACCAAGCAATGAAGCTCCAGTCGGATGTACATAACTTGGATTCCGATTATGACGATAGAGCTGAGTTTGAGAATCTATGTGTAACCATAAAAAGTTTGTCATTAGCTTGTTGGCCAAGAATCGGCAATCGAATATGCCTGAAACTTCATACAGCGTACAAGCTCACCATTCAAGACTCAAAAATATGAAGCTCCATAAAATATAAGTATATATGAATATAAAAATTTCATGAGCTTATTTGAGAACTTGGTTCACAATGATCCGAGTTTAGCGGATATTGAGAAATTCAACCATTTGATCTCATGCATATCCGAATCGGTCTTGGGTACAGTAAAGGCCTTTCAGATCTCCGAGGAGAATTACCCCAAAGCAATAGCAAGCTTGAAAAAAGTATACGATAATAAATGCTTGATATTTTTTGACAACATTGCGAATTGATTAACCTTAAATTACCAAGCCTTCGGCTGTTGCTTAGCGAAGCATGTTTGATACTGTTCCCAGCATATACGATCCTTTGCTATCGATTGGTGATGACAAGAAGATAACGAATGCTATTTTAATATATTTAGAGATGTCAAAGGTTGATTCAATCAGCAAATTAAAATGGGAAGAACAGCTTGATTTCGGGAGGCTCCCATTGTGGCCAGATTGTGAATAGATGTTACCGTTTTACATTTTAATTTTAGAACAAGTAAAACATCACTAAATTGCACAAAATTGAAACAATCTGTTGACAAATGCCGATTTTGCGAATCAACGCAACACGTGATTGGCAATTGCCCTTCTTTTACTGCTGAACGATTCGATTTCATAAAATCCGTGCCAGCATGTATAATCTGTTTGAAAAAAGGACGTGCAGTTAGCAGATGTCCTTCGTCTAAGTGTCGGATATGTAATGGTTCACACAACACATTACTTAATCGATACAATGCTAGTTCGAACAACTTGTCAATAAACTACTCTGAACAGCCTACTTTAAGATTACGGTTCTCAACCTAATTTGATAACCGAGGAACTAGCGCAACTACTACGTTTCAGATTGAATTTGAATGACATTGGTGAGACAAATTCAGTATCCAAATCTCGCGTCAATTTAACGGTTACTTCGAGTGACAACTCTACTCAATTTACTTCAAAGTCTTGGGTATTAAAATCAATTACAAATCTATTACCTGATCATAGGGTCAACATAGCCAGTTTGAATACCCCATCGAACGTGGAATTAGCTGACCCTTGTTTCCACAAGCTGCAAAAAATTGATTTGTTAATTGGCGTAGGTCCTTTCTTTGAGTTAATGTGTGTTGGCTAATTTAAATTGGTCCTGAATCTTCCAGTCCTTTAATCAGTCACTAAATTATTTCATATAAATACTTCAATCGATCTTCGTTTGAGACTGCCAAACGACGATTTCTCTCTTTGGAACGGAAACTTTCCAAAGATGACACTATGAGGCAGATGTATCATAATTTCATGAAGGAGTACTTCAACTTGGGTCATATGTCGCTTTTTGACAAATTTCCTGGTACTCTTCACTACTTCATTCCACATCAATGCGTTTTGCGCTCTCAGAGTACAACTACCAAACTTCGGGTAGTATTTGATGCCTCACCAAATGGTTTTCGAACCATCATGAATTTCTGAGTTCTCTACAGAAATTGAAACTAATACATAGTGATTCAGACTCTGCGAAAACATTGGGCATACATTGAATTCCGAAGAATGATATATTTAAATTTCATTAGGAAGATAAGTTTCAGGTTCTGAAGGCTACAAAGAGAAATATATTATCGGTGTCTTCTCGATTATTCGATCCTCTCGAACTATTATGTCCACTTGTTATAATATCGAAGATCCTATTGCAAGAGCTTTGGATTCAAAAGCTTGACTGGAATGAATCATTATCCTTCGGGTTGAATACTTCATGGGAAAACTTCAAGGCTAAATTATTGGAAGTTTATTCAATTAGTATCCCAAGATCAATCCATACCACATCTACATCGAGAATCCAGATACATGGATTTTCAGTCGCTTCAATTCGAGCATATGGGTGTTGCATATACATTCGAAGACATATGCAGTTGTCTCGATACTATTTACGGCTAATTCCAAAGTAGCTCCTCTCAAGTTCAAATCACTTTCTAGACTTGAGCTATGTACTGCACACCTGCTACCTAAATTGTGGAACAGATTGATGATAAATTTTACAATAGATGACGTCTATTTCTGGATAGACTTCGAAATAGTACTGCATTGGATAAAGACGCATCCATCCTCTTTGACGACTTTTGTGTTGAATAGGGACGACAGTTCCAAGTAGACTGTTAAAGAACATTTTTAATTAACAGAGGACCAAAAGTTATTGTTGCAGTAGAGTAAACATCTAACTGTCTACTGGATATGATATTGAAATACTCTTCATATGGGAAGATGCTGCGAGTAACATGTTTTGTATTCAGATTCATAGATAATCTGAAGAAACGAACGTCGAATCAAAGTATCATACCTACTGCAACGGAAATGAAATGGTCATTCTATCACCTCATCGAGCCTATCCAGAAAGCAAAGTTTTCTGAGGAGATTTCTAAATTACAGAAATCTCTGATATTACCGTCGGGCATACAGACACTTACACCTTTCATTCATACATTCACTGAGGAAGGGCGAACATTTTCACTATTAAGGGTAGGTGGGAGATTGCTTAATGCAAAATTGCCATATGATGCAATATTCCCACTGTTGTTGCAGAAGCAAAATGACTTTGTCATACTTTATTTGCGACACCTTCATATCGATAATTGCCATGCCGGCACAAAGGCACTCATTGCTATCGCTAGAGAGAGAATCTGGCTAATTAACGCCAAGGAAGAGTGCAGTAGCGTTGTGCGCAAGTGTGTACATTGTTTCCGCTATAAACCAAGGCTTATGTCCCAAATCATGGGAAACTTGCCCACTAATAGAGTGAGAGCTACACGGCCATTTCTTATTGTCGGCGTAGACTTCTGTGGTCCCGTTAGAGTCTGTTTGTGAATTCGAGGTCGACCACCATTGAAAATGTATATAGCGGTCTTCGTGTATTTTACTTCCAAGGCAGTGTATTTAGATCTATCTTTCAAAAGGTTCGCTGCCAGAAAAGGTCTTCAGCAAGAGGTGCTATGCGACAAAGCAACGAATTTCGTAGGAGCCATCAACGTCCTCAAACAGCTGCAGCAAGCAGTTGGCAGGAGTCCTTCCCGCTCTCGAATCTTAGGCAGCGCCATCCGGCGTGAAGTTCACCATCACACCACCTCGGTCGCTGCACATCGGAGGGCTGTGAAAAGCAGCCGAGGTTCCTCTTTCTGCGCGCAATAGGCAACGCATCGTTGCCGCAAAGGGAAATGGAGACAATGCTCGCAGAAACAGAGGCGGTGCTCCACAGTCGGCCATTGCATCCCTGTCTCCAGACCCCAACGATGGAGAGGCTCTAACTTCAGAAGAGGGTCTGCGTTCGCCGCAAGAATCCGTAGGCGACGGGAGAATCAAAGAGCCCAAATTATGGAAGCGTTGGAGACTACTGTGCGGACTCAAGCAGACATTCTGGCAGGCTTGGTCTCGAGACTACGTTCTGGGTTTCCAACCAAAATCAAGTAGTCCAGCGAATCGCTCAACCTGAAGCTAGGTCAGATCGTAATCATCCACGAGGACAATTGCCCGCCTCAACACTGGCTGACCGGGAGCGTCGTCAAGGTAATTGAAGGAGAAGACGGCAAGGTCAGAGTGGCGGAGGTCGCCACGCGCAACGGCGTTTATAAGTGCCCAATCCATAAACTGGCTCCACTTCCAAATGAATGAAGTACTGAGCTTACTTCAATGGGGCTGGAATGTTGCGCCATAACTCAACTAATGAATACTAATGCAAATTAATTAATCTTAATCTTATAACACTAATACTTAATAATAATAATAAATAATTGAATTGAATATCTAATGAATTTAATAAATATAACTAAGGATGAGTCTAATATGAAGTAATGTTAAGGTTCATGATCACATGAATACAAGATCGTTAAATTATAAGTAGTCAACGGAGCTGCTGAATAGAATAATACCGTTAGGATTAATTATATAGAATAAGTTAGAGTTAAGGAAAGATTCAAATAATAAAACAGTTGAATATTATCATCATAAGCGATCGGGGTTTTTTTTCATCTCGAAACGGTTTGATCTTTTCGGTCAATAATTTAACGTGTCCAACAGTACATAATTAAATTATAAATTATTTAATTTAATTATTTCCTTAAAAAACATTAAGGAAAAACAGTCGTCTTGGAATTTCACTAGAGAAGTGCTTACACGTCATGCTTTTTAAGCTTTATAATTGCGATGTAACCTTTCGAGACCTTAGTGACCGAGTTAATATAGGAAAGGGAACTACAACAAATATCGGTTAAATTTTATTACTTTTACATTTTTCTGCAAATAAAGCAAAATTTTCTTTTGGTCAATAGCTTTTATTTAACGAAGCTACAATGTTGTCGAAGAAATGGTTTAACGCAAACTATTGCATCTGAAAGGAAACTGTTGCCAAATTTGCAAAAATTTCCGACAACATTGCCATTTGTTGGCGAAAAAAAAAGTCGGCGTAAGTTATAGCCCATTTACACTACAGCGAAATCTAGTACTTATGAGATTTCGAGCCAAATCTAGTTGATTTTAACTAGATTTCCCATACAAAACAAAATCTACTTATTTAGTAGATTTCGGCAAAATCTACTCAAAATCTAGTAAAAATTGGAATGCAACTATGTGTTTCTTCCAAATAGTACTTAAAAATACAACGCTGCGCAGGAAAAAAATGACATTTCAATTCAAAATAAAAACAAACAAAATAAAAATAAATTAACCCTTATCCTGTATTAATGGGTCAAAATTGCCCGAACAGTTTTTATTCCTCATTTATTCTTTAAATACTCAACTTTTGTACAATTATAATTTTAGTGAATGCTATAACAATTTATAATAAAATATGCAAATAAATGTACCGAATGTCAAAAATGTATTTGCAGAAAGCATTCTCAGATTAATGTTGTATGTAATGAATGTAAAAAAATAAAATTGTTATATTTTTGAAGTACAGGATAAGGGTTAAAAATAAACTAAATAAGGAACATCTTCCTCCCAGAATGACTCGTGACTAACCTACGGATTAATATTTTTATTATTACCTATATTGCATATGCTTACATCTAATAGTAATGCATTTGCAACATTTTTTGAATTCTATGTCCTATATTTTTCATTTTTATTTGGTATTAAACTAAATTTGGAAATATTATTCTTTTCTTTTAAATTTCAGTCAGCTGCTTTTGTTATTAAAATGAAATCTTGCTACTGTCAAATAAATCCAGTTTAAACGATCTAGATTTTGAGCAAGATTTGAAATCTAATCTACTAGATTTCGCTATAGTGTAAATGGGCTATTAGAGCTGCTGATTTTTATTATGCAGCAGTGTTGCATAACTGCTGCATTTATCATGAAACAAAAAATACGATAGCACATTCCTGTTGTCAAAATTTTGCGCACTTAAATGCAAAATGCACTTAAGTGAAATGCGGGTAAGTCAAAACTACTGTACATCATAGTAGTAAATAAACAAACACACAATTACACGAACACATGCCTTTAATATGAGGAAATTTTGTTTACATTTATATTTTGATGAAAATGTTCTTATTTTTGTACTACAACTAAAAACCCTTTTTACTAAATTTGTTAGATTTTTTAAGAACTTTACTTTAATATATTTGAATTTATATAATTTTTAAGCAGTTTATTAACAACTTTTTTACCCCCATTGATTTAAGTTCCAATAATTATAATGAAACACAAACTCAAATGTTAATGTGCATATTTATTTTATAAAAGACTATTTTTTAAGATATTTATTGTAGGTACACTGTAGTTTTAAGTATATAAAAATATACTTAACATAGTATATATAAATTTTAATCAAAAGTTTTATTCTTTTTCTGTTTAACAATTTGTTCGTTATTTCACGGAAGAAACATTTTTTTCTTAATTGAATTGAAAACTGACTCTAATCCTTGATCGGACGGCACGATGACAGAGCAGTGATTTTTAAGAAGAAGATCAACAGTATTCTTGTTTTCTTTTCGTTCACTTCTACTTGCTCGCTGTTCAAACAGCTTTTTATTTTTCGGTTCGACCAACTTCACTGTAGGAACAACACCGTCCATGAGTAGCATTTTTGAAGCAAAACCTATAAATATATGTTAACAATTTAAAATAAATATATTATTCATTCTTAATTACTTACCTATTTCATATTGAAGATTATTGACAAAATCGTCTGTTTTAAAATGCTCCATACAAACAAAAGAAGTGTCTGGATTAAACATTCCCGGCCGTAGAAGTTAATCCATTTCTTTCGAAGTGTTAAATTTTTTGGAAAACGGAAAAAACTGCATTCAAAATTTTCTACTACAGTGACGTCACACAAAGACAGCTGATCAACGAACAAAACTAACGGACATTTGCAATGCATTATCTATTTTTCTTTGCTTCATGTGCATTTACAATATTTTTTTTTAAGAATGACAATGAATTAAATACTGAAAATTGTTTCACAGGCAAACAATTTCCAATTGGCTTTTTAGATATGTTCTGAAATATTTTTTAGATTTTTTCCCACGAACTAATTAAGTGATTTGGCATTTCTACAAAATTTATAAAAATTCGCGTTTACCAAGTTTTTAGCACAGGAAACGCTTTTAAAAAATTTGATGACCATACAAAATATATTCATAATAAAGATAATAATGTAAATTAAATAACATTCCATATAAGAAGAAGAACACCAAACAAAGGCGAATATTTATAAAAAAAAAATTAATTGAATTTATTATCAAGACCATCCATTTACAATTTTCTCATTAACATGTATTTATGTATGTATCTATATATGAATATATAATAATCACAATATATAACATTAAAATTTTAATTAAATCTAAATAGGCAAACTCAAACTACTTTTACTGTCTTTTAGTCTACGAAATTTACACCATTTTTCAGGACTGGTTCATTATCGTTGATAAGTTGTGGTAACAGGGGATTATTCAAAATGGTGGTGTGATTCCCTTCAATTACTTTCATTATTACTTTTCCAGTGGTGATGTGGCTAAGACAATAGTCTTCTTCAATGTCTTGGAGAACAACTCGAGTTGGCCGAATCAATGTAATTTTGGATTTTAGTTTCTCAATATTTTTTAAGTCATACAGAGCCATCATACGTATACGTCTAAATGTTCCGTCAATAATTTTCCGCCAATATTCATTACTATACATGTTTTTCTTGGCAACATATTCGATAAACTTGTTCAGTTTACCCGCCACTGTGGGTATTTTACGGAAAATTAGTTCACTGGACTCTTTGCTTTCACCGGGTAGAACGATGCTTATCGTTAACGTAAGCAATAGATCGTATATGTCATTGTCAACAAAGTTATTGCCTAATTGGGACAGTATAAACTTTGTCAGAAAATGGGGTGCACCGTCAATAAGTAATAGTTGCCCTCTATATCCAGCCTTTTCAAGCAGCGCTCCCAACTGAATGGCAACGTATGAACCAAATGAGTAGCCTACTATGTAGAATGGTTCAGTGACGGACAACACAGACTTTACGAGTTCTAAGGATGCTTCGGCAATTTCGTTGACTGTATTAAACTCTGAAAAACTGTGTAGCTGTAGAAGATTGGCTCGACTCGAAATATTAGTTCCAATTTTAAACCAAACTTCATCGGCAGTACTTTCCAAGCCAGGAATGACTATGATTGGAATATTCTCAGTCGAATAGTCTTTAGCGGAATTTAGTTGTACAAATGTATTATTGCAACCAGATTCATTACCAAAATTACGTAACAAGATGTCCATACCTTCTTTTTCGAAGCTAAATATCATTTTATTAGAATCATTGTATTTATGTGCACGTTCATTTTGAAATTCTTGTAACTTTTGGAAAGTTAATGAACGCAAAACTTTAGATGATAATAGAAGCTCAAAATCACGCTCTAAAGTCTTTTTAATTTCGACAACCATCAGCGAATCCATTCCCATCTCAGGCAATGTCGTTTCCAAAGACACCGATTTAATGTCGCGAATTCCCAATATGTTCATAACTGATTCCACAATATTTTCTTTTCCAAAGTGACCAGCACGTTTTTCGGCAATCACCATACTGGAGACAATAGCATCGGGAGAAGATAGAAGCTTATCCAACTCGTGCAAACAAGATGATATACGTTGTTGCAAAGTGCCCCCGATTTCCAAATCTTCACCCAAATCAGCTACTAGTCCCACATCACCGACAGCTCCCCACTGTATAGCCTTGGCTGGATAACCATTGTCAATGCGATCCTCTACTATTCTCTCCATAATGGAATTTGTCATACCATAATTAGTTTGCCCAGCATTTCCCCGTCCGCATGATACACTCGAAAACACGACGAAATGTTCTAAACTTGGGCATTTCTTTCGTGATAATTCATCTAAAAAGGATGTTGCTAAAGCCTTTGGCGCTAAACATTCCTTGAAATTTTCTCTCGATAGTTTGGTGAAAACTCCGTCATGTAAAACAACAGCTAAATTGAAAATTCCACCGACCGGTGTCAGTGAAGCACCCTCATCAAGTAGTTGATTGCAACCGTCATATGTTGTAATGTCACTGGTACTTATATATACAGTGCATC
Organism: Sarcophaga peregrina; assembly: GCA_014635995.1. Taxonomy (NCBI): domain Eukaryota; kingdom Metazoa; phylum Arthropoda; class Insecta; order Diptera; family Sarcophagidae; genus Sarcophaga; species Sarcophaga peregrina. The sequence goes on from CM025789.1 coordinate 89,506,207, forward strand.
CGTAAGTTTTCCACAGTCTATTAAGAAAGTAAATTACTTAATTAGCCTGGTACTCAAAAACAATAAGTCTCTTTGAAATTGAAGTACACTTACGCAATGCGATAAGATTGATAGTCGTTTGTAATTCCCTGTCTGGAATTTAGAACAATATTTCGAGCTCCACGAATAACCATCCAATCCGCCAACTCCAAACCAAATCCTCCTAAACCACCTGGTATTATATAACTCAAGTTGGGGTTAAAGTATACTTGTTTTAGGGCAACCAATGGTATGGTATACTTAGATTGGGGATCTTCTCTCACTTGTACCAGAACCTTTCCAATATGCTTGCCGCCGGCCAAATAACGAAAGCCCTGTTCTATTTCAGATGCTTGGAATACTGTTGCGGGTAAGGGCTGTATAATGCCATTCGCTAAGTCAACATTAATTATATGTGTTAAGTGCTGTTAAGTAAAATGAGTAAAATTTCATTTTTATTCCTTTATATTTCCAATCCGCATTAAACCTTACCGCGATCTCTTCTTCTGATGCATTTACCAAACGATCTGCTAGAACTGCATGAAAAGTTATTTCTTTAAGGAAACAACTCATACCAAGTTTACTATCATTTGCCATGTCGAATCTACCAATCTCAAGAAAGTGTCCCGACAATCCCAAGCAACGAACAGATGCCAATAATTTTTCATCCGCTAACGAATTCAAAACAAAGTCGACACCTTTTCCTTTTGTTTTGCGCCGTATCATATCCTCGAATGAAGTGTCTCGAGAATTTCCGATATGAGATTCTGAATATAAGAAAATAAAAATACTTTTTGATAGTAAATATCGCCAAAATATCAAGTTTGAAACAATTTATACCCTTTAATTGAGGAAATGTTTCCAAAAGGAATTTCTTCTTTTGTGGTGTACTACAAGTTGTGAACACCTCCATATTGTATGCTAGAGCAGTACGTATAGCAGCTAACCCTACGCCTCCAGTCCCAGCATGTATTAGGATGGTTTTACCTTTGCGTATGTCTGAACACATGAAGAAAGCATAGTACACGGTTATGTAAACTACTGGTGCGGTAGCAGCCTCTTTCAAAGACCAGTGGTCGGGCACTTCCCATATCAGTCTGGATTGTTTATCAAAATTTGAAGCAAAACCACCGGTAACAACCATACTCATTACTCGGCGTCCAGTTTTAGTTTCAATGCCTGAGTACTCAAAACCGAAAAAGCAACTGTGGTCCATTCGATTCTGGCCGTATGATTCAACAGCTAGACGCCCACAGGCCATCATTACATCACGGAAGTTAATTGCTGAATAAACCACGTTAATTTCACAATTTTTCGGATCCAGAGGCCCTTCAAACCAACAAAACGATGACAAGTCTCCGATCTGTAGAACATTACCGTATACGTGATCTGCTCTCGCAATAGGCGCTTTCTCAGTATTTAGCTGAAGATGTCTATAAGTACCCCACTTACCCTAAAATTTACATAATATTACTCTAAGATTATATCTTTAATCCGATATTTATATTCATTAAACTCACATTCTTGTAAACGTTGATAGCCATCTTAAGACTGTACTGCTTAGCGTAGAAAGGATCATTAAGACTAAATGGTGGTGCCTTTGGATCATTCACAAAGAAACAGGTTATCAAATTGCCGTCGGGCTCTCGTCGAAGGCAGTTGACTAATCCTAGGAGACCATTAAATTTTTCATTAAACGCGTACATCACCACAGCAATCTTCTTAGATACGGCTTGCTGCACTTGAGATAACCATTCAAAGTCCTCGTCGTTGTCGCGAACTTGTACAATTTGTGTTTCAACCTCTAAATCTTTTTTCGATTTTTTCAAAAGCAAAAGAACTTCTTCATTGCTGTTCAGAGGTATAACTGCTATCCTTTTAAAATATTCCGGAAACTCTAATTTCTCAACTTCAATAATCGCCTTGGTACGTTCACGAACCAGTAAATATCCATTGTCCGCCAGTGATTTATGGGCAACTTGTATGGTCTCATTATTTAATTCCCCCTTTAAGCCGCCAATAATAATGAAATGACAGTTTGACTGAGTAGATAGTTTCACATTTTTTACGTGAACGTTTGCTGGAAAATCGGTAATACTCTGATTTGATAGGAACAGGTAATCCCCCGTTAAGAAGGGCAAAGCTTCAATTGAGTGTAAAAAGCTTGAAATAATTGGTATACTGCCCTCGGAATCAAGTTCAACTATTTTCATTTTCAACGATAGTGTATTTTCTAGAACCAATTGCACGCAGGTACGGGCAGCATCAGTTGCACTGAGAACTGGTGTTGGGAAATGAGGAAGGAAGTGGTATTTCTCTAAGACTGGGGTAACAGATGGTTTTCGACGTTGAACTGATCTAGCGTGCAAACCAATTACCTCAATCCCGCCTGATACAATTCTTTCTAGCTCGGGATCGCCATACACATCTAAAACTCGATTTTCTGGATTCATATTGGCAATGAGATCGAAGTGATGCTTACCGTAAATACGCAATTTACGAATTTTTGTTGGCAACATAAGACTTCGCGAGTCTACGCCGAGTATATGAATTTGTAACATTGCGTCCATAAATGTAACCCAATTATATTCCCATTTAACTTTGCCATAAAGGCCATCTCCTCTTGCCTGCTGAACAGCTTGGAAAGCGCCATTATAATTATATCCCCGTAATTTTAATTCTTTGTAAAAGTCGCTCTTCGAAACCATGGGAAAATTGGTACATTCTTTAAACTGCACGTTCGGAATTGTTGGGCTTTCGATTTCAGAAATTTTGCCAGTAACAACTAATGCTCCTGCGTCTGTTATCTATAAATACAACTTTGATTATTTGCTTCCAAGTTGTATATTTCATATGTTTACCTCAAAGTTACCTGTACCATAATGAATCATTACATTTAATTCAACGCTATTATTTGGTATCACATTTGTAGCCTGAAGAAATGTAATGTCTTCAAATTCTACAGGCAAATCCATAAAACTCTGTTTATGACACATAAGCGAAAAAGTTTCCCACACATATTGCAGATAACAGGTGGCTGGTACTAATATCTTATCGTCGATTGCATGACCAGCCATAAATTCTCCATCAGGGCTTTCCAAATTAACAGTAAACACATGCTCTCCTCTGCATTTCGTTTCAACGTTTCCATACGTCGTTACGAACCAGTCTTCCTTATGATCCCACCGCACCAAAGGACTTATTTTAGGTGTACTGCGAGAGACAGGAAACTCGACAACTGGATAAAGATTTTGCACAGGGAAATTAACTCCATTCATGAATAGCCTACAAAATAGGTCGAATAGGATCACGGTAATATTTAAAATAAAAATTACTCACTTTCCAAGCGCTGTCAATAAGAATAGATCATTCTTTTTATTACCACGTTGTGTTAGTGGTATGTGAATACCACCTGGCATAGATCGTTTTAATATAGACTGCAAGATACCGTGGGGTGCAATTTCAATAGTTAATGTATTGTTTGGCAGGAGACCGAATGTTTCCTCAAATAGTACGCTGCTGAGTAAATTGTTTGTATGATATTCCGCAGAACACAAATTGTGGCCGTAGTGGTCCCATTCACGTTTAGGCACACTAGAACTGAGCCATTTCGATGATCTCGGTTTGGGATTGGGAATAGTTTGTTGTAGATACTTGAGTAGCTGTGGTCCCATGTGAGCAATATAGCGGGAATGATAAGCAATATTGGAGCAAGGAACTTCTTCAGCAAAAATATCCTTGGCCTTAAGTTCAGCTACAAACTTAGCCACATCAACATATGGTCCTGAAATTGTGCACGAATCTGCATTATTATGACAAGCCACTTCTATAGTTTCCGGTAGCAACTGCACAATTTTCTTGTAGCCAATGTCAACAGCAGCCATTGAGCCTTGGATCTTTTCAGTTTCTAAGCTCACTTTGCCACGATAATAGGCAGCTAAAATCATTTGTTCAGCCGTAAATCCCCCATCAGCATAACCACAACCGAGTTCGCCAACGGAATGTCCAATAATATAATCTGGCTCCAAGTTTAATAATTTTAAAACATCAACCAAACCAATTTGAATGGCAGCAATGCCAACGAAGGAGTGTAAAATATTATCGAAAATTAATGGATCGTCTGATGTTAAAATACGAATGAGATCAAGACCCTTAGGTAATAATGTGTTGTGACAGAATTGAATTGACTGACGAAACCTGGGTATACTCATAAGGGACGCACCCATCTGAGACCACTGGGAACCTATTCCACTAAATACCCAAACAATTGGACGTTTAATACCAGTGTAATGCTGGACATCTTTTACTAACACAGTGGCAGGTTCTTGTCCATTACTGCTACATACGCCGAATCCTCGAAAAATTAGGGCGGAGACTTGTTCGTTTTGAATATTGTGCAGTAGTGCGATAAATTCCGCATCTAAAGGACGTTTTTCAATAGCTTCGAAAATAGCACTCAAAGATTGCTCGTTTCTTCCTGCCCAAGTAACTAAGCGTGGAATATTGTCCTTTGGTATGCCCCCGTTTATCTTTGGCTTTTCAAATGCTTTAAGCAGAGTGTGAGCATTGGCACCACCAAATCCAAATGAGTCTATTGCAATGTATGGTTTTTCTAAACTCAATACATCGTTTACGACTACCAACCGACCTTCAGCTAATGCGGGGATTTTGGGGTTCACTTCTTCAAAGTTAATGTTTGGAGGAATTTCGTTGTTCTCAAAAACAAAACAAGCTTTAATTAATGAGTTTATTGCCGATGCAGATTCTGCATGGCCAACATTTGATTTGACAGAACCAATTAATAACGGTGAAGTTCTTTGACTGCAGAGTGCGTTGTCAATTGCACGACACTCTTCAGGATCGCCTACAACAGTACCAGTGCTATGAGCTTCCAAAAAACCCAAATCATCAGGAGAAACGGTGACTTCTTCGTAAAATTCTCTGAGTAATTGTGCCTGCACTTTACCAGATGGGTAAGTGATGCTTTCAATTTTAAAACCATCACAATTAGTTTTTGAATACACCACACTTGCATACACTCGCTTTGCATCACGTTTGCGTTGCAAAAATAAACAGTTTATTGTCTCTGAGCGTATATAGCCGGATGCATTTTTATCAAATGGTCGACAATAACCGTCCTGAGCTAAAACACCGAGCCTTAAAGATAAAATACAAAGGTTGGTAAATGTTTAGAGCAAATAATAAATTATCCGGAAACAAACCTAGCGAATTGCAGCGTTGATAATGGATGCAATAATAAATTTGCGCCACCAACTAAGGCGGCCTCAATTTCACCATTTCGTAAAGCTGTGAATGCGTTATCCAGAGCGTACATAGAACTTGAGCAGGCAGAGTCATAAACGCAGGAGGGACCTTCCAGGCCTAGAGCATAGGAAATTCGATTTGCCATCATAGCTCGACTACAACCCGTAATACCGCAACCATCGGATGGCACATTTTCATAAAACCAAGTCTTTTCTGACTCAGAGAAACAGGAACCAACGAAAACTCCAGTTTTTGTACCTCGTAAATTTACTGGATTAATTCCAGCATCAATTACTGCCTCGTAAGCGGTTTCCATTAACATACGTGTCTGAGGATCTAAAACGTGGGCCTGCTTATAACTTATACCAAAGAAAGTTGCATCAAATTTTTCGAGGTCGAATATTTTCCCAGATCGTTTCGGAATTTCTGGATTGAAATGACGCCAACGACGTTCGTCATCATCAACCATATCAATCTAAGGGAAATAAATTTTAGTATTTAAATCTGTTAAAATGGGGGTACGAGCAATATTAACAATTTTTTGAGTTCTACTCACTAAACATATAACTTACAATATATAGATACCGGGGTGTATTCCCACTATCGGAATTTACACAATCTTAGAGCACGAAATCTATACAATTTTTTAAAAGCTTATGAAAAAAGTGTATGTAAGTGCATCGAATTTTTATATGAAAATTATCATCAACAAGGGCTTTAAGGGCTTTTATTAATTGCCCAAATACGTCAATTCTTTTATAAAATATTGAAATTTTATTCTATAAACAGATTTTCTTGATTATTTTATGCAGTTCATGCATTCTTGTCATATTATGAAAATATAGACTATTTCTGTATTTTTTTGTTTTTATTTCTGCTTTTGTAGATGTTAATGGTAACGCAATTTGAAGGGTAAGAATGGTAAGGAATGTTTTTTAGATTTTTACCATATATTTTTCATTAAATACGATTTGTATTGCCAATATTGTCGAACTTTTGGGACACCGGTTTCTCATATTCATATGTATCTACGTCAAAGGTTTCTATAATTAGTATTGATATTTACTAAAGGTGTGCACAAGAAATTATGCTAGGTTAACCTTCACTAAATGCAATACTGAATTGTTCTCTTTTCTGTTGCTCTTGATTTTATGTATACACTGTGTATTTCTCTTTTATTCAAAGTATACAACAGCACTTATTTGCCTATGAAGTAGTGGAGATATGTTTTCACTATTTCACTACTGAAACCAAATTTTTAGTATAACAAATGAATTATATTTCTAACAAACTTCTTGCAACTTTTTGTTGCTGTGGTTAGCTAAAAGATATAACTAACAATATAATTAATTTAAAAGGAATTTAATTAAAAAAAAAAAAAAATGAAAAATAAAAAATTAAAAATGCCACTAAGATAGAAGTAAGAGATATTCTTTGGTTTAAAAGCAATGGTTTCCAAATATACTAATATAGCTGCAACACCAATTTAAAAATAGTTTACAAATTATATTTGCTATAGATGCTTCCAGATTAATCTCTAACAAGTGTGTATTCAGTGAAATCCTCGGTTGAAATTTAAGTCGTCATGAAGACACAATTGATAAAATGGGAAAGTCATTGAACAGCTTTAGCACAGAGCAAAAATATATCTAGAAATTGGGAAAGTTTAAGCTGTTGCAGTCCGATCGACCAACTTTTGAAAGAACAAAAGAGATCTTGAACCGGTCACTTATCTTGTAACTTCTACTAAGTAGCAGATTGGGCATAATATAGTATTCTCAGTACGCGTGAAACGACTTTTTTTCACATAAAAAACTCCAAAAAAGTGAATCAGAAAATATTCAATCAATAAAAAATCTGACTTAAGGAATGAATTAAACAACTTAGAGAGAGTCTAGAATCGCAAATAACCGCTCGGTTTACAAATTACTTTGAGGGAGCAGATTTTACACCATAATTAACATTTACTTAACCTAACCACTATTGGTTAGATGGCAAATGATGCTGAGAAAATGAATATGTGCTCATCAGCTTCTACACTGCTGTGTCTCCATTCTCTAGGTTTTTTGTTGCGCGAAATGCAGAGAAATTTGTCAAACTGATACCAATAAACCTACAAATCTATTATAAATAATGCCAATCAATTTGGCTTTAGAAGAGAACATGACACTATTCCACATACACACCGATTGGTACAAGTCATAAGAAGGGCATTCAAAGAAAAGCTTTATTGATATTTATTTCTTATAGACTTTTCTGTAGAATTAGTGATCCACAATCGTTCCTCCATATTGGTCATATATTGAATGCAGTTTTGCATTTCTTGCACACCTTGAATATGACAGTGAGCAATTATGTTCACACTTCGTCCTGCCTTTTATGATGATACTACCTGTTCACACGAGCGAACAAATTTACACAATCCAAACTCCGCATTCTGACATCCCCTCCACAAACCCGGCCATCGAATATAACAATTATAATATCCCCAATAGACAACAAAATCTACAACACAAATCAAAATTTACATCTCTCATCAACATCTCCAACATCCATCGTTTCAAACAGTTGATTAACGAAAGTAAGTTGAAACGATAGTACATGAATTAAATAAGTTTTAACAAGTTGCATACGAATTGCAACAGAAGTTGAATCAATTTCGAAGCATGCTTATTCTGCCAACAACGATAACACGCTGCGACAGTGAAAATACCCTCGAGTAACTACATAGTCCACATTGCTCAGTTATTTTAGTAGAACTCAAAAATATTTTTTTTTATATTTCTCGAACCCTCCAAACTTGATTTATTTGACAAAAACTGTTTTTTCTGACTTTACTCACAAATTTCTGGATTACTCAAACATTTCTGACCCAATTTCCAAAATTTAAATTTTGCTGCAAAGGGAAGAGATGGACCTTTAAATCGGTATACATATATCTATTAATTGACTTAATATGCTATGAGATTTGATAAGGCAAACTAGCAAAATTGAAATTTTTTCCATATTTTTTCAAGTTTCTCCATTCGCGGTATCAAACTTTAAAAAAAATTATCCTAATAAGTGATAATATTCTTAAAGTCTGTACTCTTGTGAAGAGATTGAGCCATCATTTGATTAAATCGGACAAAAATTACCGCAGTTATTATTTGAAGAGTCTTATAGTAGTGTGATATTTTTTATATATGTCATCTCATCAAATGAACTTTTAGAATTTAGAAATTTTCAGAATTTTTGTAGATCTTGATTATTTATGGGAAAATGTGTCAATTTCACGTTTGCACGACTGCTAGAAGTCGACTAATATTTGTGTTTTTTGCAAATATTATTATTTATCTTTGCGCGAATATTTGCCAATTTCTGGTGGTCGCTCGTGAAATTGACACTTTTTATGATAAACAATCAATATCCATCAAAAAAATTTTTGATGAAATGATATACATAAAAAATATAACATGACTGTTATACTATTTATATAATAACTGCAGTAATTTTTGTCCTATTTGATCAAACTAAGTGCCACTCTCTTCACAACACAATCATTACTTATTTCATATTTTGTAAGTAAACTTTGACCAACTTGAAAAATATGAAAAAAATTCGAATTTTCCAAGTTTGCTCCATCGACTCATTAAGTCGAATAATAGATATATGCATACCGTTTTAAAGGTCCATCTCTCTCCTTTCCAACAAGATTTAAATCTGGAAATGTGGTCCGAAATGTTTGAGTAATCCAGAAATTTTTGCGTAAAGTAAAAAAAAAAAACAGTTTTTGACAAATAACAAAAGTTTTGAGGGTTCTAGAAATATACTCAACAAAACTCACAACCTACACTATGTCATTAGCCGGGTGTATTTAATTTTTTTTTTTTTATTTTGTCGCATAGTGTAATCTGTCATTAAATACAGTACCCAGACTCGTAGCAGACTCGACAAAGTCAATTTAATTTCCCATTGTTTTTTGGTTTAATTTTCGAAAAACATAATACATTTGGAGTTTGAGGGATGAATGCATAGTCCATTTGCCGAAGCCCAACTGTCAATTCTATTCAAATCACGGTTAATAGAATGTAAACAAGAATAAATATTGTTACGTTTTTATCTTTTTAAAAACATTTAGATATGAGTTCGTGGATTGCAACAAATATGTGTTTATTTCAAATTCAACTCTCTTTTTTGTCCGCACTATCTTATGTGTAATTGTTCAAACTTATACAACGTATAGAACAATAACTATAACAATATGTGCTTGTTCGTTATATTTCTCTGCTTACAACCTTTTTATAAGCAACAGCACGTGATCGTTATTCTCTGCTCACTACCTTTTTGTAACCATAACATTTCTGCTCGCGTAATCACTAACAACTCTGCGGTAGACTTTACTGCGCTTGCAACTTGTTTTCACACCGCGACTGATTAGTTCACACGCAGTTTCACGCAAGGCTGATTGAATAACTACCGACATCTGCCTGCTATGTCTCGCCTTTTTATATAGCCGAATGTCCACATTTTCTTCTGTAACTTGTCACAAACAACTACGCTGATTCTACTTTTTCGATATATGCATGTAACGCAACCACGTATGAAATGGATGGTATGTACTTTGGACATCTTTTTCTACTTTTGTATGCGTCTATGCATTCTGATTCTACCTTTTCGGTATACGCATGGTTCGCAAGCACGCATGAAACGGACGGGTGGTATGAACTTTCGGCTTAATCCTAGTTTTCTATGTGTTTATGCATTTTCTTCTGTAACTTGTCACAAACAACAACACTGATCCTTTTTTTCGATGTAACGCAAGCACGCATGAAACGGATGGTATGGACTTTCGGCTTTGCAACTGACTGACTGCCTGATTTGTCTTCAGTCTGATGATGGTTCTCCAAGTGGAATGTTCGGGGTTTCGCATTATCGAGCATTCTTTTGCGACTACATTTTTTGTTGTTGCGTATGCTTACTTGTCCATCCATTTTGCTCTTATGCTTGTTATTACTACTTGGAACGTGTTCGATGTATTTGTATACGTACACAACAACAGAGACCCCAGTATTGAACATTGGGGAACACCTCTACTAATATTTAGTGAATATGAAATATTTCGATTTAAATGAACCTTTTGACTTCTGTCCAACAGATAGGAAAATATTAGACTACCGACAGAATTAGAAGAATGAAAAAGTTTCCGGAGATTATTCATTAAAATTTTATGGTTGACTGTATCGATAGCCTTAGTGTGATCGAGAAGAACTAAGAACGCTACGCTATTTTCAACCAGCTCCAACCTAAGGTTCTCAACTACATTTAATAGAGTGGTAGTAAAACTTCTACTTTTAATGAAACCCGTCCTGTTAAGTAATTGCAATTTTCCAGATAACTATTTATTTGTCTAGCTAAAATGTTTTCCATTACCTCCGTCAAAAAAGGAAGAATAGCTATTGGCCTGAACTCATTGTTCGATTAGGGAATTGGAAGGATTGTAGTTAGTTTCCACTCATCAGGAAAAGTTGATTTAGTCAGTATTTTACTGAATAAGTGGGTATAATAACAGTCTAAGTGTCAAAACTTTAAAAACAGAGCATCTAAATTATCCGAACCAATTGCATTCGATTATATCATTGAAATAAATTCCAAAACTTCAAACTGATCAACGTAACGAAAACTAAGGGAGTATTATGGAGTTTGAAACTTAATAAAACTTATTTATTTTTTATTTATTTTTTTTTTTTTATTTTACAACATGAACTTTCATTAAATTTTTTAAATATCTTGCTTCGTTTCCACATTACATACATACATACATAATTGGTCCTTACAACTCTTTAGTCAGGATTATTGACCATTGACCTAGTTTCTCACACCACTTATGTTGTGTATGTTAATTATATATGTACATAAGTGGCGGGACCTACAGTTTAAAGTCGACTCTGAACGACAGATTTTTGAGAAACTTTTAATGGCAATTTTATTTTTACTCTCAGAGTTTTTTCCAGAAATCTGATGAGAGGAAATACATTTTGTACTTTACAAATTCAATAAAAAAAATTTCGGGTTTTGTTAAAGCTATTTCGTTCACATAAGTAATTGTAGACGACCGCAATTTGGTGGGTAAGTGCGTAGAGTCGATATCGACAAACCAGAGATCTGCGCCGATCGGCTGACAGCCGGCTAAGCCGAGCCGTCGACAAAATTTAAAAGCCGCCACCGCCGAAAATTTATTCGGCTTAAGTCGGCTTAAATTCAGCCGCCGTTTAATGTATGTAAGAAAATTAAAATATATCGCTCCGTAGTTTGGCACCATTTTGGTTAAATGGTTATTGGAAATAAACCTGTGCTAAAAAAGTATCATATGTGTAAAGTTTGCTTTGATGAGTCCCCCATGCGTTTGAAGGGGTAGGTACATACATATATTATTTCTATCCAGGAATTAAATTTAATGATAATTAAAAGGATATTTTCTCAAAACAATAATTGAAACTCCAATTTCAATTAGCTTTTAGCCAAATTTTTTGGAGAATTTTATTTTCAATATTTATTTCTGATAATTGTTTTGTAAGTGTTATAAAATGCGAAATAATTTCAGGTTTGGAGTTTCTATGTCGACATCAAACCTCTGTAACCATTTACGTGCTAATAGTATTGACGTAAAATCAAAAAATTTGTAAAATTCGAACGACAAAACTAAATTCATATTATCAGGAAGTTCTAAAAATGCAGATTCCGAAAAATTTACTAACGCACGTCTGCTTGTGCAAATGTGCTGCGGAGATTTAAGGCCCTTTAACATAGTGGAGCAACCAGGGCCATTTTATTTATGTCATTTCGGATCACAGCAGAAATAAAGGCGCCGACGAAACTTTACCATATTTCGGCTGACAGCCGACTTAAAGCCGCCGCCGAAACTTTTCAATTTTAGCGGCTGGGTGTGTTTGTTTTGGAGTAATTATAACAACTACAACTTCATCAGCGGTTTATGCAGCGTATTACAATAAATGTATAATGCGACCTGTTTTGGGCAATAAAAAAATCAATTTTGGGAATTTTGGGCGGGACGAAGCACAGTGAAAGTGCACAAAAGTCGTTTTTTTGAGTTTTAATTTGAGTAAATATTTTTATCCAATATAAAAGAGCACTTGTTATATAATAAGAACATGCAAAAACTTTGCCTAATTTGTCAACAATAACATTATAACTATACTTTAAACTTGATTTGCCGGAACCGACACTATTAGAGATTTAATAGAGAGACTTTTAATAATATCAGATCCATATATATACAGTTTGCAAAGACATCCTGTATATGAAAAAGCTGCATTGACCCCTAAAGCACTACATTTATTGAAATTTTCTGAAATACCATAAGAAAACCAATCGTTTTAAAAAAATTAAAAAATATAAGAAAAATTAAATTACTACATCTTTTGCATTACTTTACATTATCAGAAATAAATTTTTGGAGTTGTATGGGAGGTGGGCGTGGCAGTGGTCCAACATCGTGCAGTTTTTGCACAATGGTACATATTGGCCCAGTAACACCTTGTACCAAAAATCAGTCTAGCATAATTTTTTTTCAAAGGTATTTAATTTTGTCTCCCTAGAATGGCTAAATCTTACACTGTGCGAAATTCGCCGGGTCAACTAGTTATATATATTATATTGTGACAATTTTAAATAATATTAAATAAACTCTTTTGAATAACGACAATATTAAAACTGTTTATAAATAACTATTGTGCGCTCTCATTAGGTTTGCTCAACTCTGTCTCTAACTCTATACCACAGTATCTGTGCTCTATACTGTTCTTCTTTTTTATTCTTCGTTATTGCTCTTGCGAATTGTTAAAAAAAAAGATAGATGGGATTAGTGTTGTAAGAACACAAGTATGCGGTTACTTGTAAGTCATCCCACATTCGGCTATCCTGACGCTGACTTCGACCCCGAAATCGGAATCTTCTAGCACCCTCACCTTCTCCAACTTTTTCCACCCCATATCTTTCATGGGTCAATTTTGCGACTACTTTGTACGGGCCCAAATATTTCGGTCGTAATTTCATGCCAGTGCCATACTGAGTACGTTTTATTGCGACTAGATTACCCAAATCATATTGTCATAAGTCTTCTTGTTTTCCATTTGGATTTTCAAAATAATTTTCTCTGGCGTTCTCACGAACTTGATTACGTTCATATAGCAATTCTTCAATTCCTAGTTACTCGCATACTCGGAATCTTCTCTTGTTCTCATATCGATGCCTGTAAAAAGTTTAAATGGGGTATTCTGCGTGCTTCTTGATGGGATACTGTTCTTGTTTTGTTGGATTCGATCCACATATCGGTACCAGTTGTTTGGCTGCTCGGCGCACATTTTGGCTAACATGGGCACGACCACACGATGTACTCTCTCGACTTGACCGTTTCCTCTTGGCATTTCGGTAGCGATTAACAAGTGTTGAATATTTTCCCTTTTACAGCACTCTTCGAATTCTTTCCAGGTAAATGCTGTACCTCTGTCGGTGATAACACGCACTGGGTTTCCAAAAATAGCTGCTGTAAGTTTTGTAATTTATTTTTTGCTGCCTGTACTCTTCGTAGGATAAAGCAAAACGAATTTCGAAAATGCGTCGACTATTACCAGAATGTGACTGTATAACTTTCTTTATTATCCATTGGACCTATGTGGTCTAAATGGTACTTTAGGTGTGATTTGTCTAACGGATTAAGCAATCCTTCTTCCCTTCCCGCCTTTGAATCAGTTATAATGCACTCCACGTAACTTTTTACAACGGCATCTACCTTAGCTTCCAATTTTGAAATAAAAAATTGCTTTTCGACCAAATCTTTCGTCTTTTTTGTTGCGAAGTGTCCTAGACGATGTGTCATTTCAATTATTTCTTTCACAATGCTCTCGGGTATTACTATAAGTACCTTAGCTGTATCTTTATGAACTATGTCATATTTATTATAATAATCGTCATATGTGCTCATCTCCAAAACATTGCGAATATCATTAATATGATCGTCAATTTTTTGAGCTCTTTTTATGCGCTGTTGTAGACTATCTTGTATTATCAGACACGCTACACGGCTGAGGGCGTCTACATGTCTAATTTTCGTACCAGATCGATGCTCTATGATGTAATCAAAATCTTGAAGAAAATGTGCCCAACGCGAATCTCGAACAGGAACATCTTCTTTGGTCATTGCGAGCGCGTTATAATCGATTACGATTTTAAATTTCAAACCCATGACGTAAGTTCTCCATTACTTCAACGCATCTACGATAGCTAGCAGCACCAACTCTACGCTCAACAGCGTGTAGCTGCATGTCCTCAGAATCTCTCTGGAAAAATCGCAAGTAGTTCGTTATCACCATCCTTGAACTTAGCAGTTTTACGAAGAAGATCCGACAATGGTTTAGCGACCAATGCGTATTTTCGTATAAAGCACAGAATGGAAACGAAAGTTTGACGTTTACATAATATTACCAAAAAGTATTTCTGTCCCTGTCTGATTATTTATGTTTTGTTTATTTATGTTAGGTAATTTTTAGGGTGGGTTTTTATTTTCTAATTTATGATATTTTTGTAGAATAATAGAATATTTTTGAAAGGAAATGAACTATTGTGTTGGGGAAACGTAATACGGAACTAATGTATTTGGTGACACCTTTCAGCGATTGTCACTAACTTAGTTTTTAACCAATTGAGAGGTATATTCACAAACTCCTGAAACAAAAAGTTATGAGCATATATTTTGTTATATTTTTATTTTTACTTATCTTTTACACACGGAACTTGTTTCATTGTGAAGAGAAGTTGTTAAGAGTTCGATTAATAATAAAAAAATTAGCGAATTTTATCTTTTTCATTCAAGAAATTAATAAATACTAGTAATATACACAAAGTTCTGCAAGAAAAAAATGTTATGAGTAATATGACTTATTTGATCTTGGTATATTTAGTTTCTTACTTACCTTTTGCACAAGAAACTATATTCATTACGAGCAAAAACTACATACATTTCGATTAATAAATAAATATTTAAGAATCTTTAAACTTTTCATTGAAGAAATTAAAAAATATTCAAAATTTTCCCTTTTTTAACACAAAATCAGTGTTTGTTTACATTTAATTTTTCAACTTTATCCACCAGTTTTCACTCTGTATATCTGTTGCTTCTAACACATTTGCTTTGCAAAACGTATAATACATTTTTTGTCTCCCTCTAAAAAATTATGTAAAATTATGCTAAGTGAGGTTGTCAAACGTCACAGCTTTCCCTTCTGTGTACATTCTGTGGTATAAAGCGTCGAAAGAATGACGTAAGTCCCAAAAATCTTTGCAATGCTTTCACATTAGCTGGAATTGGGAAGTTTTTAATTCCAGTAATTTTTTCGTCTCTTTGATATATTGATGAGTTCTCTATTCTATATCCCAGGAATTTAATATTTCTTTTAAAAAATTAACACTTGCTCAATTTTATATCAAGGCCTTTTGACGATACGACTTTTAAA
The DNA here is from genome assembly GCA_014635995.1 of Sarcophaga peregrina. Classification (NCBI taxonomy): domain Eukaryota; kingdom Metazoa; phylum Arthropoda; class Insecta; order Diptera; family Sarcophagidae; genus Sarcophaga; species Sarcophaga peregrina. The sequence goes on from CM025789.1 coordinate 89,522,001, forward strand.
AATTTTCTCAACTTTTTAAGACTCTCCTCTTCGTCTTTTGATGGAATAACAATAGGAGTATGCCTTTTCTTCTCTAACTTGTCACAAACAACTACACTGATTCCACTTTTTCGGTATACGCATGTAACGCCAGCATGTATGAAACGGATGGTACGTACTTTCGCCTTTACTTTCTACTTTTCTAGAAAAGTAGGTTTACTTTCTACTTTTCTATGCGACTCTATGCGTCTGTGCATTATATGCGATTTCTCCTGTAACTTTTCACAAACAATTACACTGATCGTACTTTTTCGGTATACGCTTTTAACGCAAGCACGCATGAAACGGATGGTATGGACTTTTGGGTTTAAGAACACAAGTATGCGGTTACTTGTAAATCATCCCACATTCGTATGTATGTATATACTTATGCTTAAACTATACATGGATTTTTGTATATTTGTAATCATACTGTGTACTAATTCACGGACGCACCTTATTATACAGATTGTATTTGTAATCATCGACATTACGACAATTCGGAAATTTTCCTGCCATTCCCGATATAACAATCTCATCGCCATCTGTTTCCGGGAATACACGCGAAAACTTTTTCAATCTTTTCTCAACACCATGATTTTTAGATGAGGTTGTAATACCCGACATGTTTCACTCGCAAATAAACTTCCGTAATTGTTCAATTGTACAATTAAAATTTGAAGGTGTTTAGAACGTTGAATCGGACTACTCTGTATTTAGTAGGCATCAACTGTAGTAATATTGCGATATTTTGCAAACAAAATAATCAACGAATTGATTGTCAAAATGCAACTAATCGAATATCGAAAATCGTGCTCATTTTATAATTTAATTTTACCTGATTAGCAATTCCGAAATATGTATATCGTATTTATAATGTTGTAATTTAAAATACAATTTTGTTTTTAGGAATATTCATGAAACTGCATTCAATATCTTGTTTAACCCTTTCGGCAGCATTTAAATTTGTCGCCTAATGGCTCATAAGTCCATTAATTTGATTTTATTTATTTAATTTTAATTATTTGTTAATTTAAATATTGTTTGTGAGCTACCTTAATGTTTATTGAAATTGTCTGATTTATCAATTGTATGATTATTGTTGTCGTTGGGTTCATTGACCGTTAGGATATTTTTTATTGTTTGTATTCCTTTTAATCCTTATTTGTTTACGAACTGATAAGAATAAGGATCTTGTTTACGAACTAATAAGAATAAGGATCTTGTTTACGAACTAAACGCATTCTTTGTCCCTAAAATATACTGCAGTTTATTTATATATTTGGAAATGAACTGTTGTAAAAGTACATAAAGAAACAGAAATTGTAGGCTCAGTAACTACTGTCTTTAATTAGAAAATTTAGTTTGTTGGGGATAAAGACAGCGGTAAGTTCTTTTATCTTTATTTTTTATAAGTTTATTTGTAATAATTTAATATTTTTTTTATTAGAAATAAACGGTGGCTCAAATAAATTGTTCATAATAAAACAAATTGTGGTTGGTTTATTTTGGACCAGTTAAATTCGCTTTCCTCAACATAAAGGCTCAGGTCGCAGCCAGCGACAAAATTTAACTATTGCTAGCAAGAGAATCACTTTTTATCCATACAAAAATGAAGGAGCGGGTATGTCCGCTTTTTATCGTTAAATCATGGTTTTTAATTGTGGGTCAAATGATGGGAATTCCTGCGATGACGTCAATAAATATTTTACCACAACAGCAACTCTCACTTTGTACAAAAAATAACACAAATCAGCTTACAGTTAAAATACTTGTTTCAATATCAACGTGAACTCCCGTTTAGTTTAATTAGAGAATAGTGAATGACGGCAATTCCTGCATAAATGTCGAAAGGGTTAAATAGGAAACTATCTAATTACTTATGGGAGAAAAAGCACAACGCAGAATGCAGTGTACATTTCACATATAAGTTAATTGTACTTTTTGTCAAATAAAAATTTATTAACCAAACTTTTTAAATAATACACTCAAACCTCATTTTACGTGGCAAGTTCTTTCCAAGAAAGTACGGAACTGAAACATAAAAGCTTAATATATTTATAAAAGCTTTAATATATCAATGCTGTAACAAAATCGTTTTAAAATATTCTACAAAAAGATTTATTTCATTTGTGAAAACTATAAGAAAAACTAACAGAAAAGTCTATAATTTCATTCGTTTAAAAAGACAGAAAAGAATAATTTTATAATAATCACTAGAGGAAATAATTAATAAATTGTGCTCATTTAGTGGATCAACATTGTCATTACTAGAGATAGGCTTATCATGACTAGAAGCCAAATCATTTTCTTTTCGTTCAATTCTTTTTACAAATTCTTTTTAAAGTAAGAGATTCAACTACTTCTTTATAAAAACTCTCACAGTTAATTCCTTCGACATTATCTGAAGACGGCTAGATGTATTATTTTGTAAAAATTCTAGAATTATGCTTAAATTTTAAAAGTGTAACTATCATGTTTACAATATCATCTTTATTTCATTTGTAAGAGATGTCTGTCTATTCGAACATTCTATCTATAAAACAATTGCGTTCAAAGAAATTCAGTTTTAATGGGTTTAAGATATATGTTTCTTTAAATATCTTTAAAAATTCTCAGGTATATTTTTTTTTTACCAGATTGCTATAACAATATTAAAGATTTGAGTCAGTTGCTTTAATTCTGTGGTCTCCAGAAATAACCGCCTAAGTCGACTTAAGTCAATTTGAGTTAGATATGCTACTACATTCTACCTGCAAAACTTTGAATTTACGTAAAATCCCAATTTCTCTAAAAATATTTTCTAAAAAACTTATTAAGATAAAGCATATTAACCTAAGTCGTAATGAAGCCCTATTACATTTGCAATAAGCGTGTTAATATACTTACAAAAACATTTCCATAAAATTGTAATTAATTACAATAGCCTACAATGACTTCAGCTGTTTTACAAATTTTTTTAAATTAATTTTTGCAAAAGAAAGAGTTTTCATATGAGCTAAAGTACAGATACAATAGTTTTCGTTTATAGTCACTACCTGTTATAGTCACATTAGTTATATTGTCAATTTTATTAGATTTATATGTCTCTATCGATCAATTTCATACAAAAAGTTTACTTTATAGTCCATAAAAACTTTTCACGTAAGCGCCATCTATCCGTGGTTATTAAAAGTCATTTTATATGAAAAAACTTCACGATATGGTCACCAGAGACCTGCGCCGATCGGCTGACAGCCGGCTAAGCCGAGCCGCCGACAAAATTTAAAAGCCGCCGCCGCCGAAAATTTATTCGGCTCGATTCGGCTTGAACTCAGCCGCCGTTTTATGTATGTAAGAAAATTAAAATATCTGAAAATATGTTTTTAATATTGTACACAGCAAAATTTTAATTATTTATTTATTTATTTATTTATTCAAGTCAATGGACAAATTCCTTACTGACTAATAACAATTTTTATTTTTTTTTTATTTTATTTTTACATGCCTAAGAAATATTCCTACAGGCAATAACAATACAAACTATGAAATTAAATTTAATTAAATTTAATTTACAAAAACTAAGAATTTAAATGCTTGATTATATTATTTTTTAGGACATTATTCGATAAAGAAAAATCAATCAAATTATACAATTTATTAAATTCGCTGCATATTCTCCTTATTGGATCAGCACCAGCATAGTTGGTTCTAAAAAATTGTATTGATAATAGGGTAAAATGACGAGACGGACGTTGAGGAACATTAAAAGTGATATCATGGATTAAAAAACATACATAATTGGCCATTACAACCCTTCTTTCAGGATTACGACCTAGATTCTCACACCACTTATGTTGTGTGCGTTAATTTTATACATGAGTGGCGGGACCTTCAGTTTAAAGTCGACTCCGACGACAGATTTTTGAGAAGCTTTTCATGGCAATTTCTACTCTCAGAGTCTTTGCCAGAAATCCGCTAAAAGGAAGTCGCCGAAGAAATATTTTTTCGTTTTGATGTCTGACCTGGGATACGAACCCTGGGCCTTTTGTCTAATAAGCCAACACACTACCCACTAGACCACGGCGACTTCAATTATATATAATATATGATATTTATATTTTTGTTTTACTTGACTTAAATACATTATTGAAGTTTTTTTTGTTCATTTTGATATATATTATAGAAAAAATTTTTAATTTTTTGATATGGAAATTTTGAATTGTTTTTGGTGAATGTGGTAACACTTTTAACTTTACGTTAAATTTTTTAAAAGACAAAAAATTGAAATGGAGAACCAAGGAACTACAAATTTCAATTTTCAATAATTTAAATGAGTGATTGATGATTCCGACGACGACCTTGCAATTTTTAATAGTATTGATTTCCCAAAACAATAATTGAAACTCCAATTTCAATTAGCTTTTTACCCAATTTTTTTTTAAATATTATTTTGAATACTTATTTCTGATAATTGTTTTGTAAATGTTATAAAATGCGAAATAATTTCAGGTTTGGAGTTTCTGCGTCGACACCAAACCTCTGTAACCATTTACGTGCTCATGGTGTTGACGTAAAATCAAAAAAATTTTAAAATTCGAATGTCAAAATAAAATTCTTATTTTCAGGAAGTTCTAAAAATGCAGATTCCGAAAAATTTGCTAACGCATGTCTGCTTGTGGAAATGTGCTGCAGACATCTAAGGCCCTTTAACATAGTGGAGCAATCAGGGCCATTTTATTTATGTCATTTCGGATCACAGCATACCAGTGTTGCCACCTTATGTGTAATTACACATATTGTGTGTAATTTTTAATTCTGCGTGTAGCATGCGTGTAATTAGCTTCGTGTGTAATTTTACTTTTTGTTCTAATTTTTTCTTTAGTAGCTAATTTTAAATAATCGATTTGCTAACAATAATTATTTAGTAAATTTACAGCAATTTTTCGCAAAACCTCTGAGAGTAAATAAAGTTGCCATGAAAAGATTCTCAAAAATCTACCATTTGGAGTCAATTTTAAAACTGTAGGCTCCAACACTCATAAAAATTTAACACACACACATAAGTGGTGTGAGAAGCTAGGTCGTAATCCTGACTGAAAAGTTGTAATGACCAATTATGTGAGGCTAATGTTTCATACATGGGTTTACATGTCTGTTTTGTTCTTTAAATAAATGTTGGAAATGTTGTATGCATATTATTTAAATATATAAAAGAGCCGCCGAAACTTTACCATATTTCGGCTGACAGCCGACTTAAAGCCGCCGCCGAACCTTTTCAGGTTTAGCCGCCGCCGCCGAACAATTTGCTCGGCGCAGGTCTCTGACCAGTAGTCGGCAGTCTTATTTTTTTCTTTTTTCAAATTGGTCTGATTAAAAGTGGGAAAGTAGTGTTGAGATGATTTATTATTATTATTACAATTCAGTGATAAGTTTCAGATCCATTTACCAACTTTTAACATTTAAATATCAAATTATAAGTAATTGAAATATTTTGTTCAAATCATCGATTTTTCCAGTGCTCGGTAGTTCGGCAAAAAATTATCCTATTGTCGGCATTAACATTTTTGTTAAAGAAAATAAGTTTTGGAGCTATGCTTGGAATTGCACACGAAATTAATACAGAAATCAAGGCAGCAGAATTCGACATAGCTATCGATATTATTAACAAAATAGCACCAAAACTTCTTTTCTACCGGCAAACTATTTACTACATCTTTTGGTGGTCGAACATATGGTAAGACAACCATTGGGGCTACTATCTGACCATTTGTTGAAAAAACCAGCAGCACTGTTATTATTTTCTTTTCAATTCCCATTTGGATATTATAAACATTTCTATATCCTTTTGGGTCTAGAACTTTTCCGGTTTTGAGCATAACTAAAGATGGGTTCATCTCCATTAAATATTTGCGATTGATCATTCAAAATGTCAAAAGCGTTTTGCTCTGTTAGTAAATGGAAACAGCATGAATCTTTGATCAGCTACTCTTATCGCTTGAACTGCAGTTATCAAGTCTTCTGTTTTTAATGGAAATCCACAATTTGCTAGGTCTTTGTACCATTTCTCAAGACATTCCTCTTCTGATTCAGTCAAGACTGCTTGTGGACCCATTTCTCCGGTATCAACCGAAGGATGGATTCTGTCCTGTATGGTGGAACGCAGTGCTCCATATTTTTTGCTTCCACCCAATATTGTAGATGTAGCATTTCTTACTTCTATTGAAGCACATTTTAGGGATTCTTAGGAGTATTGGTGTATGAGCATTTTCCCATGGTGGGTGGACATATTAATGAATTTATATTGCCTGGGATTCAAAGAACAGCCTATTATGCCTACTGAACCACGAACTTTCGTCCTGTTATAGGACTTCTAGTTATATAAATGTAAGAATGTCGACTTTAGAAGAATGTCGACGGCAGCTCTTAGTGTATTCATTATAAACTATGCCGACTATTGGGTAAATCAAGTTTTTGCTCAATTACCAGTAGTCGGCACCTCTCTGCCGACAATTGGAAATCTTTTAATTTTTGTTCCTAATGCCGGTAGCAATATAAATTATAAAAAAATATTAATTTCTTAATTTTTCACTCTTAATTTAATATTTGATCTATTTTCTTTCATTAAAAGCACTTACTTTTTTCAAAAACACTAAATTTAATATAAATACTTGCTTGTTTAAGGAGACACCTAAACAAAAATTTTGTTAAAAAACTGGCACTACTCCACATTTTTGCATGAGGACAAATATTGATAAAAGTATTCATCCCACTCATTTCATAAGAGAACAAAACTATTTTTTCTATCAAAATCAGTTTTAACTTTAGCAAATAAAGGTTGCTTTTCTTATTTATTTCCATTTTTTTACAAAAACTGCCGACATTAGGTGCATTTACCCTATTAGATTTTCTTTTTAAGCACATTGTGGCATATAAAAAAATTTTGTTTATAGACTCTTTAGCGATATAGTCCTCAATTTGTGTGCAATTTACTGTACATGATTATTTCAAATTAAGAATGTTTAAACACTATTGATGCAATTTTGTTGGTGTATTTTAAAGAGAGCAAAATCAATAAAGGCGCCAATTGTATATGAGATATTCACTTAGTTTTTAATTTAAATACAGTTAATTTATTTTAATAAAAGTTTTCTTTTAAAAAGACTTTAACTAAGCTATTTCGACGCTAAAGAAGAAACAGTAAAGTTGAATTTAACAAAAAGAAATAGATAAGAAAATTTAAAAATTAAAAAGAGAAAAGAAATAAATAAAGAAATAAGCCAAATTAATTGACTGCTCAATTTTGAAATATAAAAAGATGAAGACCACCGCATATCTTTTTTGGAGGATGAAAATGTTTTAAAAGTCAACGATGAAAGTCAAATCTCTATTTTAGAAAGCAACGTGGTTGATTTATCAAAAAATGTGATCGGTACTAAACTAAGTAGTGAGGATGAAGATTCCACTAAACAAAAAATTCCACAATTTAATAGTGATAATTCAGTTTTAGACCCCGACTTCGCACCTTCAATTTCTGATGAGGCTGTTTGCACTAATAATATAGAAGGAGATGTGAAGCTCCGACCACATCCCAAACATCTTATTCTTGAAAAATTTCACGTGAAAAACGACACCAGGGAAAATCATACGTGAATGTAGTTGGAAATGTACTGCCGGAGAGAAAATTAAGACTACTAGTACGTAGCTGTGTTATGAAATGTAAAGCAAAAGTATCACGGACAATCCATACAATCAGCAAATTTTATTTATTCGTTTCTTGATTGACATCAATAGCAAAAAATCTTAAAGCTTACACAGGCACAATGAAAAGGTTCGAGAACGGCTATTTCAAGCTGCTGATCATGTGGAATACGATGGGCAAAGAGTAAGGGTATGGTAAAAATGTTTCCTGGAGTGCTTTGATGAGAGTGCTAGTTTTGTCAAAAGTGTTTAGAAGAAGATAGATTTTCATCAAAATTAATTTTGTTACCAGTGTGGATCAGATGGAGAAACAAATAAACTGACGGATGAAAAAATTCAGCTTGTAATGGATCACATAAACAGCTTTCCAAATTGTGAAAGTCATTATACCAGGAGAGATACAAGTTGCAAATACTTCCATGCTGAATTATCTCTATCTCGTATGTACAAGTTATATTGCGATAATTATAAATTCGAAGCAATAAGCATCTCATCATATACTAGTGTTTTAAGAATATGTATCTTTTTTATCATTCTTTAAAATTAATTCATCATAATCTAATAATGCTTTACTGGCATGAACATAAAATTTAAAAAGCTTATCCTAGACACTTGTTCTAAATTCGATCAACTTAAAGCTAAAATTCGTATTCCAAAGAAGAAGGCGATAGTAACCTATTACTAGATTTATAAAATGAACTAACTACTCATCAAAGTAAAGCAGATTTAGCTTATGAATCGAAAAGGAACGATAAAGCTTTAGCTGTCAGTGATTCCACTGTTGATTTGCAACAGTGTTTACCTACGCCTTTCTTGAGAAACTCAATTAATTTTTATAAAAGACAGCTTTGGACATATAATTTGACCGTTCAGGACTGCTCAACTGGTACCCCATATTGCTTTATATGGCACGATGTAATATCTGCTCGTGGTGGCAACCAAATTGCATCGTGCTTGTTCAAGCATATAATTAATCTCAAACAAGTTAATCACACAATATTTTACAGCGATTCCTGCATAGAACAAAATAAGAACTCATTTGTATGCACAATGTTTATATTGGCTCTTCAAATCAATCAGGATTTAGAAGCAATCGATCATAAATTTTTAGAACCTGGACACAAGCTTATAGAATGTGATGTACAGTTACGAGCAGAAGTGAGTGCATGTTCACAATACTGAGTTTCGTCATCCACAAAAACAAAACCTTACAAGCAAATACAAAAAAAAAAAATTATTTTAATTCTTCATTTTGTTCTTAACAAATAGCAGTAAAAAAACAATAATTAATGAAATGAATTCAATGAGTTTGAATGAAAAAACGAAAACAACCCACATAAACTCAATTTTGCACGTTTCAAGAAAATTTAAGAAACTAACCCCATTTCAATATTTGGTCCATAGACCGTTATTAGAAATAGCTTGATTTACGCGGTTTGAGATGCTTTCTATCAAATGATCAATAAGATCTTTCGGAATTCGATGCCATTTCGCATTCCATCTGATTGGAAACGTGTTATCTAGTCTGATGAGTCCAAATGTAACCACTTTCAGTAAGATGGAAAAGAGTTCTGCTAGCGCAGATCCAGGGAACGTGTTCAAAGAAACCATGTGAAGCAAACTGTTAAACACAGCGATGAAAATATTTTGGTTTGGGGATGCTTAATATGGTGGCATGTTGGTCCTCTACATTTAGTAGATGGTATCGTGTGAAAAAAGACTATCTAAAGATTTTGCAAGCCCATCTTTCGAATTTTGTGGACAAATGTGCTTATCCCGAATAAGAATTTATTTTCCAACAGGATGGTGATCCAAGCACACAGCAAAAATTGTAAAGATATGGGATGGGAAACAAAATTTTCAATTGCTGGAATGGCCGCACAAAGTCCCGACCTCAATTCGATTAAAAATTTTTGGCCATTCGTGAAAATCCGGATCCGACAGTACGAAACAGCCCCAACAAACATGGTCAAACTTTGGGATCGTATAAATGCGAAATGGCATCGAATTCCGAAAGATCTTATTGATCATTTGATAGAAAGCATCTCAAACCGCGTAAATCAAGCTATTTCTAATAACGGTCTATGGACCAAATATTGAAATTGGGCTAGTTTCTTGAAACGTGCAAAATTGAGTTTATGTGGGTTGTTTTCGTTTTTTCATTCAAACTCATTGAATTCATTTCATTTATTATTTTTTTTTTACTGCTATTTGTTAAGAACAAAATGAAGAATTAAAATAATTTTTTTGTTTTGTATTTGCTTGTAAGGTTTTGTTTTTGTGGATGACGAAACTCAGAATTGTGAACATGCACTCACTTCTGCTCGTAACTGTAGATCACTCTGTAATAGAAAGCAAAAAGAAAAGAACTGAAGTTCAAATACACTATCCACACGACTGGTATAAATTTGTTTAGGTGTAGGTTCTAAAAATACATTTTACGTTGTTGAAATGAATGAAGAAGATTTTTTTAATTTTTCCCTTTTATTAAAAACAAAGCTAATGTGGAGAACCACAAATGGAGAAAAATTCGTTTGGTTAAGATATACAAAGACAAATTTTGGTAAAATTGAGTATAAAACCACACTAGATATAGATGCAGCTTTTAAAATATTAAATTTAGTAAAATTCAATAAACAAAAACGACATACATACATATCTATGCTTAATGAAGATGTAAAAATCAGCTCCAAAAAGAAAAATTATCTACTTAATTTACTTCCATATATCTGTACATTATTTCATCCTTTTTATAAAAGTTTATCAACACGGGAGGAATCTATTGAAATACATCCAGCCTTAGTCGAATATAAATTAGAAACTGAATGACTGAGTTTTTAGATGTAGAGCTTTCAACCTGAACACGGCCAGTAAAATGCCAGTTTATTTTTAATATTTTAATTCAGAACAGTAGTATATTTTTTCATTACTTTGATTTTTTTCGCTAAGAATTATTTGCTTTTTAACGAATTTAATTTATTAGTAATTCGAAATGACCTACATATGTATATAATATGTCAAATTCAAATATACAATAATCGCTTATTTCAATTTATGACTGGCAATAATTTAAACATTACTGTATAATAAAACTATAAGTAGACATATTATTTCCAACTTCATATTTTCCATTTACAATAACCATATATAACTTTATTTTTATTAAATATCTTCAAAACCAATAAGACTTTCATTATCGTTTTTGATCTAAGAATTGACCATGTAAATATCATTAAATTTAAAGTAAATTTTTCCTACAGCACTTTCTCAATTTATTCAAAAACACTTCTTTATATAAAAATCGATTTTTCTCAAAAGTATAATTTTCGACTTCGGCGGTTATTGCTTGAGACCACAGAATTTATGACACTGGTGTATATGAATATACATATATGTATATGTGACTTTATTTATGCGTACTTAAAAACCTTGCTAGTGACACCACTAATAGCCGTTTTACACTTAGCATCATCTTAGAGGAATGAGTGGAAGATGATAAAAATGAAAAAATTTGTTTACATTTCCATCATCTCTCATCTTTTATTTTAAATATGTACTTATGTACATAAAATCTGTTTATACTTAATGGAAAAAAATAAAATGGAAAATTCTTCAATTATCGGATTAATAATTGCATTTGAAGAGCAAAATCAATTATTAAAACAATATACAGATCTGCTTGATATTATTATGTACAATGACTTTATTATGTAAGATGAAGAAATCTTACCAATTGCACGTGCCTCAAATCGACGAAGTTTTTGGTCATTTGTAATATATTTTGTTTAGATGCCGTATGGAACTTTCTGGGAGAGAGACGTTCCAAATGGTAGTCCAGGATTTTTTCAAGAAAGCTTTCGAGTAAATAGGACAACCTTTTCAGTGGAGTGTTTAAGAAAAAATTACACAAACTGTCGGAAATATGTTCCATTAGAAAAACGTTTGGCCATAGCTCTTTATACGTACGTTGGAGTCTTCATCTGAGTATCGCACTATAGGGAGAATTTTTGTTGTTTCCACTAGTTGTGTTTGCATTAGTTTGCATGAATTTTGTAGGGCAGTTGCCCAGGACGTTGTAATGATTCACAAATTTATCAACATTGCATTAATTATTGAGTCATCAAAACTACTAAAAGAGAAATCCAGGGAAATATGTAATACTGAAGTTTCAGTACTCCTTATTGGTAACTCTGCATTTATATTTTCAAGAATTATTATGAAGCCAAATCCTTTTTCAATTTCCACCTCTGTAGAACAGCAAACATTCAATTACAATTTGTCCAAAGCAAGCCGCGTAGTTAAGAATGCGTTTGGTCATTTAAAGGCTAGATTCCGACGCATAGGAAAGAGTTTGGATAATCACTACATGTTCAACAGCAAAACTATTATGTGTGCTTGCATTTTACATAACTTTTTGAACTCGAATAATAACCGTATAAATGAAAATTGGAATATAGATGTGACCGCAGCCCGGCCTCTTAAATTTTTTTTATTGAGATCATTTAAAAAACAAAAAGTTAAAAAAAAACATAAAATAAATTATATTATTCACATAACAATTTACACGCAAAAGCTTAAAATTATTTAATTCACATAAGCAATTGATAAACAAAAACATAAATAAAATGAACAGATAAATAATAATAATAATAAAGAGCACCCTCAAATGCGCACCACACAAAAAACCAAAAACATCGTAAAAATAATCTGTTTTTTCTCTCTCAAAATTGAAAGTAGTTCTTTTAAACTTTTAACTATTTCATCTAATTGTTGTATCCACTCTTGGTGCATTTGACGTTGCATATCATTAAGCTCTCTATCCAACCTTACTAGTTCAATGTTCACATCACACTTTCTTTTTTTCGGCTGAGACCCCTGGTTGTCCTAATATTCAGTGAAGTTTAAAGTAATGCACTATTGCTTCAAAATTAAATCTTCAGGATCAAGCACGATAACACATTGAGGATCCTATAAAAGTGAAGACATGTCTGTGAATTTAAAATTGCTAAAATTATTTTTGTTTTTTAGCTATTATATATTTATCTATGTGGCCCCAAAATTAAAGATGCGAATGTTCCCGACTAAAACGAAAGTTTGATTCATTCTAAGACTACGTTTTCCAAAATTTTTGTCCTGGGGTCAATATTTGGTGAGCTGAATCAAAGGATAAAAAGATCCTTTTTTGAGGTTTTTTGGATGTTTTTCATATTTCTTCCAAAGGAACTATATATAAATTTGATATCATATTAAAGGCTTTTGAGAGGCGCTTTGAATAGGTTATCAGAAATTTAAAAAAAAAAATTAGAAAATTCAAAAATTTTGAATAAAATTTTTGTTTTTTTTTTATTTTGTTCATAGAATTTACTTAACTAAATTGTTGAAATTGGTTATTTCCGTTTTTCAAAATTTAGCCTAGTTCAATTTTTATCAAAATTTTTTTTAAACATAATTTCTTCTCTATTTTACAAACTCTGTTAACATCAAATAAAGAAAACTTTATAAGCTTTCCATTGATGTATAATTTCTTCTACTTTTATTTTGTTATATCACGAATATTTCAATGTAAACCAAAACATTTGCGATACATCCCGCTATAATGAAACGTTCATGTTATTCCTTAAGAATGTGGTTGTTTATTTTAACAGAATAACAAGTTTTAATTGTTTCGAAAAAAAGCTGCAAAACAAAAAAGCTAACAAAATTTTATATTCAACAATTTGTTTCTGGGTTAAACAAGAAAAATAAAAAAAATGTTTTCAGGTGGCAAACTCCAAAGTTAGCTAATACGCTTTTAACTTCGAGTACAGAAAAAGGACATAAGATTAAATGAACGGGTACAATCTGCTAATATTAAAAAAGTTGAATAATCTGGTTTTCTATCTATCTATCGAGAATGAACTTCAAGGGCAGTGATTAAAGGTTCTCACCAATCGACCCCCTGTGGATTTTTTGCCAAGGTTGTCAATGGTAAATCATTACGAATACTAAAAGTCGGGTTACAAAAGAATCACTGTCTTTTTTTATTGAATGGGATTCAAAAAGTAATGATATGGAGATTAATAATTTGAGAACAATCATTAACCCGAACGAATGTGGTACAATATCATTGTTGAATGGACACACAAAAACTTATAGTAAAAGACCATTTAATTGAGTCAAAAGCGCATTGGATCATTCTGCGTTCACAAAGCAATTTAGTATAGTTTTACTACGCTAATGTCTAGAATATGCAAGAAAATTTATAAATAGCAATTCGAATAGGTTCAACTCTTTTTACAAGCTACTGGTGTTAAAATCCTATGTAACGGCGACAGTAATTTTTCTAAATATATTACCTCCAAGGCAATATTAAAGTATTAAAAACTTGTTCGCGTAACTTTTGGTGTTTTCTTTTCTACCAAAAAGTGTGCATTTTATTAAGGCAAAATGCAATTTTGCGCTTGTTTCTTAAAAATGTTTCGCCCTCTAAAAGGGTGGTATGTTTTATTCTAAATAATTCGCACTTGTCAAGGGTGGAGCACATTACATTTTATGCCCTGTATAATCGAGAGTGCTGATAATCCCCTATGAAGCAGATGACTTTTGATATTTTATAGGGCTACCAGATGATATTTAAAAAAAGTCGCCTGGTATTGTAACCTCAAGAAAACATGGTCCGTAATATAAAAAATTGCATTCAATGTTAGAACAGTGTTAAAATGTTTATTTTTTGTTATAAAAAAAGCTCTCAAAAAATAAAATTGAAAAATTAGCGATCTGGCAATACCTTTTTTGTATTTACATTTGTTATTAAAAACAAATCAAAAAATACAACATATTTTTAAATCTAAATTTTAGGTTTAAATTATTAAATTTTATATTAAATTATATTATATTTAAATTAGGTCTAAAATTTAGGTTTTTTTTATGAAAAAAAAAATATATATATATATATATATAATAATGGATATTGTTGCATCTATTTTATTCGCGAAAATTGAAATAAATCAGTTATTAGACTCATCTTCGTCATCTAATGAAAAAGAATTTCTGAAGTTATTACATACATAGTTAACAGCCGCCGTGGCAAACACGGGACATACCCTTTTTTAAATATTTGTGTTATGTTCTTCTCAAATAAAAAACGACATTACGATAGGGTTGGTCAAAAATTTTTTAATGCACCTTGTAAGAGGGTGACATTTTCTTTGTAGAAAAGAAAACACCATTAGGCACCAATATATTGTTGGCTGTGACTTTAATGTCAAACAGCCTTGGTGAAGTTACACGCATTCTAACAAAAAAGGGGAAAAATTTTATAAGCATATTACCAAAAAATGACTTTTCATTTGTGTCGTTCTTTCCAAAACACTGCAATATTCCTTATTTAATGAAGCAGTAAGAACATATTGAGCAGTGATGGTCTTAGTGCACAGTTCGTTAATGGTAATATTTAGCGATCCATCTCGTTATTTTGGTTTCAATTCAAATTTTGTTGCTGGTAGAATTACTACTATTTAGTTTAAATTCTATATTGAGGACAACATACGTTTAAATGTTTTGCTTAAGCGTGGCTTTGAAGTAGACGATGTGATTAAATTTTTTCTAAATGATTGATTAATTCAATCTAGGAAGTTGCATTTTTAAATGTGTACTCCTCAACATCCTGAAAAATAAGGTGGCAATATTAACGCTAAACCTTCCAGAGCGGTTAAATGGCCGCTTTTGAGACTTTAATCAAAATTGTTAAATTCCAGGTTTTTATTTTTCTTGAACTCACTGCACGACTTTTTCTATAATATATACCTGTATAATTTTATAATATATATTTCTCTTCTTCTTTCATTTCTCCTGATAATAATATGAATAGAATATACATGCCTATATACATTTTTATGAAGATATCTGGATTGAAATCTCAAAATCCCTCTCTGACAAAAACAGTAGTTTTCCAAGAAAATGTCATCCGATTGTGTTGTAGGAAAACGCCATGTGCGTAGAATTTGTTTTATTCGGGATATAGAACGACTGCACACGAGGTGAGGCAAAATAGCGATAATGAAGAAAAGAACGTTGTGGGCACGCATAGGGGATATTATTTCCCCGTTCCGTAGATGAATCTGAGGAAAACGACCAGAATATTGCAATTTCAGTTGATGGAAAAAATTCATAAAGATTGTGGACCTGCAAGATCGCCGCTTCATGCAATTTTCAGAGAAATATCAGGGCCAACGGGATCTGCGAAACATAAATCATGAAGGGCAAAGTAAATAGTCCATTTTCGTTGTTACTTGAGCATTGAGTTACGAATCATATAAAATTGTCCACAGAATTAGAAACACGTCGAGTTTTAGGAGCCATATCTTAAACTTGAAACGTGAACGCTTCATATTTACGAAATAAGAAATGGGGTCCTGCATTTTTTTCACGAATAGTGAACAGAAATCGTTTCACAGGAATTATGCGATTTTTCTCGTTTTCATGGAAGAAGCGAGTGAAGCCTGCAGACTGACAAATTTGAAACTATTTAAAACAGTGTTTAGAAGAATATAAAAATGAATCCGTAACAACCAATAAATAATAAATATTAATGTGTCCAATACAGATGAATACAATGAGTTTAAAGGGTATCCAGAGTAAACATATGTAGTATACTAGTATGACTAAATGGGATGAATTTATAAGTAAATTATAAAGGACTGAAGTAATTAATAAATTAAAGTTTTTTACCGATTGCAATATTTGCAGTCGTAGATCACAACAATATAAGAAAAACTGCGGAATAAATCTTAATTGATACAAAAGTTTTGAAATCTTCATTAGAAACAACATTTAATAAAATATGGAGTTTAAATTTATTATCTAGCTAGTAATTAAACATTCAAAAGATAGTTTGTCAATTGCTTTAAACCAGATCCTTATGGAAGTGCAAACACTAATACATTTACAGAAAAACAAATTTTTATTAAATATTTTTTGTTGTGAAAACTAACACATACAAAGAAAAAAACGTACATACACTGCAAAAAAAAATTGATTTTCATTTTGTGTTACTTTGAATTATTTGAAAGCATATTAAACTTCTTGCTTCACCCTTAAAATTATAAGTAAAAAAAAAACATTTTCTCATTATTTTCTAAATCCATTTTGTAAAGGCAGTAAAATGAGACTGATCACACAATAATTTTTTTGTGAATAATATACGTTCATAACTCAAAACTAACACCATTTTTTCAAACCACACTTTTATAAATGATATGCGAACAACAAAAATAAAATCCACATTGATGCTCATGTTGCCAATGTTTACTAGCAAAGTATACGAAAGTGTTGCTTTGTATCAACGAAGAAAGACGAAAGAAATAACAAAGCAAAGTTGTTTGTGTATTTTGTGTTCCTAGTGCTGTATGCGCATATGAAATACGCAGCATATTGCTAAGCGCTTTTACTAAATGTGTGCATAAGACATTCGACCTTCACCGAATGCAATAGTGTAGTGCACTGAATTGTGTATTTCTCATTTATTCAATGTATACAATAGAAGTCGTTTGCCTGTGAAGTAACGGAACTATGCTTTGTGTTGTAGGAGCATATTTTATTACTGAAGCTACATTTTCAGTATTTGCATACAAATATCAGTAGTGTAAAAAAAGTAGTAGTTTAAAAAAAGTTTTTCCCAATATTGCGTTAAAAAACAAAAATATTGCCATAAACTAAAAAAAAATTTCCCCAGAAATAATAAGTTTAAAAAAGTTACTGGCAATGCTGGTGTCGACGAAGATGTTCGGTTGCCGAGAGCAAAAAAGAAATGCACGTTGCGACTCTATGAAGAGTACAAAATTTTTGTTGCACGCTTCACACAACTCTCTTTTATACTGTTGTACAATTGTTTACGAGCGCAGTTGTTTTTTTCTTTGCTTCACACTTATTTATATTTGCAGCTACAATCAATATTCGGTCTTGAGAAAAATGAAATAGTGTGCAATTTTATATGTCTTGCGCACACCTCTAGCTTTTACAAAAACAAATGTGCATGAAGCGTATAGGGCTTGGGCACTACTGCTTTAAAGATTGTTTAGTCCATCGTTAATAATGTTTTCAATGTAACAATAACGCCCTGATCCATGTAGTTGAATAAGAATTTTTTGTGTTGTTGTTAAATGTTGTTAAAATTTATAAATATTTTGTTAAATAACTTGGAAGTAATCCAAACTTTTTTGTTAAACATCTAAGTGCTAACAGCTTTGATAGTCCTTGTTTCGGACTGCCGTACTACAATGACACGTATCTTAAAATCTTCGGCAGTTATTTCTCAAAAAATCGAAACTAGTCGTCATTAAAATCTTGCTGAGAGGCATGTCCACCCTCATCAAATACATACATATTTCAAAATATTTAGCTTCTTCATCCTCTACAGAGAATTTTCGGATACTCAACTATTATATTATGAAGTTGTGCCATTTGTTTAGAACCATTATTTACAGGTATTAAAACAAAAAACAAATCGAATGACGACTCAAATAAAAGTCAGTCAGTCAAAATTTACGAAGCAAATCGAAACGATTGTAGATCGTATGATTATCGTACATTAATTGTTTCCTTTATTAATGGAACTGATATAAAACCAACTCAACTACGGTTGTACAAATAAAAATTTAAGATTTGAATTTTTATGCTGGAATTTGATTAATTTGAATCATTTTGTTTAACAACACTAATACTCAAGCCACACAGGACGGCTACAGTTGAGAAACTTTTTGTCAACTTTCTTTCGTGGCGGGATGCGAATATTTTATTAAACAACTAGTTAATACCCGGTGTGCTTCGATACCCCCATCGAAATAAAATACATAATAATTAAAAAAATTATTTATTTAGTAATTAAATTATGCAATTTTTTTTTTTTAAGGTTTATTCTAATTTTATTTGATGACAATATATTTCTTGCTTGCTAAAATTTAATATGTACTTTTTTTCTTAAATAAATTATTCACAATATTTTTTGTGTTTTTCCCTCTGCTGTCCATGTGATGAGACATGGATTTTCTAGATTAAGTTTACAAACTTGTAAGGACTGAACTTGAGCTGTATTAATCGTCATTGCAAATCCTAGGCGAATAGGACGTTGCAGGCGCTTGAAATCGAATGGCATCTCCGATGTGGTCATAGGAATTTGTGGTAACAATACATCAGTTCCCTTAAACTTTCCAGTTATAATGTTTGCCTCGATAAGATTGTTCATATTTTTTTTTACCGTTAGTCGAATGCCATTACAAAGCCGTGAAGAATAAATATTTCTAAGTAAAATTATGCGAACACCGTTTTTTAACTGAAAGTTTTGTGGTGGAATTAATTTTGTGTGTGGATTTACCAGGCTGGTAAATCTAACGAATGGAAAAATTAGACTGGCTAATGGACGACATCCACAATATTTGAAACTATGTCGATGCATTTATAAGTTCTTAGATTCCGATCGATCTTGTTGAGAATATTGCTGTTGATGTAATTAACGTGAATATTTTTGGATAGCAGCGTGCGTTGGAAAAAATTTAAATAGTAGTTAATTCGTCTTCGGTATAACCTATATCAGTTCTATAATCAGATTCTAAATCGTTTCAGTAGCTCGTAATGTTGTACGTTGTTTGGCCTTCAAGACGTTCTTCACGTTGTGATGGCATTTCGGGGGCTCCTTTCAGCCCTGAGGCGAATTTCGCGCTCTTCCGAACTTTAATTTCCACAATGCAATTTTGGTGCTTCTGGAAAGGAATGCCTTTTTTGGGGTATTTTTATAAATTGTTGTAACATAATATATATATATACACCCAACTCCTTTTTTACACGGTAGATATGTTCCTCAGAAAACTATAAAATTTCAGAAATGCAAATCATATGGCATTTTATTAAGCATTAAAACCTAAATTGGTAGAGCAACCCAAAGGAAATTTCAGAAAAATTAGATAAAATAAAAGGATATTCAAGGTACATATATCGTTGTCATGATTAAAACATTGTTGCGGTAAGATACTGGAGATATCATCAATTATCATGGTCACTTAATATTCTGATTCCACGTCTTATACACTGTACTTCATTTCCCTTGAAAAAGTCTAGAAAGGGGAATCTCGTCCTCATCATCAAACTCAAAATTTTCCGAAAATAGAATTTTTTTGCAGCATTTAGTTAATGTGTGCCCCTTAATATCGTTCCAAGCGAGACCAATCATACAGGATGCATCGTAAAGAGAAAGAGTTTTTAAAAATTTATGATCTGTTCTGTTTCAGATGCCACTATTTTTGAAAGAAGGCTATTCCTATAGTGTAATTTGAGTAAGCGAATCGCGTTTTGGTCCATTGGCTCGATAAGAGGAATCACGTTTGATTGCAGGAAAATTGTCAAAATTTTTCCATCTCCTGAGCAAAGCCTTCATTGGCAAATCATTTGCTTTTAAATACGACTCGACTTAATGACAACGACTTATAATAATCTGTTGCAAATTTCTTAAGAATGCTTATCTCAGGAATAAACATTTCAAAAAATGAAAATTTTTAAATTCCGGTATATTACTTCGGAAGTGTAGAAAATCATCTATTTTTTCCTGATGCATTAGCACATAGAAGAACGGTTATCCTTTCTTTGGATAGTTTTCTTCCAGCATGAACAAATGTTTTGTTTGGAAGCATTTTCCAAAATAAACCTGTTTCATCAGCATTAAATATAGAATCATGTGATAAACCTTCTTCTTGAATAACTCTCTGCAACTTCCTCTTAAACGGATCTACACCATACCTTTTCTTAAATTTGGGTCACCAGCCATCACTTGCATGAAAGCCACCGCTGCAGGACTGGTTTTGAATTTGCATAGCTTTCAATTGTAATGTTGTCCCATTGACCGGTATAAAATTATTCCTTTGGTTGTAGATAGAGTTTTTCCCCCATTACGGGATATTCTCCCTCCTTGAGGGATCGATGGTTTTTTGATCCATTGTTTGTAGTTTCAAGATTTGAAACGATTTTACTTTCGATTTTTTTTTTTTAATGTGCATATGGATGATTTTGATATTTTACATTTGATTGAAATCACTGAGCGCGATAATCCAATTTTGCACATTTCTAAAATTTAAATTTTTTCACTTAAAAAAATTCTTTTCCTATTTCCCATCTTTTTATAAAATAAAACTCACAACTTGTCACAAACTAACTTAAACTTGTTCAAAAGCAAAATTATAAAACATTCGTTATATAAGGTAGTCAATGTAAGAAATTTACTCATTCATTATATCCCGAATTCGCTAAAGTGAGTATTTGCTACACCGGGCTTTGACTGTATATGTTTTTCGAGATAAATATTTAAAAAGTAGAAATTTTACTACTAACCATGTACTATATCAGTTGAAAATTTCAAACTCAACTATATAAGGGTCATATACTTTACTATTGCATATTTCAATAGTATCCACACTCACTAATCAGAGAATTTTTCTAATATTATTAATTAACCCTTTCATGCCCGTTGTTGCCTATAGACAACATTGATCCATTATATATCAAATATTGATATTGAACCTTTAGATATTCGTACCAAATTTAAACAGTCTAACTGTTCTGGTATTCCAGATATGCAGATTTTAATATTTAGTTCATATGGGAGATGCCACGCCCGCTTTTGCTAAACTCACTATTTTTCTTCAAAATATGTATATTTAAACAAAACTTTCTTGTAAAAAATTTGGGGACTCTAGCTGTTATAGTTTTCTAGATATACAGATTTTAATAATTAGTTCATATGGTGTTTGCCACGCCCTTAATTCTTGATCGCCCATTTTTTCTAAAATAAATGATATTGAACCTAAAGATATGTGCACAAAATTTGAGTTGTTTAACTATTCTGGTGTTCTAGATATGCAGATTTTATAATTTACTTTATATGGAAGGAGTCACGCCCACTTTTGCAAGGTCGCCTATTTTTCTCCAAAATATTTATAATTAACTAAAGTTACTTGTACCAAAATTGAGGACTCTAGCTGTTACAGTTTTTCAGATATACAGACTTTCGTATTTACTTTGTATGGGAGGTTCCACACCTACTATTGCTAGTTCGCCCATTTTTGTCCAAAATATTTATATTGAAAATGTAGTTACTTGTACAATATTTGAGGAAACGCGCTGTTATAAATTTTCCAATATACCCATCTTGTTATAGTATTATGCTTCTTAAACTTTCACTAATCGGTATTCCTGATATTATTCTTCGTTGGCTAGACTCTTACCTCTCCCTTAGGACTCAGAGGGTATTGTTTAGGAATGTATTGTCTAAGACTGTATGTGTTACTTCTGGTGTTCCGCAGGGTAGCCATTTGGGTCCTTTACTGTTTTTATTGTTTCTGAATGATCTTCCTTCTGCTCTTTCTGATTGTAATATTCTGATGTATGCTGATGACGTTAAATTATTTTATACTTTTGATGATGATCATGGCCAGGCTGTTCTTCAGCGAAATATTGATTTGTTTGTTACTTGGTGCAGGATAAATTTAATGGATCTTAATTTGAGAAAATGTAAATGCATGGTTTTCTCTCGCCTTGGTGTAATCTCGTCCACTTATATGATTAATTCTTGCCCTTTGGAAGCTGTGCCTTCATATCTTGATTTAGGAGTATTATTGGATATTAAATTGTCTTTTATTGATCATATTAGTTTGATGATTGGTAAGGCTCGAGCTGTTCTTGGTTTTGTGAAAAGATGGGCTAGGGAATTCATTGATCCTTATATAACAAAACTACTGTACATTTCACTTGTTAGCCCTATTTTGGAGTACGCGTCTGTTATTTGGAATCCATACTATCGTTGTCATAGTGATTCAATCGAGTCTGTGCAGAGACAGTTTTTATTATTCTGTTTACGTGGCTTAGGATGGGATTACACCAATGGGCTTCCGCAGTATGAGGATAGATTGGCTTTGGTAAAACTTCCAACTCTGGAACGTAGAAGGTCTGTTTTAGGTGTTTGTTTTATTTTTAATCTGGTTAAAGGTGATATCGACTCTGAGTTTTTGCTTTCTAACCTGAATTTCAGCATTCCTGCAAGATTTACACGGCACTATCGTCCTCTTTCCTTAGATGTTTATAGATCGAATTATGCATGTCATTTTCCTTTTCGGAGATTATGTAATGATTTTAATTCGCATTATAATTCTATAGATTTTAATAGTAGTGTTTGTAACATAAAACGTAGCTTGTATTCTCGCAGTAATTTATAAATTATCGTATAAAAACGTATTTTTGTTCTAGTCTTAGATAGTTCTGTTTTTTTTTTTTTTTGTTACCTTGTTCAGCTTGTGATTAAGTTCTGTAGCTGTTTTTATGTTCTAGTAGCCATAGCTTTTCCCTTTCCCGCTACAGTCCGGACTGTGGTGTGTACGTGTCCCTACGGAATGGGGACGAGCCCTCCGCGGTCGGGTGAGGGTGGGTTAGTGTGTGGCCGGGGACGTTCGATTAAAAAAAAAAAAAAAAAAAAAAACTAGTAGTGCACTATATGTGGGCGTGGCACTTCGCCTACTTAAAATTTTAAAATATCTCCATCCAGGAAGATACTATAAAAATTTGAAAAAAATCCTTTCAGCCGTTTATTCGTCTATAAAGTTTAAAAATACATACAAACACACATTCATTTATATATATATAGATTATAATTATCATAACAATATAATGTTATTACAATTATAAAACAACAAGATATGTATAAATCTTATAAGTGATAGTGCTATGTATGTATGTATGTATATAAGGAATAAAATATCAAATATAAAAAAATTAACGAAATTAAATATATAAAGAAATAAAGGAATAATAAATAAAAAGAGTTAACAGATAAAACATAATAATAATAGTGCTATTTACTAAAATCAGTCTAAAAAAGTTAGAAGAATAATAATAACCTAAAATAAAAAAAAAATTATATACAGATGGAGCTAATGATGTAAATAAAATTTTATCAATAAAATAATTAATAAACTGTATTTAAAAAGCATTTCCTAAATGTTGAATGTAATTTGGTAGGGAATTCCGAAGATTTGTGGTGTATATAACAAAATGTCGCAGTGCGAGCATAGTCTTGTATCGTTGTTGAATAATCCTTTTACCCCGGCCTAGCTTCTCACACCATTCATGTTGTGTGTGTTAATGTTAGATATGAGTGGCGGGATCTACAGTTTAAAGTCGACTCCGAAAAACAGATTTTTGAAAAACTTTTCATGGCAATTTTATTTACTCTCAGAGTTTTTACCAGAAATCTGATGAGAGGAAGTCGCCGGAGAAATATTTTTTCTTATTTCGTTTTGATGTCTGCCCCGCCGTTTGTACTGCGGAAGTCTTGGTGTGATGAAGAAGAACTAAGAACGCTACACTATTTTCATCTAGTTCTGACTTAAAATCCTCAAATATATTTATTAGGGTGGTAGTAAAACTGCTACTCTTCATGAATCCAAATTAATAATCGTAGCTTTCCAGATAATTATTGATTTGATGATTGATTTGCCATAATGTTTTTCGTTACCTTGGAGAAAAAAAGAAGAACAGGAATTGGTATGAACCCACTGTGAGTTTTGCGAATGGGAAGGATTTTAGCTAGTTCCCATTCATCAGGAATTCTAATTTTGTCAGAACTTTATGTAACCGTTTGGCTGCTAAGTGGTTCTGGTGAGAACGTTCGAATACAAGGATTAATTCGATTAAAATTATTTATTTATTTTAGCTCTTTGACGAAATTTTTACACTGAAATTCGCACCGCAAATGCGAATGAACGCAGCGCTTTTGCGCCGCGTAACAGTGAAACGGTTCATTAGTTGGTGTAACATGGCAAAGGTCTAGATGTCAAAACTTTTACCAGAAGCAATTGCATTCGGTTTTACCGCTGAAATATATTCTAAAGCAAAGGTCACCATACAAGTTACCGATAGACGTTGGAACTTTAAAATATGCAAACTTATCATTAAGATTATTCACCTCAACATCAGTATCGGTTTTAGGACATTTTCAGCCAATTCCTATTTTACGAATTACATTCCATTTAGATTTGTTGTCCATTGCATTGAAAAACTTTTCTCCACAATACGTTGTTTTCGCAATTTTTATGCGCTTGGTAACCTCCGACCGTACGATTTTATGAAGAGCTTTCAAAACATCAATTCTGATTCTCTTCTACCGCCTGTAGTACTTCAGTAGTAAACCACGACTATTGTTTGGGTTTAATAATTAATAAATGAATAAATATTCTTACATACATTCTTTCATATTCTTTCATTCCTTCTTTTTAATGAATTAAACTGTCAACATTTTTTTTTGTATAATTTTTGCAAATTATTATAAATATTGATTTTGTTTTTACATTTAAAAAGTGTGTTAAATTTGCAGTTAGTATATTACGATCTTTACTTATATGTACAGTGGCTCCCACCATGTTTCAACCAGCAGTTTTAAAAAAATTTAATAAGAGCTTATAGAATATGTTTAAAAATTAAATATAAAAGTTTTATTCAGTTTCAAATTTATGGGCAATTTGTGATTAAAACGTCCGCCCAAGCATCCGATTTAGAACAAGAACGACTTTATAGAAGCTCTGAAAAAGGAATGGGCAAAAAATAGCTCTCCAAACCACAAGGAAGTGAATCAATGGAAAAAAAAAACTAAAAGCCGTAATTAAGCAAATAGGAGATCTCACAAAATTTTGAAATTTAAACTATTAATTAATTAATCATTTAATTGTTTGTTTATAATAAGTGGTTGGGTTCCTATATTTTTGGTTTTTAGTTTGTAAGTTTACAATTGAGACTGAATAATACTTTATGTCCTAATTTTTAAACATATTCTATAAAGTCTTATTACAAATTTTTTTGTCTTGTTTCTTTTCGAAATTATACGAGCTTTTTTTTTTAAAGGTGCTGGTTGAAATAAGCTGGGAGCCACTCTATATACGTAGAATGTCCACTGTATTAAGGGTTTGTAATTTTGTTACATATTTATAAGAAAATTTATTAATATTTATCAATTATTTGTCTGGAAAATTATTCACTTTTTTAATTTAATACGACTTTATTAACCCGAATGCGTGGCAGGTAGTAGTAATGAGCCGAAAACAAATTATAAAAGGCGCTTAATTTTCAATTTTCAATCAGTTGCATTTTGACAGGCAATTGCACAAATATTCGCTTTATTTGGATTACGCGCTTCGCAATATCACTATCTCTGAAAAATATTAACATACTTAAACAGTTTCAGAAGCATATTTCAGTGTGTATCATGTCGGGAGTAGCAACCGCATCCAAAAGTCAAAGTGTTGATAAAAAAATTAAAAAAATTTCACGTGTTTTCCCGGAAACCGACGGTGATGAAATTGTTATATCGGGTATGGCTGGAAAATTTCCGAACTGTCATAATGTCGATGAATACAAATACAAGCTTTATAATAAGGTATATGCGACAACTAATTCTTAATAGTGTCATTAGAAAAATCTCTTACGATATATAAACATATACGTATACATGTACATACAGTGCTTAACAAAACAATGGAAACGTTTTCAAAAATTTTCTTATGTGTCTTAATCGGACAAATTTGGAAATTGCAAAGAGAAAAATTGTGAAAAATATTTGTGCAGTTCATTAACATACATAAAATACAGAAAAACTATATTATTGATGTGCTGAAGCCTTCCTCCAAAATTATGATTGTTTACAGTTCTTGACTCAAAAATGTTCATAATAATTTTTGAAAGTTCTATTTTGTTAAGCCCATATTTATCACATATTGTTTTTTTTTTGCTGAAATTCAGCATTGATATCGTTTTTTATTAATAAATACCACAAATATTTTGCAAATTTCTTAAGATTTCTTCCAATTTTGAAAAAGTATCCATTGTTTTGTCAAGCACTGCAATTTATAAAAATTCTTTTAGTGGGCAGTACCATAGCAATGATAATGAGAATTTAATACATTTATTTGCACTCCCAGAAGTGTTAGTCTTTCGAAATTTAGTAGAGTTGGGTTCGTTAGCTCTTTTGATTGTTCGCTCTTTCTAGGTCATTTTTTTAGTTCAATAGTTCAGTACGCTCTCCAGCGTTGCCAATTCAGTGCTTTTAGCACTGTTTTTAGTGCTTTTAAAAACTTTCGACGCGGAAAATTTTCGAGTTAGTGCCTAGTGCTTTTCTTTTCATGTCAGTGACGCCAAATCAAAAATAAAAAAAAATTGTAGACTATACTAAAAATTGGTCTGTAAATTATTCTAAAAGTGAGTAGATTAGACTATAGACTAGACTAATTTTTGGTCTAATTTTTTGTCTAGTCTATAGTTAAATGTATATACTAATTCGATATGTTAAGACTAGTTTTACATGCAAATGAAAGTTTTCATGTGTGAAAGTTTACGTATATTAAACAATATTGTTTTAGACGTATAAAATATAAATGATTTTACCTTTTTACCTCCTTCTTAATGCTGGAGTTAAATAAATAATATTAATTTTGGTCTTTAAATTTTTTTTACTGATTATATAAAATGGTGATGAAATTAATAAAAAATATTGTAATGTTTTAGTGCATTTTTGTTAAAATTACGCGTTTTTTTAACGAGTTTGGTGCTTTTTGAAAATTTATAGTTGACAACGCTGACGCTCTCTTTCTCAATTTTACTTATATTTAATGCAGTGGTGTCCAAAACTAAAACTGTAGTTGTATTGGTGAGAGAAAGAGAACTGGACTGAAAGAACCATTGTGTATACTTAAAAAATGGTGTATCATGTTTAACAATATTTGAACTTATAAGACTTGAAAGCTCTTTTTTTAAACCTTTATCATCTGAAGTCTTTTAGTTGGTTTCCGTATCAGATAACCAATTCTTCAGTTTTTCCAAAAAAATAATTTTATATTTTAAAAATAATTCTTCTTTTTCCCTATCAGTAAATCCATCCATATTACAATGAAAGGAATCATAGTATCTTTTTAAAACATATCCCCTAATTTCCTTAAATATTTCGTAATATAATATACATTGAATATTGCCGAACACATTCATAATCATGAAAGATTTTTCGCATTTCAAATTCAATTCTTTCAGTGCACTAGACAGAAATATTGAAAGAAAATCGTATACCCGCTACACATGTGCATTCGTCGCTGGTTCAGTCACTGAACTTCAGTGACGAGTAAACAAAAGAGAATAAGCATATGTGTCTGTTTTAGTCAGCACAATTGTGCTATGAAATGGACATCATTGATTTAATCATTAAATTTTAATGTGATGTAAGCAATACTTACATACATATATATATATATATATATATATATATATATTCAGGAATTAATGAATTCCGTGTAAATTTATATATCAACTTATTGAATCAAATAAGAACATACATATTTTAAAAGTGTGTTTTCATTTTAAATAAATTGTAGTATTTAACATTTTTTAATTTTTAATAATTCATTTATGTGGCTGAAGCACTTTTTAATCAAAAATACTTAACTAACTAATATTAACAAAAAAAATTATTTAAATATATACACATTTTAACAAGGATACTAGAACAAATAAAAAGAATTCAGCTCTTGCAAATCTTAATTTATTTATAGGGACATCAAAAAACAAAAATAGAATAAATACAAAAATATTAATTAATAGGAATGCAGTCTATTGCAATCACATTTATTAGTTTAATTTAAAAGAGAATGTATAAATAAAACTACAAGTTTTGTGGAAAAATGTTTCCATAAGTTCTTTTATTAGTACGTGGTAGAGGTGAGCACAAGACATATAAAATTGCACACTATTGCATTCTTCTCAAGACCGAATATTGATTGTAGCTGCAAATATAAATAAGTGTGAAGCAAAGATAGTGTACAAAAAACAACTGCAATCGTAAACCATTGTACAACAGCTTAAAAGAGAGTTGTGTGAAGAGCGCAAGAAAAATATTGTACTCTTCATAGAGTCACAACATGCATTCCTTTTTTTGCTCTCGGCAACCGAACATCTTCGTCGACGACAGCATTGCCAATAACTTTTTTAAACTTTTTATTTCTGGAGAAAAACCTTTTTTACATTACTTTTTTACACTACTGATATTTATATGGCAATACTGAAAACGTAGTTTCAGTAGTAAAATATGCTCTTACAACACAAAACATAGTTCCGCTACTTTCACAGGCAAACGAGTGCTTTTGTATACATTGAAGAAATGAGAAATACATATTTCAGTGCAACAGAAAAGAGTACTCTACAGTATTGGATTCGGTGAAGGGTAAGCTAGCAGAATGGCTTGTGCACACCTCTGTTACGTGGTAACACGACCAGCAGTCCGCAGGTTATTACAATTAAGAACTCATCCAAGTGTATACTATTATCTCAATAGGAAAACATAAAATAAAATGGGTTATTTGAACATACAAGTGATTTAGCCGTCATTGTGGTAATAAAAATAAATAATTAATTAAATAAAATAAGTAAGTATAAATTAAAAATAGTAAGTGTTGTGTATTTTTTTATTAAAAGGAATGTTCGGCTTCACTAAAAGAAATTTTAGGCATAAACATCTAGGCATCCTTTCAATCAGTATAATATTGGACCCATCCGAACTTTTCTTACTTTGTCGGTAAAGTTGGACCTATCATACGGTCTAGGGCGTCGCTGTCTAAGTGTAAGTGGAAACTGAATATAGACTTTGGCTTAGTTAAATCTCCATTGTCATTGGTCTCAGTTGTATGAATAGTTCAATTGAACTAATTCGTTCGTGAACTACACACATGAGAACGAGCTAAAGTTTGGAAAATCTTCGAAAAACATTGGTAACCCGGCCTACCAAAGTGCACGCTTCGCCGCAAGACTTACTGTCGGCTTAGTAAACGCACACGCACTAAAACCAACCTAGTTGATCATACTTTCAGTACATACGTTTTGTGATCAGCTAGTTTGAGACCTATTTCCATGATCCAGCTTCTGACTATGCCAAACGCAGCATTACATGTTCTCGCCAATTCATCCAAATATTTTCCTCTTACATCGTCAGCAAAACCAGTGATTTGTGCACGTCTCTTTTCATCCAGGGCAGCTAACGAGGCATCCCAATCCGCAGAGTTGAATGCGTTTTTGACGAGCAAGGTGATGACAGCGCAGTAATCCTTATCGCCCTACAGCCAGCGCTCACCGCTCTCAGCATCCTATGCTATATGCATCTATTGTGGAAGTCATCACGACCCCCGGCCCCTTGGCCGCTGCCGTGCGCGGTTACATTCCGCGTTCCACCAGTAGACGTCTTTCTTCCCAGGCAGGTGTAGCATGTGTCTAATTAGCTTCGTGTGTAATGTATAATTTTACTTTTTGTTTTATCTTTTTCTTTAGTCGCTAATTTTTAACAGTCAATTTGTTAACACTGATTGTTTTGTAAATTTACTGCAATTTCTAATACCAGGTTGCAAAAGTAAACACCTGTATATTCTCTTTAAATATATGTAAGGCGCGAGTTCAAACCCCACGACTTCCTGTTAGCAGATATCCGGCAAAAACTGCGAGAGTAAGTAAATTGCCATGAAAAGATTCTCAAAAATCTGTCATTCGAAGTCGAGTTTTAAACTGTAGGCACCAGAAGCTTTGTCGGAATCCTAATGTTTTATATATGCATTTACATGTCATTTTTGTGCTTTAAATAAAAGTTAGGAATGTTGTATGAATATTATTTTAAGTATATATATATATATATGAATATACATACTGTTACGTTTTTACCTTTTAAAAACGTTAAAAATATGAGTTCGTAGATTGCAAATAAAGTAAAAATAAATTCGTGTTTAGTTTTAATAAATTCTTTATTATCTGCACAATTTTCGTGCCACTGTTCGAACTTGTTTCACGTATACAATGATACTTCACAATATGTGTTTGTTCGTTATACTACTTTGCTTACAACCCTTTTGTAAGCAACAACACTTGTTAGTTATTCTTCTTGCTCACAACCTTTTTGTAGGTATAACACTAACAACTGTTTTCTCAAACGCAACTTGTCTGCAGAGACCTGCGCCGAGCAAATTTGTCGGCGGCGGCGGCTAAAGTTGAAAAGCTTCGGCGGCGGCTTTAAGTCGACTGTCAGCCGAAATATGGTAAAGTTTCGGCGGCGCCTTTATTTCGGCTGTGATCCGAAAAATGGCTTTTATATATCCCATAAATCTTGGTTGCTCCACTATGTTAAAGGGCCTTAGATCTCTGCAGCACATTTGCACAAGCAGACGCGCGTTAGCAAATTTTTCGGAATCTGCTTTTTTAGAATTTCTTGGCAATATAAATTTTGATTTTGTATTCGAATTTCCAAATTTTTTCGAATTTACATCAATGAGCACGTAAATGGTTATAGAGGTTTGATGTCGATGTAGAAACTCCAAACCTAAAATTATTTCGTATTTTATAACACTTACAAAAAACAACTTTCAGAAATGAATATTCCAAATAAAATTTCCCAAAAAATTCGGCAAAAAGCTAATTGAAATAGAAGTTTCATTATTGTTTTGGGAAAATCTTCTCTCAATTTTCTTTAAATTTAATTCTGGATAGAAATAATATATGTACCTACCCCTTCAAACACATGGGGGGCTCATCAAAGCAAACTTTACACATGTGATACTTTTTAGCACAGGATTATTTCCATAACCATTTGACAAAAATGGTGCCAAACTATTGACCCTGCTGAAGATTTTTTGTTTAAAATGATTTGGGCTTTTTAATTTTTGTTTTGGTGCCTAGTAGTTCTTCGTATTCGTTTACATCATTGTCAATACCATAAAAACAGCAAGGTCGTCATCGGAATCAGATAATTTAACTCATTTAAATTATTATTTAAATTTTGAAAGAAATTTGTAATTTTTTACTTCTCCATTTTAATTTTAAATGTCTTTTAAAAAATTTAACGTTAAGTTAAAAGTGTTCATTCACCAAAAAACAAGAAAAGGTGTTCAAAATTACCATATCAAGAAATTAAATATTTTTACTATTAACATATCAAAAAAAGGAAGAAAAAAATTCAATAATTCAAGTAAAACGAATTATATAAATATCATATTTTATATATATTAAAAATTTATTGTATACAATATTAAAAACATATTTTCATATATTCTTAAATACAAACAACGGCGGCTGAATTTAAGCCGACTTAAGCCGAATAAATCTTCGGCGGCGGCGGCTTTTAAATTTTATCGGCGGCTCGGCTTAGCCGGCTGTCAGCCGATCGGCGCAGGTCTCTGCTTGTCTGCACACAAGTCTGACCGAATTAAAGCTCGATAGATTTTAATTCTTAACCAACGTGACGTCGTCTTACACGATTAAATTCAAACTCCGAATACAACGTGCCGTCTGCACACACGACTGATTCAACTCAAACTTTGAATCATCTTTGCTCGCTTTGGCTTGCCTTTTATATCACTGGATTTTTAGTGTGATGAATGCCCTTGAAGGATGATGACGTCCTTAGGGAATATTCTAAAAATGTAAACAACCTATTCTTATTTTTGTTGTTTCTTGTTTACATTTGAGCAGGTAGATTAGTTGTTGTTGGGTTATTTCTCTGTTCGCTATCTTATACTGCACATTGTTTACTTCTTTGTTCCCTTCATTTTGTTGTTGGTTATTTACGTCCTTTTTATCCTTTATTCTTGTTGGTACATTTTTTTACTCATTCATTGATCACGTGAACAGTGCGCTGTTTTGTTTTTAGAGCTTTTGTTTATCATTTTATGCATGATCATTGTGTTGTTTTTGAAGCTTTTGTTTATTATTCTAACAACACCATTTCCACTTTCGTAACAATACTATATAATTTTAATGTTTACATAATATATGTATGCAATATTTGTAAAAATAGAATTGTGTGTGATTTTTTTTTCAGATATGTAATTTCGACGACAGTTGTGTGTAAGTCATAAAGCCATTGGTGGTTACACTGATAGGACACTAACATCAACATCAGAGAACAGACAGAGACCATTCACATTTGCTGACCATTCGCAAATTCATTGCTTTTGCATTGCTTTTACTCGACAATAATAAAAATGTGCATTGTCGTTTGTTTAATCACTTTTTATTACTGTTTGCTATTTTACATTCCCTTTTTGTTATGACGTTATTCATCAAGCAACGAAAAAATTCAATGCCACATGAAATAACTAAAAACATTCACACCACAGACTATGCACAGGATGGAAACGAAAGTTTGACGTTTATATAATTTTTGTGAAAGGGACAGCAAATATTACCAAAATGTATTTCTGTCCCTGTCTGATTACTTATGTTTGTTAGTTTTTATGGTGGGTTTTTAATTTCTATTTTGGTAGAAATAGATGATATTTTTGTAGAATAACAGAATAGTTTTGAAAGGAAATGATCTGTTGTATTGGGGAAACGTAATACGGAACTAATGTATTTGGTGACATCTTTCATCAATTGTCACTAACTTAGTATTTAACCAATTGAGAGGTATATTCACAAACTACTGAAACAAAAAGTTATGAGTACATATTGTGTTGTATTTTTATTTTTACTTATCTTTTACACACGAAACTTTTTTCATTGTGAAGAGAAATTGCTAAGAGTTCGATTAATAATAAAGAAATTAGCGAATTTTAACTTTTTCATTCAAGAAATTAATAAATACTGGTAATATACACAAAGTTCTGCAAGAAAAAAATTTTATGAGCAATATGACTTATTTGATCCTGATATATTTCGTTTCTTACTTACCTTTTGCACAAGAAACTATATTCATTGCGACCAAAAACTACATACATTTCGATTAATAATTAAATATTTAAGAATCTTTAAACTTTTCATTGAAGAAATTAAAAAATATTGAAATTTTTCCCTTTTTTAACACAAAATCAATGTTTGCTTATATTTAATTTTTCAACTTTATCCACCAGTTTTCACTCTGTATATCTGTTGCTTCTAATTTGCTTTGCAAAACGTATAATTCATTTTTTTTCTCCCTCTAAAAATTTGTGTAAAACTATGTTAAGAGAGTTTGTCAAACGTCACTGCTTTCCATTCTATGTATTGTGTGATTCACACCATTCGTTCAGTATTTGTTGCTTTGAGTGAATGAATCGATGTACATAATTTCATTTCTACAATAATAAAACACATGTTCTTACACTTCAATAAAACAAACGGTAATTTTTTTTTTTTGAAGTCGCTGTGGTCTATTAGGTAAGCCAGTCTAGTATTAGACGTAAAAGCCAGTGTTCGAGTCCCAGGCCAGATATCAAGACAAAATACAAAAAGTATTTTTTCGGCGATTTCCTCTCAGCAGATTTCTGGCAAAAACTGTGAGAGTAAATAAAATTGCCATGAAATGTTTCTCATAAAATCTGTCGCTCGGAGTCGACTTTAAACTGTAGATCCCGCTACTCATGTATAAAATTAACACACACAACATAAACGGTATGAGAAACTAGTTCAAAAATCCTGACTGACGGGTTCTAATGACCAATTATGTATATATGTAATATTTTTTTCCACAGGCTATTTTGTGAAAACAAGACATATTTCAATTTGTTTATTATTTTATTTGGCAATGTATGTATACACACATCCACACACGTATACACGCTAGTATATAAATGCGATCAGCATTAAAACCATTCATATCAATCGTTAACCATTCGTACCAATCGTTAAGTATTCGATGCTTTTGGGAGTATTCGTTTACATTTGTAGAAGGCATACAATGCAAGCACCATTCTTCGTTACACTCCGTTTTGTGAATCATGACATGTATTGCTTTACGGAAGCAATGTCAATGTCAATATGAGATTCGTTTTTTGTGATTATATTCAAAATCCAAAATTAACTAATCAAACCGTTCTCTGATCAACATTATTCGTTAAAAAGAGCGTAAAAATGCATTCAGTTGCTTGAAAGCTTTCAGAGAAGCATGTTCTGGTTGCTTCTTTTTGAAATTTTTTTGTATATCGAAGAAAAATTACAGTAGGATCTACTATTTCTATTGATTCACTAATAACAATGAGAAATGATCTCCATTTTTGGAAGAATATTTGTCGAGCTAAATACACAATATGTAGGTGAAATAACTTGTGTTATTTTTAAAACAAATTCTCTTTAGAAGATTGGAATATAGGGATTAAGAAAGAGTTGGGCCAATCTTCTAACGAAAAATTGTTATTATAATTACTCAAATGTAATTATAATGGGGATTGAGAAAATGAGAGAGAAAAAAGAGAAATGTTAAAAAATGGTTTTAACTTCTTTTAAAGGTGGTTATGAGTAACTTACTTTTTTGGAGTTGGGTACCCAAAGAACGAAATCCCTTTTTTGGCTTTCTAATGAATTTTAGTTTTTATATTTATAATTATAAATTTGATTGTAACCAATCAGTTGGGCGTTGTGACAAAGAGTGGTGTTTCTTTACATGTTTAGTTTAAGGAAACTTCGGGATTTTCCAAAGGATAATTTATGTATGTAAAAGGGATGAAGATAAATTTGGAATTTGGAATGTTTAAGTTTTAGATAATGTCAAAATTCATAAAAAACAGTAATTCAGTAATTTCAATTCACAATAAATTCAAGAATAATAATAGTTTAAATATGTAACTTCAATTCAATTCAATTAATTTTTCAATTCAATTAATTTTTGAAATTCTGATTTAAAATTAGGTACAAATTCTTATTTGTACAGTAGGTATTTGACGGTGTATATTTTCCATTTCCCACTACATACATACATGCCCCTCACAAATACACATTACGGAGCTAAAAGAGCTCATTATTATTACTGCCTCTCTTACGGTACGATCATACTGAGTAAATATTTGAAGTAAAACATCATTTTTTTCTTTGCTCTAGTGTGACCATAAAATATTTTAGGGGTGCAAACAAGATTCCGAGAAAACAAATTTGTTTGCTTACAAACAAAAATGTCCCTAATGGGATCATACTGAGACCACCCGTGTCAAATATTTTCTCCTTTTTTCGAGCAAATAAATATTTGATCTTGCAAAAATTTTGTAAGAGCAAAAAGTGGTAAATAACAGCAGTGTTGTCCACTTTTAGCAATAAATTATAAAATATGTTCATAAAATCACCTAAACGGAAAACTTTAAATAATATAACCTTTATAAGAAAAGTAGAAATTAAAAAAGAAAGTGCAAAGGCCTTTCGACAGGTTTATTTAAAGCAGTAGTGCCCAAGACCAAAACACTTCATGCACATTTGTTTTTGTAAAAGCGCTTAGCAATTGGCTGTGTATTTCATATGCGCATACAGCAAACTCAGCACTAAGAAGACAAGATACACTAACAACTTTGCTTTGTTATTTCTTTCGTCTTTCTTCGTTGTAAACAAAGCTACAACACTTTCGTCTACTTATTAGTAAACATTGACAACACGAGGATCAATATGGATTTTGTTTTTCGCATATCATTTATGAAAGCGCGGTTTGAAAAACACTTGAAAAAAAGGTGTTAGTTTTATGTTATAAACGTAAGAAAAATTATTGTGTGATCACTCTCATTTTACTGCCTTTACAAAATGAATTTAAAAAATAAATGGGAAAATGACTTTGTTTTTACTTATAATTTTAAGGGTGAAGCAAAATGTTTAATACGCTTCCAAATAATTCAAAGTAACACAAAATGAAAATCAGTTTTTCTCGCTGTGTACGTTTTTTTTTTTCGTATGGATTAGTTTTCACAACAAAAAATATTTAATAAAAAATTGTTTTTCTGTAAATGTATTGGTGTTCGTACTTCCATAAGGAACTTTTGCGGACCCCTGATTTAAAGTATTGATCCCTTAGGAACAGAGACCTGCGCCGATCGGCTGACAGCCGGCTAAGCCGAGCCGCCGACAAAATTTAAAAGCCGCCGCCGCCGAAAATTTATTCGGCTTAAATTTAGCCGCCGTTGTATGTATGTAAGAAAATTAGAATAATGAAAATATGTTTTTAAAATTGTATACAGTAAATTTTAATTATATATATGATATTTATATATTTGTTTTACTTGACTTAAATACATTATTGAAGTTTTTTTGTTCATTTTGTGATATATTAATAGAAAAAATTTTGTTTTTGATATGTTCTTGTTTTTGGTGAATGTGGTAACACTTTTGACTTTACGTTAAATTTTTTAAAAGACAAAAAATTGAAATGGAGAACCAAAGAACTACAAATTTCAATAATTTAAATGAGTTAAATTCATCTGATTCCGATGACGACCATGCTATTTTTAATGGTATTGATTTCCCAAAACAATAATTGAAACTTCAATTTCAATTAGCTTTTAGCCAAATTTTTTTGGAAAATTTTATTTTGAATACTTATTTCTGATAATTGTTTTGTAGGTGTTATAATATGCGAAATAATTTCAGGTTTGGAGCTTCTGCGTCGACATCAAACCTCTGTAACCATTTACGTGCTCATGGTATTGATGTAAAATCGAAAAAATTTGAAAATTCGAATGCCAAACCTAAAACCATATTGCCAGGAAGTTCTGAAAATGCAGATTCCGAAAAATTTGCTAACGCATGTCTACTTGTGCAAATGTGCTGCAGAGATCTAAGGCTCTTTAACATGGTGGAGCAACTAGGGCCATTTTATTTATGTCATTTCGGATCACAGCATACCAGTGTTGCCACCTTGTGTGTAATTTTACTTTTTGTTCTAACTTTTTCTTTAGTCGCTTATTTTTAATAATCGATTTGCTAACAATGATTATTTAGTAAATTTACTGCAATTTTTGGCAAAACCTCTGAGAGTAAATAAAATTGCCATGAAAAGATTCTCTAAAATCTATCATTTGGAGTCCATTTTAAAACTGTAGGCCCCAACGCTCATATATAAAATTAACGCACACTCATAAGTGGTGTGAGAAGCTAGGTCGTAATCCTGACTGAAAAGTTGTAATGACCAATTATGTGAGACTAATGTTTCATACATGGATTTACACGTCTTTTTTGTTCTTTAAATAAATGTTGGAAATGTTGTATGCATATTATTTATATATATAAAAGAGCCGCCGAAACTTTACCATATTTCGGCTGACAGCCGGCTTAAAGCCGCCGCCGAAGATTTTCAACTTTAGCCGCCGCCGCCGACAAATTTGCTCGGCGCAGGTCTCTGCTTAGTAACAAAAAAAATTTTAATTTTTCAAAAAAGAAAATTGTAATATTGTAAAAAAATCCTGTAAAGCTCATTATTTTTGTTTAATAGACGAATGTGTTCAAATTTCTATAACGTCAAACAAAAGCTCTTTGGAAGAACTTTTCTTTGGTGAAGTTTAATTAAAGCAGCAATTTTATACCTGGACCTTAGAGACCAATTTCTCCAAAACCAGTGCTTATGTATATGGTAATTTTGTTTCATCAGAAAAAGAGAAGCAAACGAAAAGGAACATATCGCACACCCAATACAATAGTGACTTAACTCAAAATTTTAATTTTTTAGCAAACGATTAAAAGCTATTATTGGCTTAAACAAATATTGTTAAAAACATAATCTTTGGACAATTTTTAGTAACAGTTAACAACAACAAAATACACCGATATTTTTTTATAAACAAACAAGTGCATTCTACATCGTTTAAGCATATAAACCTGAAAATTAAAAATTTTGAGTTTTCACTTTTGTACTGGGTGTGCGAAATGATGCAATGTTTATGAAGTTTCATTTCTATTGTACTAAGTATTGAAACTAAATAAATTGGATTAACTCAGGAGATGCAATGCAATCTGTAGAAATACCGCAAAGATAGTTACAGGAAAGTCTGCGTGAATTTTTGTTGTATATGGTAATTTTGTTTCATCAGAAAAAGAGAAGCAAACGAAAAGGTACATATCTCACACCCAATATCCAATTCGTCTGTGCATATACTTGGGAGCACTTGAACTAAAATGTCAAAATAGCGAAGAAAAACTTGGTAGCACTTTATAAGCGACAAATTTAAATTAAATTTTAATTTTGTTTCAAAAACGTTGAAACAAAAATGAAGTGTACCATAAAATGGATTATGTTTTTCTTTGGATGGATGACAATGACGACGATTGAATACCATAGAGTCCAAAGGAAATTGATAAGAGATAATTCCAACATATTATCTCCTAATAAAAAATAATACGCAACTATTCAAAGAATTTATAACTACATTTATTTATATCTATGTACTTACTTACTTACTTAATTGGCCATAACAACCCGATTAACGGATTTCGGCCTGCCGCAATACATCCTTCCAGGCGCCTCTGCTTCTTGGGCGCCTACGCCAGTTGGTCACACCAATCGATGACAGGGCTTCCTCGACTTGGTCCTTCCAACGGATACAAGGTCGTCCTCTTCGCCGACTTCCGCAGATCCCCGCATCAAATACCCGTTTCGCCGGAGCATCCTCCTCCATTCGAACGACATGGCCGAGCCAGCGCAGCCGCTGGATATTAATACGCTGCACAACATCTATGTCGTTGAGGAGCTCATACAGCTCACTGTTAGATCGGATGCGGAAATCATCGCCAACTCGCACAGGACCGAAGATCTTACGTAGGACTTTCCTCTCGAATACCCTTAAGGCTGCTGCATCAGATCTTAATAGGGTCCATGCCTCTGCGCCATAAAGAAGCACGGGTAAGATGAGCGTCTTGTAGAGTATTAATTTTGTCGCACGAGAGAGGTCTCTGCTGCTCAATTGCCTATTGAGACCATAGTAGCACCTGTTGGCAAGAGTAATCCTGCGTTTGATCTCCAGACTGACATCATTTTTGGTGGTAACGGCGGAGCCAAGATAAATAAATTCCTTGACTGTATCAAAAGTATAGTTATCGGCCGTAATCTGAGAATCAATACGCCGCACGTCTCTACTTGTCGACAACATATACTTTGTTTTGCCCTCATTTACTGCCAGACCCATCTTCTTAGACTCCCGTTCAATAGCGCTAAAGGCAGCAGTAACATCTCGCTTGGTACGCCCTATGATGTCGATGTCGTCAGCGTACGCAAGCAATTGGACACTTTTTTGAAAGATAGTGCCATTGCGATGCACTCCTGCCTTTCGCAGAACACTCTCCATGACGAAGTTGAAGAGGTCGCATGATAAGGGGTCGCCTTGTCTGAAGGACAGGTCGGAGAGGTCCATTCCTACCTTGACGGAGCTGCAGGAATTGCTCAACGTCATTCTGCATAGCCTTATCAGCTTCGCAGGAATACCGAGCTCAGACATTGCGGCATAAACACGATCCCTTATGGGGCTATCGAAGGCTGCCTTATAGTCGACAAAAAGATGGTGTGTGTCGACTTGTTTTTCGTGGGCCTTTTCCAGGATTTGGCGCAGTGTGAAGATCTGGTCTATGGTGGATTTGCCAGGTCTGAAGCCGCACTGATAAGGTCCAAATGTACAGTTTGTCAAAAAAATCTTTGCACAGACCAAAAAAATGTAAAATTTGGTCTTCAGTCAAGAATTTCAACAACAAATTCTTTATATATTTTTTTATTTTTGCACTCATTCTATAACTGTACTTGTCTACGACCATATGGCACCTATAGTTTCCTAATAGTAACACACATTACAATAATAACAACAACAAAAGAAGTTTACTCAATCTAAGAAGTGTCAAAAAAATCTTTGCATATTGAATGAAGATAAATATATTTTATAAAAAATTATAAAAATATGCCGTTATTTCCCAAAAATGTTGCGCATTTTGGGTTTTTTACAAATGAGATGGAATGTGAAAGGGGTAAATAAATTTTAGTAACGAAGGAATCGTTTTTATGTAGCAAGTGTCCTTATTTTGGAATACAAAAAATGCCAGGGAATCTGTTGGCATCACGTTTTATAAATGTCAAACCAAAAGAATAAGAAAGAATATAAAAAAAGGCATAAGAGTTCTAACGGTGAAACAATAAACTTGTACTTTTTTGTAGTAAGAAATTTTATAGAATATAACTTGAATTATTAAATAAATGTATTTCTATTAAAATTCTTTATGTTGTTTCCATAAAACACAACATAATTGTGGCGACGAGGATTTTCGCAAAAACGAAACAAAATCCGCATTCATATTCAAATAAAAAAATAAAATTAAATAGTTCCACCGTCTCTTTTCACAAAATAAAAAATTCGTGACAAAAATTCAAAATGGCTGACAAATGTCTCGAAACATTAACAAAACTTCTGCAAAATCACGATAAAATACTTCAGCAACTTTTGCAGCAAAACGAGGATAAAAACTTAACCTCAAACACAGCATTCGATCTCTCAAGTCAAATTACAGAATTTTGCTATGATGCAGAGTCAGCAGTATATTTTGAATCATGGTACAACAGATATGAGCAGCTTTTTAAGGAAGATGGTAAAAATCTTGATGACTCCACAAAAGTGAGATTGCTTTTACGTAAAATTCATACATCAAATTACGAAAAGTACTCAAACTTAATTCTGCCAAAGATGACAAAAGATTTTACCTTTGATGAAACTGTGAAAAAACTTATTGAATTATTTGGACCAACAAAATCCTTATTTCATCGCCGGTATGAATGTCTTCAGCTGGAGAAAAGTGACTTAGAGGATTTCACTACATACGGAAGCAAAGTTAATAAACTATGTGAAGCTTTCGAATTGTCAAAAATATCAGCGGATGAGTTCAAAGGTCTAATTTTTATACTTGGATTAAAGTCATCCCGCGATAAGGAAGTTCGAACTCGTCTATTGTCCAAATTAAACGACGACACGCCAAAAGGAATTGATAAACTCATAGCTGAGTGTCAAATGCTCCTAAATTTAAAAGCAGATGCCAATTTAGTTGAGAAAGCCAGCACATCAAAATCAGCTGTAAATTCTGTAAAACAGTCTCGAGTAAAAAGTTATCCAAAAAGCTCACACCAAGAACAAACTGAAAAATCAGCAGGAAGATCACCAAACATTCCACGCACACCATGTTGGGCATGCGGCGGTATGCATTACATGAAAGATTGTCAATACAAAAGTCATAAGTGTAAGCGATGTATACGGATTGGACACAAGGAAGGTTATTGTGGTTGTTTTCCAAACAAACAGCCAAATAAGATAAGTACATTTTCTAAATTCAATCCAAGAATTATTTGATGGAAAACTGGGACTGTGTACCAAAACAAAAGTAAAATTACATTTGAAGCAAAATGCTAAACCAATTTTTAGGCCAAAACGACCAGTCGCTTATGCAATCTTACCACTGGTAGACGAAGAGTTGCATAGACTACAAAGTTTAGGAATTATTTTCCCTGTTGAATATTCTGACTGGGCGGCACCAATTGTAGTTATCAAAAAGAAGGAGGGTAACGTCAGAATCTGTGCAGATTACTCAACTGGCCTAAATGAGGCGCTCCAACCGAACAAATTTCCACTTCCACTGCCCGAAGACATTTTTGCTAAAATCGGAAACGGTAAGATTTTCAGTCATATTGACCTTTCCGATGCATTTTTACAAGTCGAAGTTGAAGAAGATTCACGTAAAATGCTCACTATTAACACACATCGCGGACTTTTTACCTTTAATAGGTTACCGCCAGGCATAAAGTCAGCTCCGGGAGCATTTCAACAGATTATGTCAACCATGGTCGATGATATCGATGGTGTAGCTGCATACATGGACGACATCATCGTATCAGGCATTTCCGA
Organism: Sarcophaga peregrina; assembly: GCA_014635995.1. Taxonomy (NCBI): domain Eukaryota; kingdom Metazoa; phylum Arthropoda; class Insecta; order Diptera; family Sarcophagidae; genus Sarcophaga; species Sarcophaga peregrina. The sequence goes on from CM025789.1 coordinate 89,564,366, forward strand.
AGAAAATCACAATATACATCTAGCACGTGTTCTAGAAGAATAAAGGATTTTGGTTTTACGCTTAAGTTAGAGAAATGCAAATTTGGCATGCAGTCAGTACGATACCTTGGACAAATCATTGACAAGGACGGATTTCGCCCTGATCCTATCAAAATTGAAGCCATAACAAACATGTCACCACCAACTAATCTGCCGACACTACAATCATATTTAGGTGCTATAAATTATTACGGCAAATATGTCAGGAAAATGCATGACCTGCGCCGACCACTAGATGCACTGCTTCATAAAAATGGTACATGGAACTGGACATCAGAATGTCAGCGATCGTTCGATAAATTCAAGGAGATATTGAAGTCTGATCTCCTCCTCACGCATTTTGACCCAGGGCTGGACATCGTTGTAGCAGCTGACGCTTCATATACTGGCGTAGGTGCTTGTATATATCACAGGTATGACGACAAGTCCATTAAGGCCATCAGTCATGCTTCAAGATCATTGACTAAAGCAGAGCAGGCTTATAGTCAAATTGAAAAAGAAGCGCTTGCTTTAGTGTTCGCTGTTACTAAGTTCCACAGATACATATTCGGTCGCAGATTCACCCTTCAAACGGATCACAAGCCGCTGTTATCTATTTTTGGCTCAAAAAAAGGTATCCCTGTATATACAGCGAATCGATTGCAAAGATGGGCGCTCACACTAACAAGATACGATTTCAACATTGAATATATATCGACAAAAAACTTTGGATATGCAGATATACTTTCTCGTCTAATTAACGTACACGTCAATCCAGATAAAGAATTTGTAATTGCTTCAATTCAAGTGGAAAATGATATTGACCGTGTACAAGATGATGTTTTTCAAAAATTGCCAGTAACCCATTCCATGATTCGTCAAGCTACACAACAATCACATATGCTACAAAAAGTTGTAGAAAACGTCCAGAACGGCTGGCCCGCAGCTGAAAAAATCGACGATTCCTACGTCCGCAGTTTTTATAAACACAAAGACGGTATTTATATTTCAAACGATTGTTTAATGTATGGAGAACGTATAGTCATACCACACAAGTATAGGAACCGTATTCTACAACAACTGCACAAAGGCCATCAAGGAATACAAAGAATGAAAGCAATTGCTAGGTCCTATGTTTTCTGGCCGGGTATGGATAAACAAATCGAGGATTTGGTAAAAAACTGTAACAAATGTTCCAGTGTAGCCAAATCACCCTCTAAGACGCTTCTTGAGTCGTGGAAAACACCAAATGGTCCATGGGAACGTGTACATATAGACTATGCTGGTCCAATGGAAGCCACATATTTCCTAGTGGTTATAGATGCTTATTCAAAATGGCCAGAAATCATTGCAACAAACTCAACAACGGCAAACAAAACGATTCAATTGCTAGAAACCGTGTTCGCTAGATTTGGTCTTCCGCAAACCCTAGTGTCGGACAACGGTACCCAATTCGTTTCAGCACAATTCAAAATGTTTTGTCAGCAAAATGGTATCGAACACGTTCGAACTGCACCGTATCACCCCCAGTCAAACGGGCAAGCTGAAAGGTTCGTCGATACATTAAAAAGATCGCTCCAAAAAAATCAAGGGGAAGGAGGCTTACAGGCCGCACTTCAAGTGTTCCTGTCGACCTACCGTACTACACCAAATCCCAGCGCACCTATGCAAAAATCACCAGCAGATATTATGCTAGGATGGAAAATAAAGACACCACTAGACTTACTTAAGCCAACCGTTCATCACTGTAATGAGGATGATAAGCGTCAACAAATTCAAAATAAACAATTTAACGAGTACCACAAAGCAAAACATCGCCAATTCCTAGTTGGAGACACCGTTGATGTAAAAGTTTATCACAACAACAAATTTAAATGGTCAACTGGTATAGTCAAGGAACGAGTAGGAAAGGTAATGTATCGTGTGCAAGTACAAGATTCCAATAGGTCTATCAGATCTCACGCAAACCAAATGCGACTGCGCCCAAAGCAATTGCATTTTGAGAATACGAATACTGAACTGCCTTTGGATATTGTATGCTACGAGCCCAAACAACAACCACCTAGGCAACTGACAACACCTTTGCCAGTTCAAGATGACCAGGAGAGCGAAGGAAGTACGCCAACGCAAATTCGCAGATCTGCTAGAGATCGAAGACAGCCCCAGTGGTTCAAGGACTTTCGTTTTTGATGGGGAAGGTGTTGGCATCACTTAATCATGACGTTTTATAAATGTCAAACCAAAAGAATAAGAAAGAATATAAAAAAAGGCATAAGAGTTCTAACGGTGAAACAATAAACTTGTACTTTTTTGTAGTAAGAAATTTTATAGAATATAACTTGAATTATTAAATAAATGTATTTCTATTAAAATTCTTTATGTTGTTTCCATAAAACACAACAGAATCAAAGAATATTATACAATTGGGCTATTTTAACGACTACAAAGGCAAATCTGCCAAGGCAATCGCCGATATGTTCTCCCTAAACATGAGGACTGTATATAATTTTATATCCCGTGCTGAAAAAGAAGGAGCACTAGATTTAAAGTGATCTACAGAGACTCCAAAAAAGATGACGTAGCGAGTTGAGAGAAAATTTATTAGAACCATGTATGATAGACCACAATCCAGTGCGAGATGATTAGCTATTCAAGTTTAAAAAGACTTTGGGTTACGTGTTTTCCAAGAAACCATTGGAAATGTTCCTCAAAAACAGAAATATTCTTCAAGAATGACAAGGAAAAAACTCTTTCTGTCAGCACAAAATGTCGAAAAGAAATTAAGATTTGCCACCGAATATATTTCACTTCCTCCGGAGTACTGGGACGATGTTATTTTCTCAAATGAGACGAAAATAATGCTTTATTATCATGACGGACCGCAAAGAATTTGGCGTAAGCCTTTTAAAGCACTAGAAAATAAAAATCTTATTCATACAGTAAAGTTTGGAAAACTGTAATGGTATTCGGCTGTACATCCAGCAAGGGAGTTGGTGTTTGGATGAAATAATGACTAAGAAAGTACATCTTGATATTTTATAATATGAACTGACCGCCAGTTTCAGGATATTTGGTTTTATTGACCCGGTTAATCCGAATAAATTTAATCATAAGTACTATCAAGATAATGATCTTTAAAATAAATCTTATTTATTTAACTCCAGGTTCCTTTACAACTGCACCAAAGTTATTGATACTCTTCCCCAAAGTCCTGATATTAACCATATCGAAAATTTGTGGGTTCATCTAAAGAAAAAGGTAGGGAAAAGATCACCCACAAAAAAACACGATTTGGTAAAGTTCATCAAAGAAGAGAATATGACATTCCGAAGATTATTCAATTCATGAGAAGGCGTCTGCAAGCTTTAATTGAAGCTCAAGGGGAACCCACAAAATATTAGCACTATACATTTAATGGAATTAAAGATATACAGAAAGGTATCCTAACTGAGTCTAAAATTTCTAATAAAACTAAGAATATACATACATACATACATACATAATTGGCCATTACAACCCTTCAGTCAGGATTACGACCTAGCTTCTCACACCACTTATGTTGTGTGCGTTAATTTTATACATGAGTGGCGGGACCTACAGTTTAAAGTCGACTCCGAACGACAGATATTTGAGAAGCTTTTCATGGCAATTTTTACTCTCAGAGTCTTTGCCAGAAATCTGCTGAGAGGAAGTCGCCGAAGAAATATTTTTCGTTTTGATGTCTGACCTGGGATTCGAACCCGGGCCTTTTGTCTAATAAGCCAACACACTACCCACTAGACTACGGCGATGGTACCCACATACAAATTATTAAACCATCAATTAATGAACATTTGTATTTAGGGAGAATATTAAAGCACATCATTAACCCAATGGTTGTAAGTTTAAATGCAGAGACATATGTATATTATCATTATATTACTTTTTATATATATAAATATTGAATATAGATATTAAAAAAATACTTTTGAGTTGATTTCCATTGAAGCTAATGATGAGTAAATTTTAGATTTGTGATCATCAAATGTATGTAAGGGCTGTCAATAAAGCTTTTGGTGGTGCAAATCATGATTTCCATATTTGGAGTTTAAGCAATGAAAGGCAATTTTTAATAGAAAAATATCAAAAGAAAAGTAAAAAAATTAATAATTAATAATAATACTTCAAAATAAACAATGCTTTTCGGTTTTTTTATATTTCTACTACCACTACTACTTAAAAATACACAATTATTCTCTTTTTCTTTTAAAAAATTTATTTTTTTATAAAAAAAAGAATACTTACATTTTCTATTCTTTTATATTTCCACTACCAAAATGTCTTTCGAATGAAATACGAAAAAAAATAAAGTATTTGTCACTCGTTTTCGTATTACACGGTTGCACTTTCGACAGGGATATTCATGAATACGAAAAGGGAAAAAAGTACGTACGTTCGAAAATAAATTTGCGATAATTGTATTACACAGTTCCATTTTACCGAATTCGTATAATTTTTCTTTCGAATCGAATTACACAGTAACCCCCCGATTCTAGTTTTTCGGTATAAGGATGTAACGCAAGCGCGCATGCAACGGATGGTGTGTACTTTCAGCTTAAGAGATGAAATAAAAAACAATATGACAGGTGGTTAGTAAAAGAATAGTGCATTTATTCTTAGGAAACAAAACAAGTTCAAATTGCAATACAACAATAATGGCACCAAGTAAAAGGGACTTAAAACTTAAATAAAAACAAAAATAAACATAAACATAAAGTAAATAAGAAAATTCAAATTCAATGGAAAACTAAATTAAAAATTCTGCTTTTATGCGTTACGTTTACCTGTCTCTATATCTCCAATACTTTTTTTCAGTTCTAGATGTTGTAGTCTAAGTTTGAATTTTTCAATCCAATTTTTAATCAGTTTTTGAGTTAAAATTTTTCTTTTTTTAATAAAAAAAAGAAAGAATGCGAACAAGCAAAAGGGAAAAGTAAAGACGACAACCCTGATTAATAGCAACATTAATCTGTAAAGTTGACAATAATCTTAATTAAAACTGTGGGAAGATGAAATGTTGTTGCTTTTTACATGTCATTCCTAGGTTTTTATGTTTTAAATGTATACTGTCGTTCTTGAATCTCTGACCTTCTTTTCAAATATTGTTGCACTCCTGACAAGTCCCACTCATTTCACTAACAGTCTCCTCGATCAATAGGCGATCAATGTTTGCTGTTCCAAAGGTGTAAGTGAACAGTATTGGCTAGGTTCACCACCTATTCCGGAAATACTGCTTCGGTTTCGACGCTATTTAACCTTCACGTAGGTTTTGTAGTCCGCCCAAACTTAACAAATATTTACAAATATATTACTAAAAATATCTATAGCGACGTTTAAACAAATTTACCTTTTTCAGGTCTTTTGCGAAGTCAGGATGCTTCGACATGAATTGAACCATATCTTCATATTGTTTTTATTTGTGTATACGTTTTTTTTTTTTTTTTTGAGTATCCATTAAAAATTTCAAGATCACATATATTTATTTATTTTTTTTATCTACTATACAAAAATAACTCCAGAACGCACGAATCGATTTCCACTGTTTTGCAAACCGTGAGGTTTATAGCAAAGAAAATTCAGGAAAAATTTCAACATAAGAGCGGGAAAATCTTTTTTCACATACAGCGTCATCTCTGATACATAGCATGTACTACAAACCAATATTTTAAGTAGATGGCGTTGGCGCGTGATACTTTGTTTGACAGCTACTCATTGTTCTCTGTTCAGTCTGCGATTTCAGGCAGACGTTACCGTAATTTCCCGTGGAACGTCTGCAGATGAATTGAATGCTTGCCTGAAGGCATCACCTTTATGAAATAACATAAAAACACACTTGGAAACGGAAAAGTCCCAGTAATTACCTTTACCAACGATTTTTGCCGATTTGTAGGCTCTCAATTAGCTCTTATTGAAAATGTTTTCCCAAACATTAGTGAGAATTATCAGAATTATGCTTGGTTAAGTCAACGAGTAATTCTTGCCGCAGAGAATAAATGTACACTCACTGAACTTCACCATTCAATCAAAAATTGTTGACGATTGGGTGACATAAAAATTCGTTGATTCCATCCCGATGATGTAGTAAATTATCCAACGGAGCTTTTGAACTCTCTGGAGTTACCAGGATTTCCGCCATATAACTTGGAACTGAAAGTTAGTACGATTATTATGATATTGCGTAATTTTAATCCACCGCGACTTTGCAACGGTACTCGACTTTCGGTAAAAAGACTCATGCCGAATTTGATTGAGGCAACCATTATTAACGGAAAGTACGCAGGTGAAAATGTATGTATTCCTCGAATACCAATGATTCGCAATGAGAATTAACAAGTCGCAAAGCCAATCGCTTAGTGTTTGCGGGATAAATTTAGCAAATCATTGTTTTTCACATAGGCAATTATACGTTGTGTGTTCACGAGTTGGGAAACCATCCGCTTTGTTTGTGTTAACGTCAGACCAAAAAACAAAAAATGTGGTTTACCAAAGAGCACTTCAATGAAACGGATAATTTGCGGACACGTATAACGCTTCGATTCATTATTTACTTTGGATTCACTTTCATTTGCTTAGAGAAGTTCAACTAAATAACACTTCATTTTTGTAACCAAAATGAATTCATTATTGTTTTGAAATTAAATAATATTTTTCCTTTTCATATATAAAACAAAAAATTTTTCTTCATCTTTTAATCATCAAACGAAGCCATCGAAGCGAAACGGAGTTCGCCGGGTTTGCTAGTATTTTATATATTTATATTTTATTTATTTATTATATTTTTTATCGCCGTGGTCTAGTAGGTAGTGTGCTGACTTATTAGACGTAAAGCCGGTTCGAGTCCCAGGTCAGACATCCAAATAAAAATAGAAAAAGTATTTTTTTTTCTGGCAAAAACTCTGAGAGTAAATAAAATTGCCATTAAAAGTTTCTCAAAAATCTGTTGTTCGGAGTCGACTTTAAACAGTAGATCCTGCCACTTTTGTATATAATTGCCACACACAACATAAGTAGTGTAAGAAACTAGATCCATAATCCTGACTGAAGGGTTGTAATGGCCAATTATGTATGTATGTATATATTTTATATACAATTATTATTTATTTTGATATAAATGTTATAATATTTAATATTAACATTTACTTATTTGTTGTACACTTTTATTTATTTTAAATTGTTAAAATACTTACATTTTTATTTTAAATTGTTAATTTACTTAAATTTTTATTATCCTTCCAATATCTCACCAACAAAATAACTTTCGAATAATTTCCTAACGCTTTTTCATTCTGAACGATTGTTTTTGTAATATAGAGTTGCTAGTTCGAAAGGGAAATTTAGTTTTCGATCACTTGTTTTTTCGTAAAAAATTATAAATACACGTTACTGTAGCATAACTGAGGCTTAAGGCGGCGTACGTTACGATTTTACGTTTCTTACGAATATTTTAAAAACGTTCAAAATATGGGTTTATAGATTGCAAATAAAAAAAAATAAATTTATGTTTAGCTTCAAATCAATTTTTTATTGTTCTTAAACAACAACAATTGTTCGTTAGATCTTTAATACGGATATCTTCAAACCACAATTATTCTCTTCGCGCGCAATGTGTCTTCACAGAAAACTGACTCAATCCTTTCTGAACTCCCGTGCCTTCACCCAAGACTGACTGAATTCCTACTGAATCGCTGTTGCCTGTTTTGGTTTTTATATCACAAGGGTCAGCAGTCTGATGAATGCACAAGTTGTTTATTGTCATTTGTGTGTTCGTCCTTGCAGAGCTGTTGTTGCTTATTTACTTGTCTGTCCGCTTTTTTTATACCGCTCTTTGTTGGTGCTGTATGTTTGTAAAAAAAGTTCATTATTTTTTTGGTTTTTGGAGCTTCTGTTTATCATTTTAACATAATTTTTCAGCTTATTACAAGCTCTTATAATAAATGAGGGTACTAAACTAACGAATGTTCTAAAATATACATTTAAAAACCCTTCATTTGATCTTTCTCATGAATAAAATTCCGTCAAATTCGTTAAAAAAATAATAATATGAATGCAATTTTTTTAAGATGAGTATACTCGGCTTTAGGTGAAAAATTAAGTTTTGCTCTGATGACATTCGCTCTCTATGTAAATAGTTGATGGGCTAAAATGAGAGTAAAAATCATGCGATTTTTTTGCGTTTCCACTATTAGAAAAATACTAAAAACAAAACGTTTGCATAAAAGTACTTCCCTGATCTAAAAGTGTTAGTGTAACCATTTAAATACATTTTAAGGGTAAATGGAATCTTTGTGATTTTCTAATCAAATAACACTGTAATTAATATCAACTACATTAGTTTGAGTGTCATTAGTATTCGGTTTTGGTTTTTGTTCAAGTTAAATGTATTCTTTTTATTTTACAATTCTTGGATGTTAAGAATAATTATATTTTTTATCAACTAGAACTATAGTAGCGAAAATGTTTTAATTTTCATTATAGATTGATATGGTCGACGATGATGAGCGTCGTTGGCGCCATTTCAATCCAGAAATTCCGAAACGATCTGGAAAGATATTTGAAATCGAAAAATTTGATGCGACTTTCTTTGGTGTAAATCATAAGCAGGTCCACGCTTTAGATCCTCAAACTCGTATATTAATGGAAACTGCTTATGAAGCAGTGATTGATGCTGGTGTTAATCCTATAAATTTACGAGGCACTAAGACAGGAGTCTACATTGGTGCCTGTATTTCTGAAACAGAGAAAACTTTTATCTATGATAAGGTGATACCCAATGGTTTTGGTATAACGGGTTGCAGCCGTGCTATGATGGCAAATCGAATATCGTTTGCTCTTGGCCTAAATGGACCGTCCCTTCTTCTGGATACTGCATGTTCAAGTTCTATGTATGCTCTGGATAACGCATTTACAGCTTTGCGTAATGGTGAAATCGACGCCGCTATAATTGGTGGCTCAAATTTATTATTGCATCCATTTGTAACACTACAATTCGCCAGGTTTGTATTCCAACTTTTTAAGTATAAATTATTCTAATTATTTACTACCCTCTATTACATCTTTAAGACTTGGTGTTTTAGCTAGTGACGGTTATTGTCGCCCATTTGACAAGAATGCGGGCGGTTATACACGCTCAGAAGCTATAAGCTGCCTATTTTTGCAGCGCAAAAGCGATGCAAAGCGCGTGTATGCGAGTGTGGTATATTCGAAAACTAATTGTGATGGGTTTAAGCCCGAAGGCATTACTTACCCATCTGGTAAACTACAAGAGCAATTACTCAGAGAATTTTACGAAGATGTCAACGTTACTCCTGATGATTTAGGCTATTTGGAAGCACATAGCACTGGTACTGTTGTAGGCGATCCTGAAGAGTGTCGTGCAATTGACAACGTACTCTGCAGTCAAAGAACATCACCACTTCTAGTTGGTTCAGTCAAGTCGAATGTCGGACATTCAGAGGCTACATCGGGGATAAACTCATTAATTAAGGCTTGCTTTGCTTTTGAGAATAATGAAATTCCTCCAAATATTAACTTTGAGGAAGTAAAACCAGAGATCGCCGCATTAGCGGAAGGTCGGCTAGTAGTGGTGAACAAAGTGTTGCGTTTAGAAAAACCTTACATTGGAGTAAACTCATTTGGATTTGGAGGAGCCAATGCTCACGCTCTGCTTAAAGCCTTTGAAAAACCAAAATTAAATAGAGGCGTGCCAAAGGATGATATTCCACGCTTAGTTACTTGGGCTGGAAGAAACGAACAGTCTTTGGATGCTATTCTTGAAGCTATTGAGAAACGTCCTTTAGATGCGGAATTTATCGCACTATTGCACAACATTCAAAACGAGCAAGTCTCAGGCCTGGTTTTTCGAGGATTCGGCGTATGCAGCAATAATGGACAAGAACCTGCCACTGTGTTAGTAAAAGATGTTCAGCATTATACTGGTATTAAACGACCAATTGTTTGGGTATTTAGTGGAATGGGTTCCCAGTGGTCTCAAATGGGTGTGTCCCTTATGAGTATACCAAAGTTCCGTCAGTCAATTCAATTCTGTCACAACACATTATTACCTAAGGGTCTCGATCTCATTCACATTTTAACATCAGACGATCCATTAATTTTCGATAATATTTTACACTCCTTCGTTGGTATAGCTGCCATTCAAATTGGTTTGGTTGATGTTTTAAAATCATTAAACTTGGAGCCAGATTATATTATTGGACACTCTGTCGGCGAACTCGGTTGTGGTTATGCTGATGGGGGATTTACGGCTGAACAAATGATTTTAGCTGCCTATTATCGCGGCAAAGTGAGCTTAAAAACTGAAAAAATCAAAGGCTCAATGGCTGCTGTTGGTATTGGCTACAAGAAAATTGTTCACTTGCTACCGGAAACTATTGAAGTGGCTTGTCATAATAATGCAGATTCGTGCACAATTTCAGGACCGGCTGATGATGTGGCTAAGTTTGTAGCTGAACTCAAGGTAAAGGATATTTTTGCTAAAGAAGTCCCTTGCTCCAACATTGCTTATCATTCCCGCTATATTGCTCATATGGGACCACAGCTACTCAAGTATCTACAAGAAAGTATTCCCAATCCCAAACCGAGATCATCGAAATGGCTCAGTTCAAGTGTGCCTAAAAGTGAATGGGATCACTACGGACACAATTTGTGTTCAGCAGAGTATCATACAAATAATTTACTCAGCAGCGTCTTATTTGAGGAAACATTCGCTCTCTTACCCAACAATGCATTAACCATTGAAATTGCACCCCATGGTCTATTGCAGGCCATATTAAAGCGTTCTATGCCTGGTGGCATCCACATACCACTAACACAGCGTGGGAATAAAAGTAATGATCTATTCTTCTTGACCGCGCTTGGAAAGTAAGAACATCATGTTATTTTTGTAAATATTAACGCGATAATTTTAAAAATGTTTTGTAGGCTTTTCACTAATGGTGTTAATTTCCCAGTACAAAATCTTTACCCAGCTGTTGAATTCCCTGTCTCACGCGGTACACCTCAAATAAGTCCTTTGGTGCGGTGGGATCATAAGGAAGACTGGTTTGTGGCGAAGTATGAAAACATGAAAACGAAATTCAGTGGAGAGCGTGTGTTTAATGTAAATTTAGGAAGCAATGATGAAGAATTTATGGCTGGTCATGTAATTGACGGTAAGATATTAGTACCCGCCACCTGTTATCTGCAATATGTGTGGGAAACATTTTCGCTTATGTATCATGGTCCGAATTTTATGGATGTGCCTGTTGAATTTGAAGACATTAAATTTCTCCGGGCTACAAATGTGACAGCAAAGAATAACGTTGAATTAACTATAATGATTCATTATGGTACTGGTAACTTTGAGGTAAGTAATGGGTTATATATTATAAAATATAATAATCAATATTTATGTATAATGTTGTGTTCGTAGATAACAGAGTCAGGAGCATTAGTTGTTACTGGCAAAATTTCTGAAATCGAAAGTCCAACAATTCCGAACGTGCAGATCATGAAAGAATGTTCTAATTTTCCCATGGTTTCGAAGAAGGACTTTTACAAAGAATTAAAATTACGAGGCTACCACTATAATGGCGCTTTTCAAGCTGTTCAGCAGGCAAGAGGTGATGGCCTTTATGGCAAGATTCTATGGGAATATAATTGGGTTACATTTATGGACGCAATGCTACAAATTCATATACTGGGCGTGGATTCGCGTGGCCTTTTGCTGCCAACGAAAATTCGTAAATTGCGCATTTATGGAAAGCACCATTTCGATCTCATAACCAGTATGGATCCAGAAAATAAAGTGTTGGACGTTTATGTCGATCCCGATTTGGAAAAAATTGTATCGGGCGGTATTGAGGTAATTGGTTTGCACGCTAGCCCCGTTCAACGTCGAAGACCGCCTGGTGTTCCAGTCTTAGAGAAATACAATTTCTTACCCCATTTCCCAACACCAGTTCTCAGTGTTACGGATGCTGCACGTATTTGCGTCCAATTGGCTCTAGAAAATGCACCGTCGTTGAAGATAAAGATCGTTGAGGTTGATTCTGATGGTCGCTTGCCTTTAATCGCAAACTTTTTAGACTCAATTGAAGATTTGCCAGTAGTAGTAGGGGATTACATGTTCCTATCCAATCAGACAATCACCGATTTTCCGGCTAATATTCATGTAGAAAATGGCAAACTATCTACCCAAACAAACTGTCACTTCATTATTATTGCCGGATTAGAGGGTGAATTTAACAAAAATATTATTCAAGTTGCCAATAAGTCACTGGCAGATAATGGATACCTAGTCGTTCGTGAACGTACCACTTCAAAAATAGAGAAATTAGAAATCCCGGAACATTACAAAATGTTGGCTGCCATGCCCCTAGAGAATAATGAAGAAGTACTTTTGCTTTTGCAAAAACTTAAAAAAAATGTAGATTTTGAAACACATATTGTACAAGTTAGTGAAGCTGATGACGACTTCGAATGGTTATCTCAAGTGCAGCAAGCCGTTTCTAACAAGACCGCAGTAGTGGTTTATGCATTTAATGAAAAACTAAATGGTCTCATAGGATTAGTCAATTGCCTTCGAAAAGAGCCCGACGGCAATTTGATAACCTGTTTCTTTGTGAATGATCCAAAGGCACCACCATTTAGTCTTAATGATCCTTTCTACGCCAATCAGTACAGTCTTAAAATGGCTATCAACGTTTACAAGAATGTGAGTTTTACGAATATAAATATGGGTTTAAAGATATAATTTTATAGTAATATAAAAATTTTAGGGTAAGTGGGGTACTTATAGACATCTTCAGCTAAATACTGAGGAAGTACCTATTGCGAGAGCAGATCACGTATACAGTAACGTTCTACAACGCGGAGACTTGTCATCATTTCGCTGGTTTGAAGGACCTTTGGATCCAAATAACTATGAAATTAAGGTGGTTTACTCTTCGGTTAACTTTCGGGATGTTATGCTTGCCACTGGGCGTTTGGGAGTCGAAATATTCGCACAGAATCGAATGGATCAAAACTGTGTTCTCGGTTTGGAGTATTCAGGAATAGACACAAAAACTGGGCGCCGCATCATGAGCATGGTTGAGAAGGGTGGTATTGCTTCGTATGTTGGAAAACATTCTCAACTGATGTGGGAAGTGCCAGACCACTGGTCCTTGAAAGAGGCTGCTACTGTACCTGTAGTTTACATAACGGTGTACTATGCCTTTTTCATGTGTTCAGATATACGCAAAGGTAAGACCATCCTAATACATGCTGGAACTGGAGGCGTGGGACTAGCTGCTATACGTACAGCTCTAGCATACAATATGGAGGTATTTACAACTTGTAGTACGCCACAAAAGAAAAAATTTCTTTTGGAAACATTTCCTCAATTAAAGGGTATGAGTTGTTTCAAACTTGATATTTCGACGATATTTACCATCAAAAAGTATTTTTATTTTCTTATATTCAGAATCTCATATCGGAAATTCTCGAGACACTTCATTTGAGGATATGATACGGCGCGAAACAAAAGGTAAAGGTGTCGACTTTGTTTTGAATTCGTTAGCGGATGAAAAATTATTGGCATCCGTTCGTTGCTTGGGAATGTCGGGACACTTTCTTGAAATTGGCAAATTTGACATGGCAAATGATAGTAAACTTGGTATGAGTTGTTTCCTTAAAGAAATAACTTTTCACGCAGTTCTAGCAGATCGTTTGGCAAATGCAACAGAAAAAGAGATTGCGGTAAGGTTAATTGTGAATATTTTTAAAATTGAATAAAACAGAGATCTTTCCATTTTACTTAACAGCACCTAACACATATAATTAATGTTGACTTAACGAAGGGCATTATACGGCCCTTACCCGCGACAGTATTCCAAGCATCTGAAATAGAACAAGCCTTTCGTTATTTGGCCGGCGGCAAGCATATTGGAAAGGTTCTTGTACAAGTGAGAGAAGATCCCCAATCTAAGTACACTATGCCATTGGTTGCCCTAAAACAGGTATACTTTAACCCTAACTTGAGTTATATAATACCAGGCGGTTTAGGAGGGTTTGGTTTGGAGTTGGCGGATTGGATGGTTATTCGTGGAGCTCGAAATATTGTTCTAAGTTCCAGACGGGGAATCACAAACGACTATCAGTCATATCGCATTGCGTAAGTCTAATTGAATTTCAAATAGTTTTACTATTTTTAGTGCAAGACCATTGACGTTATTTATTTTCTTAACAGACTGTGGAAGACTTATGGATGCTCTGTATATATAAGCACCAGTGACATTACAACATATGATGGTTGCAGTAAACTGCTTAGTGAGGGTGCTTCAATGGCACCGGTCGGTGGAATTTTCAACTTAGCTGTTGCTTTACATGATGGTGTTTTCATCAATTTATCGAAAGAAAAATTCAAGGAGTGTTTAGCCCCAAAGGCTTTTGCAACAACATTTTTAGACGAGATATCACGGAAGAAATGTCAAAGTTTAGAACATTTCGTCGTCTTTTCTAGTGTATCATGCGGACGGGGAAATGCTGGGCAAACTAATTATGGTATGGCAAATTCCATTATGGAGAGAATAGTAGAGGATCGCATTGTCAAAGGTTATCCAGCCAAGGCTATACAATGGGGAGCAGTCGGTGAAGTGGGACTAGTAGCTGATTTAGCTGAAGACAAAATTGATATGGAAATCGGTGGTACTTTGCAACAGCGCATATCATCCTGTTTGCAGGAGTTGGATAAGCTAATATCTTCGCCCGATCCTATTGTCTCCAGTATGGTGGTTGCAGAAAAACGTATCGGTCGCTCTGGAAATGAAAATATTGTAGAAACAGTTATGAACATAATGGGAATTCGCGACCTTAAATCAGTGTCTTTGGAAACACCATTGTCTGAAATGGGAATGGATTCACTCATGATTGTTGAATTAAAACAAACTTTGGAACGTGATTTTGAACTTCTGATATCGCCTCAAAATTTGCGTTCGTTGACATTCGCAAAACTACAAGGATTTTCAGACAAACTTGAACACGCAAATAAAGATGTTGGTGAAATGCTATTTAGTTCGGAAAAAGAGGGTATGGAAATATTGTTACGCAATTTTGGTAATGAATCTGATTGCAATGATGTACTCGTGCCTTTAAATACTGCTACAAACTATTCGGCTAAGAGTATTCCAATCATAATTATACCCGGCTTGGAAGGCACTTCGGGTAATGTTTGGTTCAAAATTGCAGCAGAAGTTTCGAGTCGAGCCACTTTGCTCCAGTTGCACAATTTTTCGGCATTAAATACAGTCCAAGAAATAGCTGAAGCATCTTTTGAACATGTAAAGTCTATGTTGTCCGTCACTAAACCATTCTACATAGCAGGCTATTCATTTGGTTCCTACGTTGCCATTCAGTTGGCAGGACTGCTTGAAAAGGCTGGATACAAAGGGCAACTATTACTTATCGACGGTGCACCCCATTTCCTGACAAAGTTTACGTTGCTTCAATTTGGCGATAACTTTGTTGACAATGACATCTACGATCACCTGATCACTGCAGCCATAAACTTAATTTTCCCTAACGAAATCAAAGAGTCCACTAGATTAATTTTCAAAAAAATAGCTACAGTGGAGGGTAAACTGGACAAGTTTGTGGAATATATTGCGAATCAAAACATATACAGTAAAGAATACTGCCTAAAACTGATTGACGCAATATTCAGACGTATACGAATGGTAGCTCTATATGATTTGGACAATATTAGGAAAATAAGAGCTCCAATTACATTAATTCGGCCAGATCAAGTTATTCTTCAAGATATTGAAGAAGATTACTGTCTTAGTCGAATTACTACTGGAAAAGTAACAATTCAAGTAATCGAAGGCAGTCACACCACCATATTAGATAATCCCATTCTACCAAAACTAATTGACGATTTTGATCCAGCTTTAAAAGACAATCAAAATATAGTCTGAATTATATTATTCTTTCTTATTTTATTTATTATTACATTACATACGTATTGTTGAACTCGGTCGGAGAGTCTATATATATATAAATATGTTCTCATTACAGATTCATAAGAAAATGGTAAATGTATAGTTTTGATCACAAATAAAATTGATTTTTATTAATTTCCAAAAAAATATAATTCTTCTGCTTCTAATGATTTATTAAGAACTGTTACTAGTCTAATTATAAAAATGTTCAAACTTCATCAAAAATATCTAGCCGAAAAGGATCTGGTTTTTTTATGGTTATTGGTTTTTCTTAGATTACATAGAGTACTTGGCATTGTATCATTTTCTCTAAATTGGTTTCCATTCAGCCACAACAGATCTCTTCTTGCCTTCATTACATGTGTACATTATCGACTGCTGGTTGTTACTTTGGTTAACGTTAATCTTTTTGAGTAAACTAGGGTTTTATACATTCTATGTCTACTCATATATGCACTTATTAAATGGTATATTATTAGACATACTTAAAATTTGATTGTAAGTTTATGACGTATACTTCTTTTTTCTTATCATCAGAGACAAATATCGTTTTTGATAACTATTTCAAATGCAAGCTATTGGCGTAAACGTATTCTTCTTGCTGATGCCTTTCTAATGCAATTACATAAGCGAGACTTCTAGAAGCTTTAAGGTTGGCTTGGTGACTATTTCAAATATTTTACTTTGTGATATTCAGCTCCCTTCTCTATTGTGATTTTATTTTTACGTACGTGACTTCATTGTTCCTTAAAGAACAACTGTTCATAATTTTATTTGTCTACAATAAAACATACCGTCGTCAATGCTTTCTAAAGTAAGCTCAGTAAACAAGTTTGCCTTAAAATTGGCAATAAATTGATGGACAGTTTTATAATCTCACGGTATTCCTATTGCCGCCTTCTCCTTCCAGTAAAATTGTGATTTTAAACAAGTCTTTACCCATTTTGGGATGATTACCGTTTCGCCTTTTAAATAAATTTTATTCACAGTGGCAAAAATAGTGATTACAAATTTTTTTTATGTAAACCTCGTGAGCGGCAATTGTGTCCCTACTGGCTGGACTCTGCATTAATTTTCCTTTTTTTCGGTGTCCACGCAGCGCACCCAGTGTACTTGGCGACATATCAAGCAGGAATACTTTTTTTTCTTCATATTTACATCGTCATTTGTTTACTAAAAATTTTTAAAATATATAACGGTAAATTCCTTTTACTGCAAGAAGTTAATTCAGGGCCATTGGAGATATTACTTGTATAGACCTATTTCAAACAGGTTATGTAATACTCAGAAAAAGTATATTGTAAATTATACATATACATAATTGGCCAATTACAACCCTTCAGTCAGTGAAACAAATTGGGGTGGTTAATTTGTTTATAAATCTCTTTTAGATCTCCCTTGAGAGAAGAGATCTATCGGAGATGTGGATTATAATCACTTACAAGTAATTATAATCATTGAGTTGCGTCATATGGGAAGAGAAAAGCGGAGAAAGAATTAGAATTCAGTGTATTTCTTAAGAGAATTAAGGGGATGGGTTGAGAGTCTTACCTTTTTTTCAGCTACGAATTAAATCCTTTTGGTTGAGGTTTGTTTAAATTATAAATTTGCAATATATTTATACAATTTGTAAGTAGGTTTGATGATTATAATAACTTCTTTTTCAATAGATATAATTTCATATAGATCGATATAAATTTATGGGATACAATTCACATTATTTTTTGGCATAAGTTATTTTATTCTTTTATGTAAGTATAATTTTCAGTTAAGTTAATTTTATTTCAATTGATGTATTTTATTTAATTTAGATAAGCATACATTTTGATAAGTATAATTTTAAATTCACTTTGTTTTCTTTTCTTTAAGTAAATTAATTTCAATTTAATTTCTTTTATTTAATTTAGGTAAGTATACAGGTAAGTATAAATTTAAATTCACTTTGCTTTTTTTTAGATAAATTAATTTCAATTTAATTTATTTTGATTCAATTATTAATATTATTTATATTTGATTGCACTGTATATATTTTTTACACCTTTTCACGCACTGTAAGTTGATGAAGTTGTTATGGCAGTAAGAAGAGAAGTGACGTTTTTTTTTGAACTAGTTTCTCTTACTACACTTTTGTTTTACATAACATTTGGAGACATTGGTGTGCAAAGAAAAGGTGGAGAGATTCTCTTAAAAGATGTTGCTGGAAGGGTGGAGGCATTCCTTTAGATAATGGAAGCTCTGTTATTTTTTGTGGATTGAGAATTGTCTGCTAATACCCTATAGGGTATGGTGTGTTCAACCTTGTTTGAACATATCGCCGGGCCTGGAGTTAAGCACAAGATGGCCTCTCGCCTGGAGGTGTGGTACACAATACTTGTGCCAAAGATTTATTAGCTTCGGCAATAACCTTGGCATTAGGCGTAGCGGATTATGTTGATGGTGGCGTTTTTGTTGTTGGCTTTCTGCTTTTCATCCTTTTACTTTGTTTGGCTCTTTCAGGTGTTGAATGGAGTAAGGTATGATGCAACTTGTCACACTTTTTGCACATATCCAACGAAGTGCAAGACCGCAAATCATGGCTTCTGGCTAAGCAGTTTTCACAATATCGATACCTATCGACTATTTCTTGTCTTTCGTTGACTGACTTCCTTAGGAATTTACGGCAAAACCTTAAAGCATGATATTTCCGGCATAATTTACATTCGTAAATTTCCGGATCTGGTTGAGATCTAGAGTGACGTCTGTTGGAGTGGGCTTTGTGGTTCCGACGTATAATTGTAAACCGGCGGTTATTTCTAAGGGAGAAATTATCAATTTTAGAAAGGGTTGAGAGAAGAAGCTGAAATTAGACAGAAGTTGGGTCAAATTATGAAGGGTTAGTATCATTAGAACCAAAATGAATTGCATAGATAATTGAAGGTGGGTTAGAATTCAATTCCCATCAGAGTTGTCATCATTCAGATAGGGAAGGCGACACAGTTTGACTATAGGACGAGTCAAGATTCCCGAGGCCGTGCGAATATCTGCCGTACGCACATTGTCATCAGGTCCCGGATAAGTGCTTTCAATCCTTCCCAATCGCCATTCATAAGGTGGTTGTAAGTCATCCATTACAACTACGAGATCTCCCACTTGGACATTAGGAACAGAAGATTTCCATTTGGACCTCCGCTGAAGTGATTTCAAATAATCCTCCTTCCATTGAATCGCGAATTGGTGATGAAGTGCCTTCAACTTCTCCCATCTATTGACCAGAGACATTTCCTGCCACTTTTGTTCTGGGAACGCCATTAGAGGGGCTCCTCGTAAGAAATGGCCCGGAGTTAATGCCGCCAAATCGGATGGGTCCTCGGAAATTGCAGATAATGGGCGTGAATTCAAAATTCCTTCTATGCGAGCTAGAATCGTTGAAAATTCTTCAAAAGTAAACCTTTGAGCACCAGCTATTCGTTTCAAATAAAATTTGAAACTTTTTACGGCCGCTTCCCATAAGCCACCCATGTGTGGTGCATGAGGGGGAATAAATTTCCATTCAAAACCATGTGTCAAGTAGTTCTGGGCTATATCCCGGGCCGCTGTTTTCACAAACACATTAAATTCACGTTCGAGTGTTCTACTAGCTCCGAGAAAATTACGCCCATTGTCAGTTACTACCTTTCGGGGTAGTCCTCGCCTCCCAACGAAACGAGAGAATGCTGCTTGGAATGCTGATGAAGACAAATCCGAGCACAATTCTAAATGAATTGCCTTTGTGCTGAAACAAACGAAAACACTGACATAGGCCTTTGTAGTTTTCGAATTCCGTAAGGTCGAGATCTTAATTTCAAATGGGCCAGCAAAATCAATACCTGTGACTTGAAATGGGGGTGAAAGAGTACATCGATCTCGGGGAAGTGGTGCCATTATCTGAGAACAAGGCTGTTGTCGGTAAATAGTACAAGCTTGCAATGTCGTATTATCTTCCTCAGTCGGGGTTTGAGACGGAAGATATAGAACTCAGTTCGTACCATACGACACATTTGACTGCATTCAGCATGAGCTAGAAAGTAATGTAAATGATTCAAATAAAGCTGACAAAATCGGGAGTTGCCAGGTAGTATAAGGGGGTAACGTTCACCATATGGTAGGGGTGATTGAGATAATCTGCCATTTATCCTAAGAAGTTAATTCTCATCCAGGAATGGGTTTAGGGTCCTAAGCGCACTCTTGTCGGATATATCCCTGTTTCTAGACAATGATTCATATTCTTCCGAATAATATGTTCTTTGACATAGTGAGATCAGCCTGACCTTAACAAATTTCAC
Organism: Sarcophaga peregrina; assembly: GCA_014635995.1. Taxonomy (NCBI): domain Eukaryota; kingdom Metazoa; phylum Arthropoda; class Insecta; order Diptera; family Sarcophagidae; genus Sarcophaga; species Sarcophaga peregrina. The sequence continues at coordinate 89,584,701 of CM025789.1, forward strand.
TTCTTCGTGCGTTAAGTCATTTTGAGCAATGGCGAATTTGTTTGGCCTGTGTCTTCCATTACAATTATTGAAGAATCGAAATATATAGCATATCACGCGCAAAGCTCTGTTGTATGACGAGAATCTGGTCAAAATGTCATCGTTTCGAACTCCTGTATGCAGTACTTGAACCTCATTAGAGACCAGAGGTGTTTCCAAAGGGTTCCGTTCTGGCCATTCAGATAAGGGTTTGGTCAACCATGGCGGTCCATGCCACCACAAGGAATTGTGTGCAAGATCTTGAGGCTTACAGACACGAGTTCCAAGATCTGCTGGATTATCATGTGTCGGTACATGTCGCCATTTCGCCTTCGGGACTAAGCGATGAATTTGAGCGATTCTATTAGCCACATAGGTTTCCCAAGATGAAGGGGGTTTTGAGAGCCACCCAGAACATAGTGAACAAGATTTGCCAATAAAACGGCTCCATTAAGTTCCAATCGTGGGAGACTGACTGTTTGAATAGGGGCTACTTTAGACTTCGCCAGTAACAAACTTGAAAATGTGTCATGCGCGTTTGTCTGACACCTAACAAACACCGTAGCACAATAAGCTGATTTGGAGGCATCAGCAAATCCATGATTGTGAATGATATTCCCAGGGATATGTTGGATCCATTGAGGAATTGAGATTTCCTCTATGTGGGAGAGATCCTGAACGTGATTGTTCCATATCTGAAGTGATTCCAGTGAAATTTCCTCATCCCATTCTAAACCTTCTAACCACAGCTGTTGCATGAGTACCTTTGCCCTTATTATTACAGGAGCAAGCCAACCAGCTGGATCGAACAGTTTTACAACAGACGAGAGAATTTGTCTCTTAGTTATCTTCGATGTTTGAGAAATTGGGGTAAAACTGTAGGAAAAGGTATCCGTGAGCGCATTCCATTTTACGCCTAGAGTCTTAGTTGTGCTTGATTCATGGAAGCGGAGGAAGTCTAAGTCATATAAATCCTCTTTTGGTAAATGGGAAAGCAATTCAGAGTTATTTGCAGTGATTTTCTTCAGAGGTAGTCCTGCGGATTTCAAGACTTGTATGAGTTGATTTTGAACGGACAAGGTTTCTTCCATGGAAAATCCTCCAGAAAGAATGTCGTCTACATAGGTTTCCTTACGCAAAATCGATGAAGCCTTCGGGTATTGAGACTCCGAATCATTCGCCAGTTGAAGAAGGGTGCGTATAGCGAGATAAGGGGCGCAATTTAAACCAAATGTTACCGTTTTCAACTGGTAATCTTTTATAGGGCCATCGTGTCGGGGCTGAAATACAATCTTTTGATAAGATCTGTCCTCGGGATGTACGAGTATTTGACGATACATTTTCTGTATATCGCCGCTGAATACAAACTTGTACTTTCTCCAATTGAGAATAATAGTAATCAAATCACTTTGCAGAGTTGGGCCCGTATGTAAAACGTCGTTGAGAGAAAAATTCGATTTTGTTTTCCTAGATGCATTAAATACAACACGTACCTTTGTGGTCTTATGGTCCGGGCGTACTACTGCATGATGTGGCAGGTAAAACGAGTTATATTTTCCCTGAGATATAACTTCATGAGTAGAAGTTTCTTCCATATGATCGAGAGTCAAATATTCGTTCAAAACATTGTTGTATTCGGTATAAAGTCCGGTATCCTTGGATAATGTTTTCTCCATTCTAGAATATTGGGCCAAGGCAATGAATCTAGATGAACCTAGAAAGATTTTCTCGGGATATTCCTTCCTGAATGGTAATCGAATGATATATCTGCCACTTTCGTGACGTGTTGTTGTCCTAGTATAAAACCTTTCGCAAATTTCGTCTTCAGTTGAGCAAGGGCGAGTTGAGGGAATTTCTTCCTCTTCCCAAAACTTTCTTAAAATATCATTGAGATGTGATATATCCGAGGGAACAACTGAAGTCGTAAACGTCTGAATTGTTTGAGTCACCATAGGCCCACTTAACACCCATCCGAATATGGTTTTATATGCCGCGGTGCGGCCGCAAATATTCTTCTTAACACCTTCCCATATTAATATGGTATTCATAATCATTGCCCAGGATTAGATCTATTTGGGAAGATTTGTTGAAGGTGGGATCAGCCAGATCTAACGCTTCAAGTTCGCTGGAATCAGGGACGTCAAAAGTACAGGAAGGGAGTTGTTTTGTGACCTTCGGTAAGACTATGGCCTTAATGGGGATCCGTAAATTATATCTTCTTGCGTACAAAACGAACTCGCATTCTTTGTTCTCGGATTGCTTCTGTCCGCCAATGCCGACAATTTCAAACCGTGATGTTCGAAAGGGGAGTTGGAGTCGGCTTCTAATTCTTTCAGTTAAGAATGTTCGCTGAGAACCTGGGTCAATAAGAGCTCGAATAGTGAAGAGTTCACCTCTATATTCTATTTGCATTAGAGCTGTTCGCAATAGAATATTTTCATTACTCGTAGAGTAATTAGCGTGTACCCGACCCGATGTCGTGTGTTCAGTTCGAATCCTGCCGGGATTTTCCTGGGTGGCATTTGTAGCCCTCGGCCACTTCCATAATGTGAGTCATGAGACTCCTGTGGTTGCGATTTTGACACCTTTGTCATGTGCAATAGAGAATGATAGGTCTTCTTACAGTAAATGCAAGTGTGTTTGCTTTTGCAATTTGCTTTCGTGTGAGAAGAGCCTAAGCAATTATTGCAAAATTTGTTCTTGTACACAAAGTCTACTCTTTGCTGTACAGTGAAAGCCCGAAATTTGGGACACATTCGGAGATTGTGTTCTTCACCGCATGCCTTGCAAGTTAGATGCAGGTGTTCCTGAGAGGAATATGTGTGTATATTTGGCTGAGGTTTTTTGCCCAAACGAAAGTCATCCTTAGCAGTTTTAATGCTAGTGAGACGTTCCACAGCTTCATATCTGTCCACTAAAAATTGAGACAATTGCGACCATTTTGGCAGTTCACGAGGTGATGAAAGTGACTGTTCCCATAATGAGAGAGTGAAATCGGGTAATTTAATTGATATTAATCTTATGAGGATAGGGTCCCAGCTTTCCACGTTCACTCCAAGTGTTCTTAGAGTCGCCAAAGAGTCATTTACAGAAGACTGGATTCTTCTAATTGATTCACTATTATATGTATAAGTGGGTAATTCTGGATATTGTAATCCAGGAGATTAGGGCTACTGGTAGTACTAGACCTGCTATCTAGTAAGTTCAAAAGAGGATATGTAAGAGGGCAATACTGGATATTGTAATCCGGGAAAAGTTAGCACATATGGGGTTTGGGCTACTGGGAAGTAGTACTAGATACCTGTTATCTAGCATCAAACAAAAAAAGATTCAAGAAATTCTTTTCTATATTCTATGGATAGGGGTTGGGGGCTATATGGGAATAACAGTAGATACCTGTTATCTAGTTTAAAAGTAAAAAAAAATAGAATATAGAATTGAATTATAGAGATATTGAGGTGTTACAAAATTGTCATGAGAATTTCGTATAAAATTGCAGTGTGAATTTAGGAATCGGACACGATAATATTTTTATTTCATTATACAATCTGCATTTTAATAGACCTGAGATATTAGTAGTATTAAATTATTTTAATTCCGAAAATATTAAAAAAATTTCAAATTTCGAAAAAAAAAAATTAAATTTGTAAAAATATTTTTAAATATTTTTATTGAGTTGTAAATATGTTGAGATTGTTTTCCAAAAATAATTTATTACTAAATTTTAATTTAAGTTTGGGATATAAATTGGGATATAATTTTTGTAGTGTTTACCTCAATGGATTAATTTTCAATGTATGTTTGTTATGTTTATAGTGGACTGTGTGGTATTTGTTGGAGGTAAACACCAGAGGTGTAAAAGATGTTGAAAAACTTATTTGCAATTTCAAAAGAAAGAAAAAAACACACACACGAACATTAAAAGAAACTTTATTAAGCAAAAGAAAAACGAACTTTACTCGTTGAAGGTTAGAACAAGACTTAGACTTAAAAGTAAAAGAAAAAAGACAACGTTAAAAAGATATTCAAAATGTACACAGTTGTATTATGTATGCGTTGCCATTAGGACTTAAATTAAAAGTGTTGCTATATTTCCAACACTCCTTCTCAACACTTTCCAAATTTAATAATTCAAAAAACAAAAATACAATCTAATGTAAACCCATACATTTAGTAAATTTATCATGTTTCACTTTACATAAATTCTTGGTAAGTATATCGGACATCATATCATCTGTCGGCATATATCTGGTCTCAACTTCGCCTTTGGAGTACATATCTCGAACATGGTGATATTTAATCGCAATGTGCTTACTTCTCGAATGAAAGGTTGGGTTCCGCACCAAACATTGTGCACTTTGGTTGTCATTGTAGATTATTTTTTATTTATTTATTTAAGAATTACAATACAATTACAAATTATATTATATTCATGTACGAGCTGAGTAACTTCGACCATATGCCCGGTGTAGTGTCACAGACCAGAGCCTCTGGTGGGAATCGAACCCACGACCCTCACGCTAATAGTCTAGCACACTACCCACTAGACTCATTGTAGATTATCATCGGCCCATTATGTGGAAACTTCAACTCGCCCAAAAGCTTTTTAACATAAGCTACCTCTGTTGCCGCTGCTGATATCGCCACAAACTCCGCCTCTGTACTGCTAAGTGATACCAAATTTTGTTTTTTAGCACTCCAAGCAAAAACGCAACCAGCTGCTGTAAAAGTATAGCCAGAAAATGACTTTCTGTCACTTTCATCTCCGGCCCAATCCGCATCAACATAACACTCGATCGGTTTTCTTATAATGGAGTTTATAGTCAGCTGTCTTCTTCAAATATCTGAATATGTGTTTGTAGGCTGCCTCATGTTCAGAATGCGGGTCACAATTCTAGTGGATAACGCCAAATACATTAAGATACCTATAGCAGACTGGTATCCAGTTGGGTCCACCTTTCGACATTTTTCGTTGGTACAATTTACCTGATATCCTGGCTGTAATGGTGTGGAAACTTCCTTGCAATCAAGCATACCATATTTATCAAGCATATCCAAAATATACTGCTTTTGGGAAATGGTGATTGCACCAAGAACACCTTCACGGCTGAACTCCATACCAAGGAAATGCGACAGCTCACCTCCATCTACAACCTCAAATTCCTTGGCTATAAGCATTTTATATTTTTCTAGGTGTGGTAAAGATGAACTTCCTACAATTAAGTCGTCCACGTATACAGCAACTATATTGTAGACACCGTTCTCATTTTTAGTATAAATGCAGGGATCACTTATACATGGGCTAAAACCAAGCTTCTCCAAGACTCCATTCAATTTGCAGTTCCACTCACGACCACTTTGTTTCAAACCATATAGGGACTTCTTCAACCTTAACACTTTATTTGGATGTTTTACGTCTTCAAAACATTGTGGTTGTTTCATAAACACCGTATCATGTAAATCTCCGTTCAAATATGCAGATGATACGTCCATTTGATGCAGGTAAATATCATGTTCCACAGCCAAAGCAATAACCATTCTTATATTCGCATAACGCACCACTGGAGAGAAAGTCTCGTAATAGTTGACGCCAAAACGTTGACTACACCCTTTTGCTACAAGCCACGACTTCAATTTCTGGATGCCACCATCTTTGTTCCTCTTAACTGCGTAGACCCATTTGCACCCTCGAGGTAAATCTACGAGCTCCCAAGTATCGTTCTTGATTAGGGAATCATATTCTGCCTGCATACTTTTTAACCATTCTACAGCATATGGACCATTTAAGGCGCCTTCAACATTTTGTGGGGTGCAATTTTAGACTTACCCATAGCATGAATCTGATTATAAACTTTTCTGGGTCGTCCTCGACTTCCATCACGAATTATTTTAGGTCTACCTGGACCAATTTTTACTACTGTGCCGCCAGCTGCTCCTTCTTCCTGAGCACCTTCCTCCTCACCATTATGTTGATCTGAAACTGCAGCTTCATCTTTGCAAGTGGTTTCTGCCTCCTCGATAACCTCCTCTATCAAGGACTGCTCGTTTGAAGAATCACCGTTGCGGCAAAAAATAAATACGTCATCAGTACTTACATTCGTGTTACGATCATCAAATGTTTCCTCGAAAAACTTCACATCTCCTGCTGCTATAACCTTACGAGTAGTAGGGCTGTATAATTTATAAGCTTTACTCTCATCACTGTAACCAATCATGATATACTCGGAACCTTTCGATGAAAATTTTCTAGATGATGTCTTATCAAGTGCTATGGCCTTAACGCCAAAAACTTTCAGATGACCTACTGCTGGTTTGCACCCGTTCCACATTTCAAATGATGTTTTATTCCGAAGAATTTTCGTTGTCGTGCGATTTCGAATATATACTGCAGTTTTCAATGCCTGAAATGAATATACTGCTTTTGGGAAATGGTGATTGCACCAAGAACACCTTCACGGCTGAACTCCATACCAAGGAAATGCGACAGCTCACCTCCATCTACAACCTCAAATTCCTTGGCTATAAGCATTTTATATTTTTCTAGGTGTGGTAAAGATGAACTTCCTACAATTAAGTCGTCCACGTATACAGCAACTATATTGTAGACACCGTTCTCATTTTTAGTATAAATGCAGGGATCACTTATACATGGGCTAAAACCAAGCTTCTCCAAGACTCCATTCAATTTGCAGTTCCACTCACGACCACTTTGTTTCAAACCATATAGGGACTTCTTCAACCTTAACACTTTATTTGGATGTTTTACGTCTTCAAAACATTGTGGTTGTTTCATAAACACCGTATCATGTAAATCTCCGTTCAAATATGCAGATGATACGTCCATTTGATGCAGGTAAATATCATGTTCCACAGCCAAAGCAATAACCATTCTTATATTCGCATAACGCACCACTGGAGAGAAAGTCTCGTAATAGTTGACGCCAAAACGTTGACTACACCCTTTTGCTACAAGCCGCGACTTCAATTTCTGGATGCCACCATCTTTGTTCCTCTTAACTGCGTAGACCCATTTGCACCCTCGAGGTAAATCTACGAGCTCCCAAGTATCGTTCTTGATTAGGGAATCATATTCTGCCTGCATACTTTTTAACCATTCTTCAGCATATGGACCATTTAAGGCGCCTTCAACATTTTGTGGGGTGCAATTTTAGACTTACCCATAGCATGAATCTGATTATAAACTTTTCTGGGTCGTCCTCGACTTCCATCACGAATTATTTTAGGTCTACCTGGACCAATTTTTACTACTGTGCCGCCAGCTGCTCCTTCTTCCTGAGCACCTTCCTCCTCACCATTATGTTGATCTGAAACTGCAGCTTCATCTTTGCAAGTGGTTTCTGCCTCCTCGATAACCTCCTCTATCAAGGACTGCTCGTTTGAAGAATCACCGTTGCGGCAAAAAATAAATACGTCATCAGTACTTACATTCGTGTTACGATCATCAAATGTTTCCTCGAAAAACTTCACATCTCCTGCTGCTATAACCTTACGAGTAGTAGGGCTGTATAATTTATAAGCTTTACTCTCATCACTGTAACCAATCATGATATACTCGGAACCTTTCGATGAAAATTTTCTAGATGATGTCTTATCAAGTGCTATGGCCTTAACGCCAAAAACTTTCAGATGACCTACTGCTGGTTTGCACCCGTTCCACATTTCAAATGATGTTTTATTCCGAAGAATTTTCGTTGTCGTGCGATTTCGAATATATACTGCAGTTTTCAATGCCTCTGCCCAAAAACCTTCAGATAAACCGGAATGAATGAGCATGGCCCGAGCCATCTCCACTAACGTACGATTTGCCCGCTCCGCAACACCGTTTTGTTGGGGCGTATGTGGCACCGTCAATTGTCTTTTAATACCGTTTACGCGTAAAAAGTTCTCGAATTCTTTGCTCAAATATTCACCGCCATTATCCGATCTTAAACACTTTATCATTTTTCCCGTTTGTTTCTCAACACCGATTTTATAGTCTTGATTTTATAGCCTTCAATACTTGGTCTTTTGATTTCAAAAAATACACTGTTACGTATCTCGAGTAATCGTCTATAAATGTCACGAAATAACGAGAACCATCGAACGAACACTTATTAACCGGACCGCACACGTCACTGTGCACTATTTCCAACAGTTGCTCAGATCGACTATCTGACACTTTAAACGGTCTTTCACAAATTTTACTTTTGGCACATGTAACACATTCCAATGAACTTGGCATATTCTTTATTGTAATACCACGCACAGTATTTTTATCTATCATTTCTTTCAAACAGTTAAAATGTACATGTCCAAATCTATTATGCCATTTTATTGCCAGTTCATTCACTTTCGACACACTGTTACATTTATTTTCAATCCTTTTTTGTTTGCCTTCGTATATAAACAAACCATTGTTCTCATATGCATGTAAAATACAATTATTGTCTCTGTCCAATATTCTAACATGATTGTTCTCGAAAATCACACACATACCCGCACTAGTGGCTTTACTCACAGAAATAAAATTATTTGGAATTTCCACTACATGCAACCAGAGACCTGCGCCGAGCAAATTTGACGGCGGCGGCGGCTAAAAGTGAAAAGTTTCGGCGGCGCCTTTTATTATGTCTGCTGTGATCCGAAATGACATAAATAAAATGGCCCTGGTTGCTCCACTATGTTAAAGGGCCTTTAGATCTTTGCAACACATTTGCACAAGCAGACGTGCGTTAGTATATTTTTCGGAATCTGCATTTTTAGAACTTCCTGACAATATGAATTTTGTTTTTCGAATTTTACAAATTTTTTGATATTACGTCAATACCATGAGCACGTAAATGGTTACAGATGTTTGATGTCGACGTCGAAAGTCCAAACCTGAAATTATTTCGCATTTTATAACACTTACAAAACAATTATCAGAAATAAATATTCAAAATTTAGCGCTCTGGTAGTCTAGTGGGTAGTGTGCTAGACTATTATTTTGAAGGTCGTGGGTTCGATTCCCTCCAGAGGCTCTGGTCTGTGACACTACACCGGGCATATGGACGAAGTTACTCAGCTCTTAAATGAATATAATATAATTTGTCACTGCATTGTAATTCTTAAATAAATAAATATTCAAAATAAAATTTCCCAAAAAATTTGGCTGAAATCTAATTAAAATTGGAGTTACAATCTTGTTTTGTTTAATTTTCGTTAAATTTAAATCCTGGATAGAAATAATATATGTATGTACCTACCCCTAATCAAAGCAAACTTTACACATATTATACTTTTTTAGCACAGGTTTACTTCCAATAACTATTTAACCAAAATAGTGGCAAACTATGGACCCTGCTGGAGATTTTTTTGTTTAAAAGAATTTGGGTTGTTTCTTTAATTTGTTGTTTTAGTGGCTAGTATTTTTTCGTATTCGTTTATGTCATTGTCAATACCATTAGAAATAGTAAGTCGTCATCGGAATCAGATGAATTTAACTCATTTAAATTATTATCTAAATTTTGAAAGAAATTTATAATTTTTTGGTTCTCCATTGTAATTTTTTGTTTTTTAAAAAATTTAACGTAAAGTTAAAACTGTTACTACATTGACCAAAAACAAGAAAGGGTGTTCAAAATCACCATATCAAAAAATTAAAAATTTTTCTATTAACATATCACAAAATGAGCAAAAAAACTTCTTTAATGAGTTTAAGTCAAGTAAAATAATAATATATAAATATCGTATTTTATATATAATTAAAATTTATTGTATTAAAAACATATTTTCATATATTTTAATTTTCTTACATACATAAAACGGCGGCTGAATTTAAGCCGAATAAATTTTCGGCGGCGGCGGCTTTCTCATTTTGTCGGCCGCTCGGCTTAGCCGGCTGTCAGCCGATCGGCGCAGGTCTCTGCATGCAACACATTTTTCAGTGTAACGTTCGTACCGCGAATATCAACGTCGCCGCGACCGATTGCTTTGGCGCACATATTATTCGGTAACACTATTCTTTCCTCATACACTTCATACGTAGTAAATAGCTCACGCACACAGCAAAAATGACTAGTCGCGCCGCTGTCAACGCACCAATTATCTACACTCTCATTGTTGTTGCTTTTCATAGTTAGTAACTGCGTCATAAAACAAGAATTCTTCTCGTCTTTTCTCTGTTGTTTACATTTCGCTGCAAAATGCCCTGACTGTCCACAATTATAACACTTTTTGTTGCTTTTATCGTTGTTTTTGTTCCTGCCACACCCAAAACGTTTGTTGTTGTTCTTGTAGAGTTTTCCGTTGGTTTTTGTCTGCATCAGAGTTTCTGCTGTACCACTGCTGCTTTTTGTATTCTCCGTCTCGTTCTGTCTTGCACCTTCTTCCAATAGCTTGACTTTTAAAGAACTAAATAACGGCAGGTTGTCTCTTGCTTCTATGGCAACTACAAAGTTTTCATAACTTTTAGGCAAACTTGACAACATCAAAATGACCAGCATCTCATCAGGAAGGCTAAATGTTCCACGGTATCAACAAAATTGATGATTGACTATTTTATCATCTTCAGTCATTCTCATATATAAAAGCTTCTTAAACAGCATGACCTTTCTTGCCGGGCCTTTTGGCTGATGGATCTCCTTTAACTTGTTCCACGCCGCTGTTTTACATCCCTTAAGGTTATTAAGCTGAGCCGGTTTCACACAAAGTAAAATTGATGCCAATGCTTTTTCGTCCTTACCATCAAAAACTGCGGCCACTGCTGCGGTAGCTGTATCGGGTTTTACTTCCCTTCCACACGTCACTGACCACAAATCTGAGTGTACCAGTTCACTCTTCATATGGATGCACCATGTCACATAGTTGGAATCGTCCAATTTATCAATCTACATCAGATTCATTTTCTCTTAATTTTTTCACTATACTTGTCTCTTTATTTTCATACAGAAAATTTGTTTCTTTTTTCTCTTTTGTAGTTTTCCTTTTTTATTTTTTCCTTTTTTTAAATTTGCACACACAGTGTCTTTATTTTTCCCGACGCGCACTTAGAGCAGTCTGGGCCCATAACCTGTTGAAAAACTTATTTGCAATTTCAAAAGAAAAAAAAAACACACACACACGAACATTAAAAGAAACTTTATTAAGCAAAAGAAAAACGAACTTTACTCGTTGAAGGTTAGAACAAGACTTAGACTTAAAAGTAAAAGAAAAAAGACAACGTTAAAAAGATATTCAAAATGTACACAGTTGTATTATGTATGGGTTGCCATTAGGACTTAAATTAAAAGTGTTGCTATATTTCCAACAAAAGAAACATTTATTTTATTTTATTTTAATTTTTTTAATTAAAATTAATACAAGTGAGGATATTTGAAATTAAAATGTATTTATTTATTTTATTGATATATTTATTTATTATTAATTTTTTAATAATACAATTTTAATTTTAGATTAAAAAATGAGAAAAAAATTTTTGAGTTGATATTTATTATAAATATCATTCCTTTGATGTTCTGGTGTGATGTTTTTTTTCCTTGTGCTTATTCCTTGTTCTTCCTCGTTTGTTTTCCTTGTTGTTTTAATTTTGAGTAATCCGCTATTCTCTTGCAGGAATTTTGTAACAAAGAGATTTGTTACAAATCAAGAGAAATTGCAATTGGATTCTCAAACGGGAATATAGTAAATCAAACACACCTCTCTTATGTGTGAATAAGAGAGTGGTGTATTAATACACTGGATCAGCGTTGTCAACTATAAATTTTCAAAAAGCACCAAATTCGTTAAAAAAACGCGTAATTTTTACAAAAAAGCACTAAAACATTATAATATTTATTTTAATTTTATCACCAATATATAATTGGTCATTACAACCCTTCAGTCTGGATTACTGGCCTAGTTTCTCACATCACTTATGTTGTGTGCGTTAATTTTATACATGAGTGACGGTACCACCTACAGTTTACAGTCGACTCCGAACGACAGATTTTTGAGAACCTCTTCATGTCAATTTTTATTTACTTTACTCTCAAAGATTTTGCCAAAAATCAGCTGAGATTAAATTGCCGAAGAAATACTTTTTGTATTTTGTTTTGATGTCTAGCCTGGGGATGAACCCTGGCTTTACGTCTAAAAGTAAAAAAATTTACAAATTTATAATTTAATACAAAATTATATTGTCTAGGCTATAGTTTAATCTATAGTCTAGTCTAATCTATAGTCTAGTCTAGCCTATAGTCTAATCTATAGACTTTTAGAATAGTTTATAAACTAATTTTTAGTCTACAGTTAAATGTATATACTAATTCGATTTATTAAGACTGTAGTTTTACATATAAATTAAAGTATTTACGTGTGAAAGTTAACGTACATTAAACATAATTTTTTTAGACGTATAAAATGTAAATGATTTTACCTTCGAAAATGTATCTACGTAATAAAGTATTATTGTTAAATATCTTCGCCCAAATCTGTTTTTAATTTCCAAAACGACAAATTGATTTCTTTATTTTTTTTTTTTTAAATTTTTGATTTGGTGTCACTGACATGAAAAGAAAAGCACTAAAAAAGCACTAGGCACTGACTCGAAAATTTTCCGCGTCAAAAGTTTTAAAAAGCACTAAAAACAGTGCTAAAAGCACTGAGTTGACAACGTTGCACTGGATGTTTGATTTACTCAGAGATTATGGGATATGAGATCACTTGTATTTGTTTTTAAAGGGCGGATTTTTAAATAGTGTTTCTCTTTCACATATACAGAAAAGTGATTTCTGTACTTTATATACGAAAATGGGAAATGACAAACGCGAAATTGGGCAACGTTATTAATATCTTATATACCATATGTACATGTACGTAATTAAACGGGTTTGTTTAATTTTCGAGTGAGAAATTTTGTTCTTATTATATTAGAATTTCAAAATAGTTTTTTATCTCTAAGTATGAAAAAAACGGGATAAAACGAGAAAACGGTACACGGATAAAGATGAGAGAAAAAACGGGATCAATGTGCTTTTATAAATTTTACCGTAAGCATATGTCCATCTATATGTACATATGCTTCTTTTAACCTTTTCCGCTTTTCAAGGTTAATTTTTATCGGAACACCACTTTTTTCAGCACTCTTTAACGGGTTAAATAGTATTTAACCTATTATAATTTTTTTCTTTTTCACTGTTTGTTTTTTCTCTCTCTTTATATTTTTGTTTTTATTTACGCGCGAAATAAATTGTATGTATGTAAAAATTATCTACCACTTACATTTTCTGTTTTATTCCAATTTCTTATTTATGTTTATATAAAAAAAAATAAGTCACTTACAGTTTGTTGTTTTTGTTGCAGTGATGAGCTTATTGTTCTCTTTACCTCATTTTGTTAGAGTTGTTGTATGTAATTGTTGTATGGAATTTTTCGCACTTGGTGTTTTTATATTAATTTGTATTTAAAGAGAGACTTGCTGAGTAACCATCAAAAACTGGAGACTTTAACCATGAAACAAACCATAGGTGAAAATCCAAGGGTCGCGGAGCGTTCGCGGGGAGAAGAACCATGAAACAAATTGTGGTGGTTAATTTGTTTATAAATCTCTTTTAGATCTCCCTTGAGAGAAGAGATCTATCGGAGATGTGGATTATAATCACTTACAAGTAATTATAATCATTGAGTTGCGTCATATGGGAAGAGAGAAGCGGAGAAAGAATTAGAATTCAGTGTATTTCTTAAGAGAATTAAGGGGATGGGTTGAGAGTCTTACCTTTTTTTCAGCTACGAATTAAATCCTTTTGGTTGAGGTTTGTTTAAATTATAAATTTGCAATATATTTATACAATTTGTAAGTAGGTTTGATGATTATAATGACTTCTTTTTCAATAGATATAATTTCATATAGATCGATATAAATTTATGGGATACAATTCACATTATTTTTTGGCATAAGTTATTTTATTCTTTTATGTAAGTATAATTTTCAGTTAAGTTAATTTTATTTCAATTGATGTATTTTATTTAATTTAGATAAGCATACATTTTGATAAGTATAATTTTAAATTCACTTTGTTTTCTTTTCTTTAAGTAAATTAATTTCAATTTAATTTCTTTTATTTAATTTAGGTAAGTATACAGGTAAGTATAAATTTAAATTCACTTTGCTTTTTTTTAGATAAATTAATTTCAATTTAATTTATTTTGATTCAATTATTAATATTATTTATATTTGATTGCACTGTATATATTTTTTACACCTTTTCACGCACTGTAAGTTGATGAAGTTGTTATGGCAGTAAGAAAAGAAGTGATGTTTTTTTTGAACTAGTTTCTCTTACTACACTTTTGTTTTACATAACATTTGGAGACATTGGTGTGCAAAGAAAAGGTGGAGAGATTCTCTTAAAAGATGTTGCTGGAAGGGTGGAGGCATTCCTTTAGATAATGGAAGCTCTGTTATTTTTTGTGGATTGAGAATTGTCTGCTAATACCCTATAGGGTATGGTGTGTTCAACCTTGTTTGAACAGTCAGGATTACGACCTAGCTACATGAGAGGGGGACCTACAGTTTAAAGTCGACTCCGAACGACAGACTTCTAAGGACTTGTAAATTATATCTTTCTTAATTTAAATGTGAATTGTAAATAAAGAAAAAAGATATCTTAATGGAGATGAAGCAAAATGATGTTATAAATTTAAAATAAATAATATTTTAAATAAATATGTATTTTTAAATAAAATAAATAAAATTTAAAGTGCCATTTTACTTGGTCATGAAAGTCTTAAAATTCAATTCTTTTACAATGGATATTTCGGTACCCAAAATCAAACATTGTGAACCGACTTTATCCGACTGTCAATTTGATTTTTTATACCCTGGAGCACTTTGGGTGGGTGTTTGAGTTACTTTCCGGAACATTATTGACAGTTCATTAAATATATTTGTTAGAAATACATCTACATCAGTCCAGAAAGCACTTCACCACTATCCTGTAGGGTTTTCCCAAATCCCTTTCCGTTTTCATTTGGTAATTTTGTCAAACAGAGATACACATTGATAAAATACCAATTGTACCTATCCTCCATGTATTTAAATTTGCAATACAGCAATTTATCTTTTTTTGAAGTAAAATTTAGAAGGGTTTTAATTTGAGCATTAATTTGCATCGTTTTATTTTCATATTGATGTATCACTTGGGTCCAAGCAATTAGAAAACTTTCATTAATTAAGGAGGCTTTGTCAACTATTTCTTTAGCCACACCGATAGTCTTATTTTTAAGGTAGAAAAGTTTTTCTACTCAACTTAGGCGAGGATTACCATCCTATTTAGTCTTGAATGGGTCTCTGAAAGAGGCCCAAGACTTAAAACTCCCACAAAATGTTTGCAAGTGAGCGTTAAGCTCATCGAGTTGAAGGGATGTGTTTTTGAATATGTTGTGTGTAACATTAAATATTTTAAAATTACGAACAACAGATTTAGCAAATTTAATCAGATAAATTCACTTAATTAAAATTATCAAATTAAAATAATAATTAAACAATTGTTAATAATAACATCGAAAAACACTGAAATTAGGAAATAACAAGTGTATATAAAGAAACTCCAACGCATAATCGGACAAGAGTGTAATTTGTATAAATGTCTAACAATCAAAAACAAAATATACTTAGGGCCATTATTACAAATTGCCGTTAAACTTGGGCTCAGTTAGAGGCACCTTTTGCTAAAGGGAACTGTAAACTTATTTTCGTTATTACAGATAAAATGAAGTTAACTTTTTCAAAAAGTATGACAGCAATATCGATAACACTTATCAATTAAGCAAGTTTTTTAAAACGCAGTGGCAACGACGGTTTTCGTTTTTTTTTTTGTTGTATATGCACATTTTGTTTAAATCCGAAGTTGCCATATTGAAAAAATATATAATATGCAAGTTCAAACTTATGGTGTTTTCTTTTCCACAAAGGATGACATTCCTCATACAAGGTGCATTAAAAAATTTTTGACAAACCCTGTCGTAATGTCATTTTTTATTTGGGAAGAACATAACACAAATATTTAAAAAAGGATAAGCCCTGTGTTTGCCACGGCAGCTGTGGACTATGTATGTAATAAATTCAGTAATTCTATTTCATCAGATGGCGAAGATGAATCTAATAACTGATTTATTTAAATTTTCGCGAATAAAATAGATGCAACAATATCCATTATTATATATTTTTTTTTTTTATAAAAAAGGTTTTAGATTTAAAAATATTTTGTATTTTTTGATTTGTTTTCAATAATAAATGTAAATACAAAAAAGGTGTTGCCAGATCGCTAATTTTTCAATTTTATTTTTTGAGAGCTTTTTTATAACAAAAAACATTTTAACGCTGTTCTAACGTTGAATGCAATTTTTTATATTACGGACTATGTAGCTTTAATAATGTAATGTTTTCTTAAGGTTACTTAATAAAACAATGAAAAAATTAACTTCAAATTGAATAACAATAACAGGCGACTTTTTTTAAATATCATCTGGAAGCCCTATAAATAAACAAAAGTTATCTGCTTTACAGGGCATTATCAGCACTCTCGATAAACATAAACAGGACATAAAATGCAATGCCCTCCACCATTGGCAAGTCCGAATTATTTAGAATAAAACATACGACTCTTTTAGAGGGTGAAACATTTTTATAAAACAAACGCAAAATTGCACTTTGCCTTAATAAAATGCACATTTTTTGGTAGAAAAGAAAACACCATTAAACTTAACTTTAAAAGATACCAACCGATAGGATGATCCTCCCTTTAGCTTAACGCTCACTTCTACCATATCGTCCACTTGTAATAATTAAAAACAATTTATCTGCCCGTTAAAATCCTCCGTTCAGTTAACGGCAAATTGTAATAATGGTATTTAATGTGTCGTTTGATTTGGATTTGATTTTATTTTATCTCCATGTACTTTCATCTAGAGATAAGTAGAAAAACTGCAACATTTCTTTAAATTTATTTAACTTAAATTCTATCTTTCTACAAATAATAGAACAAAGAAGAGTAGGCATGGAAAAAATTATGTTATTTTTTAAATATAATCAAAACTACATATTTTTTGTCGTGTTGATTTTATTCACAAAAGGTGCAAAAACTTTAATTTTAAGTGAAATTTCCAAGTGGTAAACAAATAGGCAAACATTTTAGTTATTTGTTTCTAAAATACGTTTTTTTTATTGAAAGTATGTATAGTATAAACAAAATCAAAAAAACATATGTAAAGTACACTTTGTGTTTGTTTACAGCTCATTTGTGTCATTAAAAGTTTTGTCCGATTATTGCGTTTGGAGCCACTTTATATAAAAACAAAAACAATAAACTTCAAATATATACAAAATCATACTTCGGCACATGAACAATACAAGTTCAAAACAATCCCTGCAGGAGATTAAGCGTCAATTGCCTGTAAGCTACTAGTATTAGTACTGGTGCAGCTGGCATTAGTTTACACAGGGTTTACGTTTTTATAGGAAAGTACTAGTAGTAGAAGTAGTTTAAATATACCAGTCTGATAGAATTTTTTGTGTATCACAACAATAATTCACATACTGTTTTAAGAATTAAATTAATTTATTTATATTTATAATTATTATATATTTATTTATTAATTTTTCATAATTGTGAAACATTCATGATATTTTATTGTGAAAAATTAAATTTTTTGAAGCAAAATGCTAATTTTCTATTTGAATTGTTTTTTGAAGACTTGCCATATGGCAACACTGTAATCGTCACTCATTTAAAATAAGAATTTCTCGAAGTAATATGGCAAGCTCATGCTTTATTATTTTTAGCGCGTTAAAAATATTTTAATTTAAAATTTATACAAATAAAACCAAAAATAAAAAGGTAATTTTAAAAAATTAAAAATGAGTGGTTCAAAAATATATTTTAAAAGATAATTAAAAAATCAAATAAGTGCATATAAACTAAGGGCGTTACATCGCGAAAATTTCGAAGAAAATTTAAAAGAAAGTGATAGTATTGTAAATGATATTGGCCTTCAACAGTGCGTGACAGAATATGTCAATAAAGAAAACGATGTACCAAACAGTTCAGAAATTTCAAAGAGAATATTGAAGCAAAAGTTGAAAAAGTCGTTAATAAGAACTAAACCCACAAGAGTCTATTTCTTATTTTTGCTTTAAAATATTATTTAAATGAATGAATTTTTGTAGAAAACGTAGTCTTTTTAGTGCTTTAAAATATATTAATATTAAGAATTTCACATTGTGATAAGGTCTAGCCAGCCTTGAAAAATGGGACTGTTTTTTATTATCATATATATTATATCTATAAGTCACCGTGGCCTAGTGGGTAGTGTGTAGGCTTATTAGACAAAAGGCCCGGGTTCGAATCCCAGGTCAGACATCAAAACGAAAAAATATTTCTTCGGCGACTTCCTCTCAGCAGATTTCTGGCAAAGACTCTGAGAGTAAAAATTGCCATGAAAAGCTTCTCAAAAATCTGTCGTTCGGAGTCGACTTTAAACTGTAGGTCCCGCCACTCATGTATAAAATTAACGCACACAACATAAGTGGTGTGAGAAACTAGGTCAGTAATCCAGACTGAAGGGTTGTGCTTTAGTGCTTTTTTGTCAATATTACGCGTTTTTTTTTTTTTAACGAATTTGGTGCTTTTTGAAAATTTATAGTTGACAACGCTGCTACTGGTGGTTTTCGTACTAGTTTTATATTAGTTAAGTACTAGTTCAATCTCCTGCAGGGACTGAACAACAATTCACAGTCAGCTGATTGCTTCCAACAAGAACATACATTTAAAGAACTGCAACAACAAAATTACATATCATTATATTTTTTCCGCTAAAAACATATAACATCTGTTTGAAACATGATTTGCTTTGAATTTTAGAGTGGATGTGCTTTCATACAGGATTCCTTTGAAGTGAAGTCTTTAGGAATAGGTCAGTCCAGTGTGGAAATTAATAGATCTGAATACCCTTTGAATCCATGTCAAAAGCGACAACTTGACTCTATTATTGCATTATTTGCAAGTTTAGAGATTCAAGGTCTAGGAAGGACATCACTTATTAAGCACGATATAGATATTGGCAATTCTAAACCCATAAAACAGCGATTTTACCCAGTTTCTCCAGCCGTGGAAAAACTGATGTTTGGTGAAATTGACAGGATGTTGGAATTGGGTGTAATTGAACCATCCCAATCATCTTGGAGCTCTCCAATGAGGCTTGTTATCAAACCTAATAAAGTCCGTCTCTGTCTTGATGCAAGGAAGTTGAACTCAGTTACTCAAAAGGATGCCTATCCGCTTCCTTCAATTGAAGGAATATTTTTAAGATTGCCCAAGGCTAATATAATATCGAAATTGAATTTAAAAGACGCATACTGGCAAATAGCTTTGACCGAAGAGTCAAAACCACTAACTGCATTTACCGTACCAGGTAGACCCTTATATCAATTCGTTGTCATACCATTTGGCCTTTGCAACGCTCCACAAACGATGTGTCGTCTGGTTGACGAGATAATACCACCTGATCTTCGAAATTGTGTTTTTGGATATCTGGATGATCTTATTATTGTTTCCGAAGATTTTCAGAGTCATTTAGCAGTTTTAGTGCGAATTGCTGATCAATTTAGAAAGGCAAACTTAACATTGAATATATCCAAAAGTAAATTTTGTGTTACTAATGTTCCGTACCTAGGATATATGATAGGAAATGGAGGTATTATGACTGATCCGGAGAAAGTTAGTGCTATTGTCAACTGGCCCGTTCCGAAGACAATAAAGCAAGTTAGAGGTTTTTTAGGTCTTGCAGGATGGTACAGAAGATTCATCAACAATTTTTCGGATGTAGTTTTTCCAATATCGGAACTCTTATCTACAAAAAAGAAATTTACTTGGACCATGGAGGCACAAGAAGCGTTTGAAAGAATAAAATTACTATTAATTACAGCTCCAGTACTTATAAACCCAAATTTTGAAAAGAAATTTTATGTGCACTGCGACGCAAGTGACATTGGAATTGGCGCAGTTTTAGTTCAACATGATGAAAATAGAAATGAAAGGCCAATAGCTTTCATGAGTAAAAAACTTAACACTGCCCAAAGAAACTACAGTGTTACAGAACGTGAATGCTTAGCCGCTATTGAAGCAATTAAACGTTTTCGATGTTACCTCGAGTTACAAGAATTCGAAATCATAACAGATCACTCAAGTCTTTTATGGCTTATGAAACAACCTGACCTTAGCGGACGACTCGCTCGTTGGGCATTTAAACTTCAACCGTATAAGTTTACGATTAGTCATCGTAAAGGAAAGGACCATATTGTTCCGGACGCATTGTCGCGTAGTTGTTCTCATGATATTTCCTCACTAACATTAATTGAACCTGAAATTGATTTAAATTCACCACATTTTCTGGATGAAGATTACGTAACCTTGAAGGAAAAAGTTCTTGCTGATCAAAGTAAATACCCTGATATTAAAGTAATACATAAATTCATCTATATACGTACAGAACACTATATAGGAGAAGATAACCAAGAGGAAAAATGTTGGAAATTATGGATACCATTTAAATTAAGTACAAAAGTTATTAAAAGAGCTCACGACGATCCAATTTGTGCTCATGGAGGTATGGTAAAAACAATCGATTTAATAAGAAGAAATTTCTTTTGGCCAGGATTAGTTAAGGATGTTAGAGATTATGTTAGGAAATGTGATGTTTGTACGACTACAAAGGCACCTAATATTAACCTTAAACCGGAAATGGGGAAACAAGCTTTCTCAATTCGTCCATTTCAACGTTTATATATTGATTTGTTGGGACCATATCGCAGAAGTAAATCAGGATACATAGGACTCCTAATAGTGTTAGATCATTTGACCAAATTTCATTGGCTATTTCCTATGCGAAAGTTTACATCAACATTAATTATTGAGAATTTGCAAAAACAAATTTTTCACGTATATGGTGTTCCTGAAGTTATTGTGAGTGACAACGGATCTCAATTTAGAGCAAATGATTTTAAGCAATTTTTAGCCAGCTACGCAATTCATCACATGTATACGGCTGTATACTCTCCCCAAAGTAATGCATCGGAAAGAGTAAATAGATCGATAATAGCAGGAATTCGTGCATATTTGAAGAAAGATCACAAGCTATGGGATGAACATCTAACGAAAATAAGTTGTGCTTTACGTAATTCCTATCATCAGGCAATTAAATGTACTCCCTATCACGGTTTGTTTGGACTGGACATGGTAACTCATGGTAGTTCTTACGGACTACTTAAGAATCTCAATTTACTTGATGAATCCGTATATCACATTTCTCGTGATGATAGTCTAAACTTGATTCGTTGTAATTTAAGAAAGCATATTAAACACGCTTATGAAACCAATCGACAGCAATATAATTTACGTACAAGACCACAAAATTTTCAAGTGGGTCAAGAAGTTTTTAGACGTAGTTTTGTTCAAAGTAGTAGCAATAAGGAATTCAGTTGTCTCCTTTGTTTATTAAAGGTCATATTAAGGAAAAATTAGGTAATCATTATTACCTAATTGAGGACTTGAATGGCAAGTCAATAGGAACCTATCATGCCAAGGATCTTCGATTATAAACCGTTCTTTTTCTATCTAATAATTTTATGAAATCATAATTATTATCTAGTTTTGTAGTGTACGATTTACGGAAATAATTTTAGTTATATATTTTGACACTCGTTTTGGTCATTTGAACCACTGTGGAACTCTTTCTTATATGTTAGAATAAACATAAACTGTTTGTTTATACAAAAGCTTTATACTCGATCGTGTCAACATGTTGCTATAACACAGGAACATGTAGCCAATCAAATGTTTACAAGGTCATAAGCGAACCAACATAAATACATATTTACAAGATCCTATATGATTTTTTTTTTTTTTTCGTACAGTAAATATGAAAAGATTTTCATAATATTAATTTTCTTTATAATGCGAATGTAAATGTACTAACATTTGGCGGAGGAAATCTAATTAGTACAGTACAAACATGTATATTGGATTTATTGGCAATCATGTTTTATATTTTTCTGATTGTCAAGAGCTTAAACAAGCACTAAAGTTGAATTATACGTGTTTTCCCATTCCACCCTTTTTCTGATTGCTAAGAGAGGTTTCCTTAGTAAGAAAAATAGAACAACTCGTTCACTTTGATTGAGACCTTGAATATAGAAGGTTCAAGAAAATTTGTAATTAAGTGACCTTAAATTTTTTTCTTTGTGAAAAAGTGAAGTGATAAAAGTTATTGGACATAAGTTTTTTATAATCACATCTGGCGAAGAAGTTAAGTGCATGAAATATTAATTGTTTGGCATAAGGACGGAAATTTTCTTTGGTTGTACTATGATAAGAAGCCCAGCAAATTATCTAATTATCATCCAGTAACTCTAAGGTAGAAAAGGCTGTACCTCGGTGCGGGAGTAAAATGGAATAACGGTCTTGGGTTACCCGGAATAATGGTATCATTCACCTTCTTTGATATTAAAAACCTTCTTAAATTTATTTAATATTGTAATCAAAATTCTTTATGTAGTAAATTATCTTGTTGCTTCTAGAAATTATATTCGCTAAATTTCTTTT
Organism: Sarcophaga peregrina; assembly: GCA_014635995.1. Classification (NCBI taxonomy): domain Eukaryota; kingdom Metazoa; phylum Arthropoda; class Insecta; order Diptera; family Sarcophagidae; genus Sarcophaga; species Sarcophaga peregrina. The sequence continues at coordinate 89,607,335 of CM025789.1, forward strand.
CTAATGAGTAATACTGAAACCTAAAATGTTAAAAATTTTGTTAAACCTATAATAATATCATTGCATTACTCTATCATACATATATATTTTTTTAAATAATTAACATGCCTAATGTAGTGATCATTACAAGTTAATCATTGCTTAAGTTTAGTTAATCTTTCCTTTTTTTGAATTTCGTTTATTTTACGTACATAATTACTCTCTTTAATAGAAATAGCTTAAGAAAGAATACCTAAAAAAAAACAACCGAAAAAAAAGAAAGAAAACACATTGAAACAACAACATTATGATAATTTAGTTTTCATGTAAAACAGTAATAATGATCACACAACATGTTTAAATCAAACTTTATTTTTCTCATATGCAATTAGATCTTTTGTAAATTTAGTTTTTTTTCGTTTATATAATGTATTTTTTCCTTTAAATTGTAAATTTTTATTTTTAGTTTTAAAATTAATTTAATAATAGGATAAGTCTAAAAACATATATAAATTATATTAACGTTTTGTGAAAAACTTAAAGTGTAAGTATTAAGTAGAGCAGAATTAGCCCAAGCAAATTAATGATTTTTCTTAGCAATAATTCTAGAAAATAATACATCGACAACATCCTCGTATACCTCGAAATTCTGAAGGCCTTCTGGAACTCGATTACATATACGTTTGGTGAGTGCTAATATTATGTTTTACCCTAATATTTATATTATTCATCAGTGATAGTGGGACCCAACATGTTTGATCGAACATAATTTGCTTATTACTTTCTTAATATATTGTTACATGTTTGCCCTCATTATCGCTGATGCAGTTAAAGAAAAATCAAGTTAATTTATGCTTGGATTATAATGCTTTCATTTAAAGTTCAATTATGTTAGGATTTTTTTTTATAATTCTACTAATACTTTTTTTTTGTCAATAAATTATAAGCATTATCATGTATGATTAATCGAACTACAAAGTGTTTTCATAGTCGGAAAATAGTTCGGGAGACATAGTTTGTTTTGGGGTCCTAATAAAAAGATGTCCTTAGGACCAAGGTAGTGGCGGGTTTAGAGACAGGCGTATCAATACCATCAGATACTGCTTTTAACTGTTATGTCAATAAGATATTTTTTTTATCTAAATTTTGTTTGCTTTCGTCCTCGAAGATGTAATCGGGTTTTTTTTCTTACTTAAAAATAGGGAGTCTACAATAAAGCTTCTGTAAGTGGACAGGGTTTTGTTAATGGAGGGACCGAACCCACCCACCCGACTGTTTGCTAGCGAATATATGGCTCCCGCAGTCCTTCCATAAACACTTTCCTTTAGCACTATGTTTTTTTTTTTTTGTGCAAAAATACTTTGGTTCGTCAAGGGTCTTTTATTATTTTGCCTGACGTTTACTTGTGTACATTACAAAGTCTAAAGTCTAGTCTATAGTCTAGTTTATTGTCTAATTATAGTTTAGTCTAGTCTATAGTCAAATTCACACTTCTATAATAAAACTTTTATATTTGCTTTATTCCGTTATTCGTTTGGCGTCGAATAACATCGTTTAAAGGAAGTGTGTAATACAAGAGAGTTGAAAATAAAAAGTATTCTTTCGTTTGTCACAATTCAAACACTTAGAGAAATTTTGTGATTTTCAGAAATTTTTAATTCAAAAAGTGCAAAATGAATGGAGAAAAGCGAAACATGCACTTTTAATGCTAAAAAATACAGAAAATGGCGAACAAAGTGCTATAATTGCACTTTAAATTACCGTAATGGCAACACTGACCATGAGGCAATGCGTATACAATACACACGACACAAATACACTACACATACATCGAACTTATTATAAGTAAACCGTTGCCATTTTGGTCCAATTGTACCAAAATTGGTGGTTTATATTTAAAAATGCTACGATTGGTAGTTTGGTTGGTTTGTTCAAATTTCATTTATTTTTAGTAGGAAAATACAATTAGTATCTATAAAGTAGTATATTTATGTACATTCGCGACCAATTTTTCCATATATATTTGGGATCACGCTGATAGTTTTTTTTATATGGGGTTGCTCATAGTTTTTTGTATTGGGTATCTGGATCAACATTTTCCATACAAATTTGGGAGCACCCCTTTAATTGTTATTTATTTTATTTTCGGTTTCGTTTTTGGTTTGCATAGCGAAAGGGAAAAGTTTTTTAATATGTGTGGGAGAATGCTTAGCTTTAAAATAATTAAATCGTTGCAGAATTGTGTGTGATTGATCTTTTGTATACCTATACGCTTTGCATGTAGGTGTGATTAATGTTGAAATTAAAAGAATGTTTAATTAGTTCTTTTATTTGTTATAAAAGTGCATTTATTAAAAATTAAAAAATAAATTTTCACAGTTTGTTCAATGCAAAATGCATATCACGTTACATACTGTCTGGCGCGAGTAAACAAAAAAATATTTCATATATTTTTCATTGCGATGTTAGATCTGTCGAATTCCTTTATCCATACAATTTTTGGAGCATGCATATTGGCGCATTAATATTTTTATCTACTATATAAAAATAAGTCGGGTTTTCCTTCCTGACGTTATAACTCCAGAACGCACGAACCGATTTCCACGGTTTTTCATTCTTTGAAAAGGTCTCCAGCTCCGTGAGGTTTATAGTAAAGAAAATTCAGGAAAAATTTCAACAGAAAAGCGGGAAAATCTTTTTTCACATACAGCGCCATCTCTGATGCATAGCATGTACTACAAACTAATATTTTCGGCTTGATGATATTGTTGGCAGGCGATTTCAGGCAGACGTTGCCTATAATTCCCCGTGGAACGCCTGCGGATGAATTGAATGTTTGCCTGAAGGCATCACCTTTATGGAAAAACGTAAAAAGATTATCACTAACCACTAATATGAGAGTTCAACTTCAAAATGATCAATTTTCCAAACAATTGTTAGCTGTTGGAAACGGAGAAGTCCCAGTTGATGCTGGATTAATTACTCTTACCAACGACTTTTGCTGATTTGAAGACTCTCAATTAGCTCTTATTGAAAATGTTTTCCCAAACATTAGTAAAAAGACTTATGAAAGTAAGCAGGTGAAAATGTATGTAGTCCTCGAATACCAATGATTCTGACTGATTTTCCGTTTGATTTCAAACGATTGCAATTTCCAGTTCGCCTTGCATTAACTGATAATTAACAAGTCGCAAGGCCAATCGCTTAGTTTTTGCAGGATAAATTTAGAAAATCATTGTTTTTCACATGGGCAGTTAAACATTGCGTGTTCACAAGTCCATCCGCTTTGTTTGTGTTAACGTCAGACCAAAAAACAAAAAATGTGGTTTACCAAAGAGCACTTCAATGAAACGGATAATTTGCGGACACGTACACAGACTTACAAAAGTTTACATACGTTCACAATTTTTCTATTTTCTTAAAAAATTACATAATTTTATTAAAAATGTTAGTTACTTTTTTTGTTTTATGCACTAAAAAATATTTCCATCATCTTTTAGAATATTTTGTTGTTATTTAAAATAAATAACAACAAAACAGCAGTAATCGGTATTCTTCTAAAGTTACATAAGTTTACATACCCTGCAAAAAAAATGTTGTACCGTTAAAATTACCGCTAAGATTTTTCTGATGCTTTGTTTAAAATCAGTAGCAGAGGTTTTACTTTTACTAAAAGTGATCACACTTGCAAAATAAAAACAAAAAGTGTTTTTAGTGGAAGAAAATGGGCAAAGGCAAAGAAATTTCTGAACCAATTCGAAAAACCGTCATCAAATTGAGAAATGATGGAAAATCTCTTAATGAAATTGGAAATTTATTAAATTTAAGTAAAAGCACAGTCCAAACAATAATAAAAAATTTCAAAAAAATGGAAATTATGAAAGCAAAGCTCGTAGTGGGCGCCCCCGCATTCTCGACAAACGAACAGAGCGGTCTATTATTCGTTCTATTCAAGAAAATCCTAAGTTAAGAGCCGTCGAATTAAATCGGAAAACAGATCTAGAAATTTCCGTTTCTGACCAGACTGTTCGCCGATGTATCAAGAGGAATGGGTACAATAGCAGAGTTGCCAGAAAAAAACCTTTACTTAGATCTGTGAATATCCAGAAGCGCCTAGAATATGCCCAAAAGTACGAAAATGCTCATGTGAATGATCCTACATTTTGGGAGAGGGTAATATTTACAGATGAATGTAAATTTATGGTTTTTGGAGGTGATGGTCGAACAAAAGTTTGGCGAAAGCCAAATGCAGCGTTATTGCCACAAAATGTTAATTGCACTGTGAAACATGGAGGTGGTTCAGTCATGGTCTGGGGATGTATGGTGGCAAATGGTGTCGGGAAGCTTAGGTTCATCGATGGTACTATGGATAAGACCATGTATATTGATATTTTAAAGGATAGCTACGTTCCCAGCGTCCAACTTTTAGATCTGGAGGAAAATGCAATATTTCTCCAGGATAACGATCCGAAGCATTCTTCAAAGATAGTTAAAGAATGGCTTCTATATAACATCCCCCGCAGTCCCCCGATCTTAACGTTATTGAACATTTATGGGATATTTTAAAACGAGGTCTCAGAAAACGACAAGTAACATCAGTTCCAGCACTCAAAGAAGCGTTGATGGAAGAATGGAGCAAAATTACTCCAGAAATTACCAAAAAATTGGCATTGTCCATGCCAAATAGATTATCTGCTGTAATTAAAGCCAGGCCACACAAAATATTAATTTAATTTTATTAGCGTTTTCTTTCCCCCGTATGTAAACTTTTGTAAATTAGCTTTATGGTAAAAACTGAATTATTTTATGTTATTTAATAGAAATTAATGGAAATATGTTATTTTTATGTTTATTTTTTCTTAATAAATCCGATATGGAATAAAAAAAGTCATTAAAGAATTTTAAATTAAATATTTATTTAAAAAAATTAAATATGTGAGGGGTATGTAAACTTTTGTAAGTCTGTGTATAACGCTTCGATTCAGTATTTACTTGGGATTCACTTTCATTTACTTAGAGAAGTTCAACTAAATAACACTTTATTTTTGTAATCGAAATGAATTCATTACTGTTGTGAAATAAAATTTTTCGTTTTCATATATAAAACAAAAAAAAAATTTTCTTCATCTTTTAATCACCAAACGAAATGTTACATAATATGAAGCCATCTGGTGGCTAGTTAGAGATTGTTGCGCCATAATTGCTTCATTTACTTATTGTATATATTTTGTTACTATATACTTATATTATATATACTTATTTATATATTTTCAATTGAATTATGTAAACACAAATAAGTACCACCCTAATATTAAGTAAATTTAAGGTTTATGAATACATAGAATAAGGTTATTGAATATATAGAATAAGATAAATAGGTATACAACAGTTAGAATTAAGTAAACATATATTAGAATTAAGTAAGAAATGAAGTAATAAAAATCAGTTGAAGAATACAATCTAACTAGAACGGTCCTTTTAATTTCGGCAAAGTTTGGTCTATCGCGGTCAGTGTTTAAGTGCCCAATATAAATAATTAAATTATAATTTATTTAATTTAATAGTGCCTTAAAAACTATTAAGGAAAAACATTTTGGCGCCCGAGCAGGGACATAAATAGTGATCGTGTTCGTATAAAGACCAAACTCGCGAATAATTTTTTATAAGTTGTTTAAAAAGTTAGTTCATGTGTGAAATAAGTTTTATAAATTATTTAAAACTTAATACATAAAAGTAAAACCTTAAAAAGTGGATAAGATTTACTAAAATAAAAAGACCAAATTCCGCGCGTTTGATAAGTTAATTCAAACTGAATTATGCGGGTATAAATTTTATAAAGTGTTTAAAATTTAAATTATAACAACAGTGGTGATAAACCTTATAAGTTAATTAAAGTTTACAAAATCAAACCACATAAAAACAAAACAAAACAAAATTCTCTGAGAATAAAAATAAGAAACAATAAAATATAAAAAAACATACGTACAGAGAAATAAAAAATAATATTAATCGCAACAAACAATAAAAGAACAACCAACAATACAAAATAACAATATACAAACAAAATCTCTGAGTGTTGTGATAAAATACAAGAATAATAATATAAATAAAACATGTTAAAATACAGTACGGTGGAATAAACAAAACTGAAAAATAATAACAAATAAACATACCTAAAAAATATAAAAACAAAAATAACAATACACAGTGACGGAATATATTTTGGCATTTTATTGTTGTACGAACATACAAACATACATAAAAAGAAATAGAACAAAATAAAATTAAAAAAAAAAAAACAAAAATACATACTGTGTAAAAAGAGAAGACAAATACAGTGTAACACGAATATGGATACAAAAAGTGCAACATAAATTTCACATTACACTTTACACCGATCAAATTAACACACTACACAAACAACAATAACTTCATCGTTGGACGACTCCAGGAAACAACAACAATCATCCGGGAAAGCCATTCAGCCCAGATGTCCCATTGTCAGTGTATTCTGTGCCAGTCGGATAAGAATAAGGGGAGTATTTCAAAATCTTTGGAGGTAGAAAGTGTAAAATATATTTGTGTTTCTCATTCCTTAAATTTGTAATTTATTAAAATTTAAGAGATTTTTTGTAAATTAAACACAAAAATTGCCAATCGCTTTAAAATTCTTTAAAAGCAGAACACAATAATATATTTTACATTTTAAAATTTTCGAAACATTATATTTCCATATTATTTCATATATTTATAATATTTCCCTAAATATTGTGATTTAAAATATTGAGAAAAACCCACCCTTAATTAGTGAAACATATTCGCGAGTGTTAATATTTAATTTAATACGTATTTGCACTAACAATTTGTTCTCTTTGTTAGTGAGAAAACATTCAGCAATACCATTTGTGTTGCTTTTGTTTATTTTCTTTTTGTCTATTTTTCGTTCTTTCGTTTCGATCAGTGTTTCGTTCCACGCGTTCCTATACTGCTTGTATATAAATTACATATTACAGCTGTGTACAGTGTGATCGTTCACACTAGTAACAAAAATCAAGTCACATAAAATTTCAATAAAATTGTTCACACAAATTTCAAAATTCAAATAATTTTCGATTATTGTTATTTATAATAGTGTGTTCAGATTAATATTTGATTTTTGTTTTATTATAAAAAAATCTATTCTTTAACGATTTTACTCGGTAAATTACATATTTTTATACCGAAGGCTGTATATAAAGCAATTATATTTTATTTTCTGAGATCAAGTAAGTTTTTCTTGTCTCAATTAACGCCACTTGTGAATCGGAAATTTTGGATATTCCGTATCCGAGGGATATTAATTAAATTCTATTGTCCAAAACAAGTGAATATTAATAGATTCAAATATACTTCGACCAATAATTTACTTTGGTCAATTTTCTATCCTTGTTTTGAGGAATTTCTACACGAATTGAAAGCACAATGACTACCAGAGGCTCTAAACGCCAAGATTCTCCTTCGCGAGTGGAAAACCTGGAGAAATTACTCGCTAAAAAAGCGAAGGTCATTAAGAACATCGACAGAATTCGACAGTCCATTGTAGATAGGACTATTTCTTTTAATCCAATGGAACTCGAATGTCGATTGGAAATTTTAAAGACATATATTGACCAAGCAATGAAGCTCCAGTCACAAGTGGATAATTTAGATCCCGATAACGACGATAGAGCCGAGCTTGAGGATCTTTGTGTGACCACGAAAAGTTTGTTTATGAGTCTGTTGGCCAAGTATAGGCCATCGAATCTGCCTGAAACTTCATTCAGCATACAAGCGCACCAATCAAGACTCCCAAATATGAAGCTCCCTAAATTTAGTGGAAAATATTCTGATTATAAGAATTTCATGAGCTTATTTGAGAACTTGGTCCACAATGATCCCACGTTGACGGATATTGAAAAATTCAACCATTTAATCTCATGCTTGTCCGAATCGGCCTTAGGTACAGTGAAGGCCTTTCAGATCTCCGAGAAGAATTACCCCAAAGCAATAGCAAGTCTGAAGAAGGTTTATGACAATGAATGTCTTATATTTTTTGATAATATAAGAAAGCTTTTTGATTTGCCACAAATCACAAAACCTTCAGCTGTTGCTTTGCGAAGCATGATAGATACAGTATCCGCGATATATGATTCTCTATTGTCAATTGGTGATGATAAAAAGATTACGAATGCCATTCTGATACATTTAGTGATGTCAAAGGTTGATCCAGTCACTAAATCGAAATGGGAAGAGCAGCTCGACTTCGAGAAACTTCCACTTTGGTCAGACTGTGAATCCGCCTTGAACAAACGATATCAGCATATTGCGGCTGACGAGTCCTCCAGTTCAAGGCCGAGGGTTACTAAACCTAGGAATGAACATTACAATTTTAGAACCAATAGAACATCACTAAATTGTACGAAATCAAGACAATCTGTTCACAAATGCATATTTTGCGAATCGACGCAACATATGATTAGTAATTGCCCTTCTTTCACTGCTGAGCCTATAGCCGACCGATTCGGTTTTATAAAATCCGTGCCAGCATGTATAATCTGTCTGAAAAAAGGACATACGGTTGCCAGGTGTCCATCCTCTAAGTGTCGGATATGTAATGGTGCACATAACACATTACTGCACCGATATACTACAAGTTCTGACAATGCATCGATAAACTACTCCGAACAGCCTTCGACTTCTTTTGCTTCGGTGAACTTTTCGGCGTCAGATGAACGCATAATTTTAGCGACGGCTGTGGTAAGAGTAAGAAGTAGTTCTGGTCAACTTATACCAGCCAGAGCTCTTTTAGATTCCGGTTCTCAACCTAATTTGATAACCGAGGAACTAGCGCAACTACTACGTTTGAAAAAAGAAGGAGGCAGACTAAATTTAAATGGCGTTGGAGAAACAAATTCATTATCCAAATCTCGCGTCAATTTGAATGTTATTTCGAGTGTCAACTCTACCCAATTCACCTCAAAGTTTTGGGTATTAAAATCAATAACAAACTTGCAACCTGAGCATAGGGTTAACAGAGCTAGTTTAAACATCCCGACAAACGTGGAATTAGCTGACCCTTACTTCTATGAGCCGCAAGGAATCGATTTGTTAATTGGCGCAGGTCCTTTCTTCGAATTATTGTGTGCTGGCCAAATCAAATTGGGTCCGAGGCTTCCAGTTCTTCAAAAAACTTCTCTTGGTTGAATTGTTACTGGAAGATACAATTATTCAAAGGACTTTTGTAACACTAAAGTATTTCATTTAAATCGAAGACGAGGAGCACAAAGAATGCGAGAACGAGTCCAAGACTATAGTACAATGTCTTGCGCCGGGACGATTTGGGGTTTCTTTACCTTTTAAGTCTTCTCCAAAATTATTAGGATCTTTGTTTATAACTGCCAAGGGACAATTTCGCTCTCTGGCTATCCAGAAATCAAGTTATATTTGTTTGCTCTTACATATTTTTCGTAAGGGCAAACAGTGGCAAATAACAGCTGCTTAAGGCTGTGTTGCATACTAGCAAAACCAAAACATCACCAAATTCTCAAAAATATGAATGAATACAAATTTAAAGAAAATAAATAATTTATTTTATGGAAACCTTTCTGTTTGTTGTAAATGTACTCATTATATTCATACATATAGATATTTGGGTGCCTGCATATACAAATATACATTCAGTATCTGAAATTTAAATCCACTTTAATGCATATATCAATGGTTATACCTATGATTTTTTATCCAAATTATCACGACAAATTTTGTTCCTGAAAATAAGCATGTTAAAATATTGAAAGTACAATGCTATGAATGGAACTCATGAAGTGGAAGGTACGAGTCATTATAACGGAGAATTGTAATTCAACGCAGCAACATAATTCCAATTTTCCTTTTACACAAATAGAGTTCATTTCGGAATTCAATCATTCATTCAGTCATTTTGGAGGATAAATTTTCAAACAAAGTGATATGGAAACCTTTCTCAAAAATATCTTAAAATATTTCGTAATAATTCCTTCAATTTATATACATATATTCAATTTCCAATTTTCCTTCAATTTATATATATTTAATTTTCAATTTTTAGATTTTACATTTATTTTAAGTTATGTACATCATTTCAGTGATTTTCAAATATGGTGATTGGCTGCACTGGAAAAATGTAAACATTTATTTATGTTAATTTTATTGTGATTAAAAACATAATTTTTCAGTTTATTTCTTATTTTATGCATGGAACCCATTCCCAAAGCCATAGTCGTCTTTCTTTTTTTTCCCCTTCCCAAAATAGCACAAAAGCTACGCAACACAAAACGAAACAATATTCACTTTCTATTATGTGTGAAAATGCGGTCAACAAATTTTTGTTTACCAACATTCTGGTCAAGCATATGTTTTGTGGCAAATATTTTTTAAGTGTGACCACATCGCAAAAATATTTGCCAAACTTTTGTTTGCCGCTATTTGAAGAAACAAAAATGGGAAAATAAATGTGCGTAGTGTGACCACAAAACAAAATTTTAGTTGTTTCAGTCATATTTTTGACAAACAAGGGAAAACAAAATTATGGCAAACATTTGTCATATCTGACCGCACCTTTAGAAATTACTTTTCAAAAAATAATTTATAGTGGACTCCATCCATAATAGATCATTGATAGACCATTTATAACTTCCTCTGGTATGTTCGTGTATTTTTCCGGCAAGAGTATTATATGAGTTTCCAAATCTATTATTGTCTTCAGACCAAATACTGTAGACTTCTTTCATAGTTTAGAATTTTAAATTTCTGATTTGCAGGAAGTTGTTTTAGAGGTAGTACATCCTTTAAATATTTCTTGGTGTTGATATTATTTAAATAATTTAATGTGTTATCCATATTTTATAGAGTTTTTAGTTCTAAGAAAAGGAAAAGAAAATTTACTAATTTTTCAAATATCACTGTTGAATTTCTCATTCTACAACGCCTATTTAAATGAAAAATTGGTAGGTGAGGAATGTTTCTGTTAAATAACAATTACCATTATTTATTTCAAAATTTTTTCAATATACAAGTTAACGACAGTGGGGTTCTGCCGGTGAAGGTAATTCTGCAGTGTAAGCTTTTTTAAGACACCTGCATCGTCTCCAATTACAAACAATTTGATGAAAAAATAATTTTACTGAATCAGCGTCTGCATACTCGAGCATGTTGGTGCAACGTTACATGTACACCTGCATGGGCTCCAATTACTAAGAATTTGATGGAGAAATATTTATGTTGGACTAGCGTCTTAATTTAGTGAGAAAATAATTATGCTGAATCAACGTCTATATTAGCGCATGTTGGTGCAACGTGATCTGTGACTTGACCAGCTAAAGCGGATTGGTTGAACACAATCGGTCTTGACTACATGGTTGAAATAATATTTGATTCAAATTAAATAAATAAGAAATATCCGGCGGTTTTATTTGTGAATTTTGTGGAAAAGTATTCACTCTGAATAGAAATTTAAGAAGGCATATTAGATTGTACCATGATGAACCATCCACATCATTTAAATGTCAAAAATGTAATAAATAGTGAGTATTGTGGAAAATATATTCTAAAAACAAATTGGTGTTATCATGAAAGGACAAATAAACACAAACTCAAATGTATTGAGAAATCAGACAATGGCTTGGATGTTGATGGTGTTAAATGCATAAAATCATCGTTTAATAATAGAATTATCACACATTTAGTTGAAAACAATAACAAAAATAATTTAATACCTGAAAACTTTTTAACGGAAATCAGAGACAAAATAATTAAATTATTAAGTGATGTGATTAAAAAATATGAAAGCATAAAATTTTACATGGAACTGTTTTGTGAATATATGTTAATAAAGGATGATGAAGACAATTGTATGATTTAAGTAAAGTCTCATCAGACTAAAATGAATATTCTTAGTGTATATTCAACAAGTGATGACATTCTTAATACTTACGACGAGCAATGTGATGTTATAATTAAAAAGATGAGTGAATTTCAGGAGCGTGACAGCGGTTGGGCATTAATTGAAATATCACGTCTAGAGATAAACATTAATCAATATAAATGTATAAAAGGTTCCCAATACATGTCTCTACTGCCGGAAATACAGAGAAAGTTTGCATGCATTAATGTTCAAAATAATGATGAGCATTGTTTCAAATGGGCAATAATATCAGCATTGTATCCAATGGAAGCCCATTCAAATAGAATGATGTCCTATAATGTTGTTAACATAGAAGATGAAATCATAAGACTGGAAAACAACATTGAATTTAATTTTACAAGCTTGAACTTTCCGCTTCCAGTTAATAGATAAAAGTATTTGAGGCAAACAATCCTGAATTGAGTGTTAATGAATTTGAATATTATTTTTCGCAACAGGAAAAATCTAAGCACATAAACTTGCTGCTGTTGGAAGATGGTGAAAAACTCCATTATGTATGGATTAAAAATATATCAAGGTAAATATAAAGAAAGAAATATTTATATAACTTGTACTAATTAATTTGTTCCTTTATATTTACAGATTAATTAAAATTCAACTAACAAAACACCGCCGATGTATTTATGTATGTAATACATGTTTAATCCATTTTCATAATGAGTTATCTTTGGAGAATCATAAAAAAGAATGCAATAAGATGGTAACCTAGTATAGAAAACAGTATGCTTAGTTTTAAAAATTTTAAAAAAACAATTGGATATACCTTTTGTGTTGTATGTGCTGATTTTGAATGTATTCTTGAATCAATTAATTATCAAAATTCAACAAATGTTAAATCAGTATAAAAGTATATTCCGTTTGCTTACAGTTATTATATTAAATTTTCATATAATTAAGAGTTAAATATTTTTAAAATTTACAATGGTAATAATGCACCGCAACATTTTTTTAAAAGCTTAGTTAACAATATTTTAGATATTTACACTGAACATCTAAGTGTTATTAAAGCTATGAATTCCTTAACGCCATATCAACAGATACAATATTTTGAAAGCAAGACTTGTCATATTTGTAAAAAAAAAATTATCAAATAAAGACAAGGTAGCTGACCATTGTCATCTAACCGGTAAATATAGAGGTGCTGCTCATAACAAGTGTAACTTAGAATATCAAATTGAGAATTTCATTCCTATATTTTTCATAATCTTTCAGCATATGATTGTCACTTGTTTGTTAGAGAGCTTTCATCAATTGAAGGTGATATAAATATTATACCTTTAAATAAAGAACTTTATGTATCCATATCAAAAAGAATTACTGTAAATGAAAAACAAACTATTGAGTTACGTTTTCTCGATTCATTTAGGTTTAGGAACTTATTTAACCGACAATGATTTAACAATAGAAAAATCAAACTATAATGATGAAGAATTCAATTTAATGAAACGTAAAGGTGTCTTTCCGTACGACTACTTAGATTCTGAAAATCGTCTCAATGAAACTCAATTACCACCCATTGCAGTTTTCTTTAATAAATTAACTAACGAGTCGTGTAGTGTAGAGGATTATGAACATGCACAAAAAGTATGGAAGACATTTAAATGTATAACATTAAAGGATTATTTACTTTTATATTTAAAGGTAGACGTTCTTTTACTCTGTGACATATTTGAAAATTTCCGACAAGTGTGTAAAAACATTTATAATTTAGATCCCTGTCAATATTATACTACTCCTGGTCTATCCTGGGATGCAATGTTGAAAACAACTGAAATAGAATTAGAGTTGTTAACTGATGTTAATATATATAATTTTGTTTTTCGAGGTATCAAGGGGGGGTATTGTCCAATGTTCTAACAGATTTTCAATAGCAAATAATAAATATTTTAGTGATTATGATTCTAACAAGGAATCAAATTATATAATATATTCAGATGTAAATAATTTATATGGTTATGCAATGTCGAAATACCTTCCATATAAAAATTTTAAATGGATCGAAAATTTTGAAAATTTTAATGTTAATAGTATAAAAGAGGATTCTCCATTGGGTTATATATTATAAGAAAATTGAAAACATGAAACAGCGAAAATTAATAACAGATCTGAATGATAAGAAAAACTATATTATAAATTGTAGAAGTCTACAACAATGTTTAAAACATGGTTTGATTTTGAAAAAAAAATCCATAGAATTCTTGAGTTTAGTCAGTCTGATTGGTTAAAGAAATATATTGATTTGAATAATCATTATAGAACACTAGCTAAAAATATATTTGAAACAATTTTTTCAAATTGTTAACTAATGCTGTATATGGAAAAACTATAGAAAATGTTGATAAGAGAAAAGACATTAAAATAGTATGTGAATGGGAGAGTAAAGGTAAAAAATTAGGTGCTAGAGCCCTTATTGCTAAACCTAATTTCCATAGCACACTCAAAATTCATGAAAATATACATGCCATCCAAATGAATAGGGCTAAAACTGAATATAATAAACTAATTTATATTGGTTTTTCAGTTTTAGAAATATCTAAATGGAAAATGTATAGCTTTCATTATGATTATATAAAAGCTAAATATTGTGAAAACCTTCAACTCAATTACATGGATACTGATTCCTTTATTTACGACATTAAAACAGATGAACTATATAAAGATATAAAAAATGATATTAGTACACATTTTGATACATCTGCATATTCTAAAGACAATCCATATAATTTTCTGCAAATTAATAAAAAAGAATTAGGGATGATGAAGGATGAGTGTAATGGTAAAAATATTTAAGAATTCATTGGTTTAAGAGCTAAAATGTTTTCAGTAAAAATTGATAGAGTTGATACTGAAATTAAAAAAATTAAAGGTTTTAAACAATGTGTAACTAAAAAATTACGTATAAACGATGTTTATTAGATAAAAAATTATACTATGACACAATGTATATATTTAGATCTAAGGTACATCAAATTTATACACAAAATATTAGTAAACTAACATTAAGTTATTTAGATGATAAGAGATATATTAAAGAAAATGGTAGCAATGGGACACTATAAAATAAATTCTCCATCAACATCATCATCAAACTTATATTTATATAGAGAATTTATGCAAGACAATGATGATGAAATATTTCTAAATGTAAATATATAGATTAAGTAGTTCATAAGAAATGTAATATACAAAATAATATGAATTAATAAAAAAAGAATATATAAATTAAACAATTTTTTATTTCATTTCAATTTATATTTATTGAATAAAAATTTTAAACACAAGTGTCCACAATTATATGTATTAAATTTTTGTTTTCGTTCATAATTATATTCAATGGGAAATTTTAAATAGTTGACAATCTCAACTGGTGGTTGTAAGTCTCCAAAGCTATGAAAATATTCTTTATAGTTGTGGTTTTTATAATATGCTACCCAATGTGTTCTCATAGCATTTGAATCATTTAAATAGACAATGCCGCATTCTTGTGGTAAAGGTTTTTAGGTAAAGAATCACGCATGAAAACATCCCTAAAATGTTTGAGATGTTTTCCATATTTATTCAAATCCAAATCTGCTAATGGGCGCTTAGGTAGATTATCTAGTAGTTTTTTGGAGCTGGACTCTATGCTATGTAATAACTCTTGGTATGCTTATATTAGACCTCCTTTTGCCATTGAAATTAGTATGAACAGCTTTATTTGAAATTTTAATTGCATCATTTATATTATCGGGATTCTCCTTTTTCAAAAGGTTAAGTGTATTCTTAACGGTGTTTCTTTTTCCATTATTCTTCATTGATTTACGTTTGCTAGATTTTAGTGTTCGTTTCATACCTAATCCAAATTTAACTTTTGCCTTCATTGCATTCGTAACAAACCAAGCTTTTCCAGCTAATATTTGATCTGCTTGATGTCTCTTATTTATGTCGTGTAATTGTGAATACGCAATATCGTGTTCTTTACAAGCAGCCTCTAATAAGTTTACACTCTTATCTTCTCTCGCTAGACGTTCGTTAAGTTTTGTAACAGGTCCGCAAAACCAAACCACTTCCAATCGTAGACTGATAACTATTTTTGTTCTTATAGTAATTTATGACCATTCTTCCTCCACAAATGTTATTCGATTAAGATGTAAGTAAGTATGTTTATCTATATATATATAAAATATATACATCTATATTTGATGATAATTATGTCCACAACAATGGAATTGACCTGGAATATGTACCAGCTAATACACTCAAACGAAAAAGTAAAACTATACTGAATAATGATAGAAAAAGAAATAAAACAACACATTTGTTTGAAAAAAATTTAAAACGAAAGAAAACATCGACATTAGATGATAATTATGACCAATATAAAAAACGTAAAGAAACAACACACTTATTTACAAAGAGAAAAAGCAGTTTTGATATAAACAATGATAGAAAACGTATAAAATTCACAAGCAGTAATTTTGATAAATCGTCAACATTACTTAAAAATGTTCAACTTCTTATGAATAATAAAACTTTAGATAAAGTTTATGGTTTCAACATTGATGGAAACGGGAGTTGGCGATATGGCAATAACAAACTTATCTTTAATAATGATAATGACTCTAGGTTTATTTGAATTGGTATTTCATACTAAACCCTTACATTATACAAAAACTGTTTTAAATAGACAGAAAGATTTATTAATAAGCACAAATGTATATAGAGTCTATATTATAGACGCAAATGTCAACCAAATGAACAAATAAAGGGTACAAAAGCTTTTAAATAACAAGGTATAATAAAAAACTATTTAGTACAAAACTAAATAACTTAACGAAAGGTAGTGGTTTAATACTTAAACCTGTAGATTACAAAAAACCAAATTATACATATTGGGATAGTCCTAATGAGTTAGTCAGACTTTTTCTATCCTCTGAAAGTGTTGGACATAACAATCATAAAAACGAAATAATATCTATAGTTGAAAAACTGAAAGAAGCTAATATAATTTATTAGAAAATGAATTCTATAAATAAATTTGGAGAAAGCTTAAAAACTCATAGCAAGTTTGAATCTAAAGATGCAGTTACAAAAGCATATCTTAATAACAGAACTGATTTCCTTACTAATAAAACTGACGAGGTTGATACAACAAGAAATTAATATTTCGCTTAAAAACATTAATACATCAATATTGAAGAACATAAAAAAAAATTGAAAATATACAAACAAATAGTACCATATCGATATCGAAAGAAATACTAAATATAAAAATTGATGTGACAACTCTTAAAGATAATCAAATAAAGAAAAATTAAAATATTGACAATTGTATTCGAAAATGAAAAGAGAATTAAGAACATTGACAAAAAATCTGTAACAAGTTTAACAAATGATATTAAAAATCAGGATTGAAATTGATAAAAAAAAAACAAAAAAACTAATAAAATAGAAATGTTTACATTAATTAATTGTCATAAAGAATTTTATATTTGAATAGGAATATGAATGTGAATAAAAGAGATATAGTAAATGAACTACATAAACAAACACGGAAAAATTTTGAGAGAAGACGAGTTATATTTAAAGGAATTGATGATTTATGGCAAGCGGATTTAGTTGAAATGATTGCATATGAATCGTATAATAGAGGCTATCGATATCTATTAACTGTTATAGACACATTTTCTAAAAAAGCTTGGGCCGTAGCAGTAAAAAATAAAACTGCTTTAAGTATAACAGAAGCAATGAAAAATATTTTTAATAAAAACAAACGAATACCGAAAAATTTACAAACAGACGATGGAAAAGAATTTTTTAATATACAGTTTAGTCAACTAATGCAAGCTCATAAAATTAATCATTATTTCACATATAGTGTTTTGAAAGCATCAATAGTTGAACGATTTAATAGAACATTAAAGGGAATGATGTGGAAAGAGTTTAGTTATCAAGGTACATACAAATGGATTAATATTTATCAACATCTTGTTGATAGATACAACAACACGCTTCACAGAACAATGAAAATGACACCAAACGAAATGAATTCTATAAACCAAAAATATTTACTCGATGCTGTCTTTAGCAATTTAAAGATTTTTAGAAAACCTAAATTCAAAGTCGGCGATAATGTACGTATTAGCAAATATAAACATATATTTGAAAAGGGTTATACGCCAAATTGGACAACTGAAATTTTTACAACTAAACGTGTAAGAAATACAAATCCAAAAACATACAATTTAGAAGACTATGAAGGTCATGATATAAAGGGTGGTTTTTATGAAATCGAATTAACGAAAACTAAACATGCGGAAACGTATCTAGTTGAAAAGGTTTTAAAGAAAAAGGGGAGTATGTTATATGTTAAATGGTTAGGATTTTTATCAAAACACAATTCTTGGATTAATTCTAACTATCTACTATAAGAGATGGTTAATTAATTTAAAATCGTATTATTCAACAACTATACGCTAAGATGTCAATAACGTATAATAATGAAGTCGCCGTGGACTAGTGGGTAGTGTGTTGTCTTATTAGACAAAAGGCCCGGGTTCGTATCCCAGGTCAGACATCAAAACGAAAAAATATTTCTTCGGCGACTTCCTCTCAGCAGATTTCTGGCAAAGATTGAAGGTCCCGCCACTCATGCATAAAATTAACGCACACAACATAAGTGGTGTGAGAAGCTAGGTCGTAATCCTGACTGAAGGGTTGTAATGGCCAATTATGTATGTATGTATGTTAAATGGAAACACTTCTGTAATCGTTGCAAACTATTTTCCACCAATTCAACTTAAGGAACCTTATCTTTGTGGATTAATAAGTTTCGTTACATATCACTCTATTCCAAATGTTGATGTTGGTAATAATATATTTCATATTGGTGATTATAAAATTGAAGTTCCTATCGGATCGTATGAAATATCTGACATTTCAGATTTGATTATTAGTAAATATTATAGTCTGGATCCTAAAGGGCAACTGAGAATTGAAACTAATTACAATACTTTACAGACATTCTTAAAAAATTCATTAGATACGATTTATTTCGATAGAGAACGGTCAATTGGATCATTGCTTGGCTTTAGTAATAGAGTACTTAAAAATGGTGAAGAGCACTATTCGGATAAACCTATAGATATAACAAATATAAATATAAAATCCATTGATTGTAATACTGTAAGTGGATCATATATAAACAGCACGTCTGCGCATACTCTACATCAGTTTTCATTGAACGTTAGTCCAGGCTATAAAATAACAGAAGCACCATCTAATGTTATATATTTACCACTTAATACAAGAACAATAAATACATTAGTTTTGAAAATCGTCGATCAGGACGGAAATTTAATAAATTTTCGAGGTGAGAAGATATCAATACGTTTACATTTGAAACCAGCACAATAATGATTATTTTCGATAAAAGGATCTCGAATGTGGATACAACATTCATTCCGCCATCAACACTCACTACACCGCAAACAAGGGATAAATTATCTTCTTCTTTTAAAGAAAACATAAAATTGAAAAAAAGACAAGAGGGAACCGAACCGAAAAATCTAAGTAAAAGTAATCAAAAGTTTTTACAAAGATTAGGATTTCAATTAAATTAAATAGTAGAAGAAAAAAAATGAGCAATATAATAAACGTATTACAAAAACCACAATTTTATATTTCAATTGTTAAAAAGGAATATCATAGTTATATATCATATCTACAATCTTATAAAAATAATGATGAAATTCGAATATCAATTCAAAACCAGGACTTATATGTTTTACCAAGTGAAAGCTTTCTCTATATTGAAAGGCAAGCAACAAAGGAAGATTCAACAGCCGCTATCTCTCTAAAATTTTTAACAAATGTATGGGTTATCTCTTTGATAAAATCCAATATGAACTTAACTATCGATATGAACTAAAACTATGTATCACTAAATGAACTTGAATGCAATTCATTAATGAATGCAGGTTGAGCACCAAATTATGCTGACGAACTTTCACTAGCTTCCGGTTATTTCAATTTTTGTGTTCCATTAAAAATGATTCTTGGATTTGCTGGAGATTTTAATAAAGCAATACTTAATTCTAAACATGAACTAATTCTCCTACGCTCTAAAGATGATTCTCAAGTAGTCAAACCTATAATTCCTAGTGAAAAATTTAAGTTATCTATCCTATCTAACATTACATGGAAAGTACCACATATTCAATTGGCTGATGCTTACAAGTTGGAAATATTTAAAACAATTAATAGCAGCCGACCGCTAAATATTGCCTTTAGAAGCTGGGATACATATTATTATCCTTCACTTCCACAAAGCATAGCTATTCTATGGAATGTTAAGCTAGCGAATGAAAATGAGAGATCACGATTCTTTCTTTTAGCATTGCGCAATAATCAAAATAAATTGGTTCACTGCGATTTAGCTGATGTAAAAGTGTATTTGAATTCTGATGTATACCCATATGATGACTTAAATCTAAAATTCGATCGAAATCGTTTTGCTGTATTATATGATATTGTTACGAAAGTGGAAATGGTGTTGTTAAAATAATAAACAAAAGCTCCAAAAACAACACAATGAACATGCATAAAATGATAAACAAAAGCCCCAAAAACAAAACAGCGCACTGTTCACGTGGTCAATGAATGAGTAGAAAAATATGCCAACAAGAATAAAGGATAAAAAGACGTAAATAACCAACAACAAAATAAAGGGAACTAAAAAGTAAACAAGAAACAACAATGTGCAGTATAAAATAGGATAGACATATAACCAACAACAACTAATCTACCTGCTCGAATGTAAACAAACAACAAAAAAAAGTAAGAATAGGTTGTTTACATTTTTAGAATATTCCCGAAGGACGTCATCGTCCTTCAAGGGCATTCATCACACCGATGATTCAGTAATATAAAAGACAAGTTAAAGCGAGCAGGGCGGACTTTGAATTTGATCGTGTAAGACGACGTCACGTTGGTTGAGAATTAAAATCTATCGAGCTTTAATTCGGTCAGACTTGTGTGCAGACAAGTGCATTTGAGAAAACAGTTGTTAGTGTTGTACTTACAAAAAGGTTGTGAGAAAGTGTTGTTGCTTACAAAAGGGTTGTAAGCAGAGTAGTATAAAGAACAAACACATATTGTGAAGTATCATTGTATACGTGAAACGAGTTCGAACAGTGGCACAAAAATTGTGCAGATAATAAAGAATTTATTAAAATCAAACACATATTTATTTTTACTTTATTTGCAACCTACGAACTCATATTTTTAACGTTTTTTAAAAGGTAAAAACGTAACAATATGTATTCAAAATTCCAACAAAGCTATTGTTTACGTGACTTATTAACAAGGGAAAAATTCAAGACAATAGCGCCAATAATTGTAATAGATGTTAGCCATCAGAATGAAACAATTAAAAGTGGACCAATAGATGTTCGTATAGAAATAAAAACCTTAACAAATATACCTGCAAGTACATCTGCATATTGTACAATTATACACGATAGAAAGTTTGAATATATTGCTCTTACCAATGAGGTAAAAAACTTTTGTAAATACATAAATATAAAAATATAAATATACAGTGACGAGCAGCGGTGAGTGCATGTTCACAATACTGAGTTTCGTCATCCACAAAAACAAAACCATGCAAGCAAATACAAAAAAAAAAAATTAATTTTAATTCTTCATTTAACATTAACAGTTTGCTTCACATAGTTTGGATCTGCGCTAGCAGTACTGCTTTCCATGTGATTGGAAACGTGTTATCTAGTCTGATGAGTCCAAATGTAACCACTTTCAGTAAGATGGAAAACAGTTCTGCTAGCGCAGATCCAGGGAACGTGTTCAAAGAAACCATGTGAAGCAAACGGTTAAAAACAGCGCTGAAAATATTTTGGTTTGGGGATGCTTAATATGGTGGCATGTTGGCCCTCTACATTTAGTAGATGGTATCATGTGAAAAAAGACTATCTAAAGATTCTGCAAGCCCATCTTCCGAATTTTATGGACAAATGTGCTTATCCCGAATAAGAATTTATTTTCCAACAGGATGGTGATCCGAAGCACACAGCAAAAATTGTAAAGATATGGGATGGGAAACAAAATTTTCAATTGCTGGAATATCCGCACAAAGTTCAGACCTCAATCCGATTAAAAATTTTTGGCCATTCGTGAAAATCCGGCTCGGACAGCACGAAACAGCCTCAACAGGCATTGTCAAACTTTGGGATCGTATAAATGCGAAATGGCATCGAATTCCGAAAGATCTTATTGATCATTTGGTAGAAAGCATCTCAAACCACGTAAATCAAGCTATTTCTAATAACTTTCTATGGACCAAATATTGAAATTGAGCTAGTTTCTTGAATTTTCTTGAAACGTGCAAAATTGAGTTTATGTGGGTTATTTTCGTTTTTTCATTCAAACTCATTGAATTCATTTCATTAATTATTGTTTTTTTTATTGCTATTTGTTAAGAATAAAATGAAGAATTAAAATTAATTTTTTTTTTTGTATTTGCTTGCATGGTTTTGTTTTTGTGGATGACGAAACTCAGTATTGTGAACATGCACTCACCTCTGCTCGTCACTGTATATAAATAGAAAAATTAATAGTTTTTTAATCATCTCATCTTCAATCTTTGTTAACTAAATAACAAATGCAGAAATTGATTAGGCGTTATGATGACGAAATAGTATAAATATGAGAGCAATTAATGTTAAACATTATTTGCAAACATTGCATATGAACGTACAGTAACTAGATATATAAAATTTTCCTCACAGAATTGTTTAATTTTTTAAAAACATTTACACACATTATTTCCGATGAAGATAGGAAAAAACTGTTTGATATACAATCACTTGTTGAACATATTGATAATTTAAAAACAAACCAAACATGGAAAACATTTCGCAGATTGCGTCTAGTCTAATGAAGGCGCAACATGCGGTCCAGACACCAGTCATTGCAGTTATTATAAAAATAAAAAGAATATAGTAGAAGAAGAAGCAAGAAAAATAATAAATTTCTATTATGTATTGAAATGTAAAAACTGTACTTTTAATAAAATTTAATTATAATTATAAGAAATGTATTTAGTATAAGTTTAAGAATAATATCTTTTTATTTTTCTCTAATAAAAATATTAATATAAAAAATAAGACAAATTAAACATCTTTCTTTAATTTCAACATTAATCACAACTGGCAAAGCATGAGAATTCGGCAGATCAAATATCGTAATGAAAAATATATGAAATATTTTTTTGTTTACTCGCGCCAGACAGTATGTAACGTGATATGCATTTTGCATTGAACAAACTGTGTAAATTTGTTTTTGAATTTTTAATAAATGCACTTTTATAACAAATAAAAGAACTAATTAAACATTCTTTTAATTTCAACATTAATCACATCTACATGCAAAGCGTATAGGTATACAATAGATCAATCACACAGAATTCTGCAACGATTTAATTATTTTAAAGCTATGCATGCTCCCCAAATTTTATCACACACGCACACACATATTAAAAAGCATTACCCTTTCGCAAGACTAACCGAAAATGAAACCGAAAAAAAAAATAACAATTAAAGGGGTGCTCCCAAATTTGTATGGAAAATGTTGATCCAGATACCCAATACAAAAAACTATGAGCAACCCCATATAAAAAAACTATGAGCGTGATCCCAAATTTGTATGGAAAATTTGGTCCCGAAGGTACATAAATATATTACTCTGTAAGATTTAAAGTTGGGAGTATTATTTATTTTTAGGTCTAAAAACGAAATTAAAATGCTTAGGTAAGAAAATATATAGTTAGAAACGTACCTTAGCCTTTGACATATCTGTGATTACATAAAAAAGAACGAAATGTTTGTTAATTTTAGCAATAAAACTTTAATTTCATGCTGAGTAATTTATAATTTATAAATTAAAATTTTGGTAGGATTGGAATCAGAGAACGGTTTGATTGGTTAATTTTAAATTTTGAATACAATACAGTACACATCAATTCTATAAAGCAATACTTACCATGATTCACAAAACGGAGTGTAACGAAAAATGGTGCTTGCATTGCATGCCTTCTACAAATGTAAACGAATACTCCCAAAAGCAACGAACACTTAACGATTGGTACGAATGGTTAACGATTGGTATGCATGGTTTTAATGCTGATCGCATATACATACTAGCGTGTATACGTGTGTGCATGTGTGTATACATACATTGCCAAATAAAATAATAAACAAATTGAAAGATGTCTTGTTTTCACAAAATTGCCTGTGGAAAAAAATATTACCGTTTGCTCTATCGTAGGGTAAGAATATGTGTTTGATTGTTGTAGAAATGAAACTAAGTACATCGATTCATTCTCTCAAAGCAACGAATACTGGACGAATGGTGTGAATGGTTTTAGTTATTTCATGTGACATTGAATTATTCGTTGCTTGATGAATAACGTCATAACAAAAAGGGAATGTAAAATAGCAGTAATAAACAGTAATAAAAAGTGATTAAAAAAGCAACAATGCACATTTTTATTATTGTCAAGTAAAAGCAATGAATTTGCGAATGGTCAGCAAACGTGAACGGTCACTTTCTGTTCTCTAATTGGAAAAATTTTGGTTGGAATGTTTTGGTAAGAATATTGGTAGAGAATAATTTTTCTTTGTGGCAACGCTGGTATTGAACAAGTACATATTGTTATAGTTATTGTTGTGTACTTTGTATAAGTTTGAACGGTGAGACACAAAAGTAGTGAACAATAAAGAGAGTTTCATTAAAATAAAACACATCTTTGTTTTTACTTGGTTTGCAATCAACGAACTCATATATAAACGTTTTTAAAAAGGTAAAAACGTAACAATATTATACAATACAAGTTTTGATCCCAAAATTGAACAATTTAAGACATACAAGGATCGTCTGGAAATTCATTTCAGATCAAGAAGATTTTAGAAGATAAGGAGATGTGTGTAAAATTGTTACTACAATATATAAGGTTAGGTTAGGTTAGAGGACGTGCACCTGCCGGTCAAGACAAGCACAGTACCCGGAGGTCGAAATTGACCCATTGTACATTGTCCTTAGGGGAGGAAGGAAATGGAGGATATAGGGATGTAGGGAAGGGAAGGGAGAATGGGAAACGGAGGAATTAAATGTGTAGAAACAAACACAATACAAAAGAGGTTGAGAGTGCGACTACACTTATGAAGCCCTAGCACCTCTCAACCAGCCCAAGCTGCTAATGAATTTGTGGAGAGCCTTGATGTCGGCTCTCGACACAGAACTCAAGTTCTCAAAGAAGGCGCTGCCAAGGGTCCTCAACATCAACCTATCAAGGGCTGGGCAGTACTACAATATATTGGTTCATCAACATAATCGCTGTTGGCAACATTAGCAGCACCTAGGAACGGAAATCAATTGAGGTATGAAGATATTATAGCGCTTTTAAAGCACTTTTCTGTCCCAAAAATAGTGTTTTAGTGGAACAACATTGTTCTTTAAGCGAAGTTAAGAACGGGAACCAAACTATTTTAGAATTCGTTGGGGCTTTACAAAAAAGAGGTTTTGAGTGTGAGTAAGTGTAAGAAGTCGGCTGCAGATTTTTTCTTGAGAGCTCAGTTTATCAGAGGGTTGCGTGCTTCTTACATTCGAGAACAGTTATTACAAAACTCAAAAGCAACATTTAAAGAAATTGTTGAAAAAGCAACATCATTAGAATCAGCAAAGGTAGACAACAGGGTGATTGGAAATAATTCTACGTGTTCAACAAACACAATTGTTTCACACACACAACCGTGAAGGAAGGAATCATAATCGTAGCACATATAAAAATCAAAATTCAAAAAGTAAATTACAATGGGTTAGGTATGGTCGTAACAATCACTTATCAACAGAGTGCACAATAAACAAAAGAAATTAAAAATTCAAATCATGTCAGGCAAGACATGTCAAACAAGTACTGTGGCTCCATCGCATAATCGGACAAGCATTTGTCTGATATGTAGGGGCTTAAAACTTAAAAAGAATGTATTAAATATATCTTTTTTTGCTTATATTTACAATTTAAATTCCAGGCTTTCAGATTAATTAAAAAATTTAAAACATTTTTCACGATAACGGTAATTTTATAAAGAAAAAGGAAATTAACTCAATTTTTTGCGCTCAACGCATAATCTGACAAATGAGAGCACCATTGCTAAAAATGACAAAAGACAACAATTAATATTTTGTGGCATATCCTTTCTTCTCTAGAACGGCTTGTTAACGTTTTGGAATTGATTATGCCAAATTGTAGCGCTCCACAGGTTCTTTGGAGCTTCACGCTTCCAGTAAAACCGACTTAAGCTTATTCAAAGCTTTAAATTGTTGTCGGTATACTCTTCTAGCAAATTCTTCCCAAAGAGGTTCAATTATGTTGGGATCTGGGCTCTATCCAGGGGTTGCAATAAGTTTCATCAGTGGATGCAAAAAATTTTTTTATAAAAGTTAAAATAGAAAACAAGCATCAAAAATTCGAAGTTGATTCGGGTGCAGGAGACAGATTTTAAAATATTGAATTTAAAAGCAAAAATCAACAAAACAAATATTGGCTTTCGAGCGTACACTGACGATGCTTTTATACCATTAGGAGTTGTTAAAGTCAATGTACAGTATAATAAAAAGCCATCAAACGAGGAAATGTATATTGTTTCATCAGATCTCACGGCATTGCTGAATCGTGTCTGGGTCCGACATTTGCAAATTAATCTGGCAGACATTGATCAAGCCGAACGTGTACAAGGAAATAACTATCGGGTAAATTCAATAACGCAATTCTCTGAAATTTTCGAGGAAAATGTAGGGGGCATTCCTGAACTGGTCTATAGTCTGAAACTACAGAAAGGTTCAAAACGTGTGTTTATTAAGGACAGACAATTGCCTTTCGCATTGAGTGAAAAAGTGGATCGCGAGCTAGAATGTTTGGAACGTGATGGCATAATAACAGAAGTCAATACTAGTATTAAGGGTACCCAATTAGTTGCAGAATTGATGCCGAAAGTTGATGGTTACATCCGTCTGAGCGTTGACTATAAAGTCGCAGTTAATCCACAGCTAGAAGCGGCACACTATTCTATAAAAAAATCGACGAAATGTTCAACAGTTTAAAAAATTCAAAGTACTTCTGTAAGTTACACGGGTATAAAGCATATTTACATGTAATGGTTAACGATGAAAGTAATAATAAGAAATTCAAACCATTCATACCTCGTGAACCGTTTGACCTTCGGAATAAAAACTGCTCGAAGTGAGTTTAACCGAATTTTGGACCAAATTTTGCAAGGGTTAGAAGGTACAATTTCATATTTTGCGACATTGTAGTCCATGGGGAAACCAGAAATCAGTGCGAAAAAAGACTTATCAAATGCCTAGAGAGGTAAAATAAGCATAAAAAATACCTAAACAAAACGAAGTGCAAATATTTTAAAAAACAAATCTAGTTCTTCGCATACGTGTAAAGTCACAATAAGATTTCCAAATGCCAGGAAAAAGTACAAGAGATTATGGACCTAAAAAAACCACAAAACATAGATGACACAGGAAGGTTTCTGGGTATAGTTACCTATTATGCCAAGTTTATTCCACATGTATCAACACTTACTGTTCACACGAGTGAACAAATTCACACAGCCCCAACCCTGACAACACAGACATCCCCAACAGACATCCACATTCACAATATATTCACATTCACCATGCACATCATATTCACCATACATCACATATACACATTAATCAATAAATCAAAATAATTGTTTAGATCCTTAGAAGTTAGTTGAATATCGATCTTGAATAACGAACAACACTAAACCCAGCAAGTCGTGTGCAAGTGAACTGTGAACAATATTTATTAAATGTATTATAAAATAATTGAAAAATATTGTGAAATTATACATACATTGTTAACTAATATACAAATAATCAAATTGTAAACACAGCGTACATACATATATCTAAACCCAAACGTTGTGCACATTATAAACTAATAAACATTGTAAACAACATTTAGTTTTACAAAATATTCTCCAAAAAAATATATGCTTTATAACGTTCAGAATAAAAAACATTTACACATACTATATACACATAAAACATTAACAAATATTCTTCATTTAAATACATATATATTTTATATAAACAACAGTTTATGCATTATACACCCTACGCCCTCTTACCCTCTACTAACCCTACCATCTAACCCATCTGTTCACTTACATTTCCGTTACGTTGGCTGTTAGAGAAAAACAAAAAAATTATGTGGACTGTCAAGTGTGATGAATCGTTCAATAGGTTGAAAAAGGAAATTCTAACAGGCCGGGTACTAGTACCTTATGATGAAAAATTGCCTGTAACACTTGCTTACGGTATTGTCTCACGAGGTAAAGGGAGAAGGACGTCCAGTAGCATTTGTTTCGCGTTAGTTAACGAAAGCGGAACAAAACTATAGCCAGCTCCATAGAGAAGCTCTAACCATTATTTTTGCTGTGGAGGGTTTTTATGTAATCGCCCACTTTCAAGAATTTTTTATCAAAATTCAAAAACACCTGCAATGACATCTGCAAGGCTTCTTCGGTATGTATCGTTTCTTCAAGATTTCAACTACAAAATAAAACACTGTAAAGCTGAAGACAACACCAACGCTGATTGCTTATCTGGAGCACCAATTAAGCTAAAATCTAATTTTGAACATTTCCTAAATGAAGAAGTACGCATCATTCAGGAACAAAAAATCAATCAAATTTCGAACACTGCCAAAGAAACAAAATGTGATTTCGAACAGTCAAAATTAAAACAAGATTTAGTAATTGGTGAAAACAACGATGCTGAATATTCACTTCAAGACGACGTTATATTCAAAAGTGAACGAGTAGTGATTCCGTTAAAATTACGGGACGTAATGTTGAAAGAATCACACACACACACTGCGGTATTGTAGAGATGAAGCAATTAGCTCGGAAGTATAGTTTTTGGAAAAGCATAGATTCTGACATTGAGCGTTTAGTTAGATCGTGTCCCAATCCATAAAAAGTAGTTACACACCATTAGGAGCAACCAAACGAAAATTTTCAATGATTCCATGTTGACTATGCCATCATTTTTTGATGCTAGTAGATGCGAAATTGAAGTGGCCATAAATACCTATAACAAGAGATTTGCCAACGACCGAAAAAATATACTCAACTCTTTTTTTACACGGTTTAAAAAAAAAAATTGTAAAACATTTTTAGTTTAGTACGATTTCAAATTCACTGTTCTACAGTTCAAAACTATCTATACCTCCAGTGAAGATACCGACTTTAGTCCAGTTCATCGCAAACAATTGAGCTTGTTATCAAGTAGTTAAGTAAAATAATTATGTAACTATGTAAATATTTTTTTTATTTCTATTCTAATTTTTCTGTTCCTAATTCTGAATTAACAGATTTCATTTGTTTTTTGCTTGCTCTACCAATTTTTCAACTGATGAGTTATGTATTTTAAGTTTTAATGCTCAATAAAATTCTATATGAACATACAATTTGCATGCATTTCTGAAATTTTATAGTTCTCAACATTTTTTGCAAGGTTTGTGGGAGTAAATATGGTTCTTATTTTAATCTTATACGGTGTAGAAACGGGTTAGAGGGTAGGGTTAGTATTTGAAAAGTGCACAAACCTTTTTTTATTAATTATGTGTTGAAAAGTGTTTTATGTGTATATAATATGTGTAAATGTTTTTATTTTAAACGTTATAAAACGTATATTATTTGGGTATATTATGAAACTGAATATTGTTTACAATGTTTATTAGTTTACAGTTTTGGGTATGAATTCACAATTCACTGTTCTTTTTTATTTCATAAAATATTTAATGATTTTGTTCACTGTTCACAATTTTGTTTATTTTATAATTTTATGTGTGTATATGTTTAATATAAGTGTGATTTATAATTCAAATAAATAATATGCCTTGTACACACGCGTAATGATTGTTGGGTCGCTCGATGTCGATAATCAACTGATCTAATCAAGGATCAATTATCCTGGTGATGTTGATAAATGTGTATATGTGATGTGTGGTGAATGTAATGTATATGTGAATGTTGATATATTGTGAATTAGGATGTGTGTTGTGGATGTTTGTGTTGTCAGGGTTGGGGTTATATGAATTTGTTCACTCGTGTGAACATCCTCCCGGGCCGGCATCCTGTGAAAGAAAAAACAATTATTTTTAATTGCTCAAAAAAAAGAAAAAGGGTATGGATATTAGTTTCTCCATTCGTGGGTTCAGGGTTTTCCCGTGGGTGTAGACTCTCAATTCTGACCTCCAGATCGACCATAACTTCCTGTCGGGTGGAATCTGAAATGAGTCTTTGGGTAGGTATTAATATTTGTGGGTGAGTAGGGGGTGTGTAATGAGGGTGAAAGATAGAGGGTTATTTGAAGGAAGTTGATTAGTGTGTGGGTAGGACTACGACCTTAGTTATTGGCCGAGTCAATGTTCCGGTTGAAGTTCGTAGCTCAACTACTCTAGGCAATCCATCGGAACCGGGATGAGTTTTGGTCACTCGTGCGAGTAACCATTCATTTGCCGGTAAGTTGTCCTGTTTAATGACGACAATGTCATCGACTTCTACAGGACGTTTAGGGGTTTTCCATTTATATCGTTTATGGAGTTCCTTCAAATATTCATCCTTCCATCTTTTGCAAAACTGATGGTGTTGAATTTTCAACCGTTGCCATCGGTTTGCTAGGGTAATATTTTCGTTGCTTAAATCGGGTTCAGCGGGTGATAATAAGGGTGAGCCAATTAAGAAGTGACCTGGGGTTAACGGGTTAAGATCTTGAGGGTTTTCACTTGACGAGCTTAAGGGTCTTGAGTTGAGGCATCCTTCTATTCTAGCTAATAGTGTCGCTAGTTCTGCAAAAGTATATTTAAAGTTTGACAGTTTCTTAATATGAGACTTGAAACTCTTCCCATAAGCCGCCCATATGTGGAGTTCCGGGTGGGATAAAATGCCACGTCAAGTTTTGAAAGCTATTAGTTGATGTAACCAATCCCTTCAACTGTTTGAAGAATTCCTGTCGCTGTCTTTTAATTAGTTGGTTAGCTCCAACGAAATTTGTTCCATTGTCGGAATATACAGCGACTGGGCATCCCCGCCTCGAAAAGAATCGGGCAAATGCCGCCATAAATGCCTGGGTAGACAGGTCAGATGTTGGCTCTAAGTGGATAGCCTTAGTAGAAAAGCAAACAAATACGCATATATAACCCTTGGTTATTTTACATGTTCTACCAAGGTAAGATTTTATGTCAAATGGTCCGGCAAAGTCAACTCCAACAGTATTAACTGGTCTGCTAATTTGGGTACGTTCTGGGCGTAATGCAGCCATAAATTGGGTAGTTTGGCGATTCCTATATTTCGTGCATGGTACGCACTTATTGACCACAGAACTGATAAGGTTTTGCAGTCTTGGAATCCAAAAAGTTGACCGAATTATTCTTAACATTAGACGATTTCTGCCATGTAAGGTTATAAGATGAACGTGTTGGGTCAATAGCTTAGCAAAGGCGCTAGAGTAGGGTAATAAAATGGGGTGTCGTTCATCATCTGTTAAGCTGTTGGAGTTTGCCAATCTGCCATTTGTGCGCATGATATTATTTGTGTCTAAGAAGGGTGTGAGGGTGAGTAAATTGCTCCTTCTAGGTAAAGGGTTTGATCTCTTCAGACACGAATATTCTTCATTGAAATATTGTGCCTGACAAAGAATGATCAGTCTATCACGGGTAGTTTTGATCTCATACGCATCTAATTCAATACTCGGGTGGGTTAATAACCTATTGAGCCTTTCGTCAATAGATAGTGGAACTTTTCGATCAAGAACAATGCTGTTATGCCGAATTCCATTTCTTCGAGTTAATGATGCGCGATCACAAAATCGATAGACATATGACAATATTCTAAGGGCTTTGGACCATTTAGAAAATCTCTCTAAAATGTCCTGGGTAGGGTGAGTAAAGTTCATAGAGTTTGGGTTTACATTCGTAGAGAACGACTGACAAATTTTAGCTTCAGCTTGAGTTTCGTAGGGTAAGTGTGTTGTTGGCCACTTAGCGCAATCTTCTTTAAACCAAGTTGGTCCATTCCACCATAGGTTGTTGTCCTTCAGCTCTTCTGCATTGCAACCAGGACTGGCAACATCGGCTGGGTTGTCATGAGATGCCACGTGACTTCAGTTGTTGGTTCCTACTGCTTCGGCTATTGTAGACACGCGGTTTGCCACAAAGGTGTTCCAGGTAGTCGGGGGTTTGTTGAGCCATGCCAAAACTATTGCGGAGTCCGTCCAGAAATGAATCGGGTATTGGGTCAATTTCATCTGGGTAATTATGTTTTGTGTCATTTTTGCCAACAACACTGCACCACAAAGTTCTAATTTCGGTAACGAAATGACTTTGATAGGTGCCACTCTCGTTTTAGCGACGAGTAGGGTTACGGATATGGGTCCGTTTGTAGGTACAACTCGTGCGTATAAAACTGCAGAGTATGCTTTTTCAGAGGCATCTGAAAAGCCATGAAATTCAATTTTTGCTGAAGGTGTAAAATTTATCCATCTAGGAACTCGAATATTGTCAATGTTTTCATAAAACTGCAGAAACTTGTGCCATTTAATAAGGGTGAGTGGGTTAAGACATTCATCCCAAGCTGTATTATCCTGCCAAATTTGCTGCATCACTATTTTGGCGGATATGATAATTGGTGCTAACCAACCAGCTGGGTCAAAGAGTCTCGCGATGTCAGATAAAACTGCTCTCTTAGTGTAGGCTGGTTTTCTCTCTATCTTGGGGGCCTCAAAGAAAAAATTGTCCTCTTTTGGATTCCACCGAATGCCCAGGGTTTTAGGGTTTTCTGATTCCGGAAGGGTGAGTAAGGCGGCATCGAGTTGGTGATCCTTGGGTAAATTATCCAAAAGTGCTTTAGTATTCGATGTCCACTTTCGTAGAGGAAAACCAGCAGATTCAAGTACAGTGATCAACTGTTTTTGAGCGATTTCAGCTTCCTGAATAGTATGAGCACCGGCTAGTACATCATCGACGTACATATTATCTCTTAAAATTTGAGATGCAATTGGGTGGGTATCTTGAATGTCTTTGGCTAATCTGTGCAGGGTTCTGATAGCCAAATAAGGGGCACAATTAACGCCAAATGTGACGGTTTGCAGTTCGTAATCTTGAATGGGTTCATTGACGCTTTTACGGAATAAAATTCTCTGATAGGGTGTGTGGGTAGGGTTTAATTGAATTTGCCTATACATTTTCGTGATATCGGCATTAAAAACAATCCTATAAAAGCGCCATCTCAAGATTGAAACAACCAAATCCTGTTGTAGGGTGGGACCAATGTGTAGGGTATCATTCAAGCTGTTGCCGTTCGAAGTCTTGCTCGATGCATTAAAAACAACTCGAACTTTTGTTGTGACACGATCGGGTTTAACAACAGCATGATGGGGTAAATAATAATGGGTGTTTGAAGAAGTGTTAGGATTATATATTATGGGTTTCATATGACCTAAGTCAATATATTCTTGTAGCGCGTTATCGTATTCAAGTTTCAGATCGGGTTTCCTGAGTAAATTCTTCTCATTCCTCAAATATTGAGCCATCGCTATATGGCGAGAGTTTCCTAACTCAATTTGAGGGTTTCTAAATGGAAGTGTTACCTGATAACGGCCATTGGGTAAACGACGGGTAGTTGTCGTATAAATTTCCTCACAAGCACAATCATCTTCAGATTGAATGGGTTCTCGTGGAATTTCTTCAATTTCCCAAAATTTGGTCAAAAATTTATCAAGCTTGACAGAACTATAGTAAGAGACGATTTTTCGGGTATGGTGAGAATTTTGTACTGGTCCGGTTAAAATCCAACCGAACTCAGTTTCTTGAGCTATTAATGTGCCAAGAACATCCTTCTTTACACCAGCTTTGATGATTTGTGGGTAAAAATCGCCGCCAATTATAATATCGACTGGGCGGCTTTCATAAAATTTCGGATCCGCCAATGGGATCATGTCCAATTCCTCCATGAAGGTAGGGTTTAAGTTTTGGGTGGGTAAATTACGGGTAAGGGTTTTCACAACAATTGCCTGAATATTCAGACAGAATTCTTTATTTGTGTTGAAACCAAGATGTATATTACACATCTTGTTCGCACGTGCTGAAACAACCTCGTTTAAACCTGAGATTTCAGCAACGATGGGTAGGGTGGGTAAGTGTAATTTGCGCCTTAGCTTATCAGAAATGAATGAAAAATCTGATGCTGGGTCAATAAGCGCTCTAGCTGGGAATTCTTCACCGTGTATTTTAATGTTCAAGGCAGCTGTGCCTAATAACTTAGCTCTGTCGTCTAATTGGGTTTTGCTTGATTGGGCTTGGGTGGAGAAAGATTGTATTGCATTTGACGTAGAGGGTTTATCATCATTCTGTGGGTTAGTGTTTGGGTTGGGTTTATGTAATAGAGTGTTATGTCTGCCGCCACAGTATCTGCATGTAAATGTGCTGCGACGTTCTGATACTATGTGACTAATGGCAAGACAATTATAACAAATTGAATTCTTTCTCACGAATTCAATTCTTTCATTTACTCCCAGGGAAGTAAACGATGAGCATTCTCTCAAAGCGTGATTATTTCCGCAGAGTTTGCACAATGAACCATCGAGTTTTTCCTGGGTTTTAGGGTAATTAAGGGTATTTGGGTGGGTATAGGTGGAATTCAAGGGTTTGTTCTGGAATTTGATCGTGGACTGGGTATCCTTCTTATTGCTGTATGTGACATTGTGGAACATCTTCGCTCTTCTGTCAATTTGATTTTTGATGTCCTGGAACAATTTGGATTTTGGGTGGGTGTTAGGGTTAGTTTCCGGGACATCATTGACAGAAGTGAGTTCTTTGAATGTATTTGTTAAAAATACATCCACATCTGTCCACGAGGGCATTTCAGCACAATCTTTCAGGGTTTTCTCAAATTCCCTCCGTGTTTCCTTAGGTAATTTCGTTAAACAAAGATATACAATGATAGGATCCCAATTGTCCGTATCTATCTCCAGTGTGTTCAAGTTTGCAATACAACAATTAATCTTCCTCTGAAGTTTTCTTATTGAAACACTGCACATAGTGTTTACCGCTGGTAAATTCAGGAGGGTTTTAATTTGTGCGTTAATTTGCATCCTTCTATTTTCATACTGATTTACCAGTTGGGTCCAAACAATAAGAAAATCGTCATTTGTTAAGGGTGCGTTGTCGACTATTTCTTTAGCCTCGCCGCTTGTCTTGTTTTTGAGGTAGAAAAATTTTTCTACACCACTTAGGCGGGTATTATTGCCATAAATGGCTTTGAGTAGGTCTCTGAATGAGGCCCAAGACTTGAAATCCCCGCTAAATGTTTGCATATCGCAAGGGGGTACGTTAAATCCAACTGATTGGGTGGGTTGTGTGGGTTCGGGTGGCGTTGGGTCAGAATTTTTGGGTTGGGTTAAATTTTCTATAGACTCATCTATGGAAATCATAGATGACCTATAGAATTTCTTGGCAGATCTCACGTTTCTGGAGAGGCCATTAAAATTTATTGAATTGGATACTTCTGGGTCATTGAGTTGTGGCGACTCCCGGATCTGTTTGAATTTTTCATCAATATTCAGCCACAACTCTTCCAATTCGTGCCTCATGAATCTCAATGCGGGTAGTGATTGAGAATTCTCTGGACTGGCCTTATAGTCTTCCTCAAAGGCACTTAAGTCCTGTTGGATATAACGCATTATATCGGCGGCTAAAGTTATTAATTCCGACATATTTATTCGCAAAATACAATACGTAGAGGATTGGGAAAGCGTAAAACTTGGTATTAAATTGATTTACCACGGGTTAATTTGGTTTTTAAAAAATATTTATTTCAAATTTGAGATAAATTCAATTAGCAGACAAATTGCCAATTGGGTATTTCTTGTGTTTTGTCGCACTACACTAAGAAAACGGCAATATTTGTTCCTCACAATATTTTAGAAATATTATCGAAAAATGGGTAAGTATTGGGTGGGTGGGATTTATAAGATAATATTTCCTATTGTGAGTTTTTATCAAAATTTAAAAATTCGCGATAAAATTATGCGATAATTTCATAAAAAAGGTATATTGAAAACGTTCAACTCACCTTGTCTGCTTGGGGTAGGGTACAAACCAAATTTTTTCCAATTCCTCTTTGTTGTGCTGTGTTTGTGTGTAATGTTATTTTGTTAATTTGTTAGTGTTATTTATATTTGTAATTGTTTTTGATTTATTCTTAGTGACCTGTAATGCAATGTAATTGTTTGTGCACTGGATATTTTGGAATTTTTTAATTTTTGTCACTATGAGTATTTGTTGCTATTTTTTGTGAACTGTTTTGAACCTTTTATTTTTGTAATTCTTTTAATTTTGATTTTGTGTAGGTATTGTTTCGAAATGTATATATTTGTTTTTCTATGTAATATGTATTTTGTTTCTATTTTTTGTGAACTTTTGTGAACTTTTTATTTTTGTGTTCCTTTAATTTTGGGTTTATTACGTACTGTAATTTCTTTTTGATTTTAAATTTGTTTTTAACTTTTATTTTACTGTTTTATTTAATTTCACTTTGTTTTTGTATTTTTAATATGTGTTGTATTTGATATATGTGATGTATTCTTATTTTTGATTTTTAAATGTTCTAATATTATTTTCTGATTTATGTTGTTTTTATTAACGCACTTTTTATTTAGTGTAATTTTTTGTGCTTATTGTTTGTGTTAATTGTTAATTTGTGTTTTTTGATTTATGTATTTAAGTATTTTTTTTTTTTTTTTTTTGAATTTAGTTCAAAATTTATTTATGTTTGTTGTTGATTATCGCTGGTTTTTGTTGTTTTTTCAT
This sequence comes from Sarcophaga peregrina, assembly GCA_014635995.1. Classification (NCBI taxonomy): domain Eukaryota; kingdom Metazoa; phylum Arthropoda; class Insecta; order Diptera; family Sarcophagidae; genus Sarcophaga; species Sarcophaga peregrina. The sequence goes on from CM025789.1 coordinate 89,644,261, forward strand.
GCAAGAAATCACTTTTGGACTGATATCCAATGCACTGTATGATTATTTTTATTGTTTTTAAATTTTCTTTAGATTTTTATTAAAATTTTAAAATTATGTTAGGGTAAAATTTGCACAAATTGGGTGGGTGGGTTTTGATTTTTATCAAAATTTTAAAATTAGGGTTGGGTAAAATTTGAGCAATAGGTTAATGTGGACTGTATAGATTTAGGACCCTGTCTGGTAGGGTTAGTATTTGAAAAGTGCACAAACCTTTTTTTTATTAATTATGTGTTGAAAAGTGTTTTATGTGTATATAATATGTGTAAATGTTTTTATTTTAAACGTTATAAAACGTATATTATTTGGGTATATTATGAAACTGAATATTGTTTATAATGTTTATTAGTTTACAGTTTTGGGTATGAATTTACAATTCACTGTTCTTTTTTATTTCATAAAATATTTAATGATTTTGTTCACTGTTCACAATTTTGTTTATTTTATAATTTTATGTGTGTATATGTTTAATATAAGTGTGATTTATAATTCAAATAAATAATATGCCTTGTACACACGCGTAATGATTGTTGGGTCGCTCGATGTCGATAATCAACTGATCTGATCAAGGATTGTTAATAATTATGCTGGTGATGTTGATAAATGTGTATATGTGATGAGTGGTGAATGTAATGTATATGTGAATGTTGATATATTGCGAATTAGGATGTGTGTTGGGGATGTTTGTGTTGTCAGGGTTGGGGTTATATGAATTTGTTCACTCGTGTGAACATACGGTTTTCAGATGACATTAAACGTATCCCCCATTTCACTATAAGAAACGCCTCTTTTTTACACGAATTTCTGAGGAACGTATCTACTATGTAAAAGAAGAGTTGGGTGTATTTCAATGCAACAAGACATTTTCTCCACGCATGGCCTTCCTCAAACTATTGTGTCAAACAATGCTGCCATTTTTCAAAGTTCGATGTTTAGAAATTTTTGCCGTCCTGCAACAAATGGCTTAGCGGAGCGTTACATCCAAATACTTAAATCAAAATTAAAGGCAATCGAAGATGTCAAATTACCCTTAAATGTTAAAGTGCAACAAATTCTTTTTCGATATAGAGCAACCCCGCTTGCAAATAAAGTCCATCAAAATTTTATATGAATCGTGAATTAAGAATCAATACGTCCAGTAAAGCAACCAAAATCATTATTAGTAACTCCACTTGTTCGTCAAATTATCGTGGGAGAGACGGTACATTTGCGATGGTATGATAAAGCCAAACTAACTTGGGAATTTGGGATCATAAAAGCGAAGTTTAGACGTCTGCATTATCGAGTGAAGCTAGGCAATGGGTACGAGCTAAAGCGTGATATAAACTAGTTCTACAAATCCAATGTAATTACACCGGAAAAAGCAGTATTGTTTGCTAAAATTAAGGCTTAAGACGATCCAACCGAACTAGAGGACCTCCAGTCCGTTTCGAGAACTATGTTTCCCATTGAGTGTGGGAGAGCGTAATGTCATTATTGAGAACATGGCAATCCTTTTGATATTTGACATTTCATTGTATCATTTCCTTTAATACATTTTTCACACTTGTTCATGTCCTTCTTTTGTCAACGTTGTAAGCTCACGTGTAAAACTTTGCCTTTCTTTTTTCTTTTTATATAATGAAATAATTATTTATGATTTTATAATGAAATAATGTTAGAAAACAAAAGAAACAGCGTGTATTATATCTACAACACAACTAGGTCGTTGATCTTACCAATGAAACAGAGAACTTAAAGCAAGAAATTGCCCACCTGAAAGCAGTCAACAGAAAACATGACAATGCAGTTGTTGCTAATGAACTACGTGTTATTGGTGTATAAAAAGTATAAACAGTACTATTAAATAATATACTGGAGTTAATCAATAAATAAATACATCAATAAATAATTATTCTGTTGTTTTTATTCTTAGGGCTAATAAAAGGATTTTTTCTGGCAACTCTACCTTGGTAGTTATATTGGTGCAATGTATTACGAATAGTATTTAAGCAAACATCTTTTCCACTGCCGATTTTTAAAAATATTTTTAGTTCTTAGACATAGCGAACAATTTTGCTTTTTCCCAGGACAATCATCCCAAGCATACTTCGGGTGTTGCAAAGCTTTGGTTGATCCATAATTGTCCCAAACTTATAGAAACCTCTGCACTGAGCCCAGATCTGAACGTAATTGAACATTTTTGGGAAATATTACCTAGGAGAGTATACCCACAACAATTTAAAACTTTGAATCAGCTTAAGACGGTTTTACTAGAAGCGTACCATAGAACTTGTGGTACGCTACGATTTAGTAAAATCAATTCCAAAACGTTTAGAAACCATTCTTGAGAACAAGGTATTAATTGTTGACTTTATGCGTTGAGCGCAAAAAATTGAGTTATTTTCCTTTTTCGTTATAAAATTCCCGTTATCTGAGATATCTGACGCTTACCTGGTGTTTGAACCATATTTCTTCAAGTTTGATTATTCTTAAGTATAAAATTTAATTAAAAACATTAATAAAAGGTGATATTATTAAAATGCATCCTTATGTGAAGAGGTTCACACTTCGTTTGATAAAATCGGATAAAAAGAATTACCGCAGGTTTTATTTAATGCGTAACGCAAGTACACATTTCTTCTTCAGTCTTATAATTGGTGTGACGATACAGATTCTCACAAAACCAATCTTCAGGCGACAATACTTTCGACCTCAGTACTTTTTCAGGATCGACAAATTTTTGCATCCTCAAAAAGTCCGAACAAAACCGAATTGGGTGATTAATTAATAAAACTGCTTTGGTTATTAATCCGAGCAATACCTTGTGCAAAATTAAGGCTGTCGGCAATGTTCGGAACTTATTCCAGAGTTATATATCTGGCCAGTCAATGGTTCATTCATTTTGCTCCACTTCGGTAAATCTGAGGTTGTTCCCAAAGACCTACGATGTGTTTAGGTAAATTGGTGGATCAAATCCATACATAAATGATGACCCAAGTATGGGTTTCAATTCCCAACAACCATAAATTTGATACGCAATCATTAATTGTCCGGTGTAAAGTCTTAATGGAAGAGCCAAATTACTTAGATATGGAAGGAGGAAGGGTGATGAGAGTTTTTAATTGAAATTTCACTAAAACTTGGGACAAGTTCGAATTATATTCCTTGCGTTACCTTCGTCAAAAAACAGTACAACTTTCGAATATTTCCAAAATGGTGGTTAGTTCCGTAAATGGCCATAAACATATTCCTAAATGTTGGACAAGACACATAATCACCAGAAAAGGTTGAGGCATCACATTAGGATGGCATATGGGGATAGTATTTGTAGATGGATTCAAGGTGTTAGAGTTAAAATAATCAATTAAACCATCAACATACGACACTAGTTTAAAAAATAAGATACATTCCGATATATACATGGTCTAGGAGTTCTGTTTAGATATTTTTGTATCCTCGGCATTCTCTAATATGTCTTCGTACCTATCATGAAAAGCTTCCCACAAAAAGGTAAATGCTCCGATGGTCACCTAAAGTGTTAATATAATGTTCTTCTTGCGGCATAGCCTGAATAAAATACTCGAGATCCCTTAAGTGGTTTAAATTTGTATTTAAATATCTTAAAGCGGCAATTTTTTATCAAAATTTGGGTTTTTAAAGTTAATTTAAAGATTAAAAAATTCAAAAAGGGTTGAAAATATTGACAAAAAATTTCACGATGAAATCCAAATTATAAAAACTCCAAAGAAAAAGGGAAGTTTATGTTGGAACTTGCCGCCTTATATATTATTTTCAATATGGCAACTTCAAACATAAAGAAAGTGAGCAATATGAATTCAAAAAGGTGGTGTTATTAGCCCAGCTGACTGCTTTTTTGAGTACACATAAACGTCAAACATATTGTTTGCGTATAGTGAGCAAATCAAATTATACACTTACTACCTCAAAAACAAAAAATTATATATAAAAAGAAATTTATTGTCTTTAAGACCAAAAAAAGCTTAAAAACTATACTCTGGTTATAAACATTTCTGTATTGGTTACGTAACAAGAAAATAATTGTCGAAACTGAGTAATTCCCACATTTTTAAGCAATAAAAGTGGTAATTTTTTCACTATGGCGGCTGAATTTTCTAGAAACAAAATCCTGTAGATTAATTTATTTAATAGTTTTTTTTTACAGTAAATGTACACATTTTTTTGTTGTTCACTGTATATACAAGCTTTTATTTATTTGTTTTTTATTTCCTTTTATATTTGTATTCTACACAATTTATAATTTATATAAATATTCTGGATGTACGGGCACTACTTTCATTGTAGAATCTGCTTTTATGCTTCCAAGTATCCCTCTGAACGTCGTCATACCTTTTTAAAATATATTTTACAAATTTTTTTATTTTTTTAACGAAAAGAAGCAGAATATTAATAAGGACAAAAAATAACAACTTAATGTCATTATATGAATTTGTCTCTGTCATTTCAGCCAAATGGCGAATTTTATTTGATACTAGCTGTACGTGTTGCTGCGCCCCCAACTAAAATAAATTTGAAGGAAAGGCATTTCACAAATATCCAATTAATTTTGAATCATTTTATTGATTTTGTTTCCCGTTGTTCTGATGATTCAGATGAACGGGCCTGAGTAGTACGCAAGCGATCAGTTTCTAGTCTCATTTCTCGTTGTTCAAGCGGTTCATGCGAACGGGTCTCAGCGGCATATACTCGAACATTTTCCAGTTACAGTGCTCATCTGATTCTGAGGCTCGTAGTGCTCTTTTCTTTCGTGCTTACGGTGTAGGTCGACCAATTGTTTGTCATTCATTTTGAATAATTTCCAATGACGCCATCCATCGGAAATTAATCGCACCAATCTCCGTCGACTCAGACGTAACAACTTTGTTACAGAATGCAGAGTTTAAGATTTAATTCATTTCGAGTAATTTTCAGTGGCACCACCTATTGGAAATTGGTCATACCAACTTAGAAATCTTCGCCGGCTCATGCGCAACAACTTTGCTAAAGATCATAATATAATCAAATGCACAGTTTAAGATTTAATTAATTTTCAGTGGCGCCACCTATCGGATATTAGTCATACCAACTTAGAAATCTTCATCGGCTTATGCGCAACAACTTTGCTAAAGATCATAATATGATTAAATGCACAGTTCACGTTTTAATTGATTTTAAGTAATTTTCAGTGACGTCACCTCTCGGAAATTAGTCGTATCAACTTATAAACCTAGCCGGCAACTTTTCTAAAGATCATAACATGAGGAGAGTTCGCTCGCGATCGTGATGAGAATAGGACGTGTTATTCCCTCCAAGTGTGTGTAAATTAAACCAAATATTGATAAAGAAATAAGTTTAAAAGCGAAAGTTCTAAGTACAATTACTTTATACAGCCTATAAATTCAACCTTTTGAATTTAAAATTTAATTTACATTAAATAACAAAAAATTAACAAACTTTGTAATGCTAGAGCCTAGTGCTCTCAGTATAAATTGCAAAAATGATAAAAATAGAACAGAATCAATAGAAAAAAGAAAAAGAAAAAATAGTAACAACATGCTCGATACCATTGAATCAAAACAGACCAAGAAGAGCAATTACTTCGCTCCCCTCTCTGATGACAGTGATGATTGTGACGAGTCAATAGTACAACACTTTAAAAAACATGTGCATAATTACAAAAACGAAATCAGCAATACAAGTGCATCTTCAGCAAACCAAAACAAACAATACCAAAACAAAACAGTTCAAAAAGAAACCAACAAAAAAACAAATAATGACTTACCAAATACCAATATTAAAAAAATTCCTCCAATTAATATACATGATATAGAAACAAAAGAATTAATCTCATTTTTGAAAAATGGATTAAAAATAAAGGAGTTTAAAATTAGGGAGCTTAGGTATAAAAAATCACTCTTCTTAAATTCCATTAACGATTATGTCAAGGTTAAAAACCATCTCGAAAAAATTAAAGCAAAATTTTTTACCTTCACGCCAAAGGTTTTTAAAAATAAAACATTCCTATTGAAAGGCTTAGATGTTGATACTGATATAGATGAAATTTTTGATGAACTCTGCAAACATGAAAACGACGATCTCAAATTTATAAAGGTAAACCAATTTAACACGAAAAATTCTCTTGAAAATGGGTAGAAACTACCTATATTCATGGTACAAATAAGTCCCGAAAGTGATACAAATAAATTAAAACAAATTAAAACGCTCCTATATCGTATCATACAATGGGAAATATTACCCAGAAATAACCCAATGCAGAAACTGCCAGGGGTTCTTCCACAGTGCATCAAACTGTTTTCTACCAACAAAATGCGTTAAATGCAATAACAACCATGAAAGGGATAAATGTGAAATAAAAGAAGCTCGTAAGGAAGAACTGTACAGTGTACTGTGTAAGAAATTTGGTCACCCAGCATCCTACAAAGGTTGCGAAGTTTATAGAAAATTGCAAGAGAAACTAAGACTCAGAAAACAAACTATAATTGATAATAAAAATGATAGAACAACGTTTAAATCATATACAAATCCAGGCTTAAGTTTCTCAAGCGTTGTAAGAAATGATTATTCACAAACGAAATTGCATGAAAATGGAAATAACGCATTACTGAATGAAATAAAGAATATCATGACGAACCTTTCTGCCCAGTTGGTTAACTTACAACAACAACTACAAATACAGACGTCTCGTATCGATACCCTATTCAATTTAATGGAAGTGTAATAATGTCTAACACTTCTTTAAATACTATATCAAGAAAATTAAAAAAATATACCATATTAACGTAAACTCATTAATTCATTTAAGTAGAAGATATACCCTTAATGAATTTATTAGATCAAAAAAACCTGATATTATTCTTCTTAATGAAACAAAGTTAAATAAGAAACACAAACTTTATTTCGACCAATACAACATTATAAGAAGAGACAGACCGATTTCAAAAAGAAGTGGTGGAACTGCAATCCTAATAAAAGACGATATTAAATATAAACCATATATCAATAATACTATAAAATCTTTTAACGTTTTAGAAGCTACTGTTATAAAATTACTAATGAGAGATAACAAATTGTTGTACATAATATCTGCATACTACCCTTCCGGAAACAATGACTTTCATTTTAAAGCAGAAATGCATCAGTTATTTCAATCTCTCAACATTCAGAACCTGAATAATTATTATATACTAGCTGGTGACTTAAATAGTAAAAGAACAGAATGGGGCAATAAGGACAACAATTCAAAAGGCTCTTTACTTTTTCAATGGCTCGCAGAAAATGAAATAACGTTTAGAACTCTATTATATGCTTCTTCTAAGCCTTCTTATCCACGATCAGGATCATTTATTGACGTATGCATTTTCGATACCAGACTAGACCTAAGAAAAGAGAACAACTCTATAAATTGTATTAAAACCATAGATTATGACAGCGATCATAATGCATTGGAAATAATCGCTTCAATGCACAATGAACAATTATTTACATTATTCGGACAAACAGAAAATATAAAATATAACTTTAAAGCAACAAACTGGGATAATTTTAAATTACATATTTTGAACAATATGAACAACAACAACATTGTTCCAAACAACTACAATTTGCAAACACAAGAAATTGAATCCTATCTAACAACAATTAACAACTTAATCACTTCCGCAATAGATGATGTTGTCCCTAAATTGAAAAGAAATAATCACAACATGCCAACAAATCCAATAATTAAAAAATTGCTCAAAGAAAAAAGCCGTTTAGTCACCATAATTAAACGATATAACAGGTTAGAAATTTCAATTTCTCCCAACAGACTGTTTCAACTAAAATCCGTATTAAAAAGAATTAAAAAACTGATTAATGAAAATATTTTACTTGCTATAAATAACTACATAAAAAACAGAATCACAAACATTCGAACTGCTCAGTCTCGATAAAGTTAGGAAAAACTTCCGAAAATTTGAAGCAACTAAACTAGATACAATAACGATTTCACCGCAGTCATCCCACTTAATACACAGTGCTGGCATTAATATATGTACAATTGAGAAAGACGCGAATCAAAATATCGTTATTAATGATGAGGATAAAGTCGTTAATATTATCGGTGCATACTTTGAAAATATACATTCAAAAAAGGTGCTCTATATCGACAACACCATACATAATCATGTCAACTGTACATTCAATGAGTTTCTGGCGACAAAAGCATCATTCGAGCGGAACAGGACTGTCTTAACAACATTTACAGAAACAAAAAGAGCAAATGTCTTTTCGGAAGAGGAAGCGTATAACACATTTGTAACACAAGACAATATTAAATACATTTTTAAAAACTTAAAGAGTAAAACATCATCAGGCTTAGATGGCATATCCTAATGTAGTGTTAAAAAACATCCCCGAAAGATTAATTCTAGATTATTGCACCATGTTTAATAATATTATCAACAACTCCTATTATCCAAGCGAATGGAAAAAAGCGAAAGTTGATAGATAAGATAGAAAAGATAAGGACCCTTCTAGAGTTGAAAATCTTCGCCCAATTAGCTTATTACCAAACATAAGCAAAATTTTTGAAATGTGCGTTAATAATACAATCAACAAATTTTGCAAGAGTAATAATCTAGTAAATGACAAACAATTTGGATTCAAGCATAAACATTCGACCATCAACGCTATTAATAAATTAGTATCAGATATTAATTGGAATTGGAATAAAAAATTTTGTACAGGAGCTTGCCTGATAAATATGGAAAAGGCCTTTGATACTATCTGGTTACAAGGTTTAATTTGCAAACTAATTGACTACAAGTTTCCCTTAAGCTTAGTTATTTTATTACCAATTCTCTTTAATATTTATACCCTCGACCTTATAAATAAAATTGATAAGATCATTTCATTTGCGGATGATATGATAATCTACCACGCGGAAGATAAAATTTCAAATTTAAACCAAAACCTACAAGCAATCTTTACCCTAGTTGAAAAATTTACTATTGACTGGCATATGAAAATTAACGTCGACAAGTGTGAAACAATTTTATTTCGTCCAACCGTTGATAAATGTACTTACGACTCAAATACATTTAACAGCAAAATTACGAACAAAGATACGGTCAAATATCTTGGAATTTATTTGGGTAAATTTTTATATTATGATAAACACGTCGTTAATATTATAAGCAAAGCCAAAAAAGCATTTTTCGCATATAAAAATCTCTTCTATTCCAAGCATCTAGATAAAAGAGTGAAAATTGTTATGTATCAATCATTAATTAGACCTATCATAACCTATGGCTGCTCAATATGGTTTAATATCTCACCCTCTTATATGGAAAAAATAAGAATATTTGAAAGGAAATGCCTAAGGATATGTACTTCGATGAATAGATCACACCAAAGTAATTACTGTAAATATATATCAAACTCCAAATTTTACAACGCAGCGAATATAACTAGAATTGATAATTTTATTATATACCTTATAAGAAAACATATAATAAGATGCACCCAATGCGAAGATTTTAATTTAATAATGGCCCCATATTATACAGATACACATTACATTAGGACAACTGCAGAAAAAGGATTTGTACCACCGGAAGCCTTCCTATTTTTAGATAGCAAAGGTTTCATTCAAACTGATAAAGGAGTCCCAATCTTTTACCATTTGTACAGACGAGCAACAAACAAATCGATTGACTTTAATAGAGTCGACATGGATAACTTGAGGTTTGATACATCAATCCCTCAATGAGATAAATATGCTGCAGAACATGGTCTCAATAAAAAATACTGGTGGCTGCAATCACAGTAGTTACTCTTTCTTTTTATTTTTTTAGTACCTGACATAGTTTTAAGTTATATAAATATATAATGTAATGTTTTTTAAAAAAAATTTTTCATTACAGGATAATATTAGCCAGTTATTATTATATAAAAATCTATTAAAATGTTAATTTACTAACAATAATTTATTACATTAAATATATATCTTACTAGAGTAAGCCATGTGGGTCATTGTGAGAAATTAAAAATTGTTATATCCTCTATCTATTGTTTATTGTAGTGTAATAATAAATAAACACAAAAAAAAAAAAAAAAAAAAAAGATCATAACATGATCAAATGCATAGTTTACGATTCTATACTGTAGATACAAACAAATCCAATCATCAATCCCACTATATCCAATCCGCCCATTTTGTACATACATATATACGTCAAAGTCATCCATACAGAATTTGAGGACTTTAACTGTTGCAGTTTATGAGATATGCAATATTAAATACTTATTGAGTATGTGGGCGTGGCACTACGCCTACTTGAAATTTTAAAATAAAATATAGCCTATAGTTCCTTCCAGACTTACAGGAAGGTACAGCTAAAATTTAAAAAAAAATTGTCCAAACGTTGATCAGTCTACAGACTTCAAACAAACGCACAAACAAATAAACACACATTCATTTATATATAGATGTGGCACGCCCACAATAGCCAATCCGCCCAATTTGTTCCTATACACGTCAAAGTCGTCAATACAAAATTTGGGGACTCTAACTGTTGAAATTTATGAGATATGCGATATTAAATAGTTATTGGGCATGTGGGCGTGGCACCTCGCCTACTTGAAATTTTAAAATAAAAAATAGCCTATAGTTCCCTCCAGACATACAGGAAGGTACTGGTCTATAAACTTCAAACAAACAAACCCACAAACAAATAAACACACATTTATTTTTATATATATAGACTATACCCGTGTGAGTACCGGAATAGAATACTACCACAGTTCTTCCCAGCTTGTCGTAAAAGGTGAGTGCGGATTAAAAGTCTTGCATATACCCGATGGCACTGATGCGAAACAATGCCGCTCAAAGTATTGAACTACCGTGATATCACGGTGACACCGTGGGAACCATGGACCATCATGCGTGTGGACGCGCTCCCTATGGATGTGAATGATCGGAGCCTAGTCGTATAGGCATCAGAATTGATACCAGTAAGATTCTGATTATGGCATGCTGGACTATACTGCAACATTTAAATTTGATGATATGGGCTGGCAGATGGCGTAATCGGTTACCAATATGGACTGGGGTGAAACCTGGCTCAGACGGCTTTAAGCTTAATACGATACTGTCACCGTCCCGTTGAGTTTGGGTGTAGGACTCATGAGGACTTGTGTCAACCCTCGCATGGCCTCTCTGCATTGCAAAGATAACCATGGTACCACAACAAGGATAACTACACAACGGATCCAAGACAACGGCTTCAAGTTTGGGACCCAATAGAATGGAATTAAACATAACGAACCATTATAGACGTTACTTCTCCAGCCGGCACCGAGGGTGCAAAGGAGATTCGGCAGGACAGACCTTTCCTGAATCCTTTCCGGAGGGCTTCGAGGTTACTCCACTTACCACGGCTGAAGCAGAACGGCGAGAGATCTTTCTCGTCACCACCGGAGTTACAGAGGAGCAAAGCTCCTGAAAAGGAGGTGGATGATTTCATCAAGCTAGGCGTTAGAATTTCGGAACTAGTCGAGATGATGGGCGGAGGAAGAAGGTCCATACACCAAGCGATGCGTGATTTAGTAGCTTCAATATCGTCACTATACCAGCTGGCCGCTAAAGATAAAGGAGCAGAACAGGAGATGAAGGCTGAAACCAATGATAGAAGCACATAGACGATCCTACAATAGCAAACACCCTGTGTTTCCAAGAGACAGAGGGATGAATTGGAAAAACCTAGGGGAACATTACCGAAGAAGACTAGGACAGCCCGTCATTGTGGCCATATTTAGCCTGCCGCTGAGACTAGGGCTAGTGACTCGACGGGGAAACCAGCAACTACTATGAACCAGTAGTATGGTAGTACCTGCAGCAACAGAAGAAAACACCTAGGAGCACAACGATTGGATCGTGAAAACTAGAAAGCGCAGGAAACCGCCAAGACCAGGAGCAGTGATAATAAAGCCAACCGAGAACCTATCTTTTGTCAACATCTTAAGAAAGGTAAGGAATGCCCCAGAGCTTAAATAAGTTGGTAAGGATGTCCAACTGGTGAAGAAGCCGCAGAGGTGCGAAATCCTCCTGGAGTTTGGAAGATCAACCGAGGCTACGGAGATGCACTGTTCTAAGCTAAAGAGCTTATTGGCCGAGGAGATAGAGGTCAGAACAATAACAGAGGAGGCTACATTCGGACTAAGATACTTGGACGAAGTAACAACTGAGGACGAAATAATGGCCGCATGGAGGGACCAAATCGGTGAAATTCAACTGACGGCTCTCTAGACGATCAGAAACGTTCCAGGGGGTACTAGAATGGCGATAATCGCAATCCCTGTGAAGCTGGCATGCAGGGCAGAGTAGGTTGGTAAACTGCGCGTAGGTTGGACAGTTTGCCGGTTATTGAGGAAAGTAACTCCGAAGAGATGCTACAAGTGCTTGGAGTTCGGGCATGTGACGGGAAAGTTTCGCAGCTTCAGGTGCGAAGGGCAAGGTCACTTTGCCAAGACCTAAGGTCGTAACCCTCACTGCCTTCTCTGTAGAGGCGATCCGAGTGCTGACGCGAAGCATATCACGGGAGGACATAAGTGCTCACATTATCTGGCGGCACGACGGAAGTTGACATACGTAGGTAAATGAGAATCCTGCAGTTGAACTTGAATTATTGTGAAGCAGCGCAGGAGCTTCTTAAACAGACGGTGCGGAAGCAGAAGATAGACTTGACAATACTGAGCGAACACTACAGAGTACCTGGAAACCAACGTTGGATAGTCAGTAAATGCAACAGGACCTCGGTATGGTCCTGCGAAATATCGACAACAGGTGGGAAAACTTTGTAAAATGTACCGTTAATGGGGTACATTTCCTCAGCTGTTATCTTCCCCCTTGCCTATCAATAGAAGACTTTAGATGCAGAATAGATGACATCGTTAAGGAAGCAAGGAACCTGAGGCCTGTGGTAATTGCCGAGCATTTCAATGCTTGGGCAGTTGAATGGGGCTCGGCATATACAAACCCATGAGGAGAATGCCTACCTGATGCATTTGCAACGTTAGAGTTTGTTTTACTTAATAGTGGTGACAAGGATATATTTTCGAGGAATGGACGCCGCTCTAAAATTGATCTGACATTCGTCAGCGACTCTCTGACGACCTTATCTACCTGGATGGTGTCTGACATCTATACACATAGTGACCACCAGGCTATAATTTTTGAGATCCGGGAACGCTTTACGGAACGCAACGTTCCTTCAGTACCACCGAGCCCTCTTTGGGTACTCCATTTTTAATAAGGAAACCTTTTTCCTCACATTAGAGGACACTTGGTTATGACAAAGCGACGGAACTTATGCGCTCCATAACGGAGGCTTGTACGCATCCATAGCAAGGAGGCGCCACCTGCCTCGGAAGAAGCACGTCTACTGGTGGAACGCGGATATAGCAGATCTAAGGCGTGAATGTAACCACGCACGGCGGTTGTTCCAAAGGGCCAGAGGCCGTGAGGAATTTGCAGACCTGCGGGAAAGATATAGAAGGTGTAGGACGAGCTTTAATGGAGCAATTGCGCATAGGAAGAGAAGGTGCTACAGGGAAATGTGCGCCGATGTGGACGAGAATCCCTGGGGAACTGGATATAAGGTGGTGATGAGAAAGCTGAACTGCTTTCGACCATCAGCAACGACATGTGCAGCTAAGCTACAATCAATCGTCGCGGAGCTTTTTCCGCGTAAGGCCGAAATTACATACTCCGTGCGTGACATGCGGTTACCGGAGGAAATCTCAGGAGTCAGCAGTAGGGAATTGGAATCAGTCTGCAGAGAAATGAAACTCAATAAGGCACCGGGGATCGATGGGATCCCAAACATCGCCCTTAAGGCGGCTATTGAGAATAACACTGAGCTGTTTAGACAAGTTTTTGATGCTTGTATTCAACAGAGGACGTTCCCTGGGATATGGAAAAGGCAGAGACTATTCTTCATTTCGAAGAGTAACAATGTACAGGATGCATCGGCATACCGCCGCTCTGTATGATTAACACGGCTGGAAAACTTTTGGAGAGGATAATTTGTAGGAGATTAAAAGCATTTCTGGGCGAAGAAGGCTTGTCGGATCGTCAATTTGGTTTCCGGAAATCACGTTCCACAATAGATGCAATAGAAATAGTTATGACTATATCAAAGGATGCTATCAGCGGTGACCGCTGGTTGGAGGGCGTCAAGGAATACTACGCTATCATCACCATGGACTTCAAAAACGCATTCAACTCTGCGGATTGGGATGCCACGCTAGCTGCCCTGGATGGAAAGAACGTACCGAACTATTTATTGGAAATCGTTAAGGACTATTTTTAGGATAGAGTGCTTCTATATGACACGGATGATGGCAGGAAGTCATACGCGGTCCGGCAAAGCTCCGTGCTGGGCCCGCTACTATGGTATATGAATAGGAATGTGGTATATGATGGTGTACTGAGGCTAAGACTCCCTAGAGGTACACAAATCATTGGTTTCGCGGACGATATTGCCCTGGTGATAAGAGGAAAATATCTGGATGATTTAGTGAGAACATGTAACACTGCGGTTGGCATAGTCAGGAGCTGGATCATGGAAATAGGTCTCAAACTAGCTGATCACAAAACGGATGTGCTCCTTGTAAGCAGTAGGAAGAAGATTGAATTTATTACCATAACGGTAGGTGACCAGCACATATCATCAAAGCGGGCGATTAAATATCTGGGTGTGATAATTGACAACAGGATCTCGTTTAGGGAGCACTTGGCCAAAAATGTAAGGCGACGGCATGTGCACTTGCCCGATTAATGCCTAACCTAGGAGGCCCAAGACAGGAGAGGATACGGCAACTGATGAAGGTAGTGTCAGCAATCGCAATACATGCAGCACCCGTATGGGCTGTGGCTATGGAGAAGAGGACCTATAGAGCAGGAATAGAAGCGGCCTACAGGAGATCTGCCTTTCGAACGGTGTCGACTAATGCAGCGTTAGTGATTGCGGGGATGATGCCCCTGAAGCTAGTAGTGGAGAGTAGAGAGGAGGAAATATGACGTAAAGAGAGGAACAGATTTTTCGAACCCTGTTCAACTAACTGATGATGCTATGGATAGATGGCAGCAGGACTGGTCCAATTCCACTAAGGGAGGATGGAGCCACAGGCTCATACCGAGCATAGGCGTATTGACTAAAAGAAGACACGGCCAGGTGAACTTCCACCTGACCGATATTCTGTGCAACGAAATTGCCTGGTGAGAACAATAGGATCCCAGGTAACGCCCGAGAATATAGTTAACCTGATTTTAGTCTCATGTGACAATTGACGCAGCAAAGATTGGCTGAGAGAGCAATGTCAGCGGAATTTGAAGGGAGCATTCGCTGAATCTCTACCCCTCGAAGCAATACTTGATTGTGGTCCGGCGGTGGCGAAATGGTTGAAAGTGTGACGAACTATGTTGGTTTTATGGGTCTATCAAGCCAAGAGTAAGTCTTGCGGCGAATCGTAGGCCGGGCTACCAATGTTTTTCGAAGATTTGCAACCTTTAGCTCGCATAGCTAAAAAAATATATATAGACTAGCTAATGCCCGGTGTGCTTCGCTACTCCTATCGATATATATATATATATATATAAATGAATGTGTGTTTATTTGTTTGCTGGGCTTTTATTTGAACTCTATAGACAGCTAAGCGGCTGGATCGATTTTCTTAAAATTTTAACAGTACATTTGGCAGTTCTAGATGTTGATGCCCGTAGTCTCTCTTCTTCTTGATGATTGGGATCGTTTCCTTTTGAGACGTGCATCACGTTAATCAGGTGTCTCAGCAGCTCTAGAAGTTGATGCTTGCATCCTCTCTCCTTCTACACGTGCGTCACGTTGATCTGGTATCTCCACAGCTCTAGAAGTTGATGCTCGTAGCCTCTCTCCTTCTATGTGTACATTGCGTTGATTCGGCGTCTGATCAGTTCTTGATCTTGATGATTGGGATCGTTTTCCTCTAAGACAGGTATCACGTTGATCAGGTGTCTCAGCGATCGTGTTCTTTCCCTTTCTAAACGTTTATCACGTTGACCTTGAGTCTCAGCAGCTCTAGATGTGGAGCCTCAAGACCGTTCAACATTCACGTTCTTCTGTAATTTCGTAATTTTCGTCAGGTGGCATTTTTTTAGTTTTTAATTTATCACAATATGATCACTCACAAAATAAATGTTTAACTCGTTTAGAATCTGGGATTTAAGTGATTTGCGAAAACTTTAAACAAACAAAGCCACACACATTAATTTTTATATATATAGATTTGTGTGTAGCCAAAAACAATAGAAAATACATGTTAGTTTTGATAAAAAACGCTGCGAATTGAGTTGTTCTACGATTGCCATCACCTTATTGTATTCGCCATGAAAATGGGTAAATACATTAAAAAAGGAGAACTCGTTGTTGCCATATAGTTGTACCGCTGCCATATTTATAAAAAAGTGAACTTTATTTTATCTGTAGGTTGTAATAACGAAAACAAGTTAAAGGTGACTTTAAAGTACACTTCAGCAAAAGTTTCCTTTAACTAAATCCAACTTTAACGGTAAGTTGTAATAACGGCCTTAAAGCGATTAAATGTAATAATGGAATTGTTTGTAAAATCCTCCACGATCATTTTAATTTTATAAAATTGAAATACTGTAATGTAAATTAATCCAGAACAGGGGTGCCCAAAAGATCCTTATGGCATGCAAACACCAATACATTTACAGAAAAACAAATTTTTATTAAATATTTTTTGATGTGAAAAGTAATACATACATACATACACTGCAAAAAAAATTGATTTTCATTTTGTGTTACTTTGAATAATTTGGAAGCATATTAAACAGTTTACTTCATCCTTAAAATTATAAGTAAAAACAAAGTCATTTTCCCATTTATTTTTTAAATTCATTTTGTAAAGGCAGTAAAATGAGAGTGATCACACAATAAGTTTTCTGTGAAAAATATATTTTTATAACTTAAAACTAACACCTTTTTTTCAAGTGTTTTTCAAACCGCACTTTTATAAATGATATGCGAAAAACAAAAACAAAATCCATATTGATCCTCATGTTGTCAATGTTTACTAGCAAAGTAGACGATAGTGGTGTGGCTTTGTATACAACGAAGAAAGACGAAAGAAATAAAAAAGCAAAGTTGTTAGTGTATTTTGTGTTCTTAGTGCGCACTCAGCACTCAGCGCTGAGTGTGCTGTATGCGCATAAATATGCAGCCTATTGCTAAGCGCTTTTACAAAAACAAATGTGTATGAAGTGTATAGGGCTTGGGAACTACTCGTCTAGATATTATAATATTTTAGCATTTATTCCATAGGTTCAATAAAATCGAGTCACAAGTGAACCAAACTTTGTAAAGCAAAATTTACAAGTTTCTATTCTGAAAGTCCCATCAAGAATCGTCGGTTTTTAATAAATAAAAAAAATAATTACAAAACAAATTCACTGTGTTTGTTACTTTCGTGGACTGTATATGGGGATGTATGTGAGGATGCACTAAAAAAAAGGACAAAAATTATAGGTCTTGCAATGCACTACTACACTACAAAAACACCAAATACTTATCTTTTGTTGCTGCTTATTTCAAGATCTGTTCCACTGTCTTTTTCTATAAACTTCCACTTATACGAAAGCATTGGCAATATACCTATTTAATTAATTTTAATTTCAAGGTTTTACTGAGATCAATCCAAATTTATATCATTCTTTTATTTTTCGTAAACAAACAAATATACATTCACTTTTTTGGATTTATAAATTTCTATTGTTTTTTTTTTTTTTTACACAAACCACAAATTTTATAATTAGTCATTTAACCACAAAATTATTAAGTGTACTATAAGCTTTAATTATAAATTTTAATTACACTTCACAACTATTTTTAAGGAAAATAGAACAAATTGGGTTGCATCTCATCGGATGTTAACAAAACGAATAATAAAAAAAATTAATAAAAAACAAAACAGAATGTAATGTCTGAAAATATGGCAAACCTTTGTCATCATTTAAACAATTCGGGTTATGTCGCCAAGGATGGAAAGTTTGAACTATCCGACATAAACAGCGTTAATATTTTTTGTTCGCGTTTTGTAGTTCTAATTATTCAATTCTCCTTAATGAATATTAAAGGAAAATAACTAACAAAGATAAATGTAGACTTGCATCAACCACTCTTAAGTTATACCATAAAATAAATGACACTGACAATGACAAATAATCCTTAAATCTGAAGTGGAAACTTTTGCAATTAAATTTCAAATTAATGTAGAGAGAATAATTGAAGTGGCCGTAGTCTAGTAGGTAGTGTAAAGCCTGGGTGCGAGAACCCAGGTCAGACATCAAAACAAAGTACGAAAAGTATTTTTTCAGCGATTTCCTCTCAGCAAATTTCTAGCAGAAACTCTGAAAGTAAAAAAAAAAACCTGCCATGAAAAGTTTCTCAAACAAAATTTGTCGTTCGGAGTCGACTTTAAACTGTAGGTCACCACTTGTGTATAAAATAAACACACACAACATAAGTGGTGTGAGAAACTAGGTCAATCATCCAGACCAAAGAGTTGTAATGATCAATTATGTATGTATGTATATGAATAATTGTTTACTTAAACCAGGGACCGTAACTGTTATAACTTTTATCGTAAAAGTCACAAAATAACAATTATTTTTTGATTTTAATTTTTTCGAGCAAAAATAAAAGTTATTTTTGATTTCTATTTTTTCGATCAAAAATAACAGTTATTTTTGACTTTTATTTTTTCGAGCAGAAATAAAAGTTATTTTTTGACTTTTATTTTTTCGGGTGGGAATAAAAGTTATTTTTGACTTTTATTTTTTTGAACGGAAATAAAAGTTATTTTTTGACTTTTATTTTTTCGAGCAGAAATAAAAGTTATTTTATGACTTTTATTTTTTCGAGCAGAAATAAAAGTTATTTTTGTTTTATTTCATGTTGAATTCAAAATATTTATCAACATTTATTGCAAAACTTAATTCTAAAAATTTTTTAACATAATTTACTTTAATTGTTTTAAAGAATTTTTTAATAAATATTATGAATTCATCATGAATTAAAATAGAAATGACTTTTATTTCTGCTCGAAAAAATAAAAGTCAAAAAATAACTTTTATTTCTGCTCGAAAAAATAAAAGTCAAAATTTAACTTTTATTTCTGCTCGAAAAAATAAAAGTCAAAAATAACTTTTATTTCTGCTCGGAAAAATAAAAGTCAAAAATAACTTTTAGTTTTGCTCGAAAAAATAAAAATCAGAAAATAACTTTTATTTTTTTTTCTAAAAAATAAAAATCAGGTTTTTAAAAAGCATTCCATTTTATAAAAATTTGGTCCCAGACAAACAAAACGGTATACTTGGTTCTGTTCTCCGACATTTCCTTGTGGTTGCTTTTTTTAATCAAAAATTCAAAAATAACAGTTATTTTCGGTCCCTGACTTAAACCTTTAAGAATTCGATTCCGCCTCTAGAATCGAATAAAGAACGCACCACTCCTGACTTTTTTTGCAACAACATAGATAAAGGAAAATAATCGCAATTGTCTACACTCTCAAGATTTTGACAATGATCATATAACTAGAAAACGACTGTGGAATTTAGCTAATCTGAACGTGAGAATAAGCAGAATCAAGTATCTAATAATAATAATAAAAAATCAAAGAATAATTAGCATACAAAAAATAAATTTATTTATTAACAAAACCATCCATTTTTAAATTTTACATGCATATTTTGATATATATTTATATTTGTATATGTAGGTATGTCATAAATATATGTATACCATATATTTTTATTAAGTGTCCTTTTAAATTAAATAGGAATTCATATAGTTTGTATGTTTATATATGTATATTAAAAGAGATAACAAAAGTTTAATTAAAACTAAGTAGACAAATTCAAACTACTTTGACTGGCTTTGAATCTGTAATGTAGTCTTCAAAATCTTTATTATCTTTTACGGCTGGATCAAAGTCATTGATAAGTTGTGGCAATATGGGATTATCTAGCATGGTGGTGTGATTGCCTTCGATTACTTTCATTATAACTTTTCCAGTTGTAATGCGGCTAAGGCAATAGTCTTCATCAATGTCCTGAAGACTAACTTCAGCTGGTCGAATTAATGTGATTGGGGTTTTTAATACCTCAATATTGTCTAAATCAAATAGAGCAGCCATGCGTATTCGTCGGAACATTCCGTCTATGACTTTGAGGGAATATTCTTTACTATATAGGCTTTGCTTAGCAACATACTCCATAAACTTGTCCAGTTTACCCTCTAAAGTAGGTATTTTATGGAACATTAATCCAGTCGACTCTTTCGTTTCCTCAGGGAATATAATGGTCGTGGTTAAAGTAAGCAGAAGATCATAGATCTCGTTGTCAACAAAGTCATCATTTAATTGAAGCAGTGTAAGTTTTGTCAGGAAGTGAGGTGCACCGTCTATAAGTAAAAGCTGTCCTCTGTACCCAGCTTTTTCAAGAAGTGCTACAAGCTGGATAGCAACGTATGTACCAAATGAATAGGCTACTATGTAAAATGGTTCAGTGCTTCTCAAAACAGACTTTACGTGTTCGAAAGATGCTTCGGCGATTTCTTTGACTGTATTTAATTCGGAAAAACTGTGTAATTGTAAAACATTAGCCCTACTCGAGATATCAGTTCCGATTTTGTACCAAGCTTGACCAGCAGTACCTTCTAAACCTGGTATAATTATAATTGGAGGACTATTGGTTTTCGAATCGCCTACGGTGGCATTTATTTGCACAAATATATCACTACAAGCAGATTCATCACCGATATTGCGCAGCAGCATATCTATACCCGTTCTTTCGGAGGTAAATATCATTTTAACGGCATCATTACTTTCGTGTTCTCGTTCATGTGCGAACTCTTGCAACTTTTGGAAAGTTAACGAGCGCAAGTCTTGTGGTGATAATACAAGATCAAAATCACGTTCTAAACTTTGCTTTATTTCAACCGCCATTAATGAATCCATTCCCATTTCAGACAACGTCGTTCCTAAAGATACAGATTTAAGATCGCGAATTCCCATTATGTTCATAACTGTTTCCACAATATTTTCATTTCCAGAGCGACCAGCACGTTTTTCGGCAACCACCATACTGGAGACAATAGCATCGGGAGAAGATAGAAGCTTATCTAACTCGTGCAAACAAGATGATATGCGCTGTTGCAAAGTGCCACCTATTTCCATATCAATTTTATCTTCAGCCAAATCAGCGACTAGTCCCACTTCACCGACTGCTCCCCATTGTATTGCCTTGGCTGGATAACCATTGGCAATGCGATCCTCTGCTATTCTCTCCATAATGGAATTTGCCATACCATAATTAGTTTGCCCAGCATTTCCTCGTCCGCACGATACACTAGAAAAGACAACGAAATGTTCTAACCTTGGGCATTTCTCTCGTGATAATTCATCTAAAATTTTTGTTGCAAAAGCCTTTGGGGCAAAACATTCATTGAATTTCTCTCTCGTTAAATTGGTGAAAATTCCATCACGTAAAGCAACAGCTAGGTTAAAAATTCCACCGACCGGTGCCATTGAAGTAGCCTCATCAAGCAGTTTACTGCAGCCATCATATGTTGTAATGTCACTGGTGCTTATATATATAGAGCATCCATAAGTTTTCCACAGTCTATTAAATATATAAACAACTTAAAATGTTTGAAAATTTGAAGAAATTAAGCTACACTTACGCAATACGATATGACTGATAGTCCTTAGTGATCCCCCGACTGGAACTTAATATAATATTTCTAGCACCGCGAAGAACCATCCAATCCGCTAACTCCAAACCAAATCCTCCTAAACCGCCTGGTATTATATAACTCAAGTTAGGGTTAAAGTATACCTGTTTTAGCGCAACTAATGGCACAGTGTACTTAGATTCAGGATCTTCTCGAATTTGTAGAAGAACCTTTCCAATATGCTTGCCGCCGACCAAATAACGGAATGCCTGTTCAATTTCAGGTGCTTGAAATACCGTCGCGGGCAAAGGCTGTATAATGCCTTTCGCTATATCAACATCAACTAAATGTTTCAGGTGCTGTCAAGCAAAATTAATAAAAATAATGTTTTTATTCTATTTTGCTGATATCTCCTATTTAAACCATATCTTACCGCGATTTCTTCATCTGATGCGTTTACCAATCGATCTGCTATAATTGAGTGGAATGTTATTTCTTTAAGGAAACAACTCATACCAAGTTTACTATCATTGGCCATGTCGAATTTGCCAATCTCAAGGAAGTGTCCCGTTACTCCCAAGCATCGGACGGATGCCAACAATTTTTCATCCGATAAGGAATTCAAAACAAAGTCGACACCTTTCCCCTTTGTTTCTCGCCGTATCATATCCTCGAATGAAATGTCTCGAGAATTTCCGATATGAGATTCTAAATATAAGAGAACAGAAAATCTTTTCTGCTGTAAAAATGTTAAGTTTAAGAAATTTAAAACTAATTGTACCTTTTAATTGCGGGAACGTTTCCAGTAGAAATTTTTTCTTTTGGGGCGTACTGCAAGTTGTAAACACCTCCATATTGTATGCCAGAGCTGTACGTATAGCCGCCAGACCTATGCCTCCAGTACCCGCATGTATAAGAATGGTTTTACCTTTGCGTATGTCTGAGGACATGAAGAAAGCATAGTAAATCGTTACGTAAACTACTGGTACAGTAGCAGCCTCTTTCAAGGACCAGTGGTCCGGCAGTTCCCAAAATAGTCGGGAATGCTTTTCTACATATGAAGCAATACCTCCCTTAATAACCATACTCATGATGCGGCGCCCAGTTTTAGTTTCAATTCCAGAAAACTCAAAACCGAGAACACAGTTCTGGTCCATTCGATTTTGACCGTAAATATCTACAGCCAGGCGCCCAGTAGCCAGCATTACATCACGAAAGTTAAGCGAAGAGTAAACCACCTTAATTTCGCACTCTTTCGGATCCAGAGGCCCTTCAAACCAGCGAAACGATGACAAGTCTCCGCGCTGTAGAACGTTACCGTACACGTGATCTGCTCTCGCAATAGGTGCTTCCTCAGTATTTAGCTGAAGATGTCTATAAGTACCCCACTTACCCTAAAATTTTTATAATATTACTATAAAATTATATCTTTAAACCCACATTTATATTCGTAAAACTCACATTCTTGTAAACGTTGATAGCCATCTTAAGGCTGTACTGGTTGGCGTAGAAAGGATCATTAAGACTAAATGGTGGTGCCTTTGGATCATTCACAAAGAAACAGGTTATCAAATTGCCGTCGGGCTCTTTTCGAAGGCAATTGACTAATCCTATGAGACCATTTAGTTTTTCATTAAATGCATAAACCACTACTGCGGTCTTGTTAGAAACGGCTTGCTGCACTTGAGATAACCATTCGAAGTCGTCATCAGCTTCACTAACTCGTACAATATGTGTTTCAAAATCTACATTTTTTTTAAGTTTTTGCAAAAGCAAAAGTACTTCTTCATTATTCTCTAGGGGCATGGCAGCCAACATTTTGTAATGTTCCGGGATTTCTAATTTCTCTATTTTTGAAGTGGTACGTTCACGAACGACTAGGTATCCATTATCTGCCAGTGACTTATTGGCAACTTGAATAATATTTTTGTTAAATTCACCCTCTAATCCGGCAATAATAATGAAGTGACAGTTTGTTTGGGTAGATAGTTTGCCATTTTCTACATGAATATTAGCCGGAAAATCGGTGATTGTCTGATTGGATAGGAACATGTAATCCCCTACTACTACTGGCAAATCTTCAATTGAGTCTAAAAAGTTTGCGATTAAAGGCAAGCGACCATCAGAATCAACCTCAACGATCTTTATCTTCAACGACGGTGCATTTTCTAGAGCCAATTGGACGCAAATACGTGCAGCATCCGCTACACTGAGAACTGGTGTTGGGAAATGGGGTAGGAAATTGTATTTCTCTAAGACTGGAACACCAGGCGGTCTTCGACGTTGAACGGGGCTAGCGTGCAAACCAATTACCTCAATACCGCCCGATACAATTTTTTCCAAATCGGGATCGACATAAACGTCCAACACTTTATTTTCTGGATCCATACTGGTTATGAGATCGAAATGGTGCTTTCCATAAATGCGCAATTTACGAATTTTCGTTGGCAGCAAAAGGCCACGCGAATCCACGCCCAGTATATGAATTTGTAGCATTGCGTCCATAAATGTAACCCAATTATATTCCCATAGAATCTTGCCATAAAGGCCATCACCTCTTGCCTGCTGAACAGCTTGAAAAGCGCCATTATAGTGGTAGCCTCGTAATTTTAATTCTTTGTAAAAGTCCTTCTTCGAAACCATGGGAAAATTAGAACATTCTTTCATGATCTGCACGTTCGGAATTGTTGGACTTTCGATTTCAGAAATTTTGCCAGTAACAACTAATGCTCCTGACTCTGTTATCTACGAACACAACATTATACATAAATATTGATTATTATATTTTATAATATATAACCCATTACTTACCTCAAAGTTACCAGTACCATAATGAATCATTATTGTTAATTCAACGTTATTCTTTGCTGTCACATTTGTAGCCCGGAGAAATTTAATGTCTTCAAATTCAACGGGCACATCCATAAAACTCGGGCCATGATACATAAGCGAAAATGTTTCCCACACATATTGCAGATAACAGGTGGCGGGTACTAATATCTTACCGTCAATTACATGACCAGCCATAAATTCTTCATCATTGCTTCCTAAATTTACATTAAACACACGCTCTCCGCTGCATTTCGTTTTCATGTTTTCATACTTCGTCACAAACCAGTCTTCCTTATGATCCCACCGCACCAAAGGACTTATTTGAGGTGTACCGCGTGAGACAGGGAATTCAACAGCTGGGTAAAGATTTTGTACTGGGAAATTAACACCATTTGTGAAAAGCCTACAAAACATTTTTAAAATTATCGCGTTAATATTTACAAAAATAACATGATGTTCTTACTTTCCAAGCGCGGTCAAGAAGAATAGATCATTACTTTTATTCCCACGCTGTGTTAGTGGTATGTGGATGCCACCAGGCATAGAACGCTTTAATATGGCCTGCAAGAGACCGTGGGGTGCAATTTCAATGGTTAATGCATTGTTGGGTAAGAGAGCGAATGTTTCCTCAAATAAGACGCTGCTGAGTAAATTATTTGTATGATACTCTGCTGAACACAAATTCCGACCGCAGTGATCCCATTCACTTTTAGGCACACTGGAACTGAGCCATTTCGATGACCTCTCTTTGGGATTGGGAATAGTTTGTTGCAGATGCTTGAGTAGCTGTGGTCCCATGTGAGCAATATAGCGGGAATGATAAGCAATATTGGAGCAAGGGACTTCTTTAGCAAAAATATCCTTGGCCTTAAGTTCAGCTACAAACTTAGCTACATCATCAGCCGGTCCAGAAATTGTGCATGAATCTGCATTATTATGACAAGCCACTTCGATAGTTTCGGGTAGCAAGTGAACAATTTTCTTGTAGCCAATACCAACAGCAGCCATTGAGCCTTTGATTTTTTCAGTTTCTAAGCTCACTTTGCCACGATAATAGGCAGCTAAAATCATTTGTTCAGCCGTAAATCCCCCATCAGCATAACCACAACCGAGTTCGCCAACGGAATGTCCAATAATATAATCTGGCTCCAAGTTTAATGTTTTTAAAACATCAACCAAACCAATTTGAATGGCAGCAATTCCAACGAAGGAGTGTAAAATATTATCGAAAATTATTGGATCGTCTGATGTTAAAATGTGAATGAGATCAAGACCCTTAGGTAATAATGTGTTGTGGCAGAGTTGAATTGACTGACAGAACCTTGGAATACCCATAAGGAACGCACCCATCTGAGACCACTGGGAACCCATTCCACTAAATACCCAAACAATTGGCCGTTTAATACCAGTGTAATGCTGAACATCTTTTACTAACACAGTGGCAGGTTCTTGTCCATTATTGCTGCATACGCCGAATCCTCGAAAAACCAGGCCTGAGACTTGCTCGTTTTGAATGTTGTGCAATAGTGCGATAAATTCCGCATCTAAAGGACGTTTCTCAATAGCTTCAAGAATAGCATCCAAAGATTGCTCGTTTCTTCCTGCCCAAGTAACTAAGCGTGGAATATCATCCTTTGGCACGCCTCTATTTAATTTTGGTTTTTCAAAAGCTTTAAGCAGAGCGTGAGCATTGGCCCCTCCAAATCCAAATGAGTTTACTCCAATGTAAGGTTTTTCTAAACGCAAAACATTGTTCACTACTACTAGCCGACCTTCAGCTAATGCGGCGATTTCTGGTTTTACTTCCTCAAAGTTAATATTTGGAGGAATCTCATTATTCTCAAAAGCAAAACAAGCCTTAATTAATGAGTTTATTCCCGATGCAGCTTCTGAATGTCCGACATTCGACTTGACTGAACCAACTAGAAGTGGTGATGTTCTTTGAGTGCAGAGTACGTTGTCAATTGCACGACACTCTTCAGGATCGCCTACAATGGTACCAGTGCTATGTGCTTCCAAATAGCCTAAATCATCAGGAGTAACGTTGACATCTTCGTAAAATTCTCTGAGTAATTGCTCTTGTAGTTTACCAGATGGGTAAGTAATGCCTTCGGGCTTAAACCCATCACAATTAGTTTTTGAATATACCACGCTCGCATACACGCGCTTTGCATCGCTTTTGCGCTGCAAAAATAGACAGTTTATAGCTTCTGAGCGTGTATATCCGCTCGCATTCTTGTCAAATGGGCGACAATAACCGTCACTAGCTAAAACACCAAGTCTTAAAGAGGGAAGTTAATAATTAGAATAATTTATACTTAAAAAGTCGGGAAACAAACCTGGCGAATTGTAGTGTTACAAATGGATGCAATAATAAATTTGAGCCACCAATTATAGCGGCGTCAATTTCACCATTGCGCAAAGCTGTAAATGCGTTATCCAAAGCGTACATAGAACTTGAACAGGCAGTGTCCAAAAGAAAGGAGGGTCCTTGCAGGCCAAGAGCATACGAAATTCGATTTGCCATCATAGCGCGGCTGCAACCCGTTATACCAAAACCACCGGATGACACCTTTTCATAGAACCAAGTTTTCTCCGACTCCGAAATACAGGAACCAACGTAGACTCCTGTCTTAGTGCCTCGTAAATTTATTGGATTAATACCAGCATCAATCACTGCCTCGTAAGCAGTTTCCATTAATATACGAGTTTGAGGATCTAAAGTGTGGGCCTGCTTAAAATTTACACCAAAGAAAGTCGCATCAAATTTTTCAAGATCAAATATCTTTCCAGAGCGTTTTGGGATTTCTGGACTAAAATGTCGCCAACGACGTTCATCATCATCAACCATATCAATCTGGTATAGAAATTAAAAAGAAAAGAGTGTGAATTCTTGCATTTGCAATTGTACACTTAAAAAATTACACTATACGACAAATTAAAAAAAAATTAAATACACGCAGCTAATGGCATAGAGTAGGCTCTGCGTCTCCTTAAGTCGAGCTCATAAATATATTTTTTATATTTCGCGAATCCTTCAAACATATTTTTTTGTTTTTATTTGACATAAACTTTTTTTGACCTTCCACACGAATTTATTAATTACACAAACATTGCTGAACCGATGTCCTCAATTTATACTTCCTTCAAAAGGGGAGCGATATGCCTTTAAAACGATATATTATTCCACATGTAAATTTGAACCAAATCTTTATCAAAACCATTTTAAAGAGTTATCTCCGCTCTTTTCAAAAAACTTTGGAAATATTTTTATTTTTCGTTCTTCATATGACAAGCTATATCGTAGAATACTCTATACTATTCTGATATTCAGAAATAAATGTCATATAGTATCCTATTTTATTTTTAGTGAACATAACTAAAGCATTTATTATTAATTGTATACATGTGGGTTAATAAGTTTTAAAATGTTCTTTCTCCTAACTGAAATCAAGGACTGTTCTTGTCAACAGTCAACTCTGGTTGTTGATTTCGCTTCAGTTTATCTACTATAGATTGGAGAGCGTGATTTAAAGACAAAATTAAGAAACAACAAATCTTAATTTTTCGATAGGGATAACAAATCCTTGAAGCTGAAAGCAGGCTATGTTGAAAACTAAAATTGTATCCTATAAAAAAATTAATTAAATAAATAGGTTTAATTGAAACCGTTGAAGACCTTTTCACCCACACTTGTATTTTTATGAGAAATTTCAAATTTTTAGAGTATGTACACATACATACATATGTACAATATGTATATGACAATTTCTTAGATGAAGTGGCAATAAAATCAATAATAATAATTAATAAACAGATAAATAATACATTAATATGCATATGTAGTTATCATTTTTTTTACACTATACGGATGTACGTACGTTATGTGCGTATAACGTAATGGATTTTTGCAATGACCCTGTACACTAACTCACGCACCTTATTATACAAGCTGTGTTTATATTCATCGACATTACGACAATTCGGAAATTTTCCAGCCATTCCCGATATGACAATGTCATCACCATCTGTTTCCGGGAAAATACGCGAAAACTTTTTAAATCTCTTTTCTGCACATTGTTTTGAAGGCGTGGTCGTAGCACTCGACATGATTCGCTCTCAAATATAGTTCCGGAACTGTTTTATATTATAAATATTGTTTTTATGTTTTTCTTTATATAAAATAGTGTTGATTTATAGAATTTATCAGATATCACGATATAACGATACGCGTAATCCAAATAAATCGAATTTTATGCAATACAATAAGAAACGAATTGCCTATCGAAATGCAATTAATTGAATATCGAAAAAGCCCCTCCTTTTATAATTTGATTTCGTCTCATTAGTAATTCTGGAAAATGGTGGCATTATATAAATGTTAATGAGAAATTATCGAATAAATTGTTTAATTAGGAAACAATTCGATAATTTATGTGAAAAAAAGTTGAAACCTATGAACACAGTGGGCACCTAAGTCAATTGTAATTCTTCGCAAATGTAAATGAAATCAATTTGTTTTAATTAAATTAGTAAAGATCTTGAAATGCTAATTACCAATTTAATACCACTTACCACACATACTCTTTGAAAGTAACATAAAATTAAATTGATGCAAAAAGAAAAATACGATTTTAGTTGTTCTCTCAGAATCAGAGTTAGAGCTATGCTTGTATCCACCTATATTGCTTAGAGAGGAAAACGTATTTTTGTTTTCTTTTTCTTCATGTTTAAATACATATCGCTCCTTTATTGCAACACAGTCATATCTCAAAAAATTAAAAATTTGTAATTACTTAAGCAAAACTGCTCTTTTAGACCTTCTCTACATGTTGAGAAAAAAATCAGTTTTATAACCCAAGCTGAACCGAAATTATAGCAAAAAGTGTTTGCGACAATAGGACTTATGTCTTGAAAACTTAAATCGCATTTTGTCAAGTTCAAGTTTTTTTGAGATATGACTATGTTGCAATAAAGGAGCGATATAATAACACAGTGCGACAGTGAAATACACCCTAGGATGAGTAGATCTTAAAAATACTTTTTATTGCACAAAAAACGAATTTTTGGTATTTTCGAACAAAATTGTTGATAACCGAAATATGTTTGAACCTATTTTATAAAATCCAAAGCTTTTTGGAAAGGGCAGAGAGTAGTCGCTGTAGTCTAGCAGGTAGTGTCTTGGCTTATTAGTAATAGGCCACGACTTTAAATCTCAGGTCAGGCATCAAAACAAAATTTTGAAAATATTTCTCCGGTGAGAAAGCTAGGTCGTAATCCTGCCTGTAAGGTAGCCTTTAAAACGGTATATGTAAACATTTTATTCAAACTTATGAGTTACGAGATTTGGTGGGGTAAACTTGGAAAAGAATCATTTTTTTCACATTTTTTCAAGTTTAGTCATTCTCAACTACAAAATTTAATTAAAAAATATGAAATAAATGGAGGGAGACATTCTTAAAATGCATTCTCTTGTTAAGAGTTTGACATTTCATTTGATAAAATTGGACACAAAATGCCATAGTTATTATTTAAAGAGTATAACAGTTTAGACATATTTTTTAAATGCTGTCTCATGAAATAGACTTAAATTTCACAAATTTTCAAAATTTTTGGTGGATCTTGATTATTTACCTGAGAATTTCCAAAGGTTTAAACGACTAGGAAAGTAGAATTTCCGTTTTTCGCAAATATTTTTATTTCGTTTTCGGCAAACATTATCTAACTTCCAGTGGTTGGTCCAATGGAAAAAAGGACATATTTCATAATAAACACTTAAAATTCATAAAAAATTTTGATCATTTTAACTTAAAGTTCATATAATAAGACCATATATTTAAAAAATATTACTCAGCTGTTGTGCTATTTAAATAATAACTTATAGTTCTTAATGAAATTTTCAAATTAGGAATGGCCAAACTTGGAAAGAAAAAGAAAAGAAGAAAAAATAATATTTACTAAATTTACCTCATCAAATCTCGTAACATATAAGTTTGAACAAAATATTTATGTATGCCGTTTTAATGGCTAATCTCACCCCTTTCTAAAAAACGTTTCATTCGTTCAAATATCCGTATTTTAATAATCAATAATTTTATGTGAAAAGATCAAAAAACAAGTTGAATAAAAGAAATTTTGAGGGTTTGTGAAAAATTACAAAAAAAAAAAAAATAAAATTGTTTTCAAATTCAACTTGCACTAGTTACACGGGTGCATTTAACTTTTTGTCGTATTTTTGTGCAATTAAGTGAACATCATATTGTTTCAAAATATGAAAACACTAATTACACAACCACAGTATAATTGTAAAACAGGTGTAGTTCAGTTGACGTTTGACAGGAATTTTCAAGCTTCTAAAATTGTCCGCCCTATACTCGAATTTCTTCAGTTTATCATTCTGTTAACCTTCAGATATTGCAGTAAGGTGGAGAATAAGTCTTTGCTCCTCTACATTAAAAAAAAGAGCAAAAAATTCACAGAAATGATATTTTCTCAACATCATTATTTTTTATTTTTCAGATTGGACAGTCCATCCAAAATTAAGTGCAAATGCTATGAAGGATTTTGTAAAATTTTAAGAAAAAAGAAAGAAAAAAAAAATAAAGTAAATAAATTTCGGAACTGTTTTAGATTCAATGTTACTTCTACTCCAAATATTTGATTTATACCCACTGTACATTAATTTTTCTGCCTATAGGCTTAAGTTATTTAAAAAATTTGACTTTAAATAATTGTAAGCGAAATTATTCATTTTGTATTCATTAAAAGCACAATGGACTTTGCAATAATTTATTCAAGATA
The DNA here is from genome assembly GCA_014635995.1 of Sarcophaga peregrina. Classification (NCBI taxonomy): domain Eukaryota; kingdom Metazoa; phylum Arthropoda; class Insecta; order Diptera; family Sarcophagidae; genus Sarcophaga; species Sarcophaga peregrina. The sequence goes on from CM025789.1 coordinate 89,675,730, forward strand.
TAATCATTTAAGCACTTCACTTTGATTATAGAATATATCGTGTTCCAGTGTTATACAAAATAGAAATTTGTCTTCAACAGAGGTTGTCAAGAACACAAAGTGTTCAAAGAGTGACACAAAGTGAAACAAAAAAAAAAAAAAAAACAAATAGTCAAGTATTGTGTCGCAACGAAAGGATTGTGACACAAATAATTTTTTAAAAACTTAAATAATCTAAATAATCAATTAAATACTGTTGTAGGCACATAACTAGACAGAAAATTTATAAAAAATAATCTGAAATAAAGCAGAATTTAATTCAGATACTTTTAATGGAGTCATAATTAAAACTAAAATAAAGAAATATTTCATCTGCATTCTATTGATATTAAAAAAAAAAAAAATGTCAATAGATTCGTAAATAAATCATCAAAATATACTACTTACCATTAGATATTGTCTGCATTTGTTGGCAAATTGAAATATTCTTGTTATTATAGAGAGCACACTCGAATAAAATTATTATTTTTTTATTATTATTATTTCTTTATTAGTATAAAAAAAAATCATTATAAATTCACATAGTTGGGGTATTCACACGGTCGTCTTAAAGTCATATGTCATAAAATAATAACACGAAAAAATATGACTGCTGTGAGTAATCCTCATAGGTTAGTGCGCTATTTCAAATTTGAGTTAGCTGATAAAAGAAAAATACAATTACACAAAATTGCAAATATTTTTAATTAAAAATGCCAAAATACAAGTCAAAAAACTAAAATAATAGCCGGTTTGTGTGAAAAATACATAGTGGACATGGCTAATTCAAGTACATATATGGAAAAAAAAATAATTACCTGTTTACATTTAATGATGATGAAGACGATGAATAACAAATAAATGAAATGCTCTTAACACACGTCGCTAGTTTATTCACTAATCGCAGAAGCATCCACCTTGTAGTTCCAAAATCCAATAAGTGGAACCAAAACCTGTTAAAAATATTTGACGCCAGCCGGTTTAATCAAATGATTAGGGTTTGGCCGGAGGAATTTGTGCATATACTGAACTTGATTAAAGACGGTGCTGTGTTTAACACAAGTTCAAAAACAGCACAGCTTCTAATTGCTGTACAGTTAAAAATCGTACTTTATCTGTGGGGATCCTCTGGCGGTGGACTCTCAACACAAAAAGTAGCTACCCTCATTGGAGTGTGTAACGGAAGCATAATACAAAAGGTCACAAAAATTTGAAAGAAAAAATCTTAAGCTGGCATAATGCAGAAGAACGGCAACAAATTTTGTTCGCAACTAAAGACGAAATGCCTGGTTGCGTAGGGTATATAGACGGCTCTGAAACAAAATTATCTGAACCACCTGTCAGTGACTATGAGCTATTTTTTTTTTCTCGAAAACGTCAATATGCCGTTAAAGTCTAAGCAGTTTGTTACTACAAATTACGAATAAGACAACTAGCAATAAGTTACTCTAGCAAAACAACCTCAACGATTTTTGATTCCACCGCAATATATTGCTGGTGATAGCGCTTATCCCCTAAAGCCATTTCTGTTAACGCCTTTTAGAGCAAACAGCATCGAATATTCCAAAGCTGAAAGGGAGCTCTACAACAAACACTTTTCTAAATATCGAGTTAGCATTGAGAATTGCTTTGGTATTTTAAGGGAGAAATTTAACAGTATAAAAGAACTTACATTTCGAATAAACTCAAATGAGAATAAAACAAAATGCAGCAACTGAATCATGGTTTGTTTCATTTTAAATAACGTCTTGATCAAATTTAATGACGAAATTGAAAATAACAGCGTAATCTTACGGCACAAGTAAACTTACCTCCAATAAGTAATACTCGAACCAGTTTGCATCATTTTATACAAAACCAAAATATTAAATTTTTTCAATTTAGTTTTTAATTCAAATAATTTATAAATAAAAAACAAAAAACAGCACTTCCTATAAATATACAGAGGTAGTCATAAGTATTTACACAAAAGAGCATTTTTATATTTTTCTTAAAAAAGGTCTCAGTACTTTTTACTGGAAGTAAATTTTGGAAATGTTTTCGCTATTGCCTAGCCTGGAATATGCAGAAGCCAATAAAATAAAATTGCAAAAGATAACGGTTCTCAATCTAAATAAAAACCAAATAAACATAAACAAATAACTTATAAGTTATTTTAATTATTTTTTTTTTTTTTTATTTTTACGTAGTTTATTAATAAACTTAACTAGTATTTTGTAATACCGCCTTTAGAATCAATGACCGCCTGTAGTCTTTCTGGAATTGAGTTAATTAAGCTTTGGGCAAATTCGGAAATCAATTTAGACCGAATTTCACTAATTTCTTGTACAACGTCTTTCCGTTTTCGACATTTATCTATAGTTCTGTGATATTTTACGAAAGCCCGAACATTTTTAGTAACGTTTAGGTCAGGGCTCCGAGGTGGCCATGGAAGAATAGCCTGACCAACGTTTTCTAAGAATGTGATAGGTAACCATTCTTTGTGATAAGGTGCATTGTCGTGCTGTAAAATCTATTCACTGGTTGAAAAAGGTTGTTTGCAGACTCAAAGGAATGGTTGTTTATAATTTAGAGATAACCAGACTGCTTTAAAGTTACGTCTATCGGCGCTAAATTGCTTTGGAGTATATTTAGAACCCTATAGAGTTTTGGTACAGTGTATTGTGGGCGGATGAGGCTCGTCCTGCAGCGCTCTATGCGAATACAAAACAATGAGGCTGTACAACCATTTAACAGATTTGGTGGCGGTACGGTGATGTTTTGAGGATGTCTATCATATTACGGTTTTAGCAATTTGGTACCGATAGACGGGACTTCTGGTTGACTTTAATTTATACTATTTAATTATAACAAAGCAATAAACACATCACAGAAGGTGTTATTATTTTAGAGCTTTTTTCCTTGAAGCATAACAACAATTTTTTTAAACTATCATTAAGCTTTAGTATTTTAAGCCATTAAGACTTGATACCGCACCGTGTGAGTACCCCAAATATATTTACAGTCTCATATATTAGGCAATGTAAATAACAAGCCCTGTATTACATTGAATGAGTCGCCGTGGTCTAGTGGGTAGTGTGTTGGCTTATTAGACAAAAGGCCCGGGTTCGAATCCCAGGTCAGACATCAAAACGAAAAAATATTTCTTCGGCGACTTCCTCTCAGCAGATTTCTGGCAAAGACTCTGAGAGTAAAAATTGCCATGAAAAGCTTCTCAAAAATCTGTCGTTCGGAGTCGACTTTAAACTGTAGGTCCCGCCACTCATGTATAAAATTAACGCACACAACATAAGTGGTGTGAGAAGCTAGGTCGTAATCCTGACTGAAGGGTTGTAATGGCCAATTATGTATGTATGTATTACATTGTTCTTAACAAGTATTACAACATTTTTTGTAAATACGCTATCGTTGCGTTCATTTTTCACATCATCAGGCAGTTGGTCATAAAACTGCAATCCTTTATAGAAAACCGAAAGCTGCATCACCACCGTATCTGCTCATTCAATACGAAAATCGTTGTTATTTCTCGTATGTTATAGTTGCATTTCCATATTGCATATTGTGGTACATTTCCATTTTTTTTAATAAAGTTTAGGGTATTTAGTTAATGTTAAACAGTACCTAAACATTAAGCCATTTTAGAGATTCAAGCATATATTCTATAGAGGTGTAGCTATTGCAATGATGTCCATTTCATAGCACAATTGTGCTGACTGAAACACACACATATTCTTATTCTCTTTTGTTTAGTCGTCACTGAGCCAGCGACGAATGCACAGGTGTAGCGGTTGTACGATTGTCTTTAAAATTTTTTGTTTAGAGCACTGAAAGAAATTCATATGACATGCGAAAAATATTTTATGATTATGAACGCGTTTGGCAATACTCAATGTGTATTATGTTATGAAACATATAAGGAAATCAGGGTATATGTTTTAAAAAGACACTATGATTTAGTGATAGGGAAAAAGCAAATTTTTTATTTTAAATATAAAATTATTTTTTTTTTTTTTGAAAAACTGAAGAATTGGTTATCTGATACGGAAACCAACGAAAAGACTGCAGATGATAAAAGTATAAAAAAGAGCTCTCAGGTCTTATAAGTTTAAATATTGTTAAATATGGTAGACCATTTTCTGGTGGAATGTTTATTAAAAATATTTTAAATAAATTTTTTGAAAAACTTAAGTATAATCTGGAGTTTATAGAGTCCCTTCCGTTATCTCGGAATAGCGTAGTTCGACAAATAGATCAACTAGGAATTTTTGTAGAGTCCGCTATGATTACTATGATATATTTATTATATCCAGAATTAAAAAAGAATTATCAAAAATGTTTAATATTTTTCCCCTCAACTTATCTATGTAAACAGGTTTTTTCAGACTTAAAATTCATTGGTTCCAAACAACGTAATAAATTAAATTCCGAACGCTTAAAAAATATTATTTTTCTACGAAACTGTCATGATAGCATTACTATAGAAAATTTCATTAATGATATGTTAAATAAATTTTAATTTATCATTTTGTCCGTGGATGTTTTTTAAGTATAAACAATTTTTCTTTCACTGCAGTTCTCTTTCTCTCACCAATACAACTACAGTTTGCCCTCTGCAATCTTTCAATATGTTGATTTGTGCAATATGAGTACATAATTGTCGACCCAAATTCAAAATGAGGTTTAATCATCGTGTTGTAAATATTTATTGCTGTCAGCGCAGTTGTATATGTTTGCATATGAAATCGATGTGACTCTTTAAGTTTAGGTTGTTGTCTATAATAAATCCTAGGTATTCAATCTGGTTAACTTTGTCATTAATTTTTAAAATAATATCGCCGTTAGTTTTTATTTCTATAATTTTAGTTTTACTTTCATTTAATTTTAGTTTATTAATTTTCAGCCGTCTATTCACATTATAAATATCTGTCTTAAGTCTATCATAACATTGTTCTACATCGATGTACATATATAAGTGCATTGCTGTTTGATACATATTAATTTTTTCTCTTTTTATTCTTCTCAATTGAATATTAAACCATCTATTATAATTGGTATCCACTATATATTTTTAAAAAGTTATGCTTCTAACTGCATTTTCTAAATAATTATCGAAAAATATAACATTGTTATTTAGGTATATAATTTATATTCTCCTATTCAATTTCCTTTGTTTCTCTACCAGCCTTTATAGTCGTGCAATTGCTTCTGATTATTATCTGAATATCTTCATGATCTGATATTTTATTAGTGTTATTGATTTCGGCTGTAATACTTCCATTATTAGTAATTATGTAACCAATTATCGTCTTTGAATTTTTTGTTTTCCTGGCGAATTCTGTCATTATTTGCTTAAGTCCATAATCATTTATAACACATTGTATCTTATCTTTATAAAAACTATTTCTTCCCCAGTCTACATTAATGTCACCAGCTATAACTATATCACAGTTTCTCTCAGTTATCTCTTCTAAAATTTTTTCAAATATGACGATAAATTCAGATTCTGTACTGATTGCAGATCTGTATATCGCCGCTACAACAAATCATAATTTTTGTATCTTGCTTCGTAGGCGATTATCCAAGTATTTTGAATTAATCATTTTCTCAGATAATTTTTTAACCTCCAACTTTTCTCAAAATATACTATTACTACTCTCGTTCTTGTTGGGTTTCCGCAAGAGTAATAAATTCAGGTTTCGCATACACCGTTATCGTATCCAATTGAATAAAATTGTTTATTAGTCCCTGTATATTCGCGTATATTCCATATATTTGCTCTAGTTGTTATGCCACTAAACCTACACTTTTCTTTTTGGCATTCAATTTATTCATATAGACTGGACATTCTTTACTTAAAGTCACATGGTTTTCATCCAATTCCAGGTTCAATCTTTTATTCATAAGGATACAATTTATACATTTGTTAATGATTTCTTTATTGCACTTATCTGATCTGTGTTCACCGTGACACTTATAGCATATATATTTATTTCTATAATCTGCCGATTTGTGATTATATCCCCTACACTTGAAACATTGTACAATATCAGTGCCGTCGAATATTCTGCATTATTCCCATCCGATATTAACTTTCTCTTCACTCATTATTTTGGTATATGAGTCGTTATCTATTTTCAATATTGCATTATAAAACACATGTCCGTTTCTTTTGTATTCCAAAGTTTTATTTCGCTTTCTTAGTTTTTCAATAATTCCTTCTTGCGAAAACCTAAATGCCAATGGCTTTTATTTTCAATTCAGGTTGATTTAGGGCCTTAATTTCGCATTTTTCATTCATTTCATTTTGTACCGCTTGTCTAATTTTTTCTCGTTCTTCATTGCTCTCACTTTGCATAACCACAGCTCCATTTTTTCTTTTTTCAACATCAATAATTTTAAAGTTGAGTAGTATGTTTATGGGGTTTCTCGATCAATCTTTCCATACAAATTTGAGATCACGCTCATAGTTTTTTTGTATGGGTTTGCTCATAGTTTTTTTGTATGTGTTTTCTAGATCAATTATTCCATATTTTTCCATACAAATTTGGGATCACGCTCATAGTTTTTTTGTATGTACAAATTTGGGATCACCCCTTTAATTGTTATTTATTTTTTTTTCGGTTTCATTTTTGGTTTGTATTGCGAAAGGCTAATGCTTTTTGATATGTGTGTGCGTGTGTGTTAAAACTTGGGGAGCATGCATAGCTTTAAAATAATTAATTCGTTGCAGAATTATGTATAATCGATCTATTGTATACCTATACGCTTTGCATTTAGGTGTGATTAAAGTTGAAATTAAAAAAAAATGTTTAATTGGTTCTTTTATTTGTTATAAAAAATGCATTTATTAAAAATTAAAAATATATTTACACAGTTTATTCAATGCAAAATGCATATCACGTTACATACTGTCTGGCGCGTGTAAACAAAAAAATATTTCATATATTTTTCATTGCAATATTTAATGTTGAAATTAAAAAAAGATGTTTAATTTGTCTTATTTTTTATATTAATATTTTTATTAGAGAAAAATAAAAAAAATATTATTCTAAAACTTATACTAAATACATTTCTTAAACTTATGCTAAATACATTTCTTATAATTATAATTAAATTTTAATAAAAGTACAGTTTTTACAATTCAATTGATTTTATTATTATCTATATTATTAGATATTTATTTTTTCAGTTATTAATAGATTCAAATTTAAAAATACGTTTATAAAGATTAAAAAGCATAAGTGTTAACAAGTATTGTATATAGAATGTTTAACATCGACAAATGTTGAAAGATTATGAATAAGTATATTCACAGTTAGACCAATGTATGATATTATTAACACATATAAATAGATGATTTACATAATTACAAATTCTAAATTCATTTATAAGTTTCATAAATGAAGCTACATGTTCCTTATCAATCTGATTACTATGTTTTATTAATAGTTCTTCCAATTCAGCTGATAAAATCATTTTTGAGTAAAAATTTTTTGTTATACTTTATATGTATAAAAAGTAAGGATCAACTGAAAATAAAATTAATAACTTTAAAGGTTTTATTAATTAACAATGTGTTCTCTTTTTAACAAAATTGCTAAGTAAAATAACATTCTTTCCCGCACATGTATGATTAAAATTATTATGATTTTCAAAAATCTTTATATTTAGATTATGTTTATACAAAGTTTTCATGTTCGAACCATCCCCATAATTTAAATTAATTATACATATTTGTATTTCTTTTTCAAGTAGTTCTCTTAAGCATCCGACTTCTTCTTATCCCTTAATATGTACAACAGGATATTCTTCCTCTTCTTCCCTTTTTCTTATAGTTAGTATTAGATATTCTAAATGATTAAATCGTTGTAGAACTGCGCTTTGCATAGAGGTGTGATTAATGTTTAAATAAAAAAATGTTTATATTTTTATATTCATATTTTCATTATAGAAAAATAAAAAATATTATTTTTAAACTTATACTAATTACATTTCTTATAAATGTAATTAAATTTTAATAAAAGTACAGTTTTTTACAATTCAATTTTTTTACATATCTGTAAAAGAATTAAATCGTTGTAGAATCTGAATATAGGTGAGATTAATGTTCAAATAAAAAAAAAGTCTAATTTGTTTTATTTTTTATAAAAGCACATTTATTAAAAATTAAAAACATTTTCAGACAGTTTATTCAATGTTAAACACATATCCAGTTACATACTGTCTAGCGCCTGTATCCCAAACTATATGATATATTTTTCATTATGATATTGAAATGAATCTGATAAATTCAAAGCATTTTTAAATCACATAAATAAAGTCAGACAGTTATACAATATCAGATTTCCGATTCATTTCGCAATACTTAATATTCTCAAACTAATTAATAATTAATTTTAATAATAATTAAAACCAATATTTTTCCAAATAATTAATCAGCATTTTCGCATAATTAAAATCATCACTTAAATTATTAAGACATGTATATAAGAAAATGTAAAATATGAAATGTAATTTTAAGCTAAATAATCAAAAATTGTGTTTTAAATATAGTTTTTTCATTAGGAATTTAAAAAATAAATTTATATAAATAGAGTGTGTTAGAGTATTAACTTTTCATTACAAGTTCTAATTGAAATATAAAAAATACGTAAAGAAATGTCGTTAAATTTATTTAGTGCTGATGATGGGTTTCCTCATCAAGAGATGAACTCATCAACAACGCCATCACCACCGCCACCATCAATCACTCTGGCGACTGCAGTAAAAGAGCTGTGTATCGCTCTAATGTCTAGACGTTTAAACGAAATCGAAAGGATTCAGAGGAAATACACCTCATATATCGCTAAACAGAAGGCGATAGACGAGAAGCTGAAAAAACTGCAACAAAAGAAGGAGGAGATGGAGACAAAAACGCTACAGTTTTTAAAAAAGCAGGAAGAAAAGGATCGTATTCCCGATTCTCCGTTAGAGGTCCTTCACAAAAGTCATTACAAATGTGAAATTTGTTTCAACTATTTACATGGAAAGGATCTCGTATTTATCGGCTGTACACACTATTTATGCCATGATTGTCTAAGAAAGTGGAACAAGTTATCGTGTCCTTACTGCCGACAAGAAATTAACAACGTACATATCATAAAAAAGCTGGAGGATTGTTATATTATAGATAAAGTTCCCCCGTCTAATATAATGTACCCTACGCTAAGTAACTGATCTCACTTCCCATAGTGTAATGGGAAGTGATGATGATAATAATAATGATTTCTAATAAAGAAATTATATTTTTTCAAATTTAAGAATATGTTTATAAAAACTATACATATTTAATAAATAATGAATTATAAAACAAAAGATTTTGTTTTTATTTTTTGAAAATATTAATAGATATTTATTTTTTTCAGATTTTTACAGATTCAAATTTTGAAATATATATGTTTATAAAGCTTAAGTATTGTATATAAAAGTGACTATATTATATATTAAACCCAACGCCTTCTACTAGTTCTTTCAATAGCGTTTCCATATTCAGAATAAGGCATATCAAACGTTAACATATGTAACAAATATCATCTTCAACATTATTATAATTGGAAGAGGGAATGATTTGGTTATCCTTCTTTATTTTTTAGCTGATTTGTTAATAATCTCAAAACCTATATTATCATCTCGTAAAAAGATTGTGAATAAGTATATTCACAGTTAGACCTATGTATGATATTATTAACACATATAAATGAATGATTTACCGAATTACAAATTCTAAATTCATTTATAAGTTTCATAAATGAAGCTACATGTTCCTTATCAATCTGATTACTATGTTTTATTAATAATTCTTCCAATTCAGCTGATAAAATCATTTTTGAGTAAACATTTTTTGTTATACTTTATATATATATATAAAGAGTAAGGATCAACTGAAAATAAAATTAACAACTTTAAAGGTTTTACTGATTAACAATGTGTTCTCTTTTTAACAAAATTTTTAAGTAAAATTACATTCTTTATACAAAGTTTTCATGTTCGGACAATCTCAATAATTTTAATTAATTATATATATATATATTTCCTTTCCATTTCTTTTGTATTTCTTTTCTATTTCTAACTTTTTCATATCATATTCATATTTTCATATATAATGTTTTTTTTTTACTTTTTATTTTGTATTTTATTTTTTATATATATATATATATATATATTTTTTTAATAATGTCTTTTTTGTTTTTTAATCAGCCTTTTTTTTCCTGAAAAAGAAATCTGAAATCTGTATATAAATAAATAATAACAAAAAAAAAATAATTATTTATTATTTTTTAGTTTTATTCAATGTCAGATGAAGTAAAATTTTTGAACAGTATATAGTAGTATAGGATCCAGCGGTCTCCCCTCCATTCCAGTCTACAATTATTTTGGGTTAAATATTCTCTTACAAGTGTTTCAAACCATTGTTTGAAACATTTGGTTGTTTTCTTGAATTTGAAGAACGTTGTCGCCTTCAATAGTTCTTCCTCGAAGACCTCGTCCATCCAAAGCTAAAACTGTAATGTTTTCTCTTTTTAACAAAATTTCTAAGTAAAATTACATTCTTTTCAGCACATGTATGATTAAAATTATTATGATTTTCACAAACCTTTATATTTAGATTATTTTTATATAAAATTATGGTTAGATTACAATTACGTAAGTTGAACAACTGCGTAGGAGTACATAAGAAAAAAGTTATGATTATATTATATATTAAACCCAACGCCCTCTACTAGTTCTTTCAATAACATATTCATATTCAGAATAAGGTATATCAAATGTTAACATGTAACAGATATCATCTTCAACACTATTATAATTGAAAGAGAGAATGATTTGATTATCTTTCTTTATTTTTTAACTGAATTGTTAATAGTCTCAAAAATTATATTATCATCTCGAAATGTTTCGACTATGCCATCATTTATTAATGAGTACTTATTTAAGTTTTTTCTTATTGTTACTTTAAAGTTTTTCAATTATATGATTTTAAGTTTCTGTTATAGATCTTCTAATATATTTACCCTATCCATATTACATATTTAATTTAATATTTCTAAATTTTTCTTTTAATATTGTTCTAGTTTTTATAATATCCTTTAATAAGTTATTATATATTATTCATATTTATTTGTCCGTAATGATCTGCTCACGATCTGGTCACTATCTGCTCACTATCTGCTTATGATCTGGTCACTATCTGCTTATGATCAGCTCACGATCTGCTAACTATCAGCTTTATATCTGATCACTATCTGCTTATAATTCATTTTGTCTCTTATTTAAAACTCGTCTTATAACTGTATATAATTATCAAATCCCTTACGATATCTTCTTTTATTCAATTCATCATCTTTACTAAGGACAAGAAATCTAGAGTGAATAGATTCACTTACTCTCTGAAAGGTTTACTATATCTGAATCTCTTATGCAAAGGAGTATATGTAAAAAAGTAACTGCACTTTGTGTAATGACCTCTTATGAATATAATTCTGTTACATATCAAAAATTTCAAGTATCACTCTTCTTTAATTAATTGCAAGTATAGATTCGATTGTGATCGTAGATCATGATAAATCTATTTTATTGAACAGCACTGTATCTTTATTTTTCCAACATCTATTACATACATCTACAAATTGATTAAATGAAATATCACCAATATCATAATTATTATATATAAATGTAAATATGTCTCAAGTTCATTTTATCTTGTTTAAAAATCATAATCATATTTACATTGACAAGTATTAAATGTTTAGGTATTTTAGTATACGTTTGTCATAAGTAAAAACAATAAATATTTTTATGTTTACCCATGCAAAAGTAATCTCTTATCGAATTTTGTATCCACGATTCACATTATCGAAAATCATTATTGAATGTGTCTTATAATATTTGCTAATAGTACGCTATGTACAGTTTTAACTTTCTTTCCGTTTTCATTTCTGCTGGATTTTATACATTTTTCCTTATTTTTGATTTTAACATTTAATTCAAATTATGATAAAAGAAAAACTATGAAATTCTGATTAAATTTCAAGTTTTGATATAGTTTTCTATTTCATAGAAATTCTTTACTTTAAATAATAACAAAACCTTGAACCACTTTACAAGTTTATTTACATTGAATTTGTCTCGAAGTTTCATGTTTCCTGGAATTTCTTAAAACGCGTAACAAAATGCATAGTACAAAAGTATAATTACATATGTGCTATTATAAATACATTTGATATTTGGTATCAGTTAGCAACTCAAATTTTATTTCTTCCTATAATTTTTTATTTGTTTTTATTTTTGCTGGATTTATACATTTTTCCTTATTTTTGATTTTAACATTAATTCAAATTATGATAAAAGAATAACTATGAAATTCTGATTAAGTTTCAAGTTTTGATATAGTTTCTATTTTCATTAAATTCTTTTACTTTAAATAATTAACAAAAACCTTGAACCACTTTCAAGTTTATTTACATTGAATTTGTCTGAAGTTTCATGTTTCCTGGAATTTCTTAAACGCGTAACAAAATGCATAAGTACAAAGTATAATTACATATGCTATTAATAAATACATTTGATATTTGTTGCAAAATTCGGATTTAATTAAAAATTTTAAACGGGTAGAAAATATTGAATATTTTAATGTTAATATTATATAATTTGATTCCTTATTGGAATCATAATCACTAATATAATTATTATTAGCTATTGAATATCTGTTAGAACATTGAAAAATACCTCCCGTGATACCTCAAACAACAAAATAGTGTACATATATTAATATCAGTTAGCAACTCAAATTTTATTTCTTCCTATAATTTTTTATTTGTTTTTATTTTTGCTGGATTTATACATTTTTCCTTATTTTTGATTTTCATGTTAACTCAAAATTATGATAAAAGAAAAACCTTGAAATTCTGATTAAGTTTCAAGTTTTGCTATAGTTTTTGTTTTCATTAAATTCTTTTACTTTAAATATTTAACAACAACCTTGAATCACTTTCAAGTTTATTTACATTGAATTTATCTGAAGTTTCATGTTTCCTAAAATTTTTTACAGTGTAAATAATTTATATGGTTATGCAATGTCAAAATACCTTCCATATAAAAATTTTAAATGAGTTGAAAATTTTGAAAATTTTAATGTTAATAGTATAGAAGAGGATTCTCCATTGGTTTATATATTACAAGTAGATCTAGAATATCCATCGACATTACACGACTACCATAATGATTTACCATTTTATGCGGAGAATAAGAAAATTGAATACATGAAACAGCGAAAATTAATAACAGATCTAAATAATAAGAAACACCATATTATACGTTAAAAAAGAAATTTTCAAGTATATAAGTAAATAAAAGCAACACAAAATATTTATTAATTATTTTTTATTTTTAATTTTTTTTATCAATTTTTTGAAATTTTAAAAAATTAAAAAAATTTTTTTTTTTTTATATTTAGTCTCGATCTGCTTTGCACTTGATCTCGATCTGCTTTATATCTAATAAAGCTAGTATAGCTTGCTAGTACAGCTAATACAGCTGGTATAGCCTGCTAATACAGCTAATACAGCTGGTATAGCCTGCTAGTACAGCTAATACAGCTGGTATAGCCTGCTAGTACAGCTAATAAAGCTTGCTAGTACAGCTAATACAGCTGGTATAGCCTGCTAATAGCCTGTTACTAGCAGCCTATACTAGCTTTATTAGCTGTACTAGCAGGCTATACCAGCTGTATTAGCTGTACTAGCAGGCCATACTAGCTTTATTAGCTGTACTAGCAAGCTATACTAGCTTTATTAGATATAAAGCAGATCGAGATCAAGTGCAAAGCAGATCGAGACTAAATATAAAAAAAAAAAAATTTTTTTAATTTTTTAAAATTTCAAAAAATTGATAAAAAAAATTAAAAATAAAAAATAATAAATAAATATTTTGTGTTGTTTTTATTTACTTATATACTTGAAAATTTCTTTTTTAACGTATAATATGGTGTTTCTTATTATTTAGATCTGTTATTAATTTTCGCTGTTTCATGTATTCAATTTTCTTATTCTCCGCATAAAATGGTAAATCATTATGGTAGTCGTGTAATGTCGATGGATATTCTAGATCTACTTGTAATATATAAACCAATGGAGAATCCTCTTCTATACTATTAACATTAAAATTTTCAAAATTTTCAACTCATTTAAAATTTTTATATGGAAGGTATTTTGACATTGCATAACCATATAAATTATTTACACTGTAAAAAATTTTAGGAAACATGAAACTTCAGATAAATTCAATGTAAATAAACTTGAAAGTGATTCAAGGTTGTTGTTAAATATTTAAAGTAAAAGAATTTAATGAAAACAAAAACTATAGCAAAACTTGAAACTTAATCAGAATTTCAAGGTTTTTCTTTTATCATAATTTTGAGTTAACATGAAAATCAAAAATAAGGAAAAATGTATAAATCCAGCAAAAATAAAAACAAATAAAAAATTATAGGAAGAAATAAAATTTGAGTTGCTAACTGATATTAATATATGTACACTATTTTGTTGTTTGAGGTATCACGGGAGGTATTTTTCAATGTTCTAACAGATATTCAATAGCTAATAATAATTATATTAGTGATTATGATTCCAATAAGGAATCAAATTATATAATATTAACATTAAAATATTCAATATTTTCTACCCGTTTAAAATTTTTAATTAAATCCGAATTTTGCAACAAATATCAAATGTATTTATTAATAGCATATGTAATTATACTTTGTACTTATGCATTTTGTTACGCGTTTAAGAAATTCCAGGAAACATGAAACTTCAGACAAATTCAATGTAAATAAACTTGAAAGTGGTTCAAGGTTTTTGTTAATTATTTAAAGTAAAAGAATTTAATGAAAATAGAAACTATATCAAAACTTGAAACTTAATCAGAATTTCATAGTTTTTCTTTTATCATAATTTGAATTAATGTTAAAATCAAAAATAAGGAAAAATGTATAAAATCCAGCAGAAATAAAAACGGAAAGAAAGTTAAAACTGTACATAGCGTACTATTAGCAAATATTATAAGACACATTCAATAATGATTTTCGATAATGTGAATCGTGGATACAAAATTCGATAAGAGATTACTTTTGCATGGGTAAATATAAAAATATTTATTGTTTTTACTTATGACAAACGTATACTAAAATACCTAAACATTTAATACTTGTCAATGTAAATATGATTATGATTTTAAAACAAGATAAAATGAACTTGAGACATATTTACATTTATATATAATAATTATGATATTGGTGATATTTCATTTAATCAATTTGTAGATGTAAGTAATAGATGTTGGAAAAATAAAGATACAGTGCTGTTCAATAAAATAGATTTATCATGATCTACGATCACAATCGAATCTATACTTGCAATTAATTAAAGAAGAGTGATACTTGAAATTTTGATATGTAACAGAATTATATTCATAAGAGGTCATTACACAAAGTGCAGTTACTTTTTTACATATACTCCTTTGCATAAGAGACTCAGATATAGTAAACCTTTCAGAGAGTAAGTGAATCTATTCACTCTAGATTTCTTGTCCTTAGTAAAGATGATGAATTGAATAAAAGAAGATATCGTAAGGGATTTGATAATTATATACAGTTATAAGACGAGTTTTAAATAAGAGACAAAATGAATTATAAGCAGATAGTGATCAGATATAAAGCTGATAGTTAGCAGATCGTGAGCTGATCATAAGCAGATAGTGACCAGATCATAACCAGATAGTGAGCAGATAGTGACCAGATCGTGAGCAGATCATTACGGACAAATAAATATGAATAATATATAATAACTTATTAAAGGATATTATAAAAACTAGAACAATATTAAAAGAAAAATTTAGAAATATTAAATTAAATATGTAATATGGATAGGGTAAATATATTAGAAGATCTATAACAGAAACTTAAAATCATATAATTGAAAAACTTTAAAGTAACAATAAGAAAAAACTTAAATAAGTACTCATTAATAAATGATGGCATAGTCGAAACATTTCGAGATGATAATATAATTTTTGAGACTATTAACAATTCAGTTAAAAAATAAAGAAAGATAATCAAATCATTCTCTCTTTCAATTATAATAGTGTTGAAGATGATATCTGTTACATGTTAACATTTGATATACCTTATTCTGAATATGAATATGTTATTGAAAGAACTAGTAGAGGGCGTTGGGTTTAATATATAATATAATCATAACTTTTTTCTTATGTACTCCTACGCAGTTGTTCAACTTACGTAATTGTAATCTAACCATAATTTTATATAAAAATAATCTAAATATAAAGGTTTGTGAAAATCATAATAATTTTAATCATACATGTGCTGAAAAGAATGTAATTTTACTTAGAAATTTTGTTAAAAAGAGAAAACATTACAGTTTTAGCTTTGGATGGACGAGACCTTCGAGGAAGAACTATTGAAGGCGACAACGTTCTTCAAATTCAAGAAAACAACCAAATGTTTCAAACAATGGTTTGAAACACTTGTAAGAGAATATTTAACCCAAAATAATTGTAGACTGGAATGGAGGGGAGACCGCTGGATCCTATACTACTATATACTGTTCAAAAATTTTACTTCATCTGACATTGAATAAAACTAAAAAATAATAAATAATTATTTTTTTTTTTGTTATTATTTATTTATATACAGATTTCAGATTTCTTTTTCAGGAAAAAAAAGGCTGATTAAAAAACAAAAAAGACATTATTAAAAAAAAAAAAATATATATATATATATATAAAAAATAAAATACAAAATAAAAAGTAAAAAAAAAAACATTATATATGAAAATATGAATATGATATGAAAAAGTTAGAAATAGAAAAAAAATACAAAAGAAATGGAAAGGAAATATATATATATATATAATTAATTAAAATTATTGAGATTGTCCGAACATGAAAACTTTGTATAAAGAATGTAATTTTACTTAAAAATTTTGTTAAAAAGAGAACACATTGTTAATCAATAAAACCTTTAAAGTTGTTAATTTTATTTTCAGTTGATCCTTACTCTTTATATATATATATATATAAAGTATAACAAAAAATGTTTACTCAAAAATGATTTTATCAGATGAATTGGAAGAATTATTAATAAAACATAGTAATCAGATTGATAAGGAACATGTAGCTTCATTTATGAAACTTATAAATGAATTTAGAATTTGTAATTCGGTAAATCATTCATTTATATGTGTTAATAATATCATACATAGGTCTAACTGTGAATATACTTATTCACAATCTTTTTACGAGATGATAATATAGGTTTTGAGATTATTAACAAATCAGCTAAAAAATAAAGAAGGATAACCAAATCATTCCCTCTTCCAATTGTAATAATGTTGAAGATGATATCTGTTACATATGTTAACGTTTGATATGCCTTATTCTGAATATGGAAACGCTATTGAAAGAACTAGTAGAAGGCGTTGGGTTTAATATATAATATAGTCACTTTTATATACAATACTTAAGCTTTATAAACATATATATTTCAAAATTTGAATCTGTAAAAATCTGAAAAAAATAAATATCTATTAATATTTTCAAAAAATAAAAACAAAATCTTTTGTTTTATAATTCATTATTTATTAAATATGTATAGTTTTTATAAACATATTCTTAAATTTGAAAAAATATAATTTCTTTATTAGAAATCATTATTATTATCATCATCACTTCCCATTACACTATGGGAAGTGAGATCAGTTACTTAGCGTAGGGTACATTATATTAGACGGGGGAACTTTATCTATAATATAACAATCCTCCAGCTTTTTTATGATATGTACGTTGTTAATTTCTTGTCGGCAGTAAGGACACGATAACTTGTTCCACTTTCTTAGACAATCATGGCATAAATAGTGTGTACAGCCGATAAATACGAGATCCTTTCCATGTAAATAGTTGAAACAAATTTCACATTTGTAACGACTTTTGTGAAGGACCTCTAACGGAGAATCGGGAATACGATCCTTTTCTTCCTGCTTTTTTAAAAACTGTAGCGTTTTTGTCTCCATCTCCTCCTTCTTTTGTTGCAGTTTTTTCAGCTTCTCGTCTATCGCCTTCTGTTTAGCGATATATGAGGTGTATTTCCTCTGAATCCTTTCGATTTCGTTTAAACGTCTAGACATTAGAGCGATACACAGCTCTTTTACTGCAGTCGCCAGAGTGATTGATGGTGGCGGTGGTGATGGCGTTGTTGATGAGGTCATCTCTTGATGAGGAAACCCATCATCAGCACTAAATAAATTTAACGACATTTCTTTACGTATTTTTTATATTTCAATTAGAACTTGTAATGAAAAGTTAATACTCTAACACACTCTATTTATATAAATTTATTTTTTAAATTCCTAATGAAAAAACTATATTTAAAACACAATTTTTGATTATTTAGCTTAAAATTACATTTCATATTTTACATTTTCTTATATACATGTGTCTTAATAATTTAAGTGATGATTTTAATTATGCGAAAATGCTGATTAATTATTTGGAAAAATATTGGTTTTAATTATTATTAAAATTAATTATTATTAATTAGTTTGAGAATATTAAGTATTGCGAAATGAATCGGAAATCTGATATTGTATAACTGTCTGACTTTATTTATGTGATTTAAAAATGCTTTGAATTTATCAGATTCATTTCAATATCATAATGAAAAATATATCATATAGTTTGGGATACAGGCGCTAGACAGTATGTAACTGGATATGTGTTTAACATTGAATAAACTGTCTGAAAATGTTTTTAATTTTTAATAAATGTGCTTTTATAAAAAATAAAACAAATTAGACTTTTTTTATTTGAACATTAATCTCACCTATATTCAGATTCTACAACGATTTAATTCTTTTACAGATATAGTAAAAAAATTGAATTGTAAAAAACTGTACTTTTATTAAAATTTAATTACTATTTATAAGAAATGTAATTAGTATAAGTTTAAAAATAATATTTTTTATTTTTCTATAATGAAAATATGAATATAAAAATATAAACATTTTTTTATTTAAACATTAATCACACCTCTATGCAAAGCGCAGTTCTACAACGATTTAATCATTTAGAATATCTAATACTAACTATAAGAAAAAGGGAAGAAGAGGAAGAATATCCTGTTGTACATATTAAGGGATAAGAAGAAGTCGGATGCTTAAGAGAACTACTTGAAAAAGAAATACAAATATGTATAATTAATTTAAATTATGGGGATGGTTCGAACATGAAAACTTTGTATAAACATAATCTAAATATAAAGATTTTTGAAAATCATAATAATTTTAATCATACATGTGCGGGAAAGAATGTTATTTTACTTAGCAATTTTGTTAAAAAGAGAACACATTGTTAATTAATAAAACCTTTAAAGTTATTAATTTTATTTTCAGTTGATCCTTACTTTTTATACATATAAAGTATAACAAAAAATTTTTACTCAAAAATGATTTTATCAGCTGAATTGGAAGAACTATTAATAAAACATAGTAATCAGATTGATAAGGAACATGTAGCTTCATTTATGAAACTTATAAATGAATTTAGAATTTGTAATTATGTAAATCATCTATTTATATGTGTTAATAATATCATACATTGGTCTAACTGTGAATATACTTATTCATAATCTTTCAACATTTGTCGATGTTAAACATTCTATATACAATACTTGTTAACACTTATGCTTTTTAATCTTTATAAACGTATTTTTAAATTTGAATCTATTAATAACTGAAAAAATAAATATCTAATAATATAGATAATAATAAAATCAATTGAATTGTAAAAACTGTACTTTTATTAAAATTTAATTATAATTATAAGAAATGTATTTAGCATAAGTTTAAGAAATGTATTTAGTATAAGTTTTAGAATAATATTTTTTTTATTTTTCTCTAATAAAAATATTAATATAAAAAATAAGACAAATTAAACATCTTTTTTTAATTTCAACATTAAATATTGCAATGAAAAATATATGAAATATTTTTTTGTTTACACGCGCCAGACAGTATGTAACGTGATATGCATTTTGCATTGAATAAACTGTGTAAATATATTTTTAATTTTTAATAAATGCATTTTTTATAACAAATAAAAGAACCAATTAAACATTTTTTTTAATTTCAACATTAATCACACCTAAATGCAAAGCGTATAGGTATACAATAGATCGATTATACATAATTCTGCAACGAATTAATTATTTTAAAGCTATGCATGCTCCCCAAGTTTTAACACACACGCACACACATATCAAAAAGCATTAGCCTTTCGCAATACAAACCAAAAATGAAACCGAAAAAAAAAATAAATAACAATTAAAGGGGTGATCCCAAATTTGTACATACAAAAAAACTATGAGCGTGATCCCAAATTTGTATGGAAAAATATGGAATAATTGATCTAGAAAACACATACAAAAAAACTATGAGCAAACCCATACAAAAAAACTATGAGCGTGATCTCAAATTTGTATGGAAAGATTGATCGAGAAACCCCATAAACATACTACTAAGTTGGTTGGATGTATTTTTTTTTTTTATTAAGATCTTCTTTCGTATTATCAATAGCCAGTTTTTGTTTAGGTTTGATTATTAGCGGGTTTTGTTTGGTTTTATCTGGCGTCCCAGTTTGACTTTTCAATGCATCTGCATATTTTATTTCTTTATGTACATTAGATGTTTTGACGTTTGCTTCTGTAATTGCTTTTTTATTTCATTGCACATCACTCTGTTTTTCTCCTCTATTGTGGTACATATTTCTTTATTTTTGTTTTCGTGATCGTTTATTGCACCATAAAGTTTTTTTTTATTTCTTTTACGTTTGTTTCGCATGATTTTTGTGCTTATACACTATACACTGCTCTGAATTTCTCCAAGTGCCAAATCGATATCGTGTATGTATTGTAGGCATTCGTCACATATAAATCGTATACACCCACATGAATCCAAAATACCAATCGAATATTGATCTATTCCCGAGCACTTTTTAGCGCTATGGAAAAATTTTTTGCAAGCACCTGCACACATTATGCCCGATTCGCCGCGTATTGTTGTTTTACATTGATGGCATTCCGCCGTTTTTGTATTTTGATTTCCACCTTTGCATACTGTTTAGAGATTTTTTTATCCTTTTATTTACATATAACACTGCAGTGGGCACTTTATTACAGGGTGGCTGATATGTATTTCAACCAACTTCAGGTTGTTATCATTTGTAAACCGCTCGTCTGTCCGCTGACAGATTTATTCCAGTAACAGTTCATTTTATTATTTACAAACTTGCATAAGCATTTTGATCAATTGCATTCAGCAAAAAAAATTATTCGTGATGGAATTCAAGCGTGCTTTATATTTGGCTGGAAGATTGCAGGTGGCTATCGTTAGAACCCTCCAGCATTTAAAACTGAATAAGTCTTTTGTTTCTCGTACCATTGCTCGTTACCGTGATACTGGCAGTGTTGCATCGCGTTAAAAAAGCAAACAAAAAAAACGGTAGCAACATCAGAAATGATCCGAAAAGTTAAATGAGCTTGGACTAAAGCCATTGAAGTTCCAAACAGTGTAAGAGCTCACCGATGGACAAAAAAAAGTAAGACTGGAAAAAGCCAAGGAATTACTTCGCTGTTACCGAATTTGGATTTCTCTGATGAGAAGTCATTCCAAATTGAGCAGTTTGTGAACAAACAAAATGATCGGGTTTACTGCCAAAGAGTTCTGCTGAAAATTTACACCTGCGATTGGCCACCAGAACTCAAGCGCCGAAGATGGTAATGGAGTGGGCCAACGTAACGGCCGATGGTCGCTCCCGCCTCGTATTCATCGATCGTGAGGTCAAAATAAATGCCGAATATTATCGGGAAAATGTCTAAGATACAGCATTGAAGCCCTGGGCAGACAAACATTTCGGCCTCAGCACCACCGCACTCAGATCTCGTCAACCAATAATGGCTTAAAAAGGAGGTTTCTCGCTTCATTTCTACCGCGCAATGGCCCCCAAAATTTCCGAATCTCAATCCGTTGGGGCATTTTGGAGAGTGAGGTTCTCACTAAAAAATACCAAAGTGTCGATCGTCTCAAGACGGCGATTCGCCAGGAATGGGCCTAAATACCGCACAGCCACTTTCGTGCAGCCTGTGATGGCTTTGTCAACTGGATTCTAAAATTTAATGTTATTTTCCAAATTTTTTGCTTTTGAACAATAAAATTGAAAAAAAATTTATTATCAGCTACCCTGTATATGTTTCTAATAGTTCTGTCTATTTAAATGTTTGTTAATTATTTTCTCTTTAATCCGACTTTTATGCTTTATCGCACCACTCAAAGACGTCCGCACGCACTAACGCACTTTAATTAGATTATATTTCTAACATTTAAATAAAAATTTTAATTAATATTCTTTTTTATTGTTCATTCGTAAATAAAACTTTTTTATTATTATTATGTATTATTCTAATATGTTTGTATTATAATAATAATATAGTAGTTTTTGTTTATATTCACTACCTGTTATAGTCACATTAGTTATATTGTCAATTTTATTACCTTTATGTATATGTCTCAATCGATCAATTTCATACAAAAAGTTTACTTCAAAGTCCATTTTTGATATAAGAACTTTACACATATACGCCATCTATCCGTGGTTATTAAAAGTCATATTATATGAAAAAACTTCACGATATTGTCACATTCTAAAAATGTATTTTTTTCATGCTGAATTAATTTTTTGTAGGGTGGTTTTTATATACTAAATGATACTACTGTCGAACATAATGAATATATTGATGATGTTACCGAAATCGAAAACCTTTCTCCGGAATATTTACATTGCGATGATGACTTATTTGTCATGGCGCTAAGGCGGATGAAGAAGTGTTTGTTGAAGAAAAACGGTTTTCAATTAAAGAAATTTTAAATGCAGTAGATATTTTGCGACGTTTTTGCTCTGAGCAAGATATTAATACCAATTTTTTATTCGAAAAAATAGAGGATACGTCTGCAAACAATATCCTCCAGCTAAAACAGGCTAAAATTACTGATTTTTTTTAAAATAATATTAACAATAATTATTTTTAAATGCAATGAATTCATGTACATTTTATTTATTTTTGTAATAAAAATTAACTTTTATTTCTTGTTATATGCACAAAAATTGAATATATCAGGTTTTCTTTTTAAGCACATTGTGCCATATAAAAATATTTTGCTTATAGTCATTTAAGCGATATAGTCCTCAATTTGTGTGCAATTAAGGGTTGTGACTATAAGCGAAAAGTACTGTATACCTGATATATAAAGATCTCCTGTCACGGTGTTAGTGATTAAACTCCTCCGAAATGGATCGACCGATTTTCATGAAATTTTGTGTGTATATCGGATAGGTCTGAGAATCGGACAACATCTATTTTTTATATCTCTAAATGTTAAGAGGGCGTGTCAAATCGTTAAAATTGAATATAGAGGCACGTATTGATCGTAGACGAATAAAATTTATTAGGTAAGTTCGTAGAGTTGATATCGAGAATCCTACCAAAAATGGGCGTAACAACCCTTCCCCTTCAAGTGATATCTATAACTCTTAAACTACTGAAAAAAAGTAAAATCTAAAATCTAGTGTCGGTTTAATGGTGCCTTTATTTACAACTTTTTCTTTATACATACGTGCATTCATGGTTTTGTGACACGCTTAAACAGTTTGTGGCGTAACCGATTACTTTGCCTTTAACGTTTTTGGTCTGGCATCCCTGCAAAAGCTTTGATGTATAGAAGAAAATTCTCATCCCTTTGTTCTTTGTTCTTTGTTTGAGACGACATTAACAAAAGTGAATTTTTGTTCTTTTGGTTTTTCCCGTTTAAGAATAATTAATGTATTTTGAATAATATAAAGTAAATAAAATAAATAAAATATATTTAAAAGAACACGCTATAAATTGGTGACCCGCGACGCTACAAATTGGTGACCCGCGACGCTACAAATTAGTGATCCACGACGAACAAATTCGTAACTTTTCCTGCCTATAAAATTTTCATAAATTTATAATGAAAGACGACAGTCAAGACAGACCAACAACATCGAAAACAAACAACAACAACCACGCCGGCATGAATAATTCAACGCTCAACAATGATGCAGTGGTAAATCGAGTGGCCGTTAAGGTTCCACCCTTTTGGTCAGACCATGCTGAGATTTGGCTGGCGCAAGTTGAAGCACAATTTTCAGTAGCTGGAATTACGAGTGACGAATCGAAATACAACACCGTTGTAGCAGCCATAGAGTCCAATATACTCGTGCAAATTTCTGACGCTATTTTGAACCCTCCATCCGCTGATAAATATGGAAATTTAAAGAAGTGCATTTTAGAACGCTACTGTGAAAGTGAGCAGAAGAAAACACAAAAATTGCTATCTGACATCGATTTGGGCGATAAACGCCCAACACAGCTGTTGAACGAATTAAGTGCTTTGGCCAAAGACAAAGTTACACGCGATTTTCTCAAAACTCTATGGCTGCACAGGGTTACCAGCACAGGTAAGAGCAATATTACAGGCATCCGACGCTGATTTGAATGAGTTGGCAAAATTGGCTGACAAAATAATGGAAGTTGGTGAATTTCATCATTTGTCGGTCGTGACGTCATCGCAAGTACCACCAGAGGGCGTATCTGAAATTAATAAACGACTAGAGCGCCTCGAAAAACAGATAAATAGTCTTCATATAAACAACAACAACAACAAACGTCGTCCACGATCTGTTTCGGCAAAAAGAAGTAAAAGCTCACAACATCATGGTACGTCGAACCAGCCCGGGGAACAGTTCTGTTGGTATCACGAAAAGTACGGCGAAAATGCTCGCAGATGCCGCGAACCTTGTTTTTACAACAAATCATCAAAAAACTAAAAACGTCTTGTAGTCCAGCGGGTGGACACAGAGACGGTTATCGTATAGCCCGCCTTTTAATTACCGATACTAACTCTCAAAAACAATTTTTAATAGATACTGGCGCAGACGTATCCGTTTTACCAGCGAACCGCTCAACCAATTTGAAATCGACAAAGACGTCCCAATTATACGCAGCCAACAATACTGCAATACCGACTTACGGCGAAAAACGTATTAAGGTGTCTTTGGGGCTTAGGCGCGATTTCATTTGGACCTTCATAGTGGCAAACGTTTCCAGCCCGATTATAGGGTACGATTTTTTAAAACATTTTGGGCTTGTCGTTGACGTAAAAGGCGGTAAACTCATCGACCGAAAAACTTTGTTGGAGGTAAGTGGCATTACAACTCAACGTGATGATAAGCTACTCGTATATAGCACGCGCGGGCGGTATACACAATTGTTACACGAATTTAAAGACCTCGCTATAATTAACGCAAATAAGTTACCGGTTGGTAATACAAACGTCACACATCACATTGTTACGAAAGGCCCACCAACGTTTGCTCGCGCCCGTAGACTAGCCGGGGATAAGTTGCTGGCAGCAAAAAAGGAGTTCGAGTACTTGATGGAAAAGGGTATCTGTCGACCGTCGAAGAGCAACTGGGCTAGTCCTCTCCACTTAGTAAAAAAGGCAAATGGTGAATGGCGCCCTTGCGGAGACTACCGGGCTTTGAACGACATAACAGTGCCCGACAGATACCCCATTCCTTACCTACATGACGTCACCAACATTTTATTCAATAAAAAATTTTTTCAACAATAGACCTCCAAAGAGCTTATCACCAAATACCGGTTGAACCTAGTGACATACCCAAAACTGCCATTATAACCCCTTTTGGATTATATGAGTTTCAATACATGACGTTCGGGTTAAGGAATGCAGCCCAAACATTTCAGCGCCACATAAATGAGGTGTTGAGAGGTCTCGATTTCGTATTTGCCTACATAGACGATATACTAATAGCATCGACTTCCAAGGAAGAGCATTTAGAACACCTTAAAATCGTGCTTGAGCGCCTACGTTCAGCAAATCTTTCTGTTAATTTCAGTAAATGCCATTTTGGTGAATCTGAACTAATATTTTTGGGCCACGAAATAAGTCCCCAGGGTTTGAAGCCCCCTGAAGAAAAGATTAACGCGATTCGAAATTTTCAAAAGCCAAAAATAGCCAAAGATCTGAAGAAGTTTTTAGGGATGATAAACTTTTATCGTACATTTATCCCTAAAGCTACCAAAAATCAACAAGTCTTACAACAACTAATACATGGTAACAAGAAAAATGACAATAGCCTTATTAATTGGACACATGATGCCGAAAACGCTTTCGAATCTTGCAAGTACGATCTCGCAAATGCTACTCTTTTGAATTATATGGCCCCAGGTGCGAAACTTACGCTCACAGCGGATGCGTCCGACGATGCAGTAGGAGCAGTATTGCATCAGATTATAGACGGTCAAGCACAACCACTGGGTTTCTATTCGAAAAAACTTACACCCCCGCAGAAGAATTATAGTGCTTATGACAGGGAATTGACTGCTATATACCAAGCAATTCAACATTTTAAATATGCACTTGAGGGTAGAGAATTCGCAGTTTTTACAGACCATAAGCCAATCATATTCGCCTTTAAGCAAAAGAGCGACAAAGCGTCACCTAGAAGGACCCGCCAACTTGATTTCATTGGACAGTACACCACAGATATACAACACTTACCCGGTTCAGATAATAATGTAGCAGACTTGCTCTCACGAATAAACAGTATTCACGCTAGCGCCATTAATTTTGATGAAATGGCAACACAGCAGCAGTTCGACGCGGAATTGCAGAACATTTTAAGAGAAGGTAAGAATATGTCCATTAAATTGACAAAATTAACCATTCCTAACTCAACGAGAGAATTATATTGTCATATTTTACGAGATCGAGTAAGACCCTACGTACCGAAAAACTTTCGCCAAGCTGTCATACACAAACTGCACTCCCTATCGCACCCTGGCATTAGGGCAACAAAGAAGTTGGTAGCAGATCATTACGTCTGGCCATCGATGCTAAAAGATATAGCTAACTACGTCCGCTCATGTATCCCTTGCCAGAAGTCAAAAGTTTTCCGTCATACGAAATCTCCGTTAAGCGACTACGCAAACGTTGATGTCCGCTTCGAGCATATTAATATTGACATTATTGGCCCTTTGCCCACTTCGAATGGTTTTCGATATTGTCTAACTTGTATCGACAGATTTTCGAGATGGCCAGTGGCAGTACCATTGACAGATATAACGGCACAAAACGTTGCGAACGCACTAATTAATGGTTGGATATCTGTTTATGGCGTCCCTCTACGCATAACTACTGACCTAGGACGCCAATTCGAATCATCGATTTTTCGAGAATTAATGGAAATACTCGGGGTTAGCCATTTTCGTACTACACCGTATCATCCCCAGTCAAATGGGATGATAGAGAGATGGCACAGAACTTTGAAAGCTGCTATAAAATGTTCTGGCTCAAATAGCTGGAGTTCGGCTCTTCCATTAATACTACTCGGCATGCGCACAACTATCAATGGTGACATAGGATTAAGTCCAGCAGAATTGGTTTTCGGATCACCTGTAAGAATCCCAGGTGAATTTTTAATGCCACGTAAAAACACTGTCAGCGAGACAGACTTTGCAGAATTATTTCGTAAGGAAATAGTTAATTTGCCTTTTACAAAACCAAAACGTCATGGTATTAAACAACACTTCGTACATCCGGCATTAAGAGATTGTAAATTCGTTTTTGTGAGAGTTGACCGTATAAGAACTCCTCTAGAGCCTAGCTACGAAGGTCCGTTTAGAGTATTATCGAAGCATGAAAAATACTTTACCATTAAAATTAATCAACGAGAATCGAAAATTTCAATTGATCGTCTTAAAGCCGCATTCATCTATAACGATGAATTAGCTCCAACAGCCGTACAAAACAATACCAGCGATGAACTACAAAACAATACCAGCGATGAACTACAAAACAATACCAGTGATGAACTACAGAAAAATACCAGCGAGGAACTAAAAACCAATACTGACAATAAACCACAGCAAAATATCAGCAAAGACATGGAACGCAACATCTGCAAGGAACACCAAGACATTACCAGAAAAAAATTACAACGATATTATAGTAATGAATCACGGCTCAACAGTGACGTAGATGACGAGACAGGGGTTGTCGCGCAGAGACACCAACAACGAACGACTTCATCAGGTCGCCGTGTTCGATTTCCCCTTAGGTATCGTTAACTCGATAACTAGGTGGGGGGTATTGTGGCGTAACCGATTACTTTGCCTTTAACGTTTTTGGTCTGGCATCCCTGCAAAAGCTTTGATGTATAGAAGAAAATTCTCATCCCTTTGTTCTTTGTTCTTTGTTTGAGACGACATTAACAAAAGTGAATTTTTGTTCTTTTGGTTTTTCCCGTTTAAGAATAATTAATGTATTTTGAATAATATAAAGTAAATAAAATAAATAAAATATATTTAAAAGAACACGCTATAAGTTGATAAGCTTGCCTTTAGACCAGTTTAAGAAAGTAATTTGTTTCATGTTGTTGGTACAGTCATAATTATTTTTCAGAAAATTATATATTAAGTTTGTTTTAACTTAAAAAATTTCCAAATGGCTCTTCAAAATATTTTCGGTACAAACTTTCATTATCGGCACTACATTTGTTGTGCATGACGAACATCGTCGAAAAACGTTTAACGAATTAATAAGATAACATACATACCTACATACATAATTGGTCATTAAAACCTTTCAATCTGGATTTTTGATCTAGTTTCTGACACCACTTATGTTGTGTGTGTTAATTTTATATACCTGCAGTCGATTTCGAACTTTTCATGGCAGGTTTTTTTTACTCTCAGAGTTTTTGCCAGAAATCTGCTTTGAGGAAATCGCCGAAGAAATACATTTTGTATTTTGTTTCGATGTCTGGCCTGGGGCTCGAAACCCTGGCTTTACGTCTAATAAGCCAATACACTATCTACTAGACTACGGCGACTTAGTTCGATAACTCTGTGTTTAATTTTAGTTTTCAAACATTTTAATACACAATATTATATTTAAATTTAATAACTATTTTTTAATAACACCATTCAAATTAAAAGTACACAATTATTTATTATAAAATTACTTTTAAATTGTTTTTTGTTAAACCATTCCAAATCGTGAAAAAATTTCAAGTATTTGGTATAGGAAAATGAAAAAAAATTGCCGTGGGACACAACAACAAACAAACAAAACACAAAGTTTTTATTAATTTTTTATTGCAGTATTCTCAGGATATAAGCACTTTCAAGAGGGAATTATTATTCAAACTGGTAGAGTTCTCTTTGTCTCATTGGTAGCACTTCCGAGCAGGGACCGTAACTGTTATAACTTGCATCGTAAAAGTCAGAAAATAGAAATTATTTTTGTTCTGTTATTTTGTTATCGGTCCTTGCTTCCGATGCTTTATGTCACTTCGTTATCACTGCGAAAAAATTTCTGAAGGAGAAGCATACCTAGCAGATTTTATTGACGTAGCCACAAGTCCAACTCAGTGCTACTAAGCGGATAATTATTTCAAATCTTGTATGCATTCAATTGTTTAATAATGTACGTAACTTTTGTTTTGTCAATTTATTCCATGGTGTTTAAAAGAGCATTTTTTTCATGTTTCGATTAAATTTATCCAATGTGTTACTAGATTTGCTATCTGAATATGCTTTGAAACAGATTACAATTTTACTCGGCGTTTCTTACAGCATGGAATTGGCTGGTTATCTGTGGATATTTTCTTTAAACTTCTACGGCTGGATTATTCAGTGCCATTAAGTTCAAATTTATAGCACGCCATTATCCTAAGAGATGACTGGCAATAAATTATATAACAGTAGGTAGTGTGCTGGCTTATTAGACGTAAAGCCAGGGTTCTTGTCCCAGGCCAGACATCAGAAATAAAAAAAGGTATTTTTTTCGGCGATTTCTTCTCTTTCTCTTCTTGAAAAGTTTTTCAAAAATTTGTCGTTCGGAGTCATCTTTAAACTGTAGGTCCCGCCACTTCTGTATAAAATTAACACACACAACATACATAAGTGGTGTGAGAACCTGCGAGCTTCTTGGGGACGATTGCTGTAGACCGTCTAATGGTAAAGGTATAGCACTGGCCATTTTATAGTCACCAGCAGCTACTCGTTTCCTTACATACATACATAATTGGCCATTACAACCCTTCAGTCAGGATTACGACCTAGCTTCTCACACCACTTATTTTGTGAGCGTTAGTTTTATACACGAGTGGCGGGACCTACAGTTTAAAGTCGACTCCGAACGACAGATTTTTGAGAAGCTTTTCATGGCAATTTTTACTCTCAGAGTCTTTGCCAGAAATCTGAAGAGAAGAAGTCGCCGAAGAAATATTTATCGTTTGGATGTCTGACCTGGTATTCGAACACGGGCCTTTCGTCTAATAAGCTAACACACTGCCAATTAGACCACGGCGACTCGTTTTCTTACCGTTCGCATCTTCTCCCTTTCCACATTTCCTAAACCTGCACAATGCACTGCATGAGTAGGGGTCATCTCCTGAGTGAAGGTTTAACAAAAAAAAATAAAAAAAAGATCATGATCAACTCTGCCTCTAAATGAAGTGCACACAGCCTAACCGTACTTACAAGTTCTATTTATTTTTATCCAAAATAAAAAGGTAATCAAATATCAATACTAATTAATTTTCAATAAAATAAATCCTTTCGTAAT
This sequence comes from Sarcophaga peregrina, assembly GCA_014635995.1. Classification (NCBI taxonomy): domain Eukaryota; kingdom Metazoa; phylum Arthropoda; class Insecta; order Diptera; family Sarcophagidae; genus Sarcophaga; species Sarcophaga peregrina. The sequence continues at coordinate 89,706,590 of CM025789.1, forward strand.
GGCAAGACCGTTAATATCACTTTTTTTTTTTAAATTGAAGACGGTATCGCGAAGATTAACGTGTCCCGCAGAAACGTATTTGAGTTTACCATTATTCTAGATGAACGAAGTTTTCAATTGCCAAAAAAAATTTGTATGCATATCCTTTCATAGACAAAAGCGTACATACTTTAATGTACCAATAATAGTAAACAAATATATGCAGGCACTCGTAAGTACCGCCGGTCGGATATATTTTTGAATATATGTTCTCAACGAACTTTTAACGACGAAGTCATTACGCTGAAAAAAATTTATCGTTCATTCCAATTGTGTTCGTAGCATTTATCATGTAAAAATACAACTGGTGTTCTTCAAATGACGTAAAACTGTATTTTAATATAATTTATTAAATAATAATATAATAAATAATTAATAGTGTCATTTAAAATATGCTAAAAAAATATATGACATTTGCCTTAAAGATAATGTTATTGTACAGCCAATGTAGTCTTTTTGCTTTACTACTATGTATGATCATTTAAAAATTTCTTTGATGAAGAGAAACTAGCTACGTTCTTATTTCAATGTCAAGCAATGTGTTTTAGTATGGAAATTAGTAAAAGCATATTCGTTGACGTATGTATTTTAAATGTATGACAACAAAATCCAGAATTTTAAGTTACATAATTAAAAAAAGTAATGTGATTGAAATGAACTTTTAAAAATATTCAATTAAAAAAACTCTTACTCATTATTTTAATTTATTTTAAGAAGTCGCCATAGTTTACGAGCTATTCGAGACACTAATTAAAAAAAAAAAAATTATTGTACGGAATAATGGCGCAGTAAAAAAATGTTTCTAAAAGGTTTCAAAACAATTAAGTGTGAATTTCTGAGGTCGCCTTGGTTTAGAGGTAGTGTGTTGGCTTATTAGACGAAAGACACGAGTTCGAATCTCAGGTCAGACATCAAAACGAAAATTTGAAAATAATTTTTCGGTGACTTCTTCCTCTCAGCAGATTTCTGTCAAAAATTCTGAGAGTAAAAAAAAAAATTGCCATGTAATGCTTCTCAAAAAAAAAAAAAAAAAAATGTGTCGTTCGGAATCGACTTTAAACTGTAGGTCCCGTCACTCATGTATGAAATTAACGCACACAACATAAGTGATGTGAGAAGCTAGGACGTAGTACAATGGGTCAATTCGACCACCGAGTACTGTACTTGTCAGCATTAATAAGTACACGTCCTCTAGCCTAACCTAAGTGGTAATTCTGGTCAACCGTTTGTTCTATTATTGAAAAAATTCAAAAATTAATTTTATTTTGTTAATAGGTTCAAATATTTTGTAATGTAATATTTGTATGAATAAAATTTATAAATTTAACGTAAATAATAGATTAATAAAAAATGTTTCACTACTTTTTTTTATTAATGAACAATGCGTTTATACTGGATGACTTTTGGAATGAAAACATTTAGTTGGTTGGTAAATTGCAGGCGGAGAAGACAAAATCGTTTTTGTGTTCGATAATCGGGTTTACGCTTTCTCTTGACATTCGTTTTCTTGCTTTTTCTTTGTGTTGGGGATGAAAACTTATGTGTTTGCTATTGTCTACTCGACCTAGGCAATTGGGAAAAACAAATAATAATTGATTATCGCCGGATAGATGATAGACTCTATAAACGCAAAAAAAAAACAACAAAAGAGAATTGAAGATTTCATTTTTCAAATATATGTCGAATATATGGCAAACGTGTGACAATACGGTAGAAAGTTCTTTCTGTTAAAAATTACATCGATATTTACTATATTCTTGTACCAGGCAAGTCTTCATTAGTAACTAAGAATGTCATGAGATTCTAAACTAATACACCCACCCGCAAAAGCATCCTTAATCATATCATGTAAGCGCCACTTATATTTAAGCTCCCAATCGGGGGCTGAAGATATCTACAAAGGACTTCCAAATTATTATTTAGCTATTATGCTCAATTGATCAGAAAGGCTCTTTTACAGGTTGTTTGTGTTCTGCCTCTATGTGTAATTTCTTGCGGGTTTCATGTTGAATTTCTGTAGTGCTTCTAGGTAAGGTGTGTCTCAACCATTCATATTCACAAACACCACATTTTTCACCTTCGAGTTGATGTTGTTTTGATTGGTTAAGTGCCAGAGTGCTAAATTGGTGATAACCCGAGTCTACCAAAATGTTCATTTTTCTCCGCAGACACCTATTGACGAAAGACTGCAATTTGGTTTTTATTACGTTTGCGGCGAGTCGGATTTGCGAGTCATTGAGTACTGATTTAACACAAGCACTGAATATTCTTATTATTCTCTTGTTCCTCAAATTGGTTAACATTATCCCTTGCTTCACTATCAGTTCATACAACTCTACTCAGATACATATATAAAATTGGCAGTATTACAGATTTCTTGTCTTGCTGCATTAAAATTGTATCAATTGTTTTTAAGCGCATTGACTACATATGTTTTTCGTATATTTATTTTTAGTCCAGCATGTTCCGACTCTACTTGTAGACTATTCAATTTTGACTTGTATGACGATATTCAACTTAATAACCGATTTTTGCTGTCCAATATTGCTAGCACCCTACCGAGAGCTACTGTAAATAGTAGAAGGGGCGTAATGCTTCCTGGTCGGACTCCCGATCCCGTTTAAAACAACGCGCTTTATCGTTATGCAATCCGCGACTTCTTATCAGATGAACTATTTTGGATTGACTTAGAATAAGGTCTTTTTAAAGTCTATGGAAATAATGTACAATGTAGCGTTGAGCTCAATACATTGCTCAACTATCACTCTGAGGGTGTTAATATTGTGTACCCAGCAACGGTCGCTGTGAAACCCAATACCTTCTTACTTAAATGTGTACTTATTTATGGGCTCAACGAAGCGGTTAATAGTAACGCTTATATAATACCTTGATCCTAAACGATGGTACAACTGAAGTTGATTTTATTTAATTTTTTTAATAAGAAGGAGAATATTTTAACATAATCATATCAATACAGATTATTACAATCGTGAAAATATGTTACTTACTACTGTGTCCTCCAACTGTATTGGTTTGTTTATTTGCTATAGTTTTTGGATTGCGCCATCTACTTGTCAATTTTTAATCAAGATTCCAATATTGTTTGATTATATCAAAACTAACTGAAACATTTTAATTGATTATGGTCTGCATCAGAGATCAGCAACGAGTATCAAAACGATAAGTATATTCAAATCATACTGATAATTTCTGATATTTATACGCATTCATTCACTCGAATCACTTATATTAAGTAAGTAAGTATAGTAAGTACTATAAGTATTTTTCTAAATTTATGAATAAGAATGAGTAGACATATTAATCAAACATATTTCGAATGTTGTGGGTTAGATGTCGATGTTGTGGCGAGTATGAATGAATCAGAGTATATGAATTTCAATTCTGCTGATTCACTCATACTCAAAATTGCATGACTACTGATGAGTAGCGGAAAAACGATTCATTGCTGATCTCTGGTCTAGATTACGATCTAGCATCTCACACCACTTATATTGCGTGTGTTAATTTTATACATGTATGGTGTCGACTAAAGCTTAAAGTCGACTCAGAATTTTTTTTTTAACTTTTTATAGCAATTTTATTTACTCTTAAAGGTCTTATCAGCAAACTGCTGAGAGGAAGTCGACGAAGAAATATTTTTTCATATTTTGTCAAAAGCTTACAGCAAAAAATTATCTTTAAAACATAAAGTTCTAACGCATAGCTGCCAGATAAATGAACAATGAAATCGTCAAATATTTAAGAAAAAATTGTCAAAGACGATTATTGAAAACGTAAAAAAATCATCAGAAAAAAATTAATAAATAAAATGAAAGGTTTTTAAAAACAAAAACATATAAAGTCAATGTTAAGTAAATATTAGGGAGCCAGAAAATCAGTCAGTGTGATGTTCGCTAGAACTGACGCATTGCCTTGGTTTCGTAAGACGATGCATTAAATACTTCACTTCATCTGATCTTATTACCTTTCCCACCACTTATAACCAACCGAGAATGGAATACAACTCTTATATATGGGTTGGTCATTAACGTCTGTTTTGAGGCTTCTCGACCGTCTGCATGAGAGGCCGTAGTACCTCGTTAATCACTACAGTGGGTCCAACTCAATTGATTCATGAATGAAAAAATAATAGTACTTGATTTTGTGCTTCAGATGGTAATATAAGAAGCTGTAATCGAATTTTTAAAATTGTCTGCAACAAAATGTTGTAATTTTTTGACTTTTAAGGGGTTAAAAAGGCATAAAACACAGAAAAATCATCGCCGGCCCTAGGAAAGTGCACATAATATGATTCGAGTTCTGACCAAGCCGAAAAATTGTTTGAAAATAGTCCACATTAATTCGTAAAGTTTCTGTAATAAAATTGATTAGTTTCGATAGAAGCTAGTATTGCTGTATCATCAGCGTATGTTGCAACCAAAATATTATTTGTAACTTGCATATCTGAAGTGAATATTGTTTATAAGGTTGGTCCTAAGACACTGCCCTGGAGAACTTCAGCTTGAATATGGTATATTTCCGAATAAGCTCTATTTACCTTTACGTAATAGTGTCTATCACTGAGATATAATTTTAGTATTAGATAAAAATATTTTGCGAGTAACTTTTTATTTATTTATTCATTCAGGCGTAAATACAGTACAACAAGATATTATCTTATTTAATAGTACTGCTAAGGATATAAGCATAAAATATTACTAAGATAATAACCTCAAAAATAAATTAACATAACAAAAATTAATAAAAACAAATTTATAATAATATTAAAAAAAAAAATGTTATTGATTAATTACGTTTGTACATTATTGTTCATTTAAAAATTTAATAATTGCAGTCTTGGAATGCTTTGCATTACTTAGTAATTGTATGTTGTTCGGGAGTTCATTCCAGAGACGAATTGCATTGATGTAAAAGTGTCTCTCAGATATCCGTTTATGGTATCTAACGCTATTAATTTCCAAGCCTCTATTAGACCTTGAAAAAACTAATCTATTAAACAAATAATGCGGTTTCCTAAGATAGATGATTTTATGTAAGTATACCAGAGTACGGCACTTCAACAAATTCTTAAAAGATGTATTATAAATTTGATATGAGAACTCAGATATCCTACTGTACTTTGTACGACCATAAACATATCTAGCAAAACTGTTATAAGTGACCTTTAGCCTGTTCTTACTTATCGAGTCACAACCGTTAAACAGTTCACATCCATATAGTAAAGTGGGTATGAGATATGTTTTCGCTAGCAGCATTCGAATATTAAACGGAGTAAAATATTGCGCTAGATAAAGATTTCGCAACATGGCAACCGTTTTACCACAGATAGCATTTATATAGTTGGACCAGTTAAGACTGTTGTTAAAGACAACTCCAAGATTCTTAACACTATGTACAGTCTCAATAGCAGTATTATTAATCCTTAATTTTGTAAGCTGTGCCGTACAATTTACCTTGCCTATTATCAAAGCCTTTAATTTCCTCGGATTGAGGCAAAGACCATTAATCGACGCCCATTAAAACACATTATGCAAATCACAATTTATCCTTCGTATACAATCTGCAATATCAGACGGCATGCAACTAATGTACAGCTGGACGTCATCTGCGTACATTTGTACATTGCAAAACCTCAACTTTTTTGGAAGGTCATTAGAGTAAATTAAATATAAAAGTGGACCAAGTATCAAGCCTTGTGGGAGACCTCTAGATGTTAAAATACTGCCTGATACAGTACCATCATGATACACAAGTTGACTCCAATCCCGTAGATACGACGACATTAGCTTGACAGCAGTATCCGAGAAATGGCACATGTGTTTTAACTTTTGGCATAGAATAGTATGATTAACGGTGTCAAATGGCTTAGAATGATCGAGTAAAAAATGATGTCAAATTGTTATCCGCACTTAATCGCAAATCTTCGGAAACATCAATGAGCGCTGAAATGCAGCTGTGATTAGGTCTGAAACCAGACTGCCTTTCAGAAAGTACGCTATTTCCATACAAGTATTGGGTTATCTGCTTATAAATTAATTTATCGAAAATTTTCGATAAGTAAGACAATATTGCAATTGAGCGGTAAGTTCTATCCTATTTAGGCACAGGTATTATCTTGGCACTTTTCCACATTGTAGGAAAAGTAGATGACATAATTTATTAATTTTTTTTTTTATTTATTTATTTAAGAATTACAATACAATTACAAATTATATTATAATCATGTACGAGCTGAGTAACTTCGACCATATGCCCGGTGTAGTGTCACAGACCAGAGCCTCTGGTGGTGAAGTTCATTCGTCCTATACCTTTTCCATCTACGAAAAGCATTATTTCTTTGATTAATTGAGACCCTGATATCACTCGTAGACCATGGCTTTTCATTACGTATGTTCTTTATTCTCATTGGTACATATTTCTTAAATAAATATTGTATATTTCCCTGTAAAAAATTAATCTGGTCATCCACTGTAGGCATCAAAAAGGTCTGATTCCATGGTACAGTACCAAATTGAACCAACTCCATTTCAAGTGAAGCAAAATCAATGTTTTTAAAATCCCTATATTTAATCACTTGATCCGTTGTTGCCGTTCGAAAATCAAATGAGAGGAAAAGAAGATCAAATGCAAACCGATGGCACTCATATCCTCTGCCAAACCTCTATCCAAAAGAATATTAGCGTTGAAGTCAGCTATTAAAATAGTATCCGAATAACCCAAAGTGAGTGAGGGCAATTTATCCAATAAGGGTTTGACATCAATCTTATTGTTTGGTCGGTAAATTACAGCCAGTAAAAGTTTCTGATGGTTACTATAGAACTCAAGAAATTTATACATTATTGGAGCTAGAACCAAGTTCACCATTATCAGTAACTGTAGCCACTCTACTACCAAAATCCACTCCATCATCGACCGCATCTTCCATCTGCAAAGACTGTAATTCTACTCTTTAACAATAAATTGATGACCTCACGTACATAGCCACACCTCCAGCATTCGATATTCTATCAGAACGTAAAATGCGATAACCTTGCAAATGATAGTAGCTGTCACAAACATCAATACGAAACCAAGTTTCCGAGATACAAATTACATCCATCTTTGATCCTTCAAAGATAAATCGCAATTCGTCAATTTTCCTGTGAAGGCTCTGGGCATTTATATGTCATATATTAAAACCCGATTCTGTTCTAGAAAATATTCTGACCATGGTATAAAGGTTTTCTCTAGAATGAACTACTCCATTTTCGCCAAATTGTGACATCAATGTTAAAGAAAAGCTTTTGTTTAGCAATGCAAGCGAAAATATGTAGAACAATACAATAATAAATATTGAATAATACAATATGAGAAATGTTGAAATAGATATTACATAAACTATAGCAAATAAAAAGCGAAATATATATTTTTAGAACTAAATTAACCATTTTAAATAAGTTCCTAATTTGCCTTGCAGAATTTTGAAATCATCTATGAGTAAAGGGTCATTCTCACCAATATTCTTAATGTACACAAGACCTCTATTGATGAATGTTGAAGATATAGTATGACTTCTTTTGAGACGTCGTGCATGTAGAAAGATGCGATGATTTTCCGGTGTTAGGTTTTCATTAACATAAAATAAAATGTCATTAAAATTACATAAGGACTTTTAAACTTAATTATGATGTCAGGATCTCTAGTTACGGTGCCTTGTCTTTCTCTATCTGCCCTTCTTAAATAATTATTATTAATATTTACACGAAATGTAGGCTTAACGTCAGGAGCAGTAATATTTGAAACTTGACAAAGTTTCAAGTAAATATCAACTAGGTTCTCATTTTTTATAAAAGGGATGCCATTGGCACGTAAGTCATTCGCAACGATTGAGTTCTCCTGTTGTCGGGCATGCTTTTTTAAAGACATTCCTCATTTTCGTTAGTGATCTCTATTATTTATCCGACACTGTATTATTTATTTCTTTTACAGCCGATTCTATTGTCTGTACTCTTTCTGTTAAATTATTTATTTCATTCATTGTTATGCTCAGTTTCTTATTTATCTCACTCAAGAGACGATCTTCGCCCTCTTTGAACATTGCTTGTATAGTTGTTTGCAATTGTTCAGTTAATTTCTGAAATCTCTTAGCCATTATTTGGACGAAGCGAAGTGGGGAATTAGTATTCGCTAATCGATGAGACTCGCATGTAACAATCGAAGATTTTTTGGAGTATTCTCTATTACATCCTCTCTTGAAAATTGTTGTTCGGTAGATGTAGTTTGTTTATGCATGTTAGATTATTTTTTATTTGTTTTCTTCTTTTTGTTTTGACTACGCAATTTCGCTTTGTACATCGACGGTCACTTTTTGGCGCGAAGAGTTAATGTCACAAAAATTGTTGTTTCTATTGTTTTATATATTGTTTATGTTTTGTTATTGTTTAGTATTTAAATTGGATTGTTTTTGAGGATACCCAATAAAAATAAAAGAAACAATATTTTCGCAATAAGAGAGATAATTTGTTTTATCAGTTTATCTTTTTATCTTTAACTCGCACTATTTTGAGGTAAAAGATATTTGATTTTAAGATGAAAAACAAATATTTATTTGTAGATTTCTTATTTTTTAAAATCGAAAATGTGAAAGTAAAAAAAAGAATTATTTTCGGGTTTTCTAAATTAAATTTCAAGGATTTTCAAGAGCATTTAAAAAAAACACGTCTATTCACTTCGATGACTCATCAAGTTTTTTTTTTTTTTAAGCTTAAAATAGGCTGGCTGTACATCTAAGAATACTCCTGAACAATATTCTTTGTTTTCTAAAGAATCTCGTATATAACAGACTATACGATAGCATTGTTCCGGTGTGCCATGCTTATGTCTGAATCCAAAGTGGTAAACAGGTATTATATTAAGATTTTCTAATACTGGTAACATTCTTCTCATACATATTTTTTCAAATATTTTTGAGAAAGTGGCCAGCAAACTTATTGGGCGATACGATGTAACAACATTTCTACAGTTTTTTTGGTTCAGGTACCATTACTGTGCCGAAAATTTCCATTGTGTAGGAAAATGGTTTAGTCCTAAAATTGAATTAAATATAAGAGTTAATAGTAAAAGAGCTTTCTTTGATAGAGTTTGAACAACTTTTCCATCAGTAGAGTCGTATCTTGGAGATTTTTTGCAATTAGGGTTATTAATGTCTTCTCGAACTTCCTGTGGTGGGATGTGTTTAATTGGCCAATCCATCGGACAAGGACTATCTAAAAAATTGTTTATATCGTCTGTACCAGGACTATTAATTATATAATTTTTCATTTTTTTTTTCTTTTCCAATTTCATCTTTATTTACATTTACTTTTTACATATTAAAATTTTTTGCGAGATTTATCTATAGATATTACAACAAATGATAAAGTAATTATAAAAATTTAGAACTCTTTTTATTTTAATTTTGTAAGAGTGTTTAAAGGAAAAATAGGAAAACCTTTATTTGATAATGAAAAATTCAAATATAGTTAAAAAATATACAGGTATACAAATAAGTTATGTAACCATAACATATTGTTACTTGTCATTTTCAATTTGCTAATTTTAATTTTAGATTCTCTTATCAGTTGATAAGGAGAATTTTCTATGGATTCGTGATATTTAATATTGATTCTTTTTATGAAGTCAATAATACTTTCGTAGCCAGTTTCGTTGTGAAGAAGTTGAGTAGATTTAAGTATTTTGAATTATTTGGAGTTTTTCAGATGTGTCCTTGCAGCTTTGTACCAAATGGGGCTTGCATATGTCAAAATTGGTCTTATTATGCTTTTAAATATGAAATTTTTATTTTTTGTATTGAGAGTTGAGCGTTTGTTGAGTATTGGCCACAATGATTTCATTATCTTAAGCGCTTTCTTGCGAACTCCTTTATATGGTTTCCAAAATTAAGTTTCTTATCTAAGCAAATACCCAAATATTTTACACTATTTTGAATTGTTATGTTTTCATTTTGAAATTTTAATTGGCGGTTGGGTAATCGTTTTGGACATTTGTTATGAGGGAATATTATAACTTGAGTTTTATTTGTATTAATTTTAATCTTCCATTTGTAAAAGTACTTTCTGCATGCTTCAAAACTTTTTTCCATTTTCTTAAGCAATGCCTTCGTGAGTTTGCTGGACGTTAAAAGAGCGGTGTCATCTGCATACTATGCAACTTTTAAGTATGACGGAGGAGAGAAATCGGAAGTGTAAATGGAGTATAACAAAGGAGACAATACAAAACCTGTAGTAAATGACTTGGGAGGGGATAATGTGTTATTAACAGCTACTGAAAAAGTTCTGCCTGCGAGGAAATCAGCCACAATCTTGCACAAATATTTGGGTATGTTAGCTTGAATAAATTAATCATGAGTCTGAAAACTTTTCTAAAAATGCAAAGCAAACGCTTCTGATTCAGTTTTATTGGTTCTACACCAAAAACCATTTTCATCTTTGGTTGGTTTATATTTTTCCTGATGGGTTTTTTAAATATTTTGAAGCATGCCATAAACAATACTCTTCCTTATTATCAATATTAAGATTTTTTAGAAAATTTCCAATTTGATAATTTTTTATTTCTTGCAATCGGCATTTAAGATCCTTAGTTGCTTTATTGAGGTTTTGTTTGTCGTTGGTGTTTCTGGTCGGCTCTTATTTCGGTATTTACAAAAAATTCCTTTGATTATGATGATTTTTTATGTTTGGTGTTGTTCATGAATAAGATTATTGAAAGTTTCGACAACATCATCTAACTCAGAAGTTGATTTTAATGATATATTTTGATTAATGTTTCTTTTTATCCTACTTGTGAAATGGTTAATGTCAGTTCTATTGTTAAAGATTTTATATTTTTTTAACTGGTAATGCAAAAATGTATTAAAGTTTACTATAAGTAGCGTATGGTCAAAGCTGAGATCGTCATCCCAATCTGATATTTGGAGAAGATTATTTTTTATACCGGCTAGGAAGAAAGTTTGACCTTTAACCGGTATATACAACAAAATCCAATAAGTCAGGGTTCTTTGACAAATCTGTAGGTCAATGAATGGGACTTCCAGTAGAAAGAATAGAATCGTTCTTATTAGTTGCACAGTGTTTGTCAATCTAGAACCGCTCCAGTGACGTTTAGAGTTGACAACACCTCCGACTATAAATCTTGGTCCAAGAGATTTGGAAAATTCTTCAAATTCTTGACATTTTACTGGAAAAATGGTGGAATATAAATAGCATATACAGATACATATCTTAATTAAATAACAAATAATTTTGGCACACGCAGCTTAAAGGTAGGATTTTCTTATATCACTAGAAATGTCATATTGTATTGAAGACTTTATTAATATTGCATCGTCTGAATTGTTGGCGCATATTAAATCATAATCTTTTATTCGATAAAAGAATCTGGAAGTAAAATGAGTTTCGGATGCAAGAAGGATGTCAAAGAAATTAGTTTTAAGAAATAATTCTATTTCTTGGGTATGATTGGAAAGCTCATTGCCATATTGCTATCCTTAGGTTTAGCTGCATAATTTTGTTATTAGCATAGACATCATGCCTATAAGCTTGTTTGTCAACTCAATTTGATCCTCTATAAGGTTAGGTGAGGTCGGAGTGGTAGCTCTGATGTCACAAAGCTCACTTGAGCACGCATAGTGGTCCGTTGTGATGCCACGGGTGTACGCAGTCGCTGTACTAACCAAGTTCCACCAAAATCAGAGAAAAGGAAGTAGTTGGTAAGCGCAATGGCTGCACAATAGAAGCACGACTACCCCGCATTGGAAAACCAGCTAGAAAGTTTGATGAAAGAAGCTATATCCTTGATGTCAATAAATGATAGTTCCGCTAAGCTAACAAAATAAATAACCTATATCTACACCTAGCAATAGACAGGCATTGACAAAGGAAATGAACAACAGTCTCCTCTTCCTCAGCCGACCTGCATCTACCGCAGAAGTCGTTGCAAGGGAGCCTCATTCTTTCCGCGTGTCTACCCATGACGCAATGACCCTTAAGCACGACCACTGTAGCCGAGATAACATCACAACCAAGACCAAGTAATCGGTTGGTGCGTCTTCTATCCATCTTGAGCCAGGTGAGTCTAGCGGTGGAGCAGGACTCCTCATTGACCCAGGATAGGTTGGGGTCCCGAAAGAAACTCCACACAATGGTTAACTTGACCGAGGCAAGTGGCATACCCAAATCACAAAAAGAAGATGATTCCGGAAGGAGCGCACCAACTCTGGCGAGCTCGTCGGCCCTACAGTTTCCCGGCATTTTACTGTGCCCAGGGACCCACACCAGAGAGACACTGGTAAAGCGCCCCGAGAGAAGGTCGAGAGAGCGACATTCCCTAATGATCCTAGAATTAATCACAAAACCCGTTAGAGATCTTATCGCGGCCTGACTACCAGAAAAGATCGAGACGCGAGCGAAAGGAGCATCGTTGGCGAGGATCCATTGAGCGGCCTGGTAAATTGCTATTGCCTCCCCTGAAACACGCTGTAAACAGTAGTCCGGTAGACGGCGAGAAATGTTCAGCTTCAGTTTCCCAGAGTAAACGCCGGTCGGTATATATATCCAGGACTTCCGCGGGGAAGACCGCATTAGGATTGCAGTCATCCTTACTCAGAATTAGAGAGTGGAAACATCTGACTATGTTACAAAGGATTGATAATACACCGAAAGAGTCGGACACTTCGCAACCGCAGGCTACACGGCCAGTTGTTACCGTCCTACGGAAAGATGGGTTAGCGAAACGCCGAGTGATGGATGCTCTGGCCTAGAACAAATAGGTACATCAACAGCGGTGAGCTCTCCTACGTTGGATCTGATCGGTAGGATGAGGAAAATGGCATGTCCCAGTGTAGGGACACTTTCGACATGATGCAGGGTGTTACGCGTCGCCAGAAGTACTGACGTTAGGAACGGAATATCCAGAATGGCTGAACTTCTGGATGTTATGTTGAATAACCTGGAAGGCGGCTGAGGAGGAGAGAATCACTTCAAACCTCCGGAAAAAGACCGCTACCCAACACTTACGACAGTGAATCCGAAACGAACTGTCACCAGCCCTGTTGTTGCAGAAGGAAGTAAGAGAGCAAGGGCAAAGGAGCCTACCGAGGAGGTGAAACAGACCCTTAAAAAGATAGAGGAAAAGTGGGTAACAGTAACAAAGAAACGTACCCAGGAAGAACCAAGGGGAATTTCAAGTAAACGAGACAAGATGGATAGACCTCGACTGGAGCGAACAAAACCAGATGCGCTGGTAATTAAGCTCGCAGAAGGTCACACATATTCCGGCGTCTTGAGGAACTTACGCAGCAATATAACGACCGAAGACTCTGACAGGATAAAAGCTGTTTGACGAACGTTGACTGGTACCATACTTTGGAGTTCAGCAGAAGTGAAGAAGTCAAACCAGATTTTGTTCAATAACTGAGAAGTACGGTACAGGAAACAACCTCTATCGCAGAATTGAAACAGAAAGCTACAATCGAGAAACGTGACTTAGATTCTTTCACAGTCAGAGACGAAGTAGAAACGGCAATTTGGAAACTGATTGCAGACCCAAACGAGCAGTTGCAAACGCGAATCACTGTCCAAAATGTGCGGGAGCAAGTTCCAGCTTTCGTCACGTTGTCGGCCGAAAGTGCGGCGAGACTTATCAAGGTCGGACATGTAAAGGTCGGATGGATACGGGCGAAGATACGAGTTTGTGAGGATATTCGAAGATGTTATCGATGCCTCGAAACAGGTCACCCTCAGACGAACAAAGAGCGCCCTCTATACAGATGCTAAACGGAACGGAACCGATCACTTACCGGGATTTAGGAAATGTCCGCTAACCAGGCGATCAAGAGATTGTTACAGGCGAATCTGCGTAGAAGTTGGACAGCGGAAAATCTACTTGGTCAGATAGCTGTTAAAAGGGGAATAGATGCAGTCATCATCAGCGATCAATATGGTCGGATTGCTAGGGGTTCCTGGTTTGAGGACGAAACAGGCACGGCTGCACTTTGGTTACCTGACAGCCGTAGGTTTGTAGTTATGGAACACGGAGCCGGCTCTGGATATACATATTTTCGAACCGGATTCCTGACCATAATGAGCTGTTACCTCACTCCTAGTGGTGAAATAGAGCAATTTAGGACGAAGATCGGCTTTATTGAGGATAGAGTACTCGCTATAGGTGGACCGTTCATATTGGCCGGGGATTATAACGCTACAGCTGTTGAATAGGGCGATCGGACAACGAACACTCGAGGAAGGTGGATTCTGGATACGGCGGCAAGGTTGGGTCATATATTGATGAATACTGGCAGTACGACCTTCAGGCAGCCAGGATGCGAGTATACCACACGTATAATTGGTAGTTGCAATGCTTCAACGTATCGCAACATCCCAGAAGGCAATCTGCATACTGGTGGACACCTGAAATTGCGGAACTCAGACGAACGTGCCTCCAGTGCAGAAGAAGATACACTAGGGCTAGAAGAGATCGTCATGCAGCACATGAGGCTGACGATTTCAAACGCACCCGAAGGACACTGAAATAGGCAATTATAGCCGCCAAAAGGGGGAAATGGGAGAGCTCCGTAATGAATTGAACATGAATCCCTGGGACATAGCTTACAAAATTGTGACCAGAAAGCTGGGCGCAAACTCTGCTGTGCCACCTCTTGACGACGACGCCGTCGACAATATAGTGAGAAATTTGTTCCCCGTGCTCCCACCATTTCGTAAGGAACGTGAACCTCCGACAGCTGATATGCCAATACCCTTCATGGAGGAAAATTTGACAAAAGCGGCGAGAAGTCTCCAAGGAAACAAGGCTCCCGGCCCAGATGGAGTACCGGCCAAAGTAATTAAATTAATTGTTGAAAATTGACCAAATGCACTTCTCAATATGTACAATGCCTGCAATGTCTTCCCTGACCAATGAAAGCTGCAGAAATTAACCCTGATCATCAAGAGAAAAGGAGACCCGACACAACCTTCATTATGTCACCCTCGCTGTATGGTGGACATAAATTATTGGAGAAACTTCTCCAGCGCAGACTGGCAACTGCCATTGAGACAGCTGGTGTATTATCGGAAGGGGAGTATGGCTTCTGGCCAGGTAGGTCAACGCTTGGTGCAATAGCGGATGTAGTGGACTACGTTGAACGGACCAGACTTAACGTTACTATCCGAAGCGCATTGTTGTCCTTGCCACGCTCGATGTGAGGAGTGCTTGCAGCAGCCTACGATTGGAAGATGTTATTAAGGCACTACGAGAAAGATTTCGTATTCCTATATACTTTCTGAGAACATTACGCAGCTATCTGAAGGACAACAAGCTTCTGTATGATACAACCGGTGGTCGAAAAGCCATAGAGATCAGGGTTGGTGTAGCTCAGGGATCTATTCTTGGTTCTGTTCTCTGCAACCTGAGCTATTACGATATCTTAGGTATATAAATGCCAGAGGACACATACCCCTTGGGACATGCGGATGATATAGTGTCAGTCATTTCAGCGCGCGACATTGAGGATGCCAGGAAAAAACTGAATCAAGTCTTGACAAGGACTCAGATATGGCTTGAGGGTCATGGTCTAGAGCTCGCAAAGAACAAGACTGAGGTCTTATTGATGACAATAGCTTACATCTCACTCGAGAGAAGTATGCAGATAGGTGATGTGTCACTGTCCACAAGAAGGGCCGTTAGATATTTGGTCATAAGACTCGACTGTAGACTTAATTATTGGGCCTAAATACAGCATGCAGTTATCAAGGCAGCTAAACTAATCGGCATGCTAAGCAGACTATTGGCAAATATTGGCGGACCAACACAGGCCAAACGAAAATTGATTATGGCGGCAACGAACTCGATATTGATGTACGGGAGATGTGGTGGACATTAAATCTAAGCGGAAAATATTAGCAGCTATGCAGCGACCAGTGGCACTAAGAGTTGCCTCGGCTTACCGCACAGTATCGGCTGCATGAGTCCTAGTGATTGCCGGTGAGATAACTATTGACATACTGGCATTTGAGCAAAGAAAATCTTGGAGAACGAAGAGGGAAAATCTTTCCATTAGTAGCGCAGATCTCAGATCTCAAACACTACGGCGATAGAAAAGAAGATGAAGTGAGGAAACATACGGAAGATGGACTTATAAACTTATTCCGTCTATAGAGGCATGGATACGGAGAAACTAACTATTTTCTGACCCAGTTTCTTTCGGGTCATGGTTATTTCCGAAAATGCCTATACCGCATGGGCAAGGTGACTGATCCTTGCTGCATTTATTGTGAGGAAATGAGTGACGACGCTGAACACACATTCTTCTATTGCATTAAATGCAAGACGAGAAGAATGTGTTGATAGAGCAAATTGGCGAATTTACACCCGACACTATTGTGGATGCAATGCCCGAAAGCGAGACGAAATGGAACGCTGTGAGAAGATACGGTGAATATGTACTCCGCAGAAAGAAGTTCGGCGGAATATACATAAGAAGACGGGCCAATAGCATGAAGGTGCCTTCAAATATGGCGTACCCAGACGTTGGGGAGTAGACAACGGTCCTTAACTGGACGTCGTTCTGGGCCCTTTCCGTCCGGGTCGACGTTATTGGTTTTTATATTTTTTCAAAGGGCTTTTTACTCTGCAGAACATCATAGTATGTACTATTATTATTTTTAATTGCGTTTAGTTGGTTCAATTTCCACCAGAGACTCTGATCTGTGACACTACACTGAGCACATGGTCTAAGTTACTCAGCTCAAATATAATAAGAATATAATTTGTAATTGTATTGTAATTAATAAATAATTAAATTTGGAATTGTTTTTTGGGTTAGGGAAGTTCTAATTGTTGAAAGCATATTGATTGTTTTGATCTCTTCTATATAAATTATTGTTTTGAAATTTTCTTTTCAATGTTTGTTTATAAACAATACAACCTTTATAGTTAGCAGGATGATTTTCCAAGCCGTTAACACAACGTGGTGGAGTTTCATTGTGTTTCGAGCAATAAGTAGTAAGATGGCCTAACCTACATTTTACGCAGTTTTCCTGTTTGCGGCAATATTTTTTGGTAGAACCAATCTCTTGACACAGGTGGCATTGCACAAAATCTATACTTTTTTTGGAGGTTAAATTTTTACAAAGGCATTATTAACATATTTGATATCGTATATACTTTTGTTATTTGTAGCTGGTTCCAGGTCAATGTGAAATATTGAAAGTGGGACTTCCGTGAACCTGCTTAATTGGTAATGTTTCTGTCTTCTGTAGATTGGTAATATTTCTGTCAAATTCGAAACGAAACTGGTTATCATAATTCGAATTGAAAGTGATATGTTTCGAATATTTCAAAAGACTGTTTATTTTAGAATTAAATAAAAATCATTACAATTCAAATGACAATTAATTTCACGAATCCTATGTTTAGGTTTACACAAGTATACAAAAATACAGTGAAGTTTCATTTATAACATTATCCCTCCTTCTTTTTCCGAAAATCATCCGAGTTGAAACGAGCCACAGCAGTGCGTGTGCTCGGACTTCTTCTTATTTCTGGTTCTATCGCTAGTTGTGGAGTAGAGTTTCTATCTGGCGACTCCCGCTGATCTGCCCTCTCTTGGATGGGTTCTGTCGCTAGTTGTAGAGTAGAGTTTTTTCTGGCGACTCCCGCTGTTCTGCCCTCTCTTGGATGCTGGTTCCGTTATCTACACAACCTTTTACTGGATATAAAAATGGACTCATTGTTTCGTTTGTAATAATTCTAGGCTTTATTTGTTTTTGATGTTTTTTATAAATATGAAAATCTGTTTTTACTAAGTACACCATTTTGCCGATGACCTTTTCTATTCTTCCTTTAATCCACTTTTTTCCTCTCGAAAAATTTCGGATAAAAACAGGATCATTAACTTTGTATTTGATACTTTTGTCTTTAGTGTCAACCACTTGTTTTGGAGATTTTCTCTGCATTTGAATCAACAGTGTTCGTATTTTACGACCGTGAAGTAATTCTGACGGGGTTTTTCCTTCCGAATTTGGTATATTGCGATAAGTTGATAGGTATTTCAACACACCCTGTTTAACAGCTAATCCATCTTCAATATTCTTAGCCACCGATGTTTTAAAAGTACGTACAAAACGCTCAGCTAAACCATTGGATGCGGGATGAAAAGGAGCTGTTGTTAAATGTTTATACCGTTAGTTGAGCATAATTGCTTTCAATAGAAAAAATTGTGAATAACAATGATATAGTAGCTGTAGACGTTGTCGATGACATCTGACAAATAAAAGGAAACTGCGAAAATGCATCAACACAAATTAGCCACATGCTACCGAAAATGGGACCAGCAAAATCAATATCAACTCTTTGCCACGGACGTAACGCGGAGGGTCAGTTGCTATGTAAACTACAAATTTCACATGCTGATGCCCTTCTTTATATCTCTTTATCTATGCCCACCCACCAACAATGTTGTCTAGCCAATCTTTTCATTTTTATGATTCCCCAATGACCTTCGTGCAATAATTTTAATACTTCTTTTTGAATTATTGTTGGTACTAAAACGCGAGAACAATTTGATGACTCCCAAAATATGTCGTCATTTTTGACTGTTAGGCTGAGTTTTTTGTTAAAATAGGGAATTAATTTTTCTTCAGTTTCGATGAACTTAGGCCATCCCTTTTCCACGTATAGTTTCACTTTGCTTAGTATGGAATCTTTAATAGTATGTTCTTTGAGAATATCCATATTTATTGGTGTTTTGACTTCTATTATTGAATTACAATACTCGTTGTTGTCGAACTCAGGGTCAGGTCCAATCGGTAGACGCGATGCATCCGCATTAGCATTTTCTGCGCTGCTTCTGTACTTAATTTCGAACTGGTATGTCCAACGTTGAATTCTATGTGCTGTCATTGTAGGCAATTGTTTATTAGGGTTAAAGATCGTTACTAAAGACTTATGATCCGTTAGAAGTATAAACCTTCGTCCATACAAATAAATATGAAAACGTTGCACTCCAAAAATAATGGCCAATGCTTCTTTTTCAATTTAACTATATTTCTGCTGGTGTACGTCAAAAGTCTTTGAAGCAAATGCTATTGGTTGCTCTGTTCCAACGGGAAGCAAATGAGAAATAACGGCACCCACTCCATGGGAAGAGGCATGTACGATATGGTCCTTTAGAGTCTCAAAAGCTGACTGTTGTTCTTTTCCCCAGATAAATTTGGCATTCTTTTTACGAAGTTTATTTATAGGTGCTGAAATTTGCAAGAAATTTGGTATAGAGTTGTTGTAGTAATTAACCTTACCAATAAACGCTTCCACTTCTTTTATATTACGAGGAGATCGAAGCTCCTTAACTGCACGAACCCCTCTTTTATCAGGCAGTTCTGTTCCTTAAGCATCTTCGTCGTCCAAACTTGTTGTTGGATCAACATCTCTTTCAATAGCTCATTTTCATTGCCCCTTCCTTATACAAATGTTCTTTTTAATTTTTTCCCTCGTCGCCAATCTGATATGTTTCGAATATTTCAAAAGACTGTTTATTTTAGAATTAAATAAAAATCATTACAATTCAAATGACAATTAATTTCACGAATCCTATGTTTATGTATACACAAGTATTTAAAAATACAGTGAAGTTTAATTTATAACAGAAAGCATAGCAGAGGTAGTGAAGTTGCAATATTTCTGAGGTGTGGTATCAATTGTGCTGTAAAAACGCAATCAAAAGCTGACAGTGAAGTCGAATACCTCTTTATTGAGATTATCCCAAAGAAAAAAAGGAGAATATTAGTTGGAGTGTATACTAGAGGTGTGCACAAGATTGTAGAAGCAAATATAATGAAGAGTGAAGCAAAAATAAAGTACAAAAAAAAAAACAACTGCACTCGTAAACTATTGTAAAACAGTATAAAAAAGAGTTGTGTGAAGATTGCAACAAAAATATTGCATTTCTTTTTTGCTCTCGGTAACCGAACTTCTTCGTCGACGCCAGCATTGCCAGAAGCTTTGAGAAGATCGTATTTTATGGAAAAAAAATCGTCATTTTTTAATATGTACAAACTTTTATTTAAAAATTAATGTTAAAATAAATATGTTAACATATGCATTTAAATTATTATTGTTTAAAGCATTTATGAAGAAACGTGAACTTATGTTTGTGTGCTGACAAATCACACATTCACCGACTAGCAAATAAAAAACTTAGAAAAACACACATCTGATTTTATTAGAACAACAACTGTATGTATTGATATATAAACAAGCTTAAAAAACATAAATTCAAGTTAAAAAGTACATGTACTCTAAAAAAAATTATTAAGAACTCTTACTACAATACAGGTATTCCCCGACTTACGAACGAGATAGGATCCAGGGGCTCAGTCGTAAGTTGATTAAGTCGGAAGTCAAATTTCATACAAAAATATTTAAAAAAAAAATAAAATTACATACTGTACTACTAATTTTGAGGGTCCGGAGAAATTAAACTACCCAAAATTTATACTTATATTAATTGAGATATATAAAATTTATATTTTAGGGATTCCCATCAACTACATATTTGTCTATTTTAAGTATTTTCTAAGAATAAAATTAGAAAAAAATGGTCGTAAGTTCGAATAGTCGAATCTTAAGTCGTGGACTACCTAAACAGGGTTTCGTATCTTTAATTTGTACTTTCCACGAATATAACAGATAGACGGGGATACTCTTTATTTCCAAAACATTGATGCATTCACTATGTAGTTCAATTACAATGAAAATTGCACTCACTTCAAATATGAAAATCATCATTTTTATAAATTAAAAATCATAATTTAAGAAAAAAAATTCTCAAAGCATATTTTGGCTGAAAAATATGATAAAATCATTATTCTGGCAACGCTGCTGGGGAAAAACTCTTTTTTTACACTACTGATATTCATATGCCATTACTGAAAATGTAGCTTCAGTAGTAAAATATGCTCTTACAACACAAAGCGTAGCTCCGGTATTTCACAGGCAAACGAGTGCTGTTGTATACATTGAATAAATGAGAAATACACATTTCAGTGCACTCGTAAAATCAAGAGCAACAGAAAAGAGAACACTACAGTATAGCATTCGGTGAAGGGTAAGCTAGCAGAATGAATGTCTTGTGCACACCTCTAGTGTATACAGACCACATAGAGATGTACAAATTGACTTATTTATAAGTATTTTTCAAATGCAACGAGATTATTATCTTGGTGATTTTAACAATAATTTTGTATGTAATAATACTAAGGATCGTAAATGTTATAAATTTTATCGTAAAAGTCAGAAAATAAGAATTAAAAATTATTTTTTCGAACAGATATGAAAGTTATTTTTGTTTTATTTCATGATAAATTCATAATATTTATTAAAAACTTTTTTAAAATAATTAAAGTAAATTATGTTAAAAATTTTATAGAATTAAATTTTGCAATAAATATTAACAAATATTATGAATTTATCATGAAATAAAACAAAAATAACTTTTATTTCTGCTCGAAAAAATATAAGTTAAAAAATAACTTTTATTTCTGCTCGAAAAAATATAAGTCAAAAAATAAATCTTACTTTTTCTCTAAAAAATAAAAACAGGTTTTTACAAAGCATCGCATATTATAAAAATTTTGTCCAAGACAATCAAAATGATATACTTGGTTCTGTTCTCGTACATTTCCATGCGGTTGCTTTTTTAATCAAACATTCAAAAATAAGAGATATTTCCAGTCCTTGTATAATTGACCCCATGTGTTCGTTGGGGCTATTTCCCGTGAACACTACCTACACATTATCACGGAAGTGCTGACATCTTGATAGATCTGGTATTTGTTAACAATTTATCAAAAGTTATACTATTTGACCAGATTTCGGCATGAGTTTTTCGGACCATGATCTGCTATTTCCCAGCCAGCAATTTTGAAAATTTTTAATCAAATTCGAGTCTTTTTTGATTGTTCTGCGCAATTAAAAACCTCGAATATGTACTCATTTCCTGATCATAAAAGATTCTTTCGTCGAGAGAAAAAAGTGACTACGAGCGACTCTTCTTAAAAAGTCATTTATGAGTAATATACTATATTATTTAGATTATTCTAGTAACTTTATAATCATTTTCGAATCACTTTCTGACCATTTATAAGTCTTATTTACCTTTGTTTAGATTCTTTTTCGAGTCGCCTTTCAGTCATTGTTTAATAGCATACGAATCTTTTATGAGTCCTGTTATTGTCATTTATGAGTCATGTTCGTATTAATTTATACTCGTTTTTATGTCATTTATGATTACCTGGAGGCTTAAGAATTCTTTTGCAAAATATGCACTACATTTGAAATTATAAAATAAATTTGGATTGTAAAGTAAAATATATACATTATTATTGTTCGAAATACAAAGTAAATGAAATTGCAATAAATGGACAATAGACAACAGGTAAGCATATTTTATGGTTTGACCCAAATTTTTTATTGCGCGTTTTAAATATAATTGTTGTTAACTTGTATAAAAAGTAAAGTTGACAAAAGTAAATAATGACCATCATCTAATAGTAATTTTGCCTCGCTCAAAATAAAATGAAATAAATTTGAGTATGTAGGAATTTTGAAAGAACGACATTATTAGCGACTGTTATTTGGCAATTTTAATGACTGTGGTTACCAGTGAATTATCAATTACCGTGATTAAATCACAGTGTTGAAAATATCGCTCATCTCTAATGTGCATACATATATCAATTTGTTTAATTTTAATAGCTATAATATTTAAGATGAGCTCAGTGTATTTGATTGAAATAGTTTATCTGAAGTTTGTTTAAATGAAAATTCCATTTAATTGCAAAGAAAATGCAGTTTATTACATTTACAATTAGCCGAACTCGACTGTATGTTATTGATTTTAAAAGATGTTACAAAATGAAACAGTGTTGCATTGTAATAATGCTATATTACGGTTCACAACTTCAAAAAAATTCGTTTGTCAATGCTAAATTTTCATTGCCATTCACAATGCAAAATTCAATGTACTGCTTAGCGAAGACAAATGAAATTGATTGTGAATGGAAGAAACAAGTTTTAGTTTTAATCGAGTTGTAGTGGTGGTAATTAAAGTTGGAGTACAATTGTGGAGCATTAAATGGCATATTTGTTGGTTAACCACATTGTTTTTAAATGCTTCTCTGGGATGAAGTTTAAAAACTCTCGATTTTTAATAAATGTCTGCACGAATGTTTTAAACTTCAAAATCAGAAAAATCTGCACATTCAGCTGCTTATGATGTTATAATATAAAGTTGAATAATTTTGATACTCTATTATATTGTTTCTTTTTTGTTGACGGAAGTTATCAAATTCTATAAAGCTTTTCCTCAAATTTTTATTTTTAGTCTCGCATTTGCTAGAAAGCTACTATAATTTATTAAATTTTTCAATTTCTTGTTGCAACGTATTTCAGTGAACATTTTATAAAAATAAGAACTCCAAAAAAAAAAGAGATCTCTCCAATTTATTATCAAAATATTATTACGTTTTTACATTTTAAAAAAACGTTAAAAAAAACGTTGAGCTCGTAGCAAATTGCAAATAAAATCAATTTGTGTTTAAGTTTAGATCAATTCCGCCATCCTAAGAAATTGATTTACACGATAACAATTTATTTTAATTGCTATTCTTCTTTCACACTCTTCCACGTATGCAATAACAATTGTTCGTTATTCTTCTCCGCGTACAACCTTTTTGTAAGCAACACCACAATATTTTCTTCACACACAACGTGTCTTCACAAAAGACAGACTGAATTCTTTTGAATCCTACGTGTTGTCTTCACACACATCTGATTGAATTCCAACTGAATCGCCGTTGCCTGCTCTGTCTTGATTTTTATATCGCTGGATCAATAGAGTGATGAATACTCTCCAGGGAGGCTGACGGCCTTCGGGAAATATCTCAAAATGTAAACAAGTTCTTTTCATTATTGTTTTTGTGTATCTTGTTTAGTGTTTATCCGCTCTCTTTTTTTATACTGTATTTTGTTGTTGGTTGTTTTATTCTCTGTCCGCTGGACTTTGTTGGTGGCTGTTAAATTTTTATCCCTTACATTTTTTTAAACTGATGTTGTTGCTATTATTTTTATTTATTCATCGATCTTGTAAACAAGGTCATTATTTTTGTTGCTGTATATTTTACTTACTCGTTGATCACGTGAACAAGTTCATTGTTGTGTTTTTGAAGCTTTTGTTTATTATTTAAATAACGCCATTTCCATTTTTGTAACAATATGTGTAATAGAGGAATACAAATGCAGTTATTTAATTTCCAATATTTTTCTAGGCTGCTTAATATTTTGTAGACATTTTGATGTTATTCATAACTGGTAAACATCATCTGACGTTGGCGTAGTCTAGTAGGTATTGTGTTGGCTTATTGGACCTGAGACCATGGTTCATAACTCAGGTCAGGCATCTCCAACAAAATGAAATAAGGAAAAATATTTCTTCAGCTATTTGCTCTTAGCGTATTTCCGGCAAAAACTTTGGGAGTAAATAAAATTGCAATGAAAAGTTTCGCAAAATATCT
The DNA here is from genome assembly GCA_014635995.1 of Sarcophaga peregrina. Lineage (NCBI taxonomy): Eukaryota > Metazoa > Arthropoda > Insecta > Diptera > Sarcophagidae > Sarcophaga > Sarcophaga peregrina. The sequence continues at coordinate 89,731,255 of CM025789.1, forward strand.
GTCGTGGACTTTATAGTGTTTTCTCCCGCCACCCATGTATAAAATTAGCACATACAGTATATGTGACTGAATGACCTATAATTATGTATGCAAACATCATCTAAGCAGATGGTCAACTCGATTCCGGTAATATTATACCACACAGAATAAATTAATTTCCGATGCTTTTAACAATTTGTTTGGCGCTTTCTTCCGATCTTTCTTATTACCGGATTTTACAATTTATCGATTAAATTTGGTTTTGAAGATAGTGCAAGCCATTGATATTGGTGTCTTCGAGCATTTCCTAGCGCATTTGGCAGTATATTTAGGCATATTTTTATTCGTCATAGTAAACCATGAGGATTACTAAATAATCTGTTACTCTCTAACAGTCTTGTACAAGATATTGTTGCATAAAACAATAGAAGGATACATACATACATAATTGGTCATTACAACCCTTCAGTCAGGATTACGACCTAGCTTCTCACACCACTTATGTTGTGTTCGTTACTTTTATACATTAGTGGCGAGACCTACAGTTTAAAATCGACTCCGAACGACAGATTTTTGAGAAGCTTTTCATGGCAATTTTTACTCTCAGAGTCTTTGCCAGAAATCTCCTGGGAGGAAGTCGTCGAAGAAATATTTTTCGTTTTAATGTCTGACCTGGGATTCGAAGCCGGACCTTTTGTCTAATAAGCCAACACACTACCCACTAGACCACGGCCACTTCAATAGAAGGATAAGAAGGATAAGGATAAGGGGGGTTTATCATAGTGAGAGTGGACTAGGGATTGTACACTGTGCTTATTGGTCTCCTTACCGCTCTTTTGTCAATAATAACAGTGTAGATCCACTGTGTGTTGTAGATTTCCATAGTTTCCTATGGTTTTTCGCACAATATCAGCATTTTGCTTTATTGTTTTAGGGGAAACTATACATTATCCCTATCTCTCTGATATACTACAGGGTCGACCAGTTTGGATACTTAAAGTTAGTCTATTTTGATTTCTGAAGCAATTTAAGATATGTATTGTATATCTTATCATTGTTGCTGAATATATTTGAATATCAGCATAAAAGTTTAGAAATGTTTGTCGAGCTCTCTTTGGTACGTCAAGGCACTGCTAATTAAACTACGTCGACCAGATGCGAAATAACTTTTCATTCAAATTGAAAACCTTCTGTCCTTAATTGTATTTGTCCTTATTTCTGTTACTTCAGTTTCTATTCGGTACTTTGTTAGCTTGCAACTTCCCTTTTCTACATTAATCTTCTATAATTTTTTGAAATTTTTTTTTTAATTATCTTCTACCTCTACTTTTGCATAGTTATCTCCATATAAGCTATGAAACGTTGAAAAATGCTTGCACCTGAAGTATAAAAATGAATGAATTTTAACAAAAGAAATACTCGATTTGAATTATTCACTTCAGTTTTAGCTCTTTTTGTTACGCAATTTTACTTAGCTGTTCAAGAATACAAAATTATTTTCTACATATTTTAGCGTTATTTATATAATAAATAAAATAAAGTTCTTGTTTGTTATCGATATTAGACGTATCGGACCAGATACGTCTGTTAAAGCGTTTGCCTCAAGTCTTTATACCCGATGTACTATAATCTGTGTGTGTGCATGTGTGTGTGTGTGGACTATAGTTTATTGTTATAGAGGGGAACAGCGAACAGCGAACATTAACGCAAACTAATTATGCACACTGAATTTACAGTAGCGTTGAATATAAATTTACAGAAAAAAACAAAAAAAATAATAATAAATATCTATAGATATATATACATATGTGTGCTTCTTGATCGAGTATGACACATTCTGTGAGGGATTTTCTTTAAAGGTAAAAGAATTAAAAAAAAAAACAAAAATAAATAAAAAAAAAAAACTTTGCAGAGAATTTCAGTCCCATATTGTAATAAACATACTCGAACGCATATATTGAAAGTACAATATAACTATGTATGTATGTATGTATGTATGTATGTATATGGGTATTGGACATTTGATTTTGGCCCAATGTTGTTATAGATATTCGCGTCACATTTTTTATTAGCTTTTATCAAGAGAGGCGGTGGAAAAGAGCGAGAGAAATTCGGATTTTTTTTATTGCTTTTCTTGCTATGAATTTTTCTCAAAATTAAATCGTAACTGAAAAAGCTACCATATATGCACAGTGGTTCCGGTGAAACTTTTCTAAAAATTTTAAGGCATTTTTAATCCCTTGAAGCATTGACTGAATAGATTGGAAAATATGTTTCACAGTTCATGTGTACACAATGGCGAGTCTGGGTGTATTTGATGTATTAAATGATATCCAAAAATAATGAAAATAAGTATGTTCTCTCAAATAATACGCACATACATACATACATACATATAGACATTATAGTATAACGTAATGAGTACATCATGATGTACAACGTGCCGCTCATTAAGAACTTGTTGTGTTAGAATCGGATGAAAACAGATGAAAACGAACGTGTGCTCCAATTTGTTTAGTACATCTCGAGAGGCTTTGCGATCTAGGCACAACGTGCTACTTTAAAAACTATTTTAAAAAGAAAAGAAAGAGAATTGTTTTGTGTTTAATATTGTGGTTCTATTTCCATTCAAATTAAGAAGAATACAAATAATTTTTTGTTTCTAATTTTGTTAAAAATATTAAATGACCACAATAGAAAGAACAAGAAATCATCTGTTGACTGAAAATGAAAATAAGCAAGTCTATGAAGTGTCTTGTGAATCGGATGATGGCGAAACTGAAATTCCTTATCATGCAAGGGAGCATGCACAGCCCTTCACTTATGGTAACATACCGAAAGGTTTCAAGAGAAGTGATTTAAATCATGTAAACATCGAGGAGTTAGACGAATCGGCTAAGACCTTTACGTCTACATCCTATTTGCCACCCAGTCCGCCCACACAAAAACGTGATTTTAAGCATACAAATGCTGAGGAGACGCCAGGCTCTCCTAAAGTTAAAACAAGTGGACCAATGTTGCCGCCTAGTCCGTCTATGATAAGGAAATCTACTCGACCAAGCATATCTCCGTCTAGACCGGTGTTAAGAAAAACGCCTTCTCGTCAAGAATTTGAAGAAATGTTAAAAGAACGCAGAGAACAATCGTTGCGTGAGCAAAATACTGCTCTCAAAGAAGCTCAAAACGCTGCCATACAAAAAGATTTGGACGAGCTACAAGAAAAATTAAACCTACGTGCCCTACAGCTAAAATCATTTGATACACTAGATGGATACAAGGAAAATCCGTGCCGAGAAGTTGTAAAACATGTGGAAACGATTGATTTGCCAGATGAAAATGATATTCAAAATACAAATGTAATGGAGAATGCTATGATGGAGGAAAGTAATCAATTTGAACCCACTCTTATGCTCGCGGATTCTAATCGTCCCGAGACGCCTGCATTTCCATTGTCAACAAAAAGCGCTATTGATGAACGCTGTATTAGCCCCTACCCAATGGTTACTCCTGGCTCACCCTCTTTGCAACGAGTTCAAAGCATCACAACAAGTTTGAAAGAACGAAAATCCCAAAATAAACGGCCAACGTTAACTTTCAATGCCAACCAGTCTAATGAAAAATGTGTTGTGGAATCCCCACATGACGTGGCACCGCATTTAGTTAAATTTGCTAGAGACTCCTCTGAGTATTGGTACAAACCCCACATGACTCGTGATGAAGCTGTAGCTCTATTGCGTCAAGCTGCACCCGGGACATTCATTATACGAAATTCAACAACTTATAAAAATGCCTTCGGCTTAGTATTACGAGTTTCGAAGCCACCTCAAGGAATTCCAAATCCTGAAAGTGGTAATAGTGCCGATGTACTTGTGCGTCACTTCCTTTTGGAGCCTACAACTCGCGGAGTACGCTTAAAAGGCTGTTCCAATGAACCGACATTTACGTCGCTATCAGCTCTGGTATATCAACACTCCATCAATCAGTTGGCATTGCCATGCAAACTTATTATACCCACTTGTGATTTAATGCTTTCGCCAGCGGATAACGAGTTGGCACAAAGTCAAAAACAACTACTGGAACAGGGTGCAGCCTGTAATGTTTTGTACTTATTCAGTATGAACATGGAGTCCTTGACCGGAGACGAAGCTATAAGAAGAACTGTCCATGAAATGTATTCGCAGTCTGATCAGTCACCACCCATTGAGGTTCATTTTAAGGTATCTCAAAACGGTATTACCCTAACTGACAACAAGAGACGGACCTTTTTCCGGCGTCACTACTCGCCTAATAACATATCGCACATCGCAATGGATCCAGACAATCGTTTCTACACAATTATAACGTTTATCGATGGCATCGAACGTGCTGTCAATAAATCAATTTTTGCATTTGTTGCCCGTTCTTCCGCTGGTGGTAGGGACAACCAGTGCTACATATTCTGCGATTTGACAACAACACAACCGGCTTCAGCAATCATTTCATTTGCTAACAAGGTGCTCCACATCAATAAAAATGACCATCAAATGTTGTGAAATAATTGTTTTTTTATTTTTTTATTTTAGTTTTTTAAGTGTTTTTCATATTCAATTCGCAAATAGTTGATACTGTGAACTGAAACAATAAACCGAATAATTTGTCATCATTATCTTCACACGATGTTTATTTCTTATCGCGCATTAGCATGGCATAGCGTAGCATAGCGTCTATATCTTTACCAATTGAAGCTCGTGAAAGTAGGGAATGCGTTGAACCCATTTCACCTAAGAACTCTTCGCCATCGTATTGCGACCAGTGACTGCGTTTCTTCTGTTCATTTGCCCATTTTAGCTGTTGATTGATCTGAAAAAAAAAAAAATATATATCTCTTTAATCGCTCTGGCAAACAACTAAAAGACACAAGATTACAAACTTTGGTAACTAGCAGAGGAGTATTGTTGCAATTAAAAAGAGCGGCGGCAAATTCGTATATATTTTGAGGTTGTTTATCAACCATTTCATGCAACAGAACACGTATTATTGCTCTCAGCTAAGAATAAATTAATTTATTTTATTTTATTAATGTATATACATGCACACATATGTACATATATGTGTTTAAGATTTCTCATTTAGTACTGTTACACTGTTACCTCTGGATGTTTTGACAGATATGACCAATTGCCGCGTTGCAACTGCTTTTTAATGTGCTCCACCGATGAGTAATTTTTTACAGATTCCGAATCCCAATTTCCATCACAATTTAATTTGAGTTTTGAATCCATGTTTTGGCAAAAAAAGAAATGTATTTTCTTAACACAAATTATTATGTCAAAATAAATGTCAAAATTTCAAAAACACACTCGTACATAAGTAAATATGTATGTACGTATGCGTATAGATAAAAAAAAACCACACGGTTGGAATTTAAAAATTTATAAATTTTTTCGAAAGAATCCCAGCTAGTATAAAAAAAAATTATCTTCCTGAGTCTTTTTAAAGTACTTTGGGTGATCAAAAACGATTAAAAAAGGACTCAAAAATGATTAGCGCTAATGAGTAAAATGAGTTCGATTTAAAATACAATAACAAATTATATTGCAATTGGAAATTAATCATCCAGACGTTTAAAATGTGACTATTATTTCCGTTATTTATTATTATATTCTACTTATAACGAAGATTGAAAAGCCCTTAATCAAAAACAGATCATGCAGATGTTTGAAAATTGATTCTAATTATATATTATATGATCATATTTTAAGCAGATAGATGATTAAAAACTGCTTCTCTGTATAAATTTTCATTTATGTAAAAGATGGCTATGAAATAAAGTACAATTCTTTTTAAATAGAAAATTTTCCTTTGCATTTTAACGAAAAAAAATATTTCTTTAAATAAACGTCGATGTCTGATGTGCATACATCACGAATATATATATATATTCTTTATTCGTTACTTGATGTTCATGCTAACGTAATTTTTGAAATCGTCGCGATGTGAAACCTAAGACTCAGAAAACCTAATAAACACTTGAAAAGAGTAAAATACAATTAAAAACACGACTAATAAATGACTCAAATTTAAATCATAAATGACCTAAGAACGAGTCCAAATTAATACGAACATGACTCATAAACGACAATAAAAGGACTCCTAAAAATATTAGCAAATTACTCATAAAAGACTCGTATGCGATTAAACGATGACTGAAAGCCGACTCGAAAAAGAATCATAAACGAAGGTATATAATACTAGTAAATGATCAGAAAGTGATTCCAATATGATTATAAAGCTACTAGAAAAAGAGTCGCACCTAGTCACTTTTTTCTCCCGGTGAAAGAGTCTTTTATGATCAGAGCTTTTTAATCGCGCAGAAGAATGAGAAAAGACTCGAATTTGATTAAAAATTTTCAAAATTGCTGGCTACGATAAAGCATGCATGTACCTGACATTGGCCGTAGTCTAGTACGTAGCGTGTTGGCTTATTACACATAAAGCCAGGGTTCGAGCCCCAGGCCAGGCATCAAAACAAAATACAAAAAGCATTTTTTTGCCGATTTCCTCTAACCAGATTTCTGGCAAAAACTCTGAGAGTAAAAACAAAAACCTGCCATGAAAAGTTGCTCAAAAAAAATCTGTCGTTCGGAGTCGAATTTAAACTCTAGGTCCCTCCACTTATATATAAAATTAACACACACAACATAAGTGGTGTCGACATGAATGAATCCAATATAGAATATCTTTATTTCTTGAAAAAACTGAATCCATTAAATCAAAACCAAACAAAGGTCGTGAAATTTAATTCTAAAAGCCTACATTTAAATCGGATGAGCAAACAAAAATGAAGTGATTTTTTAAGTAAAGAATCACATGAACTTTTTAAAAATGCGAAAACATTGAAAACTATTGGTTACATATCAGTATATACCACTAGAGGAAAAGGTCCGAAACTTATAAGATGTGGATGATATTCTGCTGGAAGCAACAACAACTGCTGGATGTGTGGCTGGATCCAGGCATCAACCTGCTATGATCGATGATGAAGTTTAGATCAACGTCTTATACTATAAGGAAGATATGAATATTTGAGTTTAAATAATTAAGTTCAATTTCTAAAATCTTCTTTTCCTAATGATCTCAAGAAACAGATATTTTAAAACTATAGAATCTTTTGATAATAATTTAAATAACAATAGAACAGATTTTTTCTTTATTTCTTCTGTAAACATACATACATACATACATACATACTGTAGAAGCATACATACATACATAATTGGTCATTACAACGCTTAAGTCAGGATTATTGACCTAGTTTCTCACACCACTTATGTTGTGTGTGTTAATTTTATACACAAGTTGTGGGACCTACAGTTTAAAGTCGACTCCGAATTACAGATTTATTTGAGAAACTTTTCATGGCAGGTTTTATTTACTCTCAGAGTTTTTGCCAGAAATCTGCTGAGAGGAAATCGCCGAAGGAATATTTTTTGTATTTCTGTTTTTGATGTCTGACCTGGGGCTCGAAATCTGGCTTTACGTGTAATAAGCCAACACACTACCTACTATACCGCGGCGACTTCTAAGCATACCTTCCATTAAAAAGTTTTTGAAGTTTAAATCACTAATTGCATAATTCCGCAAAATTGCAATATATTAAAGCTATTCAAATATCATTGCAAAACTTCAAAAAAATGGAAAACCATTTAGAATCTGTAGGTTTTGCAGATCACAAAATTGCAATCTAGAAACCTTTTACTTTACTTTATTGATAACATTCTACAAATGGATTCCCGTTTACCAAAAATCATCTTTGGGGACTTTAATATAGACAATGGCAATGAAACATCTGCTGGTCTTTTGAACATGATTATGAAAATTTTCATTGCATGACAACATGTCCAATATGAGGGAAATCAATTGATCATATATATGGCAACATTGTAAATAAACTTCTGATTGATTCTATTGAATGTGACATAACTGATCATAACGAACTCTAATGTCAAGTGAATAAAAAGGTGAAGAATGTGTTTTATATTGAAGAACATAATGTGGCTTGTAATTACAATCTACTGCAAGCAGCATTACCGTTGAGCGACTAAAGTCGCAATTTGACACTTTTTCAGCGACCTCGCCACTTTTTGTGCCCCCTTACTAAAATGAACTAAACCTGACACTTTTCAAGATTTTTGACCCTTTTTTTCCCTTTTTTAGAAAAAGTATTTTTTCTTTTATTTACATTAATAAGCCTGCAAATTTTTGACAGATCAAACCATATAACAAAAACAACAGGCAAATTTTGACAGCCCAAACCTAATAACAAAAACAAATTGCCTGTGGTTTTTGCAGACGTTCGTTGTGTCGCTACTTTATTAATTTACTTTGAGCACTTGCTTGTCTTTTGTAAACAGCACAAAAATTACAAAATATTGAAAACTAAAAATTGGTTGTTGCAGAAAACCCAGAATAATGGATGTTAAAATGGACGAGTAGTAGAATGATCCAAGATTAAAAATTTGTTATTAAATTTGAATTTTAGACTAGACTATAGACTAGGCTATAAACTAGACTATAGACTAGGCTATAAACTAGACTATAGACTAGGCTATAAACTAGACCATAGACTGGACTATAGACTAGACTAGGTTATATACTAGACTATAGACTGGATTAAAAACTAGACTATAGAGTAGATTAAAAACTAATCTATAGACTAGACTTTAGACTAGACTATGTACTAGACTATAGACTAGGCTACATACTACATTATAGTACACTATATACTAGACTATAGACTAGGCTATATACTAGGCTATAGACTAGACTATATACTGAACTATAGACTAAAGTATACTTTGGTTTCTGTGTTAACAATTTTCTGGTCTGTGTGAATCAATAAAAAAAACTCAAAAACCAAAAAGTTTGTTAAATACTCTAAAGCGTCTTTCAAAGACCTTTCAAGCGATACCAAATTTTCGTATATTTTCTTTGTAAGAAATATGAAAACATCATGAAATATTCAAAAAGGATCTTTGATCCATCTCATCATTGTTTTTTCGATTACTCTAAAATATAAAATAGTTTTGGAATTATAATTGTATAACTAATAGTAAAAACTTTAAATGTTAGGTTTTTGTTAAAAAACAAAAGTGATCAGTCGTCATCTAGTCAAGAAAGCCTTGTAGAATCCGAAAAGGAAATTATTTCATCATCGGATGAATCAGTTCCTGTCAAGCGTAATTATTTGAAATGTATGCTGCTTATTAACTTCATATCTTTTATTTTTTACAAAATTAGTAATATTTAATTGTTTTTTTTTAACATATATTATATTTTTTGTTAAATTTTTTTATTATTATATAGGGGGTTAGCAAAATAAATTTTTTTAATGGAATTTTAATAAATTTAAAAATTCATTTTTTATTTTTGAAATTTATATGTCCTAGCGTTCATACATTTGACTGAAATTATATTTTAAAGCTAGAAATAAAACAGACCAATAATTTTAAAAAAATTAAAACTTTTGTTTAGGCTTATTAATTTTTGTCTAAAAATTTGTTTCTATTATAAAAAATTGTTTGTTAACGTATATTACAAAATCCAATAAAAACTTGTTTTTTTATCTGTATTAGTTCATTTTCTTTTCTTTTAATAATGTTGCCCTTTTTTACTGCCAAAATACCCTTTTTGCGCGACTTTTTTCTCAAAAATCCCCTTTTTGTGCGACTTCTTAAAAATTTCCAGCGGTAATTCTGACTGCAAGAGCATTTTAGAAACAAAATGAACTCAATGCAACAAACAGGAAATGCGTCCATTGATCTATTAACACTAACAGATGCAATCTCAAAATGTATTAAAGAGTCTACTACTAAAACTGTAAAACGAGCCCCAGTAAAGCGTAAGATAGGCCCTTCGATTAATGAAAATCTCAATGTTTTAATTTAAAGTCATTAAAATTATATGCCAATGACATATGATTTCAGGAAATCAACGGATTTAAAACTAAATTCAAAGACTACAAAACAAAGCTATAAAACTTGTCTGTAACATTCCTAGAATGCATTCGTCCATATCCTTATACCGGGATGTATCCAAAACAATGTTCGGTTAGAAACTACGAAACAACGTGTGGCTGTCGTGAATTCAATAACCTTCCAAATGATTTTAAAACATAACCAGAATTTCACTCCTTAAAACAAACCTAAAGAAATACTTACTTCAAGAATTAGATATGCTTCTTCGAAATTTTAATACTCACCATCAATTATATTGGTGTACATTTTAAAATTATTTCGCTTAATTCATTCTGGTCAGAATTATATTGATTAAATAAGTAAAAGGAAAAAAATTATGCTTTAAGTTGCATGTTGAGGTCTTTCAATTTTCTTCGATTTCAAAAATAAAATTTTCGTGTACTCATTAAAACGAGATAAATTGCGAAGATTGTGCGAAGATTGCCCACCGTGTAGATAAAACAATGACAGTGCTATGAAAAAATTTATTCCAATTCTATATCCTAGTCAATTTTGCAGAATCGTAAGAAAGAAGTATATTTAGAGCTTTTCATAAAATGAAACTCCCACACAATTTTCTTGGTTTTGAACCTGATAGGGTCTTTATTGTTCGTCTGTTGATCTGATAAAGTATTTAAAGAATTATAGTTGAAATTGCATTAAGCAGAATGGAGTACGACATTAAGTGCAAGTGCATAGTTAATCAAGATTGCCATACACATTTTAAAGTTCATTCTTGCAATGTAATGAGAATTTCATTCATCAGTGGCATCGAAAGCCAGATCACCGTGATCATACAGCTATTAGATAAATGTTTTCTGAACAATTGGTTGATGGTTTAAAGATTGTTGAAAGAGAAATTTTCAAAAACCTGTGTTAAGGGAATATTAACAAAAATTCCATTTCCAAGAGAATCATTAAGCAAAACTACAGAATCGTTACAGCTGATCATTGGATAATGTTTTTACGTGGTGGGTCCCAAGCCCAAATTGGTGGTTGCAATGAATTGAAGTTCGCTATTCGTATTAGTTAACGTCTAGCAGGTGCTCGTATGCTCTACAGGAGGGACCACGTGGAGGCTGCGTGCCAATTTGAATACAGCAAGACAAGGATCGTCTTGGAAGTCGCCACTTTGACCATAGTTAGAAACTTTACCTTGTTTGCATATATCCCATCCCTGAACTTTCATATTTTCTCTTTAATTTGTCATTGATGTACTGAAGATGTTTAAAATAGATATTGATTGAAATTTCGTAAGTAGTAGCTTTCGTTCTGATATGGACAGGTTAGCACAAATTGAAAACCTGAATTTATTTTCCTGCGAATAATTGGGTAACGAATCCCAGGAACTCTCTTTGCGCAGCAAAAAACCCCAGTGGAATTTCTATAAGCAAACTAAAAGTACCTGTACAAAAAAGTATCAATCGCTGAGCTGATTGAAGGTAGTAGAAACAGTTTTGTTTTTAGTAGGATTTTCATAAAATTTTTCTACCTAATAAAATTTTACATTTCACTAAGGTAAGTCATCAAAGTTGACTACCTTAATCAATTAAAGTCTTATTTTAAAAAATATCTGCAAAATAGGAGCGACATTAGAAATGTGGGATTCCCCATATACATACATGGTAAGTTGAGAATAGACGCAGCAAGTTATGTAGAAATTTATCACTTCACCTACTATATTATTATATCTATAAACGTCACATTGGGATCTTATTACTTTTCATATTTATATTCCCAATCAGTTTCAAGTTTAATTTCTTTTTCGTCATTTATTTATTTTACACTCAATAATTCAACTGTCAATGATTGTTTGTATCTTATAGTAAATAAATAATTTAATACATATTATGTTCAGACATGCACTTTTATTAAAAATTTATTTGACAGCTGGTAAACAAAACAGCTGATTGTTCCAGCAATATTGCTTTCAATTTAATTTCGAAAATTAGTGGCAAAAAATTTATTTTAGAAAAAATGGAAAACCGAAACGTCGAGCTGTTACGGTTAATAAGGATTACTTATGACTTCAAAGTAGGGTAGCCAGATTTGGAATTCGGAAAAACAGTACACTGAGGACAGAAAACCAGTGCAATTAAGGAAAAAACAGTACGGTTTTACAAAACCATAGCAATTTATTCAATTCATAACATTTTAATAAAAAAAAAAGAAAACAATTAAAATATGAGACCATATAGTAAATAAGTTTAAAATTTACAAAAGTATATTCTCTTTTTAAATTTTTCAAAAAATTGTTTTAAAACAGCTCGGCAACCATCTTGAGAAATAAAATACATTTTGATGGTTAGATAGTTCTTTAGAAATCGTTCAACTGCTGGAATTAAACTGAACCATCGTGTCAGCACGTGGATGCACCATTTTACTCTATTCTAGTTCACAGAACTCGAACATTTCTTTTAGACTTGAAGTCTTCTTTGTTGATAAGCTTAATTTATTAAACCCCATTATTACAATACTCCCAACATCGAGTTTTAAAAGTTTCCCTCCATTCTCAAATGCATTATTAGTGATATGACACAAACGTCCCATACCGATGATATGTGGATTATTTTTCTTAAGCTTAACAAAAACATTTTTTTTTGCATCCGAATTTAACATTTGCATTACCTGCACAAAAGCCAGCGAATCAGCAATATCTTTTGACATTTCGGAATTTGACTAATAAAAGCGCAATAGATTTGTATTTACTCCCGTATGCTGGGAAAGGCATCGAATGACAATTGGAAAGGTCTTAATGCTTCGCCAAAATATTAGTAGCGATATTCGATAGCTTTGTTAAAGAAAGCAGAACAAAAACAATACAAATCGTAAAAAACAGTACATTTGCGCACTGATTTGGGTTTTGTGAATAAAACAGTACAATTGAAAAAAATTACAATTATTGTTAACATGTACTGTTAAAAACAGTAAGACAAAATACACAAGCAACTTTGCTTTTACTTTCGTATATTTTGCTGGTAAACATAGATAACACGAGCATCATTTGATTTTGTTTTTTGTGCATCATTTAAAAAATGAATTTAGAAAGTAAATGGGAAAATTATATTTTTTATTTATAATTTTAAGGGTGAGTCACAATGTTTAATATGCTTCCATATAATTTTAAAGAATCAAAAAATGATAATCAATTTTTTTGCAGTGTACGTTTTCTCTCATTGTATGTATTAGTTTCACAACAAAAAATATTTAATAAAAATTCTCAGCATACCAAATTGTGACCAAACTGCAATAGAGCTTATAAATAAGCTTTTGGGAGTATTAAGCTTTTTCAATGTCACATAATATTGACAGAATTTTAATACACAAATACAGTACGGGCTCGATTTGTGCAACCGAATGGAAATCGAGGTTGTTGTGATGTTCGAAATGTTGCAATAAGCTACCACTATAAACGTTTTTATTTTTTATCCTTTTTTTAACAAAAAACATGCAATTTAATGAACAAAAAGTAATTAATTCATTTATTAAACAAAACAAAGTAATAATAAAAGGTGTAAATAAATATAATACTCGTAAAAATAAAAAAATATATTTTAATATTTTATATCATACATTTGGTATTCACTATTTAAAAAAAAAAAATTTGAGATTTTAGTTTGACTCCTTTATATCCTGAAGTACGACTATTTTTTCGAATGAAATGTCATTGGCTGTTGCCCAATCTATACAAACATTAAGTGCTTTAATGACATCATCTGTTTTTATTTTTGGTACTTCTTCTATCTCAATATGAACTGAATTTTCATCCTCAGAAAGTCATATTTCTTCCTGCTCATCTACTCTATCATTGATCCACATACTGATTTCATCATTTGAAAAAGTCGCATTAGGTATAATTTCATTTAACAATGTTGGTATGGATGGCAAAAGTAAGGCCTGTTCCAGGAGCATATGCTACCGTATTGTATTTAAAGGTTGATCATCCTCATCTGTCCATTTTTCATTGCTTGACATTAGAATGGTCCAGCATTTCTTTATTGCGATGGTTGAAACTTTGTCCCATGCGTTGGCCAAAATGGAAACTGCCATAAGAATGTTAAAATCTTTAAGCTTTTTTTTCCAAGTCTGGACCTCTTATACCAATCAAATGTGTTAGAAGATTTTTTTTATAATACAATTTTGTTAAGTTTATTGCATTTTGATCCAGTGGTTGCAGAATGGCTGTACAATTCGGAGGCAGGCACATTATGATGAAATTACCGTCGTCACTTTTCAATTGGTTGTCTTTTGGATGGCATGGTGCATTATCAATAAGTAACAATGCCTTTAATGGAAGGCTTTAGGATTGAAGAAATTCTGTTACCTATATAAAACATATAGAAAATTAAGTCTTATGCTAAATTTATCAGACGTCATACGATTATAATACAAACCTCAGGCGCGAACATATTTTTAAACGAATTTTCAAAAATAAAGTACGACATCCAGGCACTTTTGTTTGCTTAATAATGAACTGGGATTTTATTAAAGTTTTTAAATGCTCGAGGATTTTCCGATTTCCCAATAACTAGCAATTTCAATTTATGAGTTCCATTTGCATTCATGCATGGTAAAAATGTTATTCTTTCCTTCGAAATTTTACGACCAGGAGCTGATTTTTCCATCGAACTTACTAAAGTTGAATTTGGCAAAAGTCTAGAAAATAACCCGGATTCGTCGCAATTATAGATTTGATCAGCCGTTAATTGTAGTTCGTTGATTTTATTTTTAAATTGATCAACAAATGGATCAACAGTTTCTGGCTTATTTGAAAGCTTCTCCCCATATATTTTTAGCCTGCGTATACCATGGCGACGTTTAAAGTTCTTCATCCCTTCTTTACTTGCATTAAAATGTCCAGTCTTTTCCTTAATTTTACTATGAAAGTACTGGACCTTCGATTTTAAAATTTCCTCTGAAATTGGAACATTTCTAGATCTTTGATTTAAAAACCAATTAAACACCGCTTTTTCCATTTTTGGATATTCTGCAGACTTAAGGGTTGATCGATTTCCTGGTCCAGATTCAGTATTTTTCACAAATTTTTTAATGCAAACTTAATTTTTTTTTAATCCTACTAACTGTAGATTTATTTACTTTGTAATCAATACAAATTTTCTTCACAGTTTCACCATCCTTTAATTTGTTCAAAATTTCTATTTTTTGTGTTATAGTTAATTTAACAATTTTTTTCACTACTCCCATATTTACTTAATTTAGAAAATGATCTTCACTTCACTAAAATATAACTTAAAATAAAATCAAAGAAACAGAGACAAAATAAAACAAAAAAATAACTGTAAATAAACAGCCAAAAATTTTCATGAGAGCAGTGTCGTCGTGAAAGAATCTTTTTTAAGTGTCTATGATTTGCCAAAGAATTTTGAATTACGCTTCTGATTAAAGAAAACAACGAGAAGGAGAAAAAACTAGAGAATAGAGAGAGAGAGAGAATAGAGCGATCCTTGGCTTGCTGTATTCAAGTTGACACGCAGCCTCCTCGTGGTCCCTCCTGGATGGCATTCTAGCACCCGCTGGATGTTAACTAATACGTGCAGCGAAGTCCAATCCCCTGGACGTTAAATTTGGGTTGTGCGTAGGGCTTGGAACCCACCACGTAAAAATTTTCCTCCAGTGAAAACCAATATACAGAATTTCAAAAAGATCCCCTTTAAAGTTGACGACCACGGCAAACGTTCAAAGTACAACGATTTAAGAATAGGCACTTGGAACGTCCGCACCCTTCACAGGGTGGGCGCTTCCGCCCAGCTGGCGGATGCCCTCAAGAAATGTAGGACGGACATCACTGCCATACAGGAAATGCGATGGACAGGGCAAGGATGCAAAAGGCTAGCATCTTGCGATGTGTATTACAGCTGCCATGTTGATAAGCACGAATTTGGATGCGGATTTGTGGTTAATAAGAGACTCCCCACCTTGTCTCTGGGTTCACACCTGTGAACGAAAGAATAGCCACAATCCGCATCAGGGCTAAATTCTACAACATCAGCCTGATTTGTGCTCACGCCCCGACGGAAGATAAGGACGATGTGGTTAAGGATGCCTTCTACGCTAAGCTCGAGGACATATATGATAAGTGCCCGGCCCATGACGCAAAAATTGTTCTCGGAGATTTTAATGCGAAGGTCGGGCGGGAAGGTATCTTTGGCCCCACTGTCGGACAGTTCAGCCTCCACGCGAACACTACCCCCAATGGTATGAGGCTGATCGATTTCGCCGCGGCGCGTAACATGGTAGTATGTAGCACCAGGTTTCAACATCTCGACATCCACAAGGCCACTTGGATGTCCCCCGACCGATCAACATCCAACCAGATCGATCATATTGTGATTGACGGAAGGCATGTATCCAGTGTACTAGATGTGCGCACATTTAGAGGTCCGAACATTGACTCGGACCACTACCTTGTCGCAGCCAAGTTCCGATTGCGCATTAGCGCCTCGAGGATGGCGCGCTCTAGTACATTGCGGAAGCTGGATGTCAGGAAGCTGCGATCACAAGGGACAGTAGAGGCGTTCTCCGCTCAATTCTCGGATAAGCTCCGTCGATCCCCATCTAATCTCAACGACATTGGAGGACTGTGGGCCAACATCTCCCACTCCTTGCGCACTACTGCGGAAACAGTCCTTGGTTTCGAGCGCCCACCACAACGAAACCAATGGTACGATGAGGAGTGCCGCGAGGCAGCTGCAGCGAAAAACGCCGCATACAAGAAGACGTTGCAGTCTGCTGCTACGCGAGCCATTGTCGAGAATTACAGAGAGAAGAGAAGGGATGAGAGACGCCTTTTCAGACGCAAGAAAAGGGAGCAGGAAAGGCGTGAGCGTGAGGATGTCGAGATGCATAGATGTAGGAATGACGATAGAAAATTTTATCAGAAGGTTAAGCGTTTAACCGAGGGTTATAGACCCGGAGCGTCTTCTTGCAAGGACGAGAACGGAAACTTGGTTACAGATCCGCAGGAGGTGCTGAGGTTGTGGAGGAAACACTTCTCTACTCTGCTACAAGGCGATGACGACACCAATACAGCCTCTAGAGATGATGTTCCGAACCCGATCAATGATGACGGCGTGGAGATTCCGCCGCCTAGCTATGAAGAGGTCAAAGTCGCGATTACGCGTCTTAAAAACAATAAAGCGGCAGGTCCTGATGGCCTCCCCGCTGAATTGTTTAGGACCGGATGTAATGAGTTGGTAGGGCGCATGCACCAGCTTATTTACAAAATCTGGCTAGAGGAAAGTATGCCCAACGATTGGAACCTCAGTGTCCTCTGTCCTGTCCTGAAAAAGGGAGACCCCACAATATGCGCCAACTACAGGGGTATAAGCCTTCTCCCTATCGCATATAAGGTTCTTACAGGCGTATTGTGTGAAGGACTGAAGCCACTCGTCAAAACACTGATTGGACCTTATCAGTGCGGCTTCAGACCTGGCAAATCCACCATAGACCAGATCTTCACACTGCGCCAAATCCTGGAAAAGGCCCACGAAAAACAAATCGACACACACCATCTTTTTGTCGACTATAAGGCAGCCTTCGATAGCCCCATAAGGGATCGTGTTTATGCCGCAATGTCTGAGCTCGGTATACCTGCGAAGCTGATAAGGCTATGCAGAATGACGTTGAGCAATTCCTGCAGCTCCGTCAAGGTAGGAATGGACCTCTCCGAACCTTTTGATACCGTGCGAGGTTTCAGAGAAGGCGACCCCTTATCATGCGACCTCTTCAACTTCGTCATGGAGAGCAGTGATGCCAACTCTTCGGACACCAAACGCGTGAAAAAAAATGAAAAACGGGCTAAAAAGGGCTAAATTGAAAAAATTACGTTTTTAGTACAATACAATTTCATTTTTTTCAAAAAAGCGCATAAAGGGGGCTAAAATTAAAAAAGTCTTTTCAGATAAAACCACCACAATTTTTATACAAAACAATTTATTAATAGGAACTATTGCTTTAGAGATCATTTTCCGTTCACTAGATTTAAGGTACTAGATTAGTTTCAAATAGAATTTACATTACAATCTTTCAAAGTTGGTCATTGTTAAATACGATTTGTACTTCTTGGTCATCCTCTTCTTTATTCTTAAATCGCTTTCTATATGGTATTGAGACTTGGCTCTGTTCTGTGGAAGCAAATGCTGAATGAATTGCAGTATATAACGATAGCGCAGCCTGACATTTCTTTTCCACATAATTATTAGGTAAACACAATTTTGAACTTTCAGAAAAGCTTGTGTTTCCCGGTACTTTTGGTAATTCTATGTAAATAACAAAGAAGAAAAGTTCTGTCACATTGGTTTACAATTCGTCATTGCCAGAGAAACGTAAGATAATATTTCCATACAGAGTTAAAGGAAAAACGGGCTAAAAGGGCTAAACAAAAATACTGAAAAGCGCTGAAATTGCGCGTTTTTTAGTTTAGGGCTAAACAATTTTTTTCGCGTTACAGACATTCTAAAAAGGGCTAAATCTAGCCCGAAAAGGGCTAAGTTGGCATCACTGATGGAGAGTGTTCTGCGAAAGGCAGGAGTGCATCGCAATGGCACTATCTTTCAAAAAAGTGTCCAATTGCTTGCGTACGCTGACGATATCGACATCATAGGGCGTACCAAGCGAGATGTTACTGCTGCCTTTAGCGCTATTGAACGGGAGTCTAAGAAGTTGGGTCTGGCAGTAAATGAGGGCAAAACAAAGTATATGTTGTCGACAAGTAGAGACGTGCGGCGTATTGATTCTCAGATTACGGCCGATAACTATACTTTTGATACAGTCAAGGAATTTATTTATCTTGGCTCCGCCGTTACCACCAAAAATGATGTCAGTCTGGAGATTAAACGCAGGATTACTCTTGCCAACAGGTGCTACTATGGTCTCAATAGGCAATTGAGTAGCAGAGACCTCTCTCGTGCGACAAAATTAATACTCTACAAGACGCTCATCTTACCCGTGCTTCTTTATGGCACAGAGGCATGGACCCTATTAAGAACTGATGCAGCAGCCTTGAGGGTATTCGAGAGGAAAGTCCTACGTAAGATCTTTGGTATTGTGCGAGTTGGCGATGATTTCCGCATCCGATCTAACAGTGAGCTGTATGAGCTCCTCAACGACATAGACGTTGTACAGCGTATTAATATCCAGCGGCTGCGCTGGCTCGGCCATGTCGTTCGAATGGAGGAGGATGCTCCGGCGAAACGGGTATTTGATGCGGGGATCTGCGGAAGTCGGCGTAGAGGACGACCTTGTATCCGTTGGAAGGACCAAGTCGAGGAAGCCCTGTCATCGATTGGTGTGACCAACTGGCGTAGGCGCGCAAGAAGCAGAGGCGCCTGGAAGGATGTATTGCGGCAGGCCGAAATCCGTTAATCGGGTTGTTATGGCCAATTAAGTAAGTAAGTAAGTAAGTATAGAATAACTTCTAAATAATATTACATCTGAAAAAAGAATAAAGTTGCACTTATCGCGTCTGTTTTTTGAAAAAAGTTGCAGTTATAAAGGCTGTAATATTAAAAAATAGACTGTTGCGCTAATCGATCAATTGCAATAATAGGTAGTTGCACAAATCGAGCCCGTACTGTAGTTTTCAGCAATGCTTGAGAAACAATTATTACACACAACTTTTTTTAAAGTATGCTTACGACTATTGAATGACGCAATAAAATGCTAAAAAAATTAATACATTCTCAAGCCATGTACCGTTATTTTTTCTTCTACAGCTTTCATATATTTATGAAAATATTTTACGTAGACATTTAGTTTTCAATTTTATAGGGAGAGGACAGAGCTAAAATTGAATATTGAATTAATAAAAATTGATAATTATTATCTTTTATACAATAATTCCAATATCAAATAAATATAAAAAGAGTGTAAGAAAACAAACAAAATAAGTTATTGAACTTCTTTTAAATAATAAAAAACAAAAAATTAGTGAATCAGTGGATTTCAATGTTTCTAGAAGCAAATCAATAAAAGAAAATAATTGTAAATGTCCAAGTGAAAGTGACAGAATTCAAGATTTCAGTGATGGTGTTCCAAATAACAGTTCCATTGAAGATAATATTACAGAATACTCAAGTGAAAGTGGTGAAACTTTAACCAATAATTTTCTTAAAAACTACAATATCCGAGATGAGTTAGCAAAGTGGAGTGTAAAACATTTAATTTCCAACTATGCCCTAAATGAACTATTGATAATTTTAAAGAAAATTGAGCCATGCCTGCCAAGGGATGCTAGTTCATTGAAAAAAAAAAAATATCTCAAGATGTCCCAATTGTTCAGTTAATAGATGGTGATTATATCCACCAAGAGTTAAAAGAAAGTTTGGCCTATAATTGTGAATGACTTTATTCCGGCAATAATAAACCCAAAGATGTCAATGCCATTCATCGAGGAGCCAAATGACGTTATTGAATCTAACTTCTATTGTAATGGAAAAACTTTTGAAATTGGTTTTGAGCGTGTGTTTGTGATGCACTTGCAAGGTCCCTTGTCAAGTTCATTAAAAGCGTACGCAAAATGGAGAATGTATTCAGAGACCTCCAAACTTGAACATAACGCTTTATGAACAGATAAGTTTTAGAGCACACCAATATACAAATCACCATACAACGAGTAGCCAAATGGCAATAGAGAAATTACCAATAGCTGTAGTTAAGTCGTGCATGTACCACGTGGTTTGCCTCGGAGTTGTTAAGTCCTTGATGACGGCATGGCTAAAAAAAGATTGTTCTTTTTCTCTGCGACCAGCACAAATCAAATTAATGGGTAACCAATTACAGCACCTAAAATCTCAAATTCCACGGGAATTTCGTCGAAGGTCTCGAGGTTTGAAGGAATTCGAGCGATACAAGGCGACAGAATTTCGCCAGTTTCTTCTTTCTAGTGGATCATTTATATTGAAAAATATTTGAGATGAAAATAAATGTAAAACACAGAATGAGTGTGCTCGAGCTATGTTAACAAATTTTGTGAAGTATATTCCAGTGTATCATAGTGAAACTACATACAGTAGCATATAACTTTCACTGCCCAACTCATTTAGCTTATAATGCTTTATTATAAAGCTCACTAGAAAATATTAGCGCTTTTAAATTCGAAAACAAATTGGGCCAACTAAAACGACTTCTTAAAAACTAAAACCACATACCCAACCAATTATATAATCGACTGGTTGAACAGAGCTTAAACTATTCGCATTCAAATCACCTTGGAAAAGTAGATAGGAAAACGAACACATTTGTTGATAATGAACAATTATTTTTGTCAATTTCTGTTTTCAAAATTTTATCAATTGACTGCTTAGAAACATTAAGAGTGGTAGGAAGAAAAGTATTAAATTTGGAACCAATTTTTTACCATCCACTGAAATCTTCTTTCTTGAAAATAGTGTTGCCATAAGATTCTGGTGTAAAATCATCATTTTTAGGAAAAAAAATTATATTTTGTGAGAAAAAATCATAATTTTTTAACTTTTATTTGTAAAACATTAAAAAATAAATAACAATTAAAAGTGTATCTCATCGGTTGTTTATCGATAATAAAACAAAAATATTATATATAAACAAAATAAAAAATAAATAGGTATATTATACATAAAGGACAATTCAATATAATTAAAATTAATTTTAAAAAATCCATACATACATATTCTCGCCTGGCCTTTAAATTGGCCTATGTAATTTTCAATTACTTTTCAGAAGACCTAAAAAACAACATAATTTTTATACGAAAGCCACACAAAAGTTCTTAAATATTTTTGCAATAATTTTGGAACCAGCAGAGAGTTTGCACAAATTTTTGCTATAGAGATGAACCACAAATAAGACTTAAAAATGGGCGAATAAAAAAAATTTCCCAATAGGCATATAAGCCATTTTGCAGGCCAGCCGACGATATGTAATTAGTAACTTTATAAGGTACAAAAATGAGATCTAAATAGAAGAGTTTTGTAAAAGATTTAGTAGTTTCCTATAATTTAATAATTTAATTATAACACTGGGAAGGTTTCATATTTTTTACAATCTCAATTTCTTCACCAATTTTAAGATTATAACAGGAGCATCTCTTAACTAGTAAATGATCCTGTGTAAACAAAATAAACTCTAATGTTTCGCATTCAAGCCTGTTACTGTACTTAATTTTTTAAATTAACTTTAGAAAAAATTCGTTCGACGTTTGCAAAGGAACTGGGAAGACAAAGTATACTGGACACAAATTTCGTCAATGTTGGAAAAATTAAATCGTTATCAACACGACTTATTTTAGAAACTCTGGCCCAAAAATCTTCACGATTAATATCTTCTAAGGTTTGAAATTCATCGTCTAGATATTGAGAATCAATAATATTACGTGGATAAATAGATGACATTATTCAGTTAATTCGTTATAGGTAAATTTTGTTTCATAAAACTTTTTTCTTTACAAATTCTCCTAAACATACATCTTTAGCGTTTAAAAAAACGTCTTTACCTTCAATATTTTTCTCAATATTGAAATCAGTGTTTACATACATTGGCTTTACAAAATTATCTAATATTTTTAAGTATAAAATTTCCATTTCAGAATACATTTTTTGGATATGGGAGTTTGTACTTAAAAACATTTTGTCTACACTGTTTATAACGTGAAGTATATATTTTAAGAAACATAAGTGCATTTCATTCATATCGTTTAATTTGTTTTAATTATGTTAGACATTTCTATATGGTCTGTATTGGAAGCAAAAGCAAAAAAAGTTCTGAAGGGCTCGTAAAGTTCAGGAACCCTTACTACAACTGATTCTAGAGACAACCGTCTAGTCAGTGCCGGATGTCACATCTTTTTTGGTTTATATTCCAAAAAGTTCCGATACCTTTTCGAATTTCTCAAGTTACGTTATACTTGTGTGTGTGTGTTCTGTATACATATATTTTGGTAGTTTTACTAATAGAGCTTTTACACAGTGCAAGTTAGCTGCTACTGATTTGCGTTGTGTAAAAGTTGCATTTTTGTGCATTTGTACCTTAATTGGATCAATCCACACAATGCATAAAACGCAATCGCAACTGGAATTAATTACTTAACTGAAACATAAAAGACTTGGTTAAAAAAATCATATTTTTGGAAAAAAATCATATTTTTGGAAAAAAAATCATCAAAAATATGATAAAATCATTAGCGTTATTTGAACATCAAATAATCAAAATGGTTTCTTTTTCTAATAGCATTTTTACCACAAATTCACCATGTCTAAAGACTTCAACAATAATTTCACAAATTCTCAGAACAATAGCTTATCGCAACGGAACATAAAAACACAAATTTTACGAACTCTGAAGGTAATAATGAGTCTATAAGATAATAAAGCTTAATATATTAATTCACTTTCAGAAATAACCAATCAAGTAGTTGCAGCGATTCAACCGACGTTAATTAGTGTGACAAATAAAGTGCAAACTTTACGCAAAGAGTTGCTGGATCTGTAAAAAGAAAAGACTCAAGTAAAACTTGTTGTTATACCTTCACAGTCATTCAAAGAGATTGAGAAATTCTTGGAGTTTGAAAAACTGTTGCAAGAAAACGGAGAAATCTTTACTTCTTTTGTAAGTTTAACTCTTATTCTATATGAAATTGATTCATTTAATTTTTTCTTTATCATATTTTTCAGGAAAACGAACTGAAAGCTGTTGCAAAGGCACCAAATTTTATTAAAAATTGTTGAAGGAAAATATTAACAGTCGAATTAGGCGAAAAAGCAATTCGAAGTAAGTCAAAATATGTAACTGAAATAAAATAATAACAAATCTCCAAATTTAATAGATGCAACTATATCAGTTGGTATTTCAGAGGACCAATTTATAAAAGACACGAGAACGTTCTTCCAGTTCGCAAAAAATCGAATAAAACTACGCTTAAATTACAAAAATAACAAAAAAAAAGCAATCAGCTGGCTTATTTGCCACTTGAATTTGTTTTTGATAGGTTTATTGATAGTTCAAAAAATTTAAGTGTGTTAAGTGCTAAGAAAAATAAAAATAATAAAATGGACAGCGATTTCGGGGAATGCGTATTTTTATTTAATTGGATATTACAGCTGTACATGTTGATAAGGAAAAGAAATATGAAAAGAAGTCTATGGACGTACGAACTTTACCTACAAAGGAATTTAACTGGGTTCTTTGCTGTATCTTTCGAGCACTTAAAAAACCGGGACAAGCAGCAATTTCAAATAACCACTAGAATGACGTCGGAAGTTTTTGATGCTCTGTTAATATGCTTGCAAACTCGAGAAGCATTCAATTAGAACACCAATTAGTCCAGAGATTAGACTCTTCCTAACACTTATGCAAGTTTCTAAAGTTGACAGTTTTCTTTGAATTTATAACGATGTAAAATAGATATTTATCGCAAGGAGCTAGCAGACAGTATCTTTCCATGACATTTAAAATGTCTGTTAGATCTGTCGCTCGTATTGCTTTGGAAACATGTGAGCTTATTTGGGCTGAGCTTAGAGAAATATATTTGTCAACACCTAATAAACATGAGTGGGAAACGATTGCTGACGATTTGGAATCTCCCAAATTGCGTAGGTGCTATGGATGGAAAACATATTGCTATTACTTGCCCACCTAATTCTGAATCAAACTTTTATAACTACAGAAGTATGTTAAATGATAATTAGAGACATCTTGTAATCTAATAAATTACTTTTTTAATTATAGACTTTTATAGTATTTTCTTACTTACCACTTATGCTAATTACACTTTTACTGCTGTAGGTAATGGAGCATACGGAAGTCAAAGTGATGGTGGAGTTCTATCATTCTCAGAACTTGGAAAAAGGTTGATAAAGGGTGCTCTTGATTTGTTATCACCGCGACAGTTGGCTAACAGCAACACCATCTTTAATTTTAACTTTGTTGGAGACGCTGCTGGAGACCTAAGGGAAAGCCCTTAGGACACAACTTAATGAGGCCTTATCCTGGATCCTTATTAGACGCGAAACTTCAATAAGCGACTCTCAAGAGCTCGTAGAGTTATAGAAAACTCCTTTGGAATTCTATCAGCGAGATGGCGAATCCTAAGAGGAACTATGAATATGACACCTGAATCGGCGGAAAAAATTGTAAAAGCGACTGTTGTTCTTCAGAATTATATTAAAATGAACGATGGCTCATATTGCCCTGCTGAGTATTTGGACAACGAGTTTGAACATGTAACGAAAGGACTTTGGAAACAAAAAACTTGTCAATTACCAAATGTCAGGGCGTATGTCTTCAAATAATAGTACGCGATCATCATTTGGACTAGGAGATGTGTTAAAAGATTATTTGTGGGATAATAAAATATAACTTTATTCATTAAAAAAACCAAATTATACTAATTTAATTTTATTTTATAAAAATAATAAAAAAAAACAATATCAATGAACAAAAAATATACATTCTAATGTGCAATATAAAACTTAAACAATTGATTTTATAAATTAAAAAATAATTTTTTGGTAAGATGTCGGGTGAGAATCTAAGAGTTCACAGCAAAAATTTGGTCGCCACTTTAGGTCTCTTTAATTTATTGTAAGATATTCAATATCTTGACCGCATTCTTGGTTATCCAATTTTTTTCGTATATTCAAACACATAGTTAATTATATTTATCTTAATATTATCAAATATTGTTTCAAACTTTTGTTCAATCATTTTAAAAAAAGCAGCATGTTTATTTTCTTGTGATTGTCGACTTTCAGTAAATTTTATGAACTGAGTAACAACCCTGCAAGAGATTAAGCGTCAATTGTCTAAAAGCTACTAGTACTAGTACTGGTACAGCTGGCACTAGTTTACACAGGGTTTAAATTTTTATAGGAAAGTACTAGTAGTAGAAGTAATTTAAATATACCAGACTGATAGAATTTTTTGTGTAACACAACAAAAATTTACATACTGTTTTTAGAATTAAATTAATTTATTTAGTTATATTATTTATTTTTTCTTATTTATTTATATTTATTATTATTTATTTATTAATTTTTCACAATTGTGAATCTTTCATTCATTGCATTTTATTGTGAAAAATAAAATTTATTGAAGCAAAATGCTAATATTCTATTTGAATTGTTTTTAAGACTTGCCATATGGCAACACTGTAATATTTTAATAAATAATTATAAAAAAACTAATTTTTTAACCATTATTTTTCCGTTGTTGAACCTACCAAATTTTGGTAACTTTTCATACAAAAGAACTAGTAATAAAGTGGTACGAAATCTCCCAATTATATCCAAATATACCAGTACGAAACTAGAACCAATGATACTAGTAATAATACCAGTACGAAACTAGTACCACTGGTACTAGTAATTTTTTAAACACACTCAATGCTAATTTGATCATTAAGATGGTATAGAAAAGTTGACTACTACTACTGGTGGTTTTTGTACTAGTTCAATCTCCTGCAGGGAAGCTGACACATTATTTTGTTTAATGGGTCACATTCTCGAGCACCCTTTCTTTTACTACTGGTTGTCGGTGTGCTAGATAATTCTTCCAAATTCTCAATGTTCAACGTAGCATGCTTGAGAGTTTTCTTCTGTTAGAGGGGAAACAGTTGATTCTTGATACTGTTCTGTAACATAAACAGGTGGTTTTCAATATGAAGAAAATACATATGTATGTATGTATGCATACAGTAATATATTAAAAAACTTGTCTTACTTTCTTGGGTGGCTCAGTAAATTCCAAGAAGACTCTGGTACAAAGTTCCCGCTACCTGATGAAAGTTTCTTTTGCATAAGCTTTACATCGGTCCCTTATATTTTTCCATCTTGATTGGCAAAAACTCTCTGAAATAGTATGTATGTATGTATATACAAGTGCAAAGAAAATTAAAAATGTAGCACACAAATATGTTTATAAACTTACCATCAATATTCATCGCAGCACTTATTTCTGCCCAAGCCTTTGCTGTTTTAAATTTATTTTTGTAATCGAGGGAGCTCTTTTTGTACAAATTTTAAAATTTCTTTACTTCAGAAATAAGCTGCTCAATATCAATGCTTCCCATTTTTCTAATTTTTTTTTTTACAAGTTGATGTGGCAAAATAAAAAGTTGAACTAAATTTAACATTGCCGCTTGGCCGCTTGTAACGGTGTTGCCAGTTTGAATTAAATTCAATATCACAAAATGTGTTTATGAATTCTTTTGTAAGCAAACCTATTTTTTTAGGTTGGTAACACTGTTGCCGGCCGCTGCCGCGTACATTGGTCTTAATTATAACTTCTTACTTCTATTCAGCAACTGCTTTGCTTGTTTAACCTTGAACTCTATAGGTTATTCAACTTAAAATTAACTTAATATTAGGGTAGTTCAGTATTTCTTATATCTAAAATTCATTATTACTTTATTAAATAAGATTCATTATTATTAAAGGTAATAATATAAAAATAGAGAATAAATATATCTAACATTCCAGCCGACTGTCGAGCACCGCCTCTGTTTCTGCGATCATCGTCTCCATTTCTTCTTGCGTTAGCTATGCGATGCCCACTGCGCGCAGAAACAGGAACTTCGCCTGCTTGACAGCTGCTTCCCACAGGCCTCCGAAGTGCGGCGCCCGGGGTGGTATGAAGGTGAACTTCTCCCCGGACGACGCTGTGAAAGATTCGAGGGGGCTCGATTCCTATCGAATACTTACTGTAGCTGCTTGAGTACGTTCCTGGCTACTACAAATTCGTTGCGTTGTCGCATAGCACCTCTTGTGGAGGATCTCTTCTGGCAGCAAACCTTTTAAATGGTAAGAGAAAGGAATCAGTCGATAAATCAGACACTAACTCTAAATGCACTGCTTTTGATGTGAAACACACGAGGACCGCTATATAAATTTTCAACGGTGGTCGACCTCGAATTCTCAAAGAGACATTGACTGGACCATAGAAGTCTACACCGACGATATAAAATGGCCGTGTAGCTCTCACTCTATTAGTGGGTAAGTTTAACATTATTTGGGACATCAGTTTTGGTTTACAGCGGAAACAATGTACACACTTGCGAATAACTCTACTGCACTCTTCCTTGGCGTTAATTAGTCAGATCCTCTCTCTAGCGAGAGCAATGAGTGCCTTTGTGTCAGCATGGCAATTCCCGAAATGGAGGTGTCGCAAATAAAGTGCTTCTGTAACAACAGCGGGAATATTGAATCATATGGCAATTTTGCATTAAGCAATCTCCCACCTTACCTTAATAGTGAAAATGTTCGCCCTTCCTCAGTGAATGTATGAATGAAAGGAGTAAGTCCCTGTATGTTCGACGGTAAGGTCAGAGATTTCTGTAATTTAGAAATCTCCTCAGAAAAATTAGATTTCTGGATAGCTTTTACGAGACAATAAAATTACCACTTCATTTCCGTTGCAGTAGGTATGATACTTTGATTTGACTTTCGTCTCTTCAGATTATCAATGAATCTAAGTATAAAACATGTTACTCGCAGTAACTTTTTGTATGAAGAGTTCGTTGAAATCATATCCAGCAGACAGTTAGACGTCTCCTCTACTGCAAGAAATACATTCACCTTTCTCGTTTCTAATAATTTCTGGTTCTCTGTCAATTCAAAATGATCATTGACAGGCCATTCCGACCCATCTTTTAGTAAAAACGACGGTCCTTCAAACCATATTGAATTCTTCAATTCCCCCACATCTGATACTCATCACACGATGTTAGATTCTGTTTAATAGGCACGTGGCGCAACGATACTTGGTCCGACCACTTCTGAATCTCAGCGACCCTATTCTATACAAAAGTGGTCAAAGAGGATAGATGCATTTTTATCCAATGCAGTACTATTTCCGAGTCTGTCCAGAAATAAACATCATCTATTGTGAAATTCTTCATACGCTTAATCCTGTTCTACAATTTAGCTAGCAAGTGTGCAGCACATAGTTCAAGTCTAGGGGGTGATTTACACTTGAGAGGAGCAACTTTGGATTTGGCCGTAAGTAGTCTCGAGACAACCGTATTTGCCTCGGAGCTTCTAATGTATATGCAACAGCCGTATGCTCGAATTGAAGCGTCTGAAAATCCATGTATCTGGATTCTCGATGTAGATGTGGTATGGACGAATCTTGGGATACTAATTGAATCAACTTCCATTAAATTAGCCTTGAAGTTTTTCCATGAAGTATTCATGTCAAGCTTTTGAATCCAAAGCTCTTGCAATAGGATTTTAGATTGCGTAACAAGTGGGCATAATAGTCCGAGAGGATTGAATAATCGAGAAGACACCTATAATATGTATCTCTTTGTAGCCTTTAAGTCCTGAAAATTATCTTCCAAATGAAATTTAAATAAATCATTCTCTTTTGCATTGTCTGAATCGCTATGAATTAGTTTCTTTTACTGTAGTGAACTCAGAAATTCAGGATGGTTTCAGAACCATTTGGTGAGATTAAAACCCGCTGAAGACATCAGAGCTCTCAGCTCCGGTAAGTAAATCATCCACATAAAAATCACTGCGAACAACTTTTGAACAAATAGGTAAAGTCTCTTTGTATATGTCGCTTAAATGAATCAGACATCTAATGGCTAAAAATGGCGTAGAAGTTATACTATAAGTGACAGTATTCAGTCGAAAAAGCCTCAACTTATCAGATGGACTCTCTTTCTCTCTCGCCAAAGGATTAATTGAAAATGCCTATC
Source organism: Sarcophaga peregrina (assembly GCA_014635995.1). Lineage (NCBI taxonomy): Eukaryota > Metazoa > Arthropoda > Insecta > Diptera > Sarcophagidae > Sarcophaga > Sarcophaga peregrina. The sequence goes on from CM025789.1 coordinate 89,760,922, forward strand.
CTTGCCACCAATCACGATATGACGATACTTTTTCTCAATATCTGCAGTGATTACATACTTGTGAAGTTTGGTAGTTGTACTCTGAGGGCGCAAAACTCATTGATGTGGAATGAAGTAGTGGGGAGTATCAGGGAATTTGTCTAAAAGAGACATGTGACCCAAGTTGAAGTACTCCTTCATGAAATCATGATACATCTGCCGCATAGTATCATCTTTGGAAAATCTTCGTTCCAAAGAGAGAAATTGTCACCTGGCAGTTACAAACGAAGATCCTAATAGTTTAGGTTCAGACTTAAAACGTAAAGAAACCTCAAATCTTCCCGACGCAAGATTCTTACTGAAGTCTTGAATTCGTTCTCACATTTTTTATGGTCCTCAGAATAAATTTGAGTTGATTCGGTTGGAAGTTCTTCTAACTCCCAAAATTTCCAAAGGATGGTATCAACATTACTCTCGTCTTCGATTGAAGTATTTATATGATATACCTTTGAATTGAAAGAGTCCTTTGACTAACTGTATCTTCCAGTAACAATTCAACCAAGAGAACTCTTTTGAAGGACTGGAAGGCTCGGGTCCAATTTGATTTGGTCAACACACATTAAGTCGAAGAAAGGAATTGCGCCACTTAACAATCAATTTTTTGTGGCTTGTAAAAGCAAGGATCAGCCAATTCCACGTTTGGCGGAATGTTCAAATTAGCTATGTTGACTTTATGATCAGATTGTACATTTGTAATTGATTTTAATACCCAAAACTTTGAAGTAAATTGGGTAGAGTTGACACTCGAAGTAACCGTTTAATTGACGCGAGATTTGGACAATGAATTCGTTTCACCAAACGTAGTAATTGAGCTAGTTCTTCGGTTATGAAATTAGGTTGAGAACCGGAATCTAAAAGAGCTCTGGCTGATATCAGTTGGCCATAAGTAGTAGTTTACTGATGTATTGTTCGAACTAGCATTATATCGGTGAAGTACATATTCGATATTTAGACGGAGGACACCTGGCAACTGTGTGTCCTTTTTTTTGGCACGGATTTCACGAAATCGAATCTTTTGGCTATAGGCTCAGCAGTAAAAGAAGGGCAATTGCCAATCATGTATTGCGTTGATTTGCAAAATAGGCATTTGTCAACTTTGTGCAATATAAAAAATTAAAACGTTCATTTGTAGATTTGTTCACCATCGACCTTGAACTCGAAGACTCGTCAGCAGAAATGTGCTGGTAACGTCTATTCAAGCCGACTTCACAATCCGACCACAATGGAAGCTTCTCGAAATCAAATTGTTCTTCCCATTTTGATTTGGTGATTGAATCAACTTTCGACATCACTTAATGTATTAAGATGGCATTTGTGATATTCTTGTCATCACCAATTGATAACAATGAATGGTGGATGGTAGAAACAGTATCACTCATGCTTCTCAAAGCAACAGCCGACGGCTTGGTAATTTCCGCCAAATCAAAAAGTTTCGCCATATTGTCGAAAAATATCAAGCATTTATTATCGTATACTTCTTTCAAGCTTGCTATTGCTTTGGGGTAATTCTCTTCGGAAATCTGAAAGGTCTTTACAGTACCCAAGGCCGATTCGGACAAGCGTGAGATCAAATGGTTGAATTTCTCAATATCTATTAAAGTCCGTTCATTGTAAAGTTCTCAAATAAGCTCATGAAATTCTTATGTTCAGCATATTTCCCACTGAATTTGGGGAGCTTCATATTTGAGAGTCTAGAATAGTGAGCTTGTACGCTAAATGAAGTTTCAGGAACATTCGATTGCCGGTTCTTGGCCAACAAGCTTATGAACAAAGTTTTTGTGGATACACATAGATTCTCAAGGTCGGCTGTATCGTCATTATCGGAGTCCAAATTATCCACATCCGACTGGAGCTTCATTGCTTGGTCAATATACGATCTTAAGACATCCAATCGACATTCGAGTTCCATAGGATTGAACGAAATAGTTCTATCTACAACGGACGGTCGAATTCTATCGATATTTGCTATGATCTTCACTTTCTTCGCGAGTAATTTTCCCAAATTTTCCACTCTGGTAGGAGACTCTTGGTATTTAGAGCCTCTAGTAGTCATTATGATTTTCTCTCACCTAAAAAAAATTACGCAAAAAATATTCAAAATTAACCAAAATAGCTTATTGATCAAAATATATTTGAATTTCCTTGTGTTCACTTGTTCGGAAAAATCGCCTTTATAAATCGCGTTAATTGAATCCAAAATACCCTATCTAATTTCAGAAAATCACCACCACTGCGTACATTACCTTCAGTAAATGAGACGTACAATTTACCGAGTAGAATCGCCTATTAATTGATTTATTATAATTAAAAAACTATTAAATGTCAATATGAGCACACTGTATCATTAGAATCACAATAATCAAGAATAATTTGAATTTCGAACCCACTGTGAATGCTCAAAAAAAATTATATTTATTTGTTGTGTGAAATTCACTTTTCGTGGCTAGTGTGAGCGGTCACACTGTAGGCAGCTGTAATGTACACAAGTGGTATGTGAACGCGTAGAATTAAACACCGATCAAAACAAATATACGAAAATGAAGAAAAGAATATATATATAATTATATATATATATATAATATAATTATAATGTTTATAAATATTTCAAATAAACTGTTTCACAAATATTAAGTGTATATAATAATTATTGTGTTCAACTCGAAAGGCGTAAAAATTTTTGAGTAATAGCCCATTTACACTACAGCGAAATCTAGCACTTATGAGATTTCGAGCCAAATCTTAACTAACAAATTTTAAATAGATTTCCCATACAAAAAAAAAACTACTTATTTAGTAGATTTCGGCAAAATCTACTCAAAATCTAGTAAAAATTAGAATGCAACGCTGAGCTGGACAAAAATGACATATCAATTCAAAATAAAAACAAATTAACCCTTATCTTGTATTAATGGGTCAAAATTGCCCCAACAGTTTTTATTCCTCATTTCTTCTTTAAATACTCAGTGGATCTTTTTGAAGCAATTACAATTATTATTTTAGTGAATGCTATTAAAATTTAAAACATAGTTTCTGTTTAAATTTTATTATGTTTTAAGGTGGTTTATTTTTATGTTTTATGTTGTATTTTATATGTTCTCACCGACTCATACTTCACTTGCTCAGAGAATTTTTTTTGTTTTGTGCTTTTAATTTCTGATTTTCTTATTTTTTTTTTCTTTTTTTTGTCCTTTTTTTGTTATTTTTTTTTTTTTATATGATTCACCACACTAACATTTATCTTTCTGAACATTAATTTCTTTTTTAATTTTAATTACTTTGTTTTTGATTTTTTTTTTTTAAATTTATATAATTAATATTTTAGTTTTCTTGTTCTATTTTTCTTTTATTTTATTGTTTAATTTTTTATATATTGTTTAATGTATTTTAAATTTTAAACACTGTAAAATGTTGAAATATAATTATTGTTATTTTTGTCGTATAACACTTTGGTTTTTATTTTATTTTTTTTTATCAAAATCGTATTTGAAATAAATTTTCAAATACTTCACTTCAAACAACTTATGAAGAAAATACGCGAATTTTAGTCTTCGTTTTCTTTTATAAAAAACTATTTTAAAATAAATTAAAACACAATTATTTTATAAAATTTCACGTTTCGCAAGTTTTTTCACTGTCCCTGCTCGGGCGCCAAAATGTTTATGTTTAATAATTTTTAAACATTTTAAATTAAATAAATTATAATTTAATGAGACATATAGACCGCGAAGACCAAGTTGAAATGTACCGATCGACCGCGATTCTATTATTCAACTCACAGTATAAGCAGTGACGAAAGCTTTGACATTTGAAAAAGGCTCTTAAAATAAAAACACTGGCCCTACTAGAGAGAGAGAAAAAATGTTATAAGTGTTGCGAACCAAAATGTGTTAGAAGCAACAGATATACAGAGGGAAAACTGGTGAATAAAGTTGAAAAATTAAATGTAAACAAACATTTATTTTGTGTTAAAAAAGGGAAAATTTAGAATATTTTTTAATTTCTTCAATGAAAAGTTTAAAGATTCTTAAGATTAATCGAAATGTATGTGGTTTTTGGCCCCAATGAATACAGTATCTTGTGGAAAAGGTTAGTAAGAAGCTAAATATATCAAGATCAAATAAGACATATTGCTCATAATAATTTTTTTCTTGCAGAACTTTGTGTATATTAACAGTATTTTTTAATTTCTTGAATGAAAAAGTTCAAATTCCGTAATTTTTTATTATTAATCGAACTCTTAGCAATTTTTCTTCATAATGAAATAAATTTCGTGTGTAAAAGATAAGTAAAAAGAAATATATAACAAAATATATTCTCATAACTTTTTGCTTCAGAAGTTTATGAATATACCTCTAAATTGGTTAAATACTAAGTTAGTGCCAGTCGATGAAAGGTGTCACTAAATATATTAGATCCGTACTACATTTCCCCAATAAAACAGTGCATTTCCTTTCAAAGCTATTCTATTATTCTACAAAAATATCATCAATTTCTATCAAAATAGAAAATAAAAAATTAAAATTCGTTTCGTTACTGCTTATACTGTGATTCAACTAACTTTATTATTTGACTTTTCACTTAATCCTAACATACTCTATATACTTAATTATAACTGCTTACTTCTATTCAGCACTTCCGTTGCTTGTTTAACCTTGAACTCTATAGGTTATTCAACTTAAAATTAACTTAATATTAGGGTAGTTCAGTACTTCTTATATTTAAAATTCATTATTAGTTTATTAAATAAAATTCATTATTATTAAAGGTAATAATATAAAAATAGAGAATAAATAGTGAAATGATCTAACAATTGCATGTGATTTAATTTAAATAATTATAAATATTAAACGATTTAGGTTATCGTGAATAAAAGATTTTAGCATTTTAAATGATAATTACTAAATTTTAGTTACAAAAATTACTTTGAAAATTTTATAAATTTTCAAAAAGAAAATGTGCTTTATGTAGAAGAGATTTTTTTAAAATAAATCCCGTTTTTTATTTTTTATGTTGTCAAAAAGACGATTTTTATAGATGATATATCTATAACATTCTAAGTCGAAAAGTGTGTTCTGAGTTTTTGAGCTCCCAAAGTTTGCCATAACTTTCTATATGGATTCGCCTTTGTCATTTCTGGCTTACAGCGAATATCATTTGAAATTGCAGGGCGAACGCAATAGGTGATGGCAATAGTAAAACAACTCAATTCGCAGTCAGTGATGCCAAATGTAGGGTTTTATCCCTTGTGTAGGGTTTTTTTCCAAAAAATTTGAGGCGTAGGGAAAAAAGGACAGTTTTTTTTAAAGCGATTTGTAGGGTTTTTTTCTGTTTGCCAATTTTTTTGTGCAAACATTATTAAAGTTTGTTTACTAAACCAAATGCTTAAGCAGAAACCCTATAATTAAAATTGTATTAGCTTTACCACACGCCAATGCGGATGCTAAACGAATATTTTCTGTGGTTACAGATTAGGGATGGGAAATTGATCTTAACAAATTGTACTAACTATCACAAAAAAATTGTACTTCTTCCAGCACGATTGTTTAACCATGAATCGTCTTACAAACGAACAACGCTCGCAAATCATTGAATTTTATTATCATGTTACGAAAGTTCATCGCGCGTTTCTTCCACTTTATTGTGTTTAGCGACGAAGCTCATTTTTGGCTCAATGTCAAAGCATCCAGTAAAAGTCACAGTTTGGTGCGGTACATGGGCTGGTGGCGTCATTGGACCGTACTTCTTCAAAGATGCTGCGAATCGAGATGATATCCAACTTTTTTCTGTTCAAAATGCAAAATCTTCACTTGCATGACACGTGGTTTCATCTGAGATACTGTTATCGAAGTCAAGTGACATAGAATTTTTTTTCAGGACATTCTGTAGGGTCAAAATAAATATGATTCACAAACAAAAATCCCGGGACAAGATGTGCTTAGTGTGACCACACTTTCAGTCATACTTCGGGCAAACAAGGGAAAACAAAACATTTGACTTATCTGACCGTACCTTTAGAACGTTATAAATATTTACAATTGATTTGCAGTACTGCCACATATACAACTATATTCCTATACGCTTTTAACATGCAAAATATATTGTATATCACGCTCGCTTTCAAGATTTAGTTTTATAATTAAAGCGTTAAAAGGACTTGTTAAATGTTTTTCTTTTATATATTTTTCGACTACAATATGTAATTTATTTATTTTTAATTTATATTTTATGTATTTATTTTTTATGACGATTTTTTTTTATGTTTGACGATTTGATACTTTATTCATCTGGCAGCTATGCTTGTACCTGAACAAGAGCCCAATACCACAAGGCTCCATACTTGATCCATTATTATATAAAACTTACTGTTATGATCTGCCATTAAAGTTAAAATTAGAATGTACAGATGCACAGTGGTTTCACTTATATGGACAAGCGGTCAAAAATCAATATCTCCAAAACCAAAAAAGGTAAGGTCTTCAAAATTGACCAGCCTATAGCATGTCCTAAGAGATTAAAGCATACAAATTTTTAGGAAAAAATTTTAACAACTGCAGCCAAAACTGAATGGTTAAAAGCCTTGCAGGTTTGTTTTTGGAATTTTTTAAAAAAATTATTAAAAATCGTTTGTTTTAAAAATTCCATTATATAAAGTTACAAAATTCAGTAAAAATTTTTATTAAATAATGCTAAAAGAAAGCTTGCAGATCGACCTCTGTACTTTTATTCTGTAACTGTAATGTTTTGGAAAAACATTATTCGAAATTTTTCTATTCACAAAATCTCTAAATTTTATTTTATAATCAGGCTGGCAAGTGAAATAGCCTGTGCTACAAAAATATTACATAAAGGTATAAACGCATAGACGACAGATAACAGAAAGCTGCCAAGTATAGAATACACACGTTTATTTGAAAAGAATTATATTGAAAGAAGCATAGAAAAAGTGAAGACAACAACCCAGTTTCTGCCCAAATTAAACTACATATTTTCTATTTTTGTGAGCAGCTAAAAGCAAATAAGTAATGCCAATACAACGTAAAATCATAATAAAAAAACAGCTAAAAATATGTATGTTATTGGGGAGAAAGAATAATTTCAAAATTAATAAATAAAAAGCAAACCATGTATTCATAATAAATAAAATTGAATTATTGATTCGATTTTGTATCAGAATTCATTTGATAAATGCAACACGGAAAAATATATTTATTTATTTTGTTTTGATTTTGTATCAGTCGTTTTTTCTGCTCTGCTTTCAAAAATTTTAAGCAATCGGCATATGACAGAAAAACCAGTTGGCAGAATTTCCTGTCGAACTGTTGTCTGTCGTCTATGTGTTTATGCCTTAAGACTATAAATTTTGATGAATAATTCCAGTCTTCCGAATCATTTAAAATTATTGTAAGTACAGTTAAACCTCGATTAAACAGGCCTCCTCATATCTATTAACCGGCATGCATATCTATTAACCGGTATGCAGACATGGATGATCGCCCTTGAACAAATTGTATACACTGTTGGACACGCCTTAAAAAACCTTTTTTATGATATAGATATTGTAAATGTTGGTAAGGAAACAGATCCTCAAATTAACAAAATATTCAAAAATAGACCCTTTTTCAGAATGGTCCAGCTCACGAGAGGTCGAATATGGAGCCGAAATATTTGAAATATTGTCTTAAAAACGCCCAATGTTAATTTTTAGGAGGGTACATCGAGCACTTTTGTTGGTGAGTCGCTCTAATGTATATATTGCACATCCAGTACGAGAGTGACTCAACTCAAAACTTACATTTTGCACTGGGTATGCGATATGTGTTTATTAAATATAAAAACAACAACATGGACAGCAGCAGTTTCTTGGGATGCAGTATCCACACAGGTTTTGTTTCAATGTTTGGTCCAATTTACTCGCTTTTGAAAATGAACTAAGTGACCGTCCAAAAATGCAATCAGACATAGAAGTACCGGCTGGTTTTTCCATTCATGATTTAATAGAGTGGATGGAGAACGACGCTAATGTCGTACGGTTTGCTATTTTATCCGACATTGATATCATTGACATGATCAATCAAGCTCAGGAAAGTGATTATAGCTCAAATTCCGCAGATGAAGAGACTGAAATTAAAACTTCAATTCTAATATAGACTATATCGGAAAGAGATAAAATTCATGTGCATCTTATTCAAAAGCATTTGCTTAAAGAACAATTAAAAACAATGAAGCAAACTAATTTAAAAGAATATTTTAAATAAATAAATATTTGTGTGTTTAAAATAAAAATATATCTGTAAATATACAAATTGAATTTTGGAATAAAAATGAATAAAAAAATAAATAAAATCTTGTATGTTTTAATACAGCCTCTATAACCGTGTATTTCGATTATCCGTGCTAAGCCCGGAATGGGTAGGCATATGAATCAAACATATTTTTATTGGAAATGTGTTATCTGGTCTGATGAGTTCAAATTTGACCACTTTAAGTAAGATGGAAAGCAGTACTGGTATCGAAGACCCGGGGAACGTGTTCAATGATATCATGCGAAGCAAACTGTTAGACATGGCGGCTGAAAATAAAATGGCTTGGAGATGCTTAATATGGTAAAGGATATGGAGGCAGTACGCAACAGCCCCAACAAACATAGGACAAACTTTTGGATCGTATAAATGTGAAACGGAATCGAATTCCGAAAGATGTTATTGATAATTTCGTAGAAAATAAGTCGAACCGTGTAAATTAAGCTATTTCTAATAAGGGTCTATGGATCAAATATTGAAATTGCGTTACTTTACAATATGTGGGTTATTTACGTTTTTTCATTCAAACTCATTGAATTCATTCGAAATTTACATTTTTGTAAAAAACCTCGTAAAGCGAATACGTACTGTAAAATCGCTTTTTCATTGAAACAAAATATAGTTTTATTCTGTCAATAATTTATTAAAGTATGACTTAAGTAAAAAACAAACAACATAAACATTTTTTCCATTAAAAAATATACATATACTTTGTACCTCATTACTCAAAGCATACAATTTTTAAGCTAACTTAATCGCTATCTATTTCAAAACAAGTCTTTTTACTAAACGAAAAGTAAAGGTAAGACTTGATCGAAATCCACGCCGCAGTGGTAGAAAAATTGCTCGTGAGCTGAACATAGACTAAAGCCATTAAAGTTCCAAAAAGTGGAAGAGCTACCGATTGACAAAAAAAGTTAGACCGAAAAGAGCCAAGGAGTAACTTCGCTCAGCACCACCACACTCGCTTCATTTCTACAGCACAATGGCCATCAAAATCTTAGGATCTCAATCCGTTGAACCTTTGCGCCTGGGGCATTTTGGAGCGTAAAGTTCTCACTAAAGAATATAAAGTGTCGATCATCTTAAGAATGGAATGGGCTAAAATACCGCAGAGCTACTTTCGTGCAGCCTGTGATAGCTTTGTCGGGCGTTTGAAGACCATAATTCGTACCAAAGGTGGCAAATTCGAACAAATCTAAACAGATACTAAAATTTAATGTTATTTCCAAAATTTTTTGCTTTTGAACAATAAAATTAAAAAAAAAGTTTTAAAGAATGTTGTTGCATTATATATCAGCCACCTTGTACAGTGCAACTGCATTTTTTCATTGTGAAAAACAGAAGTTATTCCGCGTAATTGTTTTGTCTTACAACACATTGTTTTCCACAATTTACTCTAGTCACGCGTTCCTAACACGCCTTTATCTATTTAATTGAATTTTTACCGTAAAGACTACTTTCTGGCATCCTCTCTACTAGTACTTATGTACTTTCTACGTACATACATTATTAATCATTACAACCCTTTAGTCATGATTACGACCTAGCTTCTCACATCACTGATGTTGCATGTGTTAATTTTATACATGAGTGGTCATGCCACTTTAAAGTCGACTCCGAGCGATAGATTTTTGAGAAGCTCTTCATGACAATTTTATTTACTATGAGAGTTTTTGCCTCAAATCTTATGAAACGAAATCGCCGAATAAAATTTTTCATTGTATTCTGATATTTGTTCATTCCTCGTAATTCCTATGCTCTTTTATTCTTGTGCTTCGTTTATGGCGAATTGCTCCGAATGGGAACATTATTAATTCATTAAGAATTCAACAAACTCTCCATATAATCGTCTTTCATTTGAGAAGTCCTGATGTTATACTTTCGAATCGTAGCGATATTGTTGACGTCTACCATATTCCATTTGCTTCGTACATCTCTTAAAAATTTCTTGCACTGAACAGAATGTACTTCCCCTAGTGCAACACCAAAGCGATGCACCCTTTTATTCGCGGAAGAACTCTCAACTGCTCATGCTTCCTGCATATTTCTTAAATCAGTCCATTACGTTAAGAACAAAATAATTCTCGACGTTTCTTTTCCGTACTGAGATCGGTGAGTGCTAACGTTAGTTTTAGGTAGAACCTAAAATCTTAACAATAATTAAATAACGTAAATCAGCCACGTTGTTGGCTTTAATTACTTTTAAATTAAAATCTGAAACATTTTACTTTTAGTAAATTTAAAAATAATTTTGACTAACAGTTTGTTTTATTTATTCTTTATAATATTATTGACTTTTATTAGAAAGTATCATTTCACCATACGATTGGTTTGATCATGCTTTAGAGAGTCTTTAATTTTGTAAATATTTATTTGTAAATTTAATTTTATATTTTGCGGCTCCATATTTGTGCACTTTAGCAATATTTATACACGCATTTAATGCAGCCAATAAATTAGTGGAATTGCTGCCAGTCGCTCAAATGAATAACTGTTGCAAGCAGTATCCGCCTTTTTGATGTTATGGACCAGTTAATAACACAAAAACCTTTTGAAATGTAAATTCAGTCAAGTTGATTGATGTGATATCAGTTCTAATAAAACGAACAACGTATGTTTGTTCAAATAGGAATGAGTCTTGGGTGTAAAGATGTTTTAAATCATATTCTAAATGAATTGAGTACATGCATATTTAAAATAACTTCACTGTTAAATTTAGTTCAACCGAATTAGATTCTACATGAAGCAATTATTTCAACATTACTTAAGAATAACTGATTATGCGTTCGAATTTCAGACTTAAATTTTATTTAACAATGTGATCGTTTAAAACGCGCAAACCAGATTTTAAGCATTAAAACAATATGATTGGATTTAATCTTTAATTTACACCTGGCTTTGAGAGAAATGTCATTATCTTTCATATTTATCCTTGTCAATAATTTTGTTATTTTATTTTATAGTAGTCGATACTGAAAAGTACAGTAAGACCTCGCTTAACGCAAGAGATACGTTTCAATAAGTTGCAGCGTTAAACGAAACAGCGCTAAACGAGGCAGTTTAAAAGACACATATGTAAATACATTGCACCTGTGGAGAATACAGTTGGAATCTATATTCTGGATAGGGTAACTAAAGAGCATTGAAAAAGATACATAGTATACAACGTCGCCATATAGTGCACCACAAATATCAATACAATGCGCGATATAGGGGAATCCCGATACTAATCAGAATACACTAGAGCCCCGACTTGCGTGGTTAATGCGGACCGGAGAAATGCGACACAAATCGAAACGATGCAAATCGAATCACTTTTTCAAGCAAAAAATTTTGTATTTTTGATAAAAACAAGGATGAATACATTGTTATTTAAAATGTTTATATTTAATTATTATAAAGAGATAACAAAACAATAAATTAAGAGAAAACATATAAATTTTATTCATTTACATATTTATGTACGTATGTATTGAAAAAAATAGGTGCATTAAAACTTCTAATTTATTTAGCTTATATTGAACTCTATTCAGATGATAAATCTAAATCAGAAACACTTATACACTTACATCCATTTGATTGGATGGTTTTACTATTTTTTTTAACAAAACTGTCCAAAGTTTGTTGAATTTTCAAAGATTCTTTTGTTGATATATTTTTTTGTAACAACCAATGGCTTGATTAACGGATGCTGCTACACTCGTGCTACGATTTTCGTCAGGATCGTTTTCAGAAAATATATCCATTGCATGGGAAATTAATTGCAAAGCTTTGTATATCTTGGCGATTGTTAATTTTTTTTTTTCTAATGTATCATCTCTTGTTATGACAGGAAACGTGCTGAATATCAATGGCTAATAAATTTTCATTATCAAGTTCCTCATCGTGAGACAGCATAAATTCATTAATATAATCACTACACATTAGAAATCCCTAAAATGCAGAATACTGCAGTAAAAATTTAACCGTTTTTAGCGACGCAAATCGAAATCACAACGATGCAAATAGAATCGACGCAAATCGGGGTCAAAACGGCGCAACTCGAACCGACGCAACTTGAAATTGCAACGACGCAAATCGAATTTTTCCAGTTTTAAAAAAGCGACGCAAATCGAAACGACGCAAATCGGGACGAATCAAGTCGGGGCTCTAGTGTATATGTATATATCGCAATGTTGAATTGAATTTAACTAGAAAACACTAAGCAGTTAATGTTAATCAAGTTTAAAATGTTTAATAGTCTGATGTAACCTAACCTAGACATTCTTTGTCAGACAAGAAGTCAAAGCTTAACCTAATTAGCGAAACCGCAAAGATATCTGGACTGAAGATTAATATCCACAAAACTAATACACTCATGTTAAATGCTAACGCAGATGTGGAGGCCGTCTGCTATATAGGCCGTATAATTGATAAATCAAATGGTTCATCAGCGGACGTTGTTAGTCGCATTAATAAAGCGCGCAATGCTTTAGCCCAACTTAACCCTGTCTGGAAGTAGTCTACCTTATCGAAACGTTCCAAAATTAAAATTTTCAATTCAACTTCTGTGAGTTTTATTTATAGAGAATATAAATTCAACAACATAACTCTGCTAGCATATACCATAAGTCGAACACAAACAAACTTATATACGTATGGACGTCCAGTGGTGAACAAGCAAATTTAAACAAATCGAGAAATGTAAGGAGAATATTCTTAATGTTAAATGAATTAGAATCTGTATTTGCATCAAAAAACATTAATTCAAAGGACAGCACCCGTGTGGAAGCCAATAATTATTTCTCCTTGTTTCTATGTGTTACATAGAAGCAGGCATGTAAATCACCAGGCAACTGCAATACAATTTAATGAAGGCATAAAGGCAAATGAGTTGAGTTCTCATACATATTTTCAAAACTTAGCCCAAAATTATCATCTGGTATTGACAATATAATATAATCTTAAAGAAAATTCCAAACATTCTGATTTACGAGTATTTGATATTATTTAACAATATCATTAATAACGCATACTTTCCCAGATCATGGAAACTGGCGAAAATTGTTATAATACTGAAAAAAGGGATGGACAGCACCGAACTAAAAAAACTTCAGGGCCAATAGTTTGCTACCGAATATAAGCAAAGTTTTTGAAATATGCACTAATAATACGGGAATGTGAAAAACCTGAAAATTGAATGTGAAAAACAATTTGGTTTTAAATTTAAGTACACTACTTGATAAATTTTTATACTTTAACTCTCATATCAATACTCAATTGGGTGGTAATAGAAAAAAAAGCGTTTCAGATCTATGGTAAAATATTTCATTTGAAATATATGCCAAAGAATGTAAAGATCTTCTTTTATAAAACATTGATTCGACCTATAATAACATACGGTTCAACATCTCGCCCTCGTATATGGAAAAAATTAGAAAATAAACAGCAGAATTTAGACAAATATTGATGGATTTCTAACTAAAAAATTTTATTTTCATTTGATTATACCTAAATATAATAAATATGAAAATGCCCTAGAGAGTTGGATTATGGACCAGTGTGTAAAAAAAATTGAAATATTAAATTACTTGTTAATTTTTGTAGTTGGAGCTATTTTTTCTTACTGAATGAGTTGATAAATAATCATATGAGAAAAATCGAGAAATGTGTCATATACATACATAATTGGCTGTGTTGTCACTAGAGGTGTGCGCAAGACTATATAATATTCCGGACTATTGCATTTTTCTCAAGACCGAATATTCATTGAGCTGCGTATATAAATAAGTGTGAAGCAAAGATAGTGTACAAAAAAACAACTGCACTCGTAAACCATTGTACAACAGTACAAAAGAGAGTTGTGTGAGTAGAGTCACAACGTTCATTTCTGTTATGTGGCGTGAAGAGTTTTTCTGTGTAGTTTGAAGTTCGTTCGTTAGTTTTTTTGTGTTTTCGCACCGTAACTCAAGAACTACTGCACTATGCTGTGTTTCGTTGAAGGCGTTGGGTCGGTAATCAGCGTGCAATGGCGTTAATTAGCCCGATACCACACTGATTTTGATTTTCTTCGAAAAGCAGTTCAAAATAAGAGAGAAATTTGTGGCCACCAACGCGGATCGGGCCTAAGTTATCAAAAATATAGAATTCCATTTGAACAATAATTGCTATGTCGATTTAGTCCACCTTTCATTCTTCTTCTAAATTTCAATCAACTATGACCTTGCATGGAAACCAGACTTACAGTGAAAATAAAATTCGAAAGCAAAACAACGTTTGCCCGGGTCTTCTAGTTTATTATATTTATAACTTAACAATATCCTTATATGTACCCATTGCAGATGTAATTATCTAATTTTCCTTTAAAAAATACATTTTAAATCTTATATGAACCTTATAAATATGAAACTGTGACCTGAATTTTATTTTTTTATTTGTTTAATGAATATATTTCAAACAAAAAATTTTTTATTGCATATTTTAAACATTTTTAGTGCATATTTTCCCTCTTATAGCGCATATTTTTAAATTTTTAGTGCATGAAATTCCTTGCCCTGGTAATTATAAAAAATAATAAAACCAAAAACAATTCATACAAAATAGACTATTTTTGTAATTATTAATCTTTTCTTATATTTGCCAGTAACTTTTTAAACTTATTATTTCTGTGGAATATTTTTTTTGAGTTTTGTTTTTTTAACGCAATTTTGTTTTTATTTTCCATAATATTTTTTTTTTTATTTTTTGTTTTGCCACTGCAAAATTGTTTTTAAATTATTACATTAAATTACCCGCGCACGCAAAATCGTAACCTGTTCATAAAAATGATATTGAAATTCATATGGCAATGCTAAAAATTTAACTTCAGTAGTGAAATATGCTATTACAACACAAAGCATAGTTCCGTTACTTCACAGGCAAACGAGTGCTGTTGTATACATTGAATAAAAGAGAAATACACATTTCAGTGCTCCGCATCTTCCTCTTCATCTACACAGTTTGGACATATCATGTCAAATCTATGCAGGTACTTCCTAAAACATCCATGACCAGTTAAGAACTGGGTCACGTAGTAATTCAATTCGCAACGTTAGTTCTCCATCCAAGGGGTTATAGAATGGACAAGCTGAAATGTCCATCTTCCCTTTAAACTGTTCTCCCATCGTGACTGCCATTTGTGCATGGAAGTCCTTCTTTCCTCCGCTTTTATAGCCGCCGTCAGTCCTGGACTCTCGAGACTACGAAAGTATATCCGTCTCATCTCATCCGCCAATATATCTATTGGTATTGTCACTGAAGCCACTTATCTGTCTAATTGCGCCTAGACGACACACCGAGGACAGCATTCTTCTTGTCGACCCTACGGAGAGTGCCTCCGAGCATTATCGACGTTACTACCGCTGAAATTATCCTCCTCTGGAATGGACGTAGTCCTCCAATGTTTGGCATCATACTCACCAGTGCTCCATGCGTTACAGAAGCCTTCTCGCCGATGTATTTTACATGCTGCTTGAAATTCAACCCGTCATCGATAATCACTCTGAGGTACTTTATCTCCCTCTTTGATTCGAACAGTCACTTTCATCTTCTCCACTATCTTTCGGCCGCTTATCAAGACGGCTTTTGTCTTATGTGCAGCAATTGTCAGACCTGCCTCATCCAGCCATGCTTCAACATTTCGAATCGCTATGTTATTTTCTCCTCAATTTCTTTTCCGTCTTACCTACCGAGAATATGGCGATGTCATATGCAAAGCCCACAATTGTAGAACCCGTTTGGCAATCGCAGTCGAAGTACTCCATCGTACATAATGTTCCATAGTAGTGGGCCAAATACAGAGCCCTGCAGGACCCCCGCAGTCACTTCGTATTCCTGCTCAACTTCATCCGTTAAATATATTGTTACGAAAGTCGAAATGGTGTTGTTAAAATAATAAACAAAAGCTCCAAAAACAACACAATGATCATGCATAAAATGATAAACAAAAGCCCCAAAAACAAAACAGCGCTACTGTTCACGTGATCAATGAATGAGTAGAAAAATATACCAACAAGAATAAAGGATAAAAAGACGTAAATAACAACAAAATAAAGGGAACTAAAAAGTAAACAAGAAACAACAATGTGCAGCATAAAATAGGATAGACAAATAAACCAACAACAACTAATCTACCTGCTCGAATGTAAACAAGCAACAAGCAAAAATAAGAATTAGGTTTGTTTATATTTTTAGAATATTCCCGAAGGACGTCATCGTCCTTCAAGGGCATTCATCACACTGATGATTCAGTAATATAAAAGGCAAGTTAAAGCGAGCAGGGCGGAGTTTGAATTTGATCGTGTAAGACGACGTCACGTTGGTTGAGAATTAAAATCTATCGAGCTTTAATTCGGTCAGACTTGTGTGCAGACAAGTGCGTTTGAGAAAACAGTTGTTAGTGTTGTACTTACAAAAAGGTTTTGACAGGTCAGGCAGGTCCGAGAGAGCTTCTCCTGCCTCGGCACGCGTCAGTAATCGATTGTATATTGTCCTCTCCAGTATTCTTCCCAATGTGTCAAGTTGACAAATGGGCCGATACGACGATGGTTCCTCTTGGCGAATATATCAGGTCTGAAGCGGATAGCCGCTTTAAGAGCCCTATTCGGGACTCCGTCTAGTCCTATCTCCTATTCTATTGCATGCAGCGAATACCTCCTAGCCGGTTATTTCGGGTATGGTAAGAGTGGCTTCCGCATCCGTACTTATACAAGTGTAGGGCTGGCCCCGTGGAAATAATATACTAATAATCCCCCGTAGCAAAACTGAACAGCCCTATTTAGGCTGTTCCCGAGCGCCAATTCTCTTGCAGACGACTCTTGCTCCTTTTAATGGCTCTTTCAAGTTGATGCCATAGATCTTCATATGAAGCCCGTTTGGCTTCGCATGTCGGTCTTCCTCTCGTGCGCTGGGAAAAGTATGCCGACCGCAGATTTCGAATTTCGTCATTCCAACAGTAGCAAGAGGAACGTCCCCTACACACAGCCCTCCTAGGCATAGCAGCATCATATGCAGTGTTGAGCATTTCGCATACATCGCTCACTAATTCCTCGGGTGTGCTGCCAGTCGTATTAAAAGATGAAAACAGCAATCTATACGTTTTCTCGTCAAAGCGAGAGTCCTTCCATTTAGGTTCCGTAAACTTCAGCAATCCCCCTGCTCTCGTGTTGCGCCCAGTAATCGTCATCACGATTGCCTCATGGTCACTATTCGTGAAGTCCTCAGTTAGCCTCCATGCGGTCCGCGAAACAAGGCTATTGCTCACAAACGACAAATCTATTATCGAGCTCTATCCAACTCTCCTAAATGTGATTCCTCTTCTATCACTCATCAGCGCCACAGGAAGGGAGGCGAACGTTTCCAAGAGGCAGCGACCTCTGGCGTTAGCATATCTACTACCCCATTCGGTCGCCAAAGCATTAAAGTCTCCACCAATAATAATGGGGGTATTCAGGCGCATGTGTGACACCAGCTTCTCTAGCATTTGCTGGAACTCATCCATTGACCACCTTGGGGGGACGTAACAACTGTAGACGAAAACTCCTTTTATCCTGGCCATAACGAAACCAATGTCTCGCGCATAGGTTTGCTGGAAGGGTAATGAACCACAAACTCATATAGCCGCAGTGCTAGATCCGTCCGTGATCCAAGTATTATTTCTCGGTATCCTATAAGGTTCCCTTATGTTGGGGACATCAATATTCTCCTCTTTTACCCTCTGGAACAACAGATCCTGGGCTGCTTCGCAATGGTTCAGATTAATTTGTATTAATCTCCTAGAACGTGATTTAAGACCGCTCAAAAATTGAGGACACTTACCGCTCCCCGCGATATGGTCGGGTCGCCCACTTTGCAGAATATGCAAAGAGATTTCCTTTCGCAAGTTTTTGCAATATGCTCCTCCTATTGTGCAGCATGTGTGTAATTTGTGTATAATTTTACTTTTTGTTCTACCTTTTTCTTTAGTCGTTGTTGGGGCACTCTTCAATTAATTATTTTATTTTTTGTAATTTCTGTCAGTTCGTTTTCAAAAAGTATTTTCTACTTTCATAAAATTATAAATTTTAATTTATTTTTTTTTTTTACTATAATTTTGCTTTTCCTGTTAATTCTTTTTATTGAAAAAATATCAAAAACGAATCATTATTAATTCAAAACTCGATAAGAAAAGTTTAATAAATTGTTTATTAAAACTTCTTGAAGACATCGAAACATCCAGTCTTTTCAATTTTCAAAAGTTGCCACAAGTTCTACATTTTTCTGGCGCCCAACGTGGGGCAAACCCTCAAAACTCGACAAAGCCAAATAAATTTAAATTCGTTAATAATCAAATTGGATTCGTTGTTCGAAAGGAAATCTATCGTTACCAGGATAAACGTTTGTCATCCGCACGAGGAATAAATAAAAGGCAGACCCTGGATAAACTCATCGCCGCCAGCAGTTCAATCAATCAAGGAAAATAGTAAATACTGGGGAAGCTTATCGCCGTCAGCTGGAACAACCACCAAAAAATTCAACAAAACAACCTATTGCAATACGCCTGGAACAAAATAGGACTGTAACCCGTCATACTGGTATTTATCATCAAGGTCAAATTTATAATTAGAACAATAAGCACATCGGAGCCCAAGTATTTGCACAAGAAATCAAATTGCTGTTTTTCGTTCGCAGTCAATAAAACAATTCTATCTACATTCATTCTCACTGCCGCTGCATATCGTTTTGCAAGCATAAGCAAATAACAAGAGCATAATTCTTTAACTGCAGAATTATAACAATTATAGCTTTTCGTTTTTTTTTTTCAATTATTACTCGTAAATTTTTCAAAATGAGTGATTTAGAGTCGCTTCAAAGGCAACGTTCGTCTGTAAAGGCAAACGTAACTCGAATTAAAAATTTGGTGAGTGATGCAATGTCTAAGTCAGAACTTTTTAAGCAGTTGGTACATAACGATACTTCACTCTCAGACATTGAGAGATTCAACCATTTATTGTATTGCTTATCAGGGCAAGCACTTGATGCTTTTGAAGTTACCACAGATAACTATAAAAAGGCGATCAAACGGCTTGATGAGCGCTACAACAACAAAACCTTAATATTTCTTGAACATGTTTCGAATATTTATGAGTTGCCATCTGTTGAAAAGCCATGCGCTATGCGACTTCGAGCCTTAATTGACTATGCTTCAGCCGTTTATAGTCCTTAAAATGGTTAGGCAATGAAACAGATATCTGCAATGCAATGTTAATCCATTTAATATTGACTAAAGTTGATTCGGAATCTGATATGAAATGGAAGGAAATAATTGATTTCGGTTCTTTACCGACATGGGAAGAATTTACTAAAGTTTTAGAACGCAGATGTCAATTTTTAGAATCAATTGACTCTAAGCCATCTCCAACTAATAAATTAACAACGTCATATGATAAACGTAATACATTACGTCGTCAACCACAAAAACATTCATTCGTGGCACAAGTAAAAAAGAATTGTATCTTCTGTAAACGTCTAGATCATTGGAGCAACGGCTGTCCAAATTTCAAATCCATGGATTTAACTTGCAGATACGATACAGTTAAAAGACTTGGTGCTTGTATCAATTGCCTTTCACTCGGACACTACGTATCTAACTGTTCATCAAAATATCGTTGCAAATCATGTGCTCTCGCCCACCATACATTACTCCATCGCGATTTACCCGCGACTAGCAACCGTTTCACTGCGAATACTACCCAAGTTTCTCAAGCAATCGTTAACACTCACGTTAACAACGAGCCGAGCAGTGTAATTCTTGCCACAGCCATTATTCTTATTTCGGATGGTGCAGGGGGTTACAAATTAGGCCGTGCACTTTTAGATTCATGTTCCCAGGTGAATTTAATAACAGAAAAATTTGCCAACATTTTAAATTTACCACATAGAATAATATCAGTAGACGTGTCTGGTGTTGGAGGAACATCATCAAAAATGAAGTACGAAGTCGCATCCACCATACGATCGCGGTTTAACTCTCATGAGTATTCTTTGAATCTTTTGGTGACAAATCGTATTTCCGGATATTTACCATGTGGAAACATAGATGTTAGAGGATGAAAACTACCCCAAATCGACATGGCGGACGAATTTTTCTACAAACAACAACCGATCGATTTGCTACTTGGTACAGAATACTTCTTTGAGGTACTATGTAACGGAAAAATTAGTCTTGGTATAAACATGCCCACTTTCCAAGAGACTACAGCAGGTTGGATAGTTACGGGTCGCTATACGCCAAACATTAAACCAACTGTTTCAAAGTGTATAGTTGTCACTGCTCAAGACATAGGTCTTGATGAACAGCTTAAGTTTTTATGGCAAATGGAAGAGGTGCATCAATCAACAAATAAGTGGACAACAGAGCAGCAATTGTGCGAATCACATTACTTGTCAACAGTCGAAACTAATTCTAAAGGTAGAATAATCGTTAAATTGCCTTTTAAAGAACATTTTTCGACTCTAGGGTCCTCTTATAAAACAGCTTTAAAAAGATTTTATCTTCTTGAACGACGTCTGGCTCGAGATAGTAATGTAAAAATGCAGTACATAAAATTCATGGCCGAATATGAACACATGGGACATGTTTCTCATAAAAAATCCGAACATGGAAGCTCCGAATTACTTGATTCCCCACCATTGCGTGCTTCGTCCAAACAGTACAAGCACGAAGCTCAGAGTCGTGTTTGATGCTTCGGCAAAAACCTCGTCGGGTAAATCCTTAAACGATACCCTTCTTGTAGGACCAACCATACAAGATCAATTATTTCTACAAGTTCTTCGTTTTCGTTTATATAAATATGCTTTCACAGGCGACATCGTTAAAATGTATCAAATGTTTCCGGTACATGAATCGGATAGGCCCTTTCAGCAAATCTTGTGGAGGCCTAGTGAAAATCAGCCAGTTAATGTTTACCAACTGAACACCGTAACATGCGGTATGTCAGCATCACCATTTTTAGCCTCACGCAGCCTACAGTTTCTGGCAGATAAATTCGAAGTATCCCATCCAACTGGCTCCGCAGTAATTCGAAACAATTTTTACGTCGACGACATGATTACTGGTGCGAACACTCTCGAAGAACTAAATATTATTAAAAATGAAGTCTCTCATATTTTATCCCAAGCTGGATTAGAAATTGCAAACCTTCATTCAAATCACAATCAACTTCTGTCTGATGAAACTACACCGAAAATATGAACATAGAAAAACGTCAAATTCAGAGCGCACTTAGTATAAGCTGGAATCCAGTAAACGATACTTTTCTCTTTACTTTCAACCTAACATCAAAGTTCTCAATGTATACGAAACGAGCAATTTTATCACTCACTGCGTCGGTTTTTAACCCAATGGGGTTAATAAGTTCCCTAATAATAATACCAAGAGTCTTACTGCAAAGCTTGTGGCTACAGAAGTATGACTGGGACACCGAAGTTCCCGCAAACATAAAAACCTCATTCATCAATTTTCTTCAGGACTTACATAACTTAAACACGATTTCAATCCCCCGTTTTGTCTTTGATGACAACTATACTGAAATACAACTACACGGATTCAGTGACGCGTCTATTCGTGCGTATGGTTGTTGCTTCTATGTATGTTCTAAAAATTCGTATAAAAACACAAAAAAAAAAAAAGCTTTTCGCTGCAAAATGCAGTGTTGCACCAACAAAGAAACGAACAATGCCACAGTTAGAGTTATGTGGTGCACATCTTTTGTCAATTTTATACAGAAAAATTGCTCCTTTATTTGCAGCATTCGAACCCCCGTGTGTTCTTTTGGACTGATTCGTCAGTAATATTAAGATGGTTGCAGTTACATTCTTCAACACTAACTACGTTCGTTGGGAATCGAATTTCTGATATCCAGGAAATTACTACAAATGGTTCGTGGCGGCATGTACCTACTGCATTGAATCCCGCTGACCTCACATTCTAGAGGTTGTTCTCTCGAAAAATTAAAAGAGCCATTACGGTTTTCAGGACCAGAATTTTTAAAACGTGAAGAAACTTAATGGTCCAAATCTCTAAATGAATATTATGAAGAAGTCGTCAAATCAGCTGTTCGAGTATCGGTTTTCAAGTGCGAAATTCAAGGCTACTGTATTCTAATTATGCGACAAATTAAGCTCTAATACAAAAACAGTGCGTGTAGTAGCGTTGTTATCTCGGTTTGTGCGTGGCAACACTACATTGTTGAAGAAATCCATTGCCTCGAAAACAATTTGGATATTAAAACATCGTTTAAGTCGCTTGGTTTATTTATCGACAAAAGTAAGTATGTCTCCCTAGTTCGAGTGGGAGGTAGACTAGAAAACGCAAACATCCCTAAAAATCGAAAACATCCTATTTTGCTGCCGAATCGTAACTTTGTTTTAAATTATATCAGACATAAAGATATGTGTCTAATTACCATGCTGGAGCGAAAGTACTGGTTGCCTTTTCCCGACATACATTTTGGTAGTCAACGTTCGAGTCATAGCTAGAAAAGTAGGACGTTCATGCGTAAGTTGTATTCGATATCGTCCAAAACTCATGGAACAAGTCATGGGAAATCTACCTCGAGAACGAGTCACACCTGCAAGATCTTTTCAACGTTGTGGCGTTGTGGCCTTTTCAAAATACGGGGAAAGCGTCCTGCAAAAAGTTATGGTGCTATTTTCATATGTTTCGTGACCAAAGCGGTGCATATAGAGCTGGTGTCCGACCTGTCATCGGACGCATTTATTGCAGCGCTATGGCGACTAATCGGCAGGCGTGGCATGCCGTCTGATATATTCTGCGACAACGCGACTAATTTTTTTGGTGCAAACAACAAATTAATCGAATTGAAAAATTCCTTTTTAGACAAACAATTTCAATCATCATTAAATAACTTTTGTTCAAAAAATCTCATAGATTCTCATATTATTCCGCAAAGGGTCATCTATATCGAACTTTGATTGGAGCAAAAATGACGTTTGAAGAACTTATGACTGCATTAATCGAAATACTAAGCTTTCATGAATTCACGGCCGATTGCAGCATTATCAAGTGATCCCAATGATATCGAAGCCCTAACCCTTGTTCATTTCTTGGTAAAAGGTTCTCTTACCTCGCTACCAGAACGAGAAATCGAATGTGATGATATAAGCTTACTTGAAAGATGGCGCCGTATTAGTGCAACAAAACAACAGTTCTGGCGTTGCTGATCTTCAGAATATTTAAACGAGATGTTACAACGAAAAAAGTGGTTCACAACAGCACCTAACCTAAAACCAAGAGTACTCGTCCTAATCCATGAAGAGAATTCGGCACCACTTCACTGGCTCATGGGACGGATTGTTGCCACTATACCCGAAAAAGATCGCAAAATACGAGTGGCAGACGTAAAAATCACAAGAGGAGTCATTTTTTTTTTTTTTTTACTATAATTTTGCTTTTCCTGTTAGTTCATTTTATTGAAAAAATATCAAAAACGAATCATTATTAATTCAAAACTCGATAAGAAAAGTTTAATAAATTGTTCATTAAAACTTCTTGAAGACATCGAAACATCCAGTCTTTTCAATTTTCAAAAGTAGCCACAAGTTCTACAGTCGTTAATTTTTAATATTCAATTTGTGAACATTGATTGTTTTGTAAATTGACTGCAATTTCTAACACCAGGTTGTAAAAAATAAACACCTGCATCCTTCTCTTTAAATATATGTAAGGCCCGAGTTCAAACCCCAGGTCAGACATGAAAACGAAAATGTAAAAAAATACCTTCGGCAACTTCTTCTTAGCAGATATCCGGCAATAACTGTGAGGGTAAATAAAATTGCCATGATAAAGCTTCTCAAAAAATCTATCGTTCGGGGTTTGACAGCTAAGCGATTCTGGTAAGAACGTTCGAAAACTGGTCAAAAACTATAATTAATTTTTATAATAAAAAAATCTACAAAATTCTAACAATCTATGTGTAAAGATAGAGCCTATAAATCTCGTCTTTTGATTTCATTTTAGCTTTTTGACTTTTTACTGAAATTTGCAGCGCAAATGCGATTTTTGTAACAAATGAACGCAGCGCTTTTGCGCCGCTTAGCAGTCAAACGGTTAAACTGCAGGTTCCGCTACTCATGTATAAAATTAACGCACACAACATAAATTCTGTGACAAGGTAGGTACACAGTCCTTACCTAATGGGTTGAAATGACCAATTATGTATGAATGGATGTCAGTCTAAAACTCTGAGAGAAAACTAAATTATAATGCATTTCCAAATACGTTATTATTGCTTCTTAAATTCCGTAAAATGCGATCCAAAGATTCCTTATGCGCCGTGGTGCATTAATCCCACACTATGATTTCACATTGTTCCAATACTTTGCCCGTAGAAGAATTTGTTTTTATGTGGCACGTATAATCTTCGGAAAATTGTTCTACCAGCATATAAGAGTGTGGCAGCAATGCAGCCACAATGAGCAATGAGCTTTTGTCAATATCAATGAAATTGAAAACGTTTTTGCGATTCCTACATGTGCGTCAATGAAATACAGACCTTCATGTATGTTTGTTATTGCTGCCATACACTTGTTGTAAATTTGGTAACTATTCTTGATAATCTTTTGATGATTATATTACATCTCTCGTCGTAGATCTTGATCGTGTGCATCAGTTCCTAACCAAATAGGAGCAGTTATTCCAACTTCAATGAATGTCACATTCCTTATCGCCAAATATTTACCTTCAAGTTACAATTAATACTTCATTATACATACTTTCACTTAGTTCAAGTGTTGCATTGTTGGTGGTAACTCTTTCCCGGTGTAATATGTCCTCAGCCATATATGTTTTAAATTTATTCCAAATATCTTTTGAATTTGATGGTGAGCACGATACCAATATTATCGCAAATAACCGCTTATTTTCCATAGATGGTTGATTACTGCGTGCTCCAATAATTGGAGTGTCTGGCAGGCCTTTAGATTTTTTTTTTTTAGTATCTTTATTTATTATTCATTCAGTAATAAAAATAGATCCAGCTACAAATAAGCAAGTAGTTTAGTATTTCTAATATTTTTACACAGGAGGTCCATAATCGAACTCTCTAGTGCATTTTATAATACATTTCAAAAGAAATCCTCCAATATTTGTATAAATTATGCTGTTTGTTGTATAATACTGCATAACTCATATCATATCTTAATTCATTATTAATAATGTAAGTATTAAATGATTTATCTGTAGCCCTTCTATAGAGATGGTAGAATATTGGAATTCTGTCTCTATTTTCTAGAGAGCCATTTCTGTTTAGATATATGAACACTTCAGGAGGTACATAACCAGATGTAAGTGTATTTGATATATATGAGTCATCAGTATAATATGGGGCAAATATTAAGTTGTTAGATTTACATTCCATGCACTTTAAAATGTGATTTCTTATTAACTTAATAATAAAGTTGTCTATTCTGTTGATTTTTGTAGACAAATATAGTTTTTTTTATTAGAAACAAATATAGTGTATTTTCTTTGAGGAGCTTTGTAGAGTGAAGTACAAGTTCTTAAACATTTCCTTTCAAACTTTCTAATTTTTTCCATATACGAGGGCGAGATGTTGAACCAAATAGCACAACCGTATGTTATGATAGGTCGAATCAATGTTTTATAAAATAATATCTTTACATTCTTTTTCACATATTTTGAATGAAATATTTTACCATTGATCTGAAAAGCTTTTTTTGCTTTCTCCAATTGAGTATTGATATGAGAGTTAAAGTATAAAAACTTATCAAGATGAATATCCTAAGTATTATACGACGTCCTTTACAGGAATTTTCTTGTTAATCAGATTTTAATTCGAATTTTATCCAATTGGTTCTGACGTTGTAGTAACACTTGCCGACAGGCGGGCGGAAAAGAATGGATTCACATTTATCAACATTAATTCGCATGTTCCAATCAGTGGCGTATTTTTCCCCTAAATTATAATAATAATATATTCAATTTTATATTCTCGATAATATTCTCAATTTTAGTAAGGAGATCGTGCACATACAAACTAAATAAAATAGGAGCATTTAGTGTTCCCTGTCGAAGACCGTTTTCCATTTTAAATGTTTTTGAACTTATCATAGTTTTTGTGCTTACAACAAATCTGTTATCAGACAGCATTTCATATATCAGAAGGACTAAATGAATAGGAAAGTTGTAACTCGAAAGTTTGAACATTAAGGCGGGTAACCAAATATTGTCAAACGCCTTTTCAAAATCTATAAGGCAAGCACCGGTGCAGTATCCTTTGTTTAAATTCCAATTAACATTGGAAACCAGTAAATTTATGACATGTACAGTAGAGTGCTTAAATTTAAAACCAAATTGTTTTTCACATACAATTTTCGTTTTTCCACATTCCCTTACTATCATATTATTAGTGCATATTTCAAATACTTTGCTTATATTTGGCAGCAAACTAATAGCCCTGAAGTTTTTTGGATTGGTGTTGTCCTTGCCTTTTTTCGGAATTATAATAATTTTCGCCAGATTCCATGATTTGGGAAAGTATGCGTTATTAATCATATTGTTAAATAACGTAAAATATTCATAAATCAGAATGTTTGGAATTTTCTTTAAAATTATATTAGGTATATTGTCAACACCAGGGATAATTTAGTTTTGAAAATATGTATGAAATGTCATTGCGTGTGATAAAATTATCATTAGCCATGGAAGAACTCAACTCATTCGCCTTTGTGCCTTCATTAAATTGAGTTGCAGTTATCTGGTTATTTACATACCTGTTTCTAACACCTAGAAACGAGAAGAAATAATTATTGATTTCCACATGGTTGTTGTTATTTGAATCAAGTTTTTTTGATGCAAATACAGATTCTAAGTATTGTCCTGTAACATTAAGAATATTCTCCTTATTCCATCTTGTTGCAAGGTTACATGATCAATGTTAGCACTTTGTAGCAAGTCAATATCACAGGGAGATATTTTTAGTAACTCTAAAGATTCCTGGTTTCTCCATTGACTTTTCACCATAGAAAACATGTGAGAAGAGACATTAGTGCTTATATTCGTAAGTTTCCGTCTAAAGATTTATTGGTAGCCATGATAAAATTATCCTGTATCTTATAAGCTTAAGCCTATTATTTGCCAAGGCGAGCTCACTGAAGGGAATAACACATTCCAGCATATTATGCTTCTTAATTGTTGTTAAAAACCTGCATTTCTCCGGTTGTAGTTTTTTGATAATTGGCGTAACGATGTAACGAATACTATTCTGGTGTTCATATTTGGGTACTGTTTTGTTAATTGTCTCCCGTAATAATTTACCAATTCTGTCTAAAAGAAAATCGATCTCAATATTTGTCAAATTTCTATCGTTCGGTATTAAAGGATCGCTTTTCATTAAGTCAGTAATGACCTGATAAATTTATCCCATCTAGTCCTCTTAAAATTAAAGATAGGTTCAGTATCAGCCAATAGGAAACCAAACGGGTCCATTTGTAAATTTCTAACAATTTGGATTTGAAAAGCACAGTGATCGCTATCATAATCCAATGTATTTAAGCAATTTGTTGTTTCGTTCTCTCTATGGACGACAATTCTATTATCTACAATACATATATACATAATTGGCCATTGCAACCCTTCAGTCAGGATTACGACCTAGCTTCTCACACCACTTATTAATTTTATACATGAGTCGTCACTCAGGACCTACAGTTTAAAGTCGACTCCGAACGACAGATTTTTGAGAAGCTTTTCATGACAGTTTTTACTCTCAGAGTCTTTGCCAGAAATCTGCTGAGAGGAAGTCGCCGAAGAAATATTTTTCGTTTTGATGTCTGACCTGGGATTCGAACCCGGGCCTTTCGTCTAATAAGCCAACACACTACCCAGTAGACCACGGCAACTTCAACAATACACAAGTCTAAATGAGAAACACTTCGCGGATACGATGGTGAAACTGTTGCATATAAAGTGCATCTAAATAGTAATTCATTATCAGACATCCAGTTGTTTAATGAAACCCCTTTATTATTATTTATTGTATTTCCCCAATTAGTATGTTTGCTGTCAAGTCTCCAGCCATTAAATAAAAATTATCCTCTTTGACCAATTGTAGCCCCTCGAAAAGAATTTGAAGTTCTATTTTAAAATTATCACCATTATATCCAGACGGATAATATGCAGAAATGATAAACATATTTTTATTTTGGTGCTTATACTTTCATGCAGTGCAGACGTATTAAATTTGGCGGCATCAATTGTGAAGTGTATTGGACAAACTAGACCTTGTATTTAGTGAATAATTCTTCGATTTGCTATAACAGATCGACAAAGTATAGAATTGGCAAATTAAACATAAATAACATGTGACCAATTGGCGTAGGCGCGCAAGAAGCAGAGGCGCCTGGAAGGATGTGTTGCGGCAGGCCGAAATCCGTTAATCGGGTTGTTATGGCCAATTAAGTAAGTAACATAGTATTTCACTTTTTAATAACATGAGTGTGAGCCATGCTCTAACCTCAGATTTATTAAAAACAAAAACAATAATATCAAACAATGAAAGAAAAGGAAAAAATGGTGACACTATTGAGAGTGGAAATAAACAATTGAAGACTAATTATTACTTAATTCTAAGCCAAGAAGAGGAATTTCTATGTGATGAAGTGGAATTGCAAAGATTTAAAAAAACATGTGCAAGTGTACAACAATAATATAACAGAAAGCGTAAATAATAATCAGAGAGATAATAAGTCTCCAAATTATTCTCGCAATAAAACATCAACGAGTAAAAGCTTAAATCAAAATGCAACAAGTATAAATACAAATATTAATAATCAAAATAAAAAGCGCCACCAATTCATATTTTTGATATAAATTCGGCAGAATTAATAACATTTATTAAAAATGGTTTAAAAATCAATGACTTAAAAATAAGAGAGTTCAAAAATAAAAATATCCTTATACTAAATACAATTGAAAGCTCCATGCTAGTTAAAGTACATTTAGAAAAAGCTAACACAAAATTCTTTACGTTTACTCCGAAATGTGCAAAAACTAAAACCTTTCTCCTAAAAGGGTTACTAGCCAATACTGATACGGAAGAAATCATGGATGAGCTGCGCACTTTTGAGTCTGATAATCTAAAGTTTATAAAAGTGACAAATTTCTCAGCTGCTAGGTCCAAAAAAGAGGGCTATGAGTCTTCCTCTCTTTTTCGTTCAAATTTCTTCTGAAAGTCAAATAAAATCATTGAAATCGATTAGTGTATTAATGTGCCGATGTGTCAAATGGGAAACACTAAAAAGAGAAGAGATTCCTCAATGCAGAAAACGCCAAGGTTTCTTCCATAGTGCCTCTAATTGCTTTATGGAGCCTAAATGTGATAAATCGTATGAAATCGGCAAACGTGAATTACCCAACGTTGACATAAATGAACGTGATAAAATATTTTGTGTCCTCTGCAAGAAGTATGGCCACCTCGCCTCGTATAAGGGATACGAGAAGTACAAGGAGTTACAAAGAAGAATCAAGGCTAAAAGATCAAACATCTCCCCGAAACAATCACAAACTTTTATAAATACAAATGCTAACCTAAGTTACGCTAATGTAGTTAGAAATAATCATAATAATATAAATGTTGATAATATTAACAATAATTTAAGCCACAATTTTTTTCCGATCTTCAGGATTCAATTATAAATTTAACCACCCAAATACTTAATTTTCAAAAACAGTTGCAAATTCAAGCATCAAGATTTGATGCTCTATATTCAATTTTGGATGTATAATGATTTTGGAAATAGTGCTAATATTGAAAATGTAACCTTAAGAAAACTACATATTATACACATTAACGTAAATTCAATCATTAGATTAAACAAAAGATACGATTTATAAAACTTTATTAACCAAAATAACCCCGATTTAGTACTCTTGAATGAGACAAAACTTAATGCAGGATATAAAGTTGAATTTGATAATTACAAGTTTATTAGAAAAGATAGATGTGGCAGGCCTCTAGATATATTGCACATACTACGCCATCAACAGTACGTAATGTCTCAAAAGATGTTAGCCCCCGAACATGAATTAGAAGCATTCTCAAATAGAAACATACAGCACTTTGACGATGGACGGTATAAACCCTACCCAATGTATCTGTTGAATATAAATTTGGCAAACCATTAACAGGTTTCCCTTGCTTTCGTCATTCGAATTTCTTTGTGGATGCATTCTTCGTATAATACATTGGAATTTCTAAATATGACAAACTTTTCGCAAACATATAATTTCAAAAAATCAAATTCAAAAATGATGATAATGTTGTAGCCGGTGTTGCAGCTGCTCTTACTCGGTCATTTCCTTTTGTAATGTAAATCCATTGTCCATTTTCTAGATACACTGGGAAAGATGCAATGGGAAAAACAAAAATTCGCCATACTGCTTCTGTAATGAAAATACTGCCATATCAGACTCTTTAGTAATATATTTACAGATGTATTTTTTTTCGAACGTCCCCGGCCTCTCACTAACCACCATCACCCGACCACACTACAGTCCGGACTGTAGCGGGTAAGGGAAAAGTTATGACAACGAGAACATAAAACAGCTACAGAACTTAGTCACAAGCTGAATAAGGTAACAAAAAAACGGAACAATATAAGACAAGAAGGAAAATACATTTTTATATGATAATTTATAAACTAATGCCAGTATACAAGCCACGCTTTACATTACAAACACTACAATTTAAATCTATAAAATCATAATGCAAGTTAAAATAATAACATACTCTATGAAAAGGAAAATTATATGCATAGTTCGTTCTACAGAAATCTGAAGAAAGAGGACGATAGTGCCGTGAAAATCTTGCTGGAATGTTGAAACTCAGGTTACAAAGCAAGTACTCAGAATCGATATCACCTTTAACAAGATTAAAAACAAAACAAACGCCTAAAACAATCCTTCTACATTCCAAAGTTGGAAGTTTTATTAAAGCTAATCTATCCTCATACGGCGGAAGCCCATTGGCATAATCCCATTCTAAGCCACGTAAACAGTATAACAAAGACTACTTCTGCTCAGACTCTATTGAATCACTATGACAACGATAGTATGAATTCCAAATAATAGACGCATACTCCAAAATAGGTCTAACAAGTGAAATGTACAATAGTTTTGTTATATAAGGATCAATGAATTCCCTAGCCCATCTTTTCACAAAACCAAGAACAGCCCGAGCCTTGCCAATCATCAAACTAATATGGTCAATAAAAGACAATTTAATATCCAATAATACTCTTAAATCAAGAAATGAAGGTACAGTTTCCGAAGGGCAAGAATTAATCACATAAGTGGGCGGGATTACACCACCGCGAGAGAAAACTATGCATTTACTCAAGTTAAGATCCATTCAATATTTCGCTGAAGAACAGCCTGGCCATGACCATCATCAAAAGTATAAAATAATTTAACGTCGTCAGCATACATCAGAATATTACAATCAGAAACTGCAGAAGGACGATCATTCAGAAACAATAAAAACAGTAAAGGACCCAAATGGCTACCCTGCGGAACACCAGAAGTAACATATACAGCTTATATAATAAATTCCTAAACAATACCCTGTGAGTCCTAAGGGAGAGATAGGAGTCTAGCCAACGATGAATAGTATCAGGAATACCGATTAGTTTAATTGATCGACTTTACTGAATAACAATGTTTAACATTATTATTTGATTTAAATGTTTCTGAAAGCAATGAACAAAAGGCACTATCCATCGATTATCAACATTAACATCATTTCCATGCACCTTTATTGAAATTGATAATTCACCACATTTCACCAATTATCCACAGAAAGTCGGCGACAAATTTCCGGAATCAATTGCTTTGGATATTTTTTTATGAATTTTCCATCAACCGTGCATGGAGAATTTGCATTAACGGTCCCACATGGATCATGGATCATATTTTTGATAACAATTTCATGCAGATTTGGATCGGGTATTTCTGCAAAAAATATATCATCAATAAAATCTGGAGTAACTTTTCAATCAACCAACTAGGAATATGGGAATCTGGCAATTCACGTTTTTGCCATTCAACGGAATACATGCAACACCGTGTTTCACAAAAGACATGAAATTTTGGAATAAAATCTATTAAAGGTTTTAATTTCAGTTTAAAGACGCGTGCTTTTAAATCTTGCCCATGTATTGGTGTTTGACTATTCAGATAAAATTTCATCCTACTTTGGAAACTGGACTTCTCACAGTGTTGCCAAAAGCAAATATAGCTGAAAAATTTTGGGATTTTGTATTTCTTATCGAAAGGTTTATTTGTGTCAAAAATGGGCGTTATAGGTGGAGTGGGCGTGGCATTTCTCATAGAAATATATAATATATAGTATTTTCAATTTCTTAAAATTTAACGGATTTCTACATTTATGGGGCCCTAAACTCATTTTAGTCCAAAATTTCCGCAAAAGGACCCTTCTAAGGTACTATGGAGAGCCCCTCACTCATTGTAAAAGACAGTTAAGTGTTTTTATTGCACTTTTTTAGAAAAATTTATTACAAAAACAACTTAAAAAAATTAAAACGTTGTTTCACATTATTATATTATTGAACACAAAAATACTTTTCTTCAAATTAATCTTCATCTTCCTGTATTAAAGGGTTCAGAAGTAATGACATCTCTTCGTCACATAATATATCTTCATTTTGAGATCCAAGAGCTGGTTTTGTTGAAAAGGCTGATAAAAGTAGATAATGAAAAAGATCTTCCTTTGTTTTTTTTCTCTTGAAATTTTTCTTGTATGATGTTATCGAAAAAATCTAAAATCTTTGTTTCGAGATTCAAATGCTTCCTCTGACATCATTACAATTGGAAGCGCAGCATTTTGAATTATGTCTGCGCCATGAATTAAAATTTTGTGGACACTTGATGGCATGCAGTACCATGGATACAATTCTGTGTAAAATTTCGCAGAATCCATCGCATACTCTCGAAACGCTTCCACATTAACTGCATAACCACATGACATGGTTTTCAAAAATACCACTAACCTTTTGATTAAATTTTCATTTGCACCTGTTATTTCAGATGCTAAAGAAAGATGTTGAAAAAAAAATTTTTGCAATAATTTTCAGAACGGCTTTTTTGCAACCGACTCTTTAGAAAAAAATAATTAATGACAGCGTTTGTTCTTTCTTTGATTTCCCATTCAGTGATCCATGCGTTACAAAGCTCTCTTCGGGTTATAGGTATGTAATCTGTATATGTATTTAAATGCGCATTTGCAAGTATTAGCAGCAAATATTTTTTTTTTTTTTTGATTTCTCAAGTGGACATTTCACAGATTAATAGACAATAACACTTTTCACGGGAATCGACGGGAATCATATTTAAAAGTTACACTGAATATCTAACAATATAAAATATTTACTACACAAATATCTTACTATCTATCACCATTTTTACACATTAAAAAATGTTTCAAATCAACAGATATTTGCACAGTAGATAATACATGCGCGACATAATGCTGTAAAAACAAATAAATTAAAATGTTTAATAGTTTGATAAAACGATCCGTTCAAATATGATGCTAAAAATAGGCTGCACTTATTTCATTTATCATATTTGGATCAACGTTACAAAGCAAATAAGAAAAAAATAAAAAAAACTGACATACAGTTATAAAGAGTGGACACTTATCTATCGAATACCAAACAAATCAAATCAATTTTAATACATCAAAAAATTGACTTTTTTCCAGCTAGATTGGCTTTTGGCAACACTGTGCGTCCGTAGGATCGAACATATGGCTTTGCATCTTGGCAGTATTCTTGCTTATGACGTGGACTCAGTGGCGTACCTAGGGGGCGGTGGGTACGGTCCGCACCGGGCGGCACTTACCTAGGGGCGGCACTTTTTACATTTACTTGTAGTTGTAAAAAGCAACGTATTCATTTCATATTTATTTTCTTTCTTGAATAATAAATGATTATTATAAGTTTATTATTTGATTTACATATATAAATTCTGATTAACTATATGACTTCGAATATTATTCCTTGGTGTATATAAATGCATTTTAGTGTAAATTTTGAATTCTAATTCAAGAACAAGATAATAATTTTATTTCATTGTATTCATTAAAATTCGTTGAATTCGTAAAAGGATCTTTACGATTTTGTTCGGCAATTTTTCCTAACTAAATTTTTTTGATATCAGTTTATAAATGTCATTTCTTTTGAAAAGTTTATATGATTTCTTTGAAGTGGTTTATCAATATTTTTCTAAATCATCGATTTATCTTTTGAAAAGCAGGGCCTGCGGAAGGCGGTCTGCTAGGTCTGCAAAATATTAGAACGCCGGCATAAGAACTATCTTTTTCAAACAACAAAATCTAAACGATCTAATTGATGTTAGCGAAGTTAAATTGTAGAATCGTTTATAGACTTTGTAGAAATTAAAGCAAAAACTGGTGGTGAAATCACAGATATGATTTAGAAAATGACGGTTTAGGTTTAAAAAATTGCAGAGGGCAGGCTTACGATAATACTGCCGTCATGACAGGAACGCACAGCGGTGTTCAAACTCGTGTTAAAGAAATAAATCCAAATGCGGAATTTGTAGATTGTACAAATCATTCTTTAAACCTGGCATGTTTACACGCAGCTTCTACAGCTATCAATTCCATCAAATTTTTTGGAACTACGGAACAGTTGCTTTCGTTGTTTTGTTCTTTCACTCATAGATGGAATGTTTTACTTTCTGTCACTGGTCAAGTTGTTAAACACAGTGCAGAAACTCGCTGGAGCGTTAGAGCTGCCGCGGTAACTATAGCATAAAAACACTTTTTTCATTTTAAGCGCTTTGGAAAAATTGACATCTGGAGAAGAAAATAGTAAAACGAGATCAGATGCGGGAGTATTACTTAATTCTATGCAATCTTTTTCTTTTCTATGTTACCTTTATTTATGGGAACTCGTCCTTTTGGAAATTAATGACGCTCAAAAATACCTGCAAATAAAAGTGTTGAATGTCCCCCAATGCCATATAAAACTAAGTTCTTTGCAAACACATTTCATGGAACAAAGAGATACGCTAGTACAAAACGGTGTTATAGCAGTCAAAATAATTTGTGAAGAGTTGGAGTATCGACTTAGCGTCGAGTTAGAAGGAGGAAAAATATGAGTGGGGAAAATTCTCGAGACGTGGGGCTATTCTTAGAAGAAGAAGAAGATGAATATCAAATAAATGACGTGATTGACATTAATAAAGAACAGTTCCATATTGAAAGAAAAATGATCCAGGTTTTAATGACTATACCTACACTAAAAGAAGAGGCAAATCATTAGAAAAACGTGGAGAAGGCCCTTCTTGATCTGCTAATATTTATTCAGCAGTATAGGATGGAAAATTCTGTTCCCAACACTGTAATTTTGTTAAGTATTTTTTAACAATTTCAATTAGTGTCGCTAGTTGCGAAATAAGCTTCTCAAAATTGAAGTTAATAAAAAATTACCTTCGTTCTACAATGAGTCAATTAAGATTACAAAATCTTGCAATATTGTCAATTGAACAAGAAATTACACATAATATAAACTTTGAGAGCATTATACAACGACTTTTCTAGTATGAAAGCTAGAAGAGTAGATACAGAGTAGAGTGCATACAAATATGTCTAAAAAAATGTACTCTGTGTATTGATTAAATAACTTAATAATTTATTTATGTGCATTAATTTATAAAAAACACTATTTGATTGCCTTATAATAGAAAGGGCAGCAAACTGGAGATCGCTCCGGGCGGCAAAAGTTCTAGGGACGCCACTGCGTGGACTGCAAATGTTGCCAGAAGAATTATAGATTGACCAAGTTTATTAGGATTATAGGGGTTTAATGTATCCCGATTATGAATATAATTATCCACTCTTAATTTAGCTTGATTACGCCGTATGTATAATAGGCGCTCTGTTTGAATGTGATGAACATAATTCTGCCGATACGCATAGAATTCCATCGCACTCACTTTTTTGTTTGTTGGTTCATCTGGAAGCCAAAAAGGACAAAAATAAATAAAAAGATTTAAAAAAATTTACACTTACTTGTTGCTGGATTAATTTGCGGTAATTCAAAGTGATATCCATCTTCGCTATATGGAAAATATTTGGATACTGAACTAACTATTACATATGTATGTATATGTTTTTCAAGAAAATATTGAAATATTAATTTTAATTTTAGTACTTACTCTTATATGAGTTAAAAATTTCAACTCAACTTTTGCATATTTCAATATATGATAGTCTCCACACTCACTAATCAGAGAATTTTTCTAATATTAGTTTTTTTTATTAAACCTGCACTCAGGGCATGACCCCTAATCATGCAGTGCATTGTGCAGGTTTAGGAAAGGTGGAAAGAGGGAAGATACGAACGCTAAGGAAACCTATACCTTCACAATTAGACAGTCTACAGGAATCGTGAACAAGAAACCCGCATGTTTCTCACACCACTTATCTTGTGTGTGTTAATTTTATATAGAAGTGGCGGGACTTACAGTTTATAGCCGACTCCGAACGACAGATTTTTGAGAAACAAGAAGAGAAAGAGAAGAAATCGCCGAAAAAATACTTTTTGTATTTTTTATTTTTGATGTCTGGCCTGGGAATAAGAATATACAAATTTTTGTAATTACATGAGAGGCACCATCTTACTAATGGTGGAATACAAAATTGGGGATATATATATATATATATACATAGTTTTGTAGATATACAGATTTAAATAATTGGTTCATACGGAGTTTGCCACACCCCTAATGCTTGATCGCCCATTTTTAACAAAAATATTGATATTGAACCTTTAAATATTCGTACAAAATTTGAGCAGTCTAACTGTTCTGGTGTACTAGATATGCAGATTTAAGTACTTCATATGAGAGGTGCCACGCCCGCTTTTGCTGAACTCCCTATTTTTGTCCAAAATATTTATATTTAAACAAAAGTAATTTGTAAAAAATTTGGGAACTCCAACTGTTAAAGTTTTCCAGTTATACAGATTTTGTTATTTACTTTATGTAGAAGGTGCCATGCGCCCTAAGAATAAATTGCCCATTTTTGTAAACAAAAAAATCATATTGAACCCAAAGATATTTTTACAAACTGCTCTGGTCTTCCAGATATGCAGATTTTATAATTTACTTTATACGGGACGAGTCACGCCCACTTTTGCTAGATCGCCTATTTTAGTCCAAAAGATTTATATTTAAACTAAAATTACTTGTACAAAAATTAGGGATTTTCATATTTACTTTATATGGGAGGTGTCACACCCATTATTGATAGTTGACCCATTTTGATCCGAAATATTTATATTGAAATTGCAGGTACTAGTACAAAATTTGATGTATCTTGCTGTTATAGTTTTTCCAATATACCTATGTGGACGTGGCGCCTCGGTCATTTGAAATATCAAACTAAAAAGTAGCCTATAGTTCCTTCCAGACATAAAAGAATGTACTGTTAAAATTTCAAGAAAATGGGTCCAGCCGTTTAGCCGTCTATAAACATCAAACAAACATATTCATTTTTATATGTATAGATTTGATCGTAAAAGTTTACAACATTTTGAGAAGGTTGATATTGAAATTCAAATTTTTTTTTTTTTTTTTATATATATTTATTTGCAATCTATTTACATATATGTATACAATAATAAGCAAATTGAGTAACAATATTAAAAAAAAAATTACATTAGTATTAATCTCCAATGAGACTAAAACAAAAAATTTTTTTTTTATTTTCTAAATGCCAGGTCTAAAACATGAAACCTTTTAAGTCTTACAATTTCTTCACTTTCATCTAGTAAAGTAATCGCTAGAGTGTTACTATGGTTACTAAGTCTGTCAATATATTTCCTACTAAATTTGTTGATCTCATTTTTAACTTTAGATATTCCTAAATCTTTATGAATATTGTCGTTAGTAATAAATCAAGGAACATCTAGTATCATTCTTAGAGTTTTAGACTGATAACGCTGCAGGATTTCAATATTCGAATTACTCGCAGTTCGCCACAACTGTATTCCATATGTCCATATGGGTTTGAGGATAGTTTTGTAGAGCAACAGTTTATTTTGCAAACTTAGCTCAGATTTTTTGCCAAGTAACCAATACATGCGTTGTGTTTTTAAATTAAGCTGTTCTTTTTTGCTTTTTATATGATCTTTCCAAGTTAATCTTCTATCAAGATGCATTCCGAGATATTTCACACAGTTGGAGTTTGGTATTTGTTCGCCATTTAGAAAAATTGAAGGACAATCGCCTTTTCTTAATGCAAAAGTTATGTGCACCGATTTATCAGGATTGACACAAATATTCCATTTTTTAAGCCATATTGCTATGCTATTTAAATAGTTTTGAATTGCATTCGATGCTTCTGTTGGACAATCATTATTTGCTATTAATGCTGTATCGTCGGCATATGTGGCAACTGTAACATCTTCCGTAAAAGGCATATCTGCTGTATATATAGTGTAAAGAACAGGGCCAAGTACACTGCCTCGTGGAATTCCAGCTTTTATTTCACATATATCCGAAACAGAATTGTTGATTTTAACATAAAAATAACGGTCACTTAAGTATGATTTAAGAACTAAATAAAAAGGTGCAGGTAGAAATAATTTTAGTTTGAAAAGAAGACCAGGATGCCACACTCTGTCGAATGCTTGTTTTACGTCCAAAAAAACTGCAGAACAATATTGTTTCCTCTCTAAGGCATTTTGAACAACATTAACAATGCGATGGCATTGTTCAGGCGTACCATGCTGATGACGAAAGCCAAACTGATATTGCGGAATGATGTTTTTATTATCTAAAATTGGCTGAAGTCTTTTCAGAAAGATTTTCTCAAATATTTTTGAAAAAGTGCACAGTAAACTTATTGGTCTATAAGAACTTATAATGTTTTCTGGTTTATTCGGTTTAGCCACAGTTATAATTTCCGCGCATTTCATTGAACTGGGTAATAATTTAGCCTCAATATGGAGTTGTAAATAAAAGTTAATAGGAGTATAGTTTTTTTGGTCATATCCAGGCGCTTTTTTAACGTTTAGTATTGATATTTCTCGTTCAACTTCTTTTGGGGTTATATGTCTGACAGGCAAATCCAATTGGCAGGGACTATCTAAAAACTCATTAACATAGTTTTGATCACTAGCATCATTAAAAGAGAATGGCTGAAATGTCGACTCCAAATATTGTGAGAATGCTTGAGCTTTTTTGAGGTCCGATTTACACCAAGTACCATTTATATCTTTTATTGGTACATTTCTTTTACTGGGTCTTTTTAAATATTTTGTTGCATGCCATAGTTTATGTTCAGAGTTTTGATTGTAACCAATATTTCTTAAATAATTACTTACTTGGTCATTTTTATATTCACGTAATTTTCTTTTCAATTCTTTATTTGCTCTGTTAAGTACTGTTTTATTTAGTAAGGTTCTCGTTCTTTTCCAATTTCGTCTCAAACGTCTCTTATCTCTAATCATTTCCCTTATTTCCGCAGAAACCAAAACCCTATTTCGGTTATTAGCAACAGCTTCATTACGTGAAGATAAATATGCAGCTTCATGGATGAGGTTTGTAAAATTTTCAACGACGTTATCAACATCAAGAGATTCTTTCAACTTTATTTTAAGATTTATATTTTGCTCTAACCAGTATTTAAAGGAATCTACGTCAATATGTGTTACTTTGTAATTTCCATTTGTTTGTAAAAATGTGTCATAATTTACAATCAAGGGCGAGTGATCAGAACTTAAATCATCCGAGTCTAAAATATTCAACAAGTTACCTGGAATACCGGAGTAAATTACGAAATCTAATAAGTCTGGAATTTTTCTTGGATCACTTGGCCAATATGTAGGTCTTCCAGAGGTTAAAATTGAGAAATGATTATCGATTACATTTTTATACAGTTCTTTTCCCTTTGGGTTGGCAATTCGGGAACCCCACCAAGGATGTTTGGCATTAAAATCGCCGCCAACAATAAATTTTGTGCCAAGCGTT
Organism: Sarcophaga peregrina; assembly: GCA_014635995.1. Lineage (NCBI taxonomy): Eukaryota > Metazoa > Arthropoda > Insecta > Diptera > Sarcophagidae > Sarcophaga > Sarcophaga peregrina. The sequence goes on from CM025789.1 coordinate 89,801,383, forward strand.
TCAAAAAAGTCTTGATAATCATCATATTTAACATTGTGTCTGGGGGGGAAATAAATTGAATATATTGATATATGAAGTCGCCGTGGTCTAGTGGGTAGTGTGTTGGCTTATTAGACAAAAGGCCCGGGTTCGTATCCCAGGTCAGACATCAAAACGAAAAATATTTCTTCGGCGACTTCCTCTCAGCAGATTTCTGGCAAAGACTCTGAGAGTAAAAATTGCCATGAAAAGCTTCTCAAAAATCTGTCGTTCGGAGTCGACTTTAAACTGTAGGTCCCGCCACTCATGTATAAAATTAACGCACACAACATAAGTGGTGTGAGTAGCTAGGTCGTAATCCTGACTGAAGGGTTGTAATGGCCAATTAAGTAAGTATATTGATATATCATTATTATTGCAATTTATTCGTATTCCGGCAGCCTGTAGATGAGGTTTTTGATAATCTTCTAGGATAGTATATTTTATTGACCTTTTTACTAAGATTGCTGAACCTCCATGAGCTCTATTATCAGGGTGATTGCAAGAAATTAGGTTAAAGCCATTTATACTGAAATATGTTCTATTGGTAAAATGTGTCTCAGATATTAGAAATATATCGATATGATTAATATTTATAAATGTTTCACTTTCTTCTTTGTGGTTTAATAGACCATTGGCGTTCCATATTGCAAACCGTAGATTTATTTGCATAATTTGGATATTAGCATGGTAATCATGTTAAGAAGATTTGTTAACATAGATTCAATTCGATCCATTGTGTTGGAATTAATGTTTTTAGGGTTATTGTTTCTCACTACTTCAGAATAAGATTGACTGTTATTCTGTTGGCTGTTTCTCTGGTAATTATTATTAGAATTAAATTGAGAAAATTCATTCGAATTGTCTGGGGCATAGTTGGTTTGTCGGTTGCGAATAGTTTGTCGTTTAGCAATTAATTTTTGATATATTTCACAACCTTTGTAATTGGCAGTGTGACTTTTTAGGCAGTTAATACATCGAGCTGGCGAATTTAAGTCTTTTTTGCATTCTGCAGTTGGATGACCAAGACCACACTTAACACAATTAAAAGGTCTCTTACAATAAGTCTTTGTATGACCAAAAAGTTGGCATCGGTGGCATTGAACAATGTCATTTATTTTTCTAGGTGCTTCAACTGTAATAATAGCATTGTTTAAGTGTCTTAAATTATAAATGTCCTTATTATTTTGTTGAGGATCGAGATCAATATAAAACATTGGTAATGATTCTTTGGTCAATCTACTTCGCACGTTAGTAACATTACGAACTTGATGTCCTAGGCATATTATTTCGGCCTTGATGTCCTCAATAGGAGTAGAATGGTGAAGTCCCTTTATAACAACTCTATATGAACGATCTTGTTTCAATTGATATGTATGAAAACCTATATTTCGACCTTCTAAGTATTTTACTAAGGTTCTATATGAATCAACCGATTTAACCATAAGTCTGATTTGATTATTTCTTAATGATTTATAACTAAAATTATCTTTTGAAATAATATTACCTATATTACAAATCATACTATTAACATCAACTACATCTGGTATGTATATTGGCGGTGGTTTAGGTATTGTTGCATTATCTTCGTTGTCATCAGCATCATCAGTCTGGAGCTCTGCAAATTTGTTGCTACTCGATGGAATGTCATCACTATGGAATGCCATTCGTTTGTTCTTGTAAATTTTAGGGGATTCAATCAGATTTCTCTTTCTTTGCCGTTTTGTTATTATCTGCCAGTTTAGATTCTCGTTTGACTCGCTACCAACATCAGAATCAGAATCGTCAGCATCTTCATCCATGGTGTTGTTATTGTGTAAGAACAATAACAATTAGTTAATACAACTAAATTGTTTTTATAACACACGCACTTATTGTTCGTCTTTATTTTTTTTTTTATTATGTTTTATTTTTCACTTCTTTTCTTGTTCCACTATGGAAGTTGATAAAAGACAAGATTCCCAAAAGAATAAATAATTGTTTTTTTTATTTTTTTTTTTATTGAAAATTAATAAAAATTTTCGAACAAAAAAATGTTCTGATTCGCTTGACGGTAAAATCAAAAGTTGAAATTCAAATGATATGAAAAAGGAATTGTTTTTTGAAAGGCAGTAAGCAGGTCATAAAGTACAACTTTTCTCATATTATTCACGAATATAGTATCCATCAAAATGTTTTTGGTTTTGGACATTCTACTAGCTTACCCTTCATGCAATACTGTACTGTACTCTTTTCTGTTGCACTGAAATGTGTATTTCTCATTTATTCAATGTACAATATACAACAGCACTTGTTTGCCAATGAAGAAATGGAACTATGCTGCCGAGCAAATAAAGAGGAAAACATTCGAACCTTTCTTATTCATTGTTGTGAGTAGGTTATGATTTTACGTGCGCGGATGATTTAAATATAATAATTTAAAAACAATTTTGCAGTGGCAAAACAAAAAATAAAAACAATTTTTTTATGCACAATAAAAATAAAATTGCGTTAAAATACAAAAACTTTATAGTATACATCCCTTGCTTTCGCCATAAGCTCAAAAAAAAAAATTCCTCAGAAATAATAAGTTTAATAAAGTTACTGGCAATGCTGGCGTCGACGAAGATGCTCGGTTGCCGAGAGCAAATAAAGCAATGTAGGTTGTGATTCTATGAAGAGTACAATATTTTTGTTGTGCTCTTCACACAACTCTCTTTTATACTCTTACGAGTGCAGTTGATTTCAGTGATGCCAACTTAGCCCTTTTCGGGCTAGATTTAGCCCTTTTTGGAATGTCTATAACGCGAAAAAAATTTTTTAGCCCTAAACTAAAAAACGCGCAATTTCAGCGCTTATCAGTATTTTTGTTGAGCCCTTTTAGCCCGTTTTCCCTTTAACTCTGTACGGAAATATTATCTTACGTTTCTCTGGCAATTACGAATTGTAAACCTGTTATTTACATGGAATTACCAAGAGTACCGGGAAACACAAGCTTTTCTGAAAGTTCAAAATTGTGTTTACCTAATAATTAGGTGGAAAAGAAATGTCAGGCTGCGCTATCATTATATACTGCAATTCATTCACCATTTGCTTCCACAGAACACTTGACAGAGCCAAGTCTCAATACCATATAGAAAGCGATTTAAGAATGAAGAAGAGGATGACCAAAAAGTACAAATCGTATTTAACAATGACCAACTTTGAAAGATTGTAATGTAAATTCTATTTGAAACTAATCTAGTACCTTAAATCTAGTGAACGGAAAATGATCTCTAAAGCAATAATATCGATTAATAAATTATTTTGTTTAAAAATTGTAGTGGTTTTATCTGAAAAGACTTTTTTAATTTTAGCCCCCTTTATGCGCTTTTTTGAAAAAAAATGAAATTGTATTGTACTAAAAACGTAATGTTTTCAATTTAGCCCGTTTTTCATTTTTTTCACGCGTTTGGTGTCCGAAGAGTTGGCATCACTGGTTGATTTTTTGTACACCATCTGTGCTTCACACTTATTTATATTTGCAGCTATAATCAATATTCGGTCTCGAGAAAAATGCAATAGTGTGCAATTTTATATGTCATGAATATAAGAATAATAACCAAACCAGCACTCAGGGGATGGCTCCTGCAGGTTTATTAGGAGAGATGGAAAGAAGGAAGATTCGAACGGCAAGGAAACGAGTTGCTGCTAGGTAACTTTAAAATGGACAGTGCCATACCTTCACCATTAGACAGTCTACAGCAATCATCCCCAAGAAGCCCGCAGTTTCTCACACTACTTATGTTGTGTGTGTTAATTTCATGCATAAGTGGCGGGATCTACAGTTTAAAGTAGGCTCCGAACAGATTTTTGAGAAACTTTTCATGGCAATTTTATTTACTCTCAGAGTTTTTACCAGAAATCTGCTGAGAGGAAATCGCCGAAGAAATACTTTTTGTATTTTTTATTTTGATATCTGCTAAATGAGATTCACGAAAAATGTTCGCCTTCAAAAACATTCATGGTTCCTTTCGTCACACCAAAATAGATTAAGGTTGCTTAAATTAAAAGTGACCATGGAAAGGAATTCATGCATTTTGTTGTTCACACTTTGACCATTTATACGACATATTTTTGGAATTACTAACGAAATTATTTGTTATAAGCTCAATAAGGTATTCCAAAATGGTGAAGAACTTTCCAAACGATTACATTGAAAAGCTTACTTCCTCAACGGCTACGGATATAGCCAGCGTTGCCGTTTTGATCCAATTGGACCAAAATTGGTAGCTTTTATTTAAAAATTTCAACTTTCACTTATTTTTTGGTAGGAAAATACAATTAACATCTGTAAGATTAAAAGTTCAGAAAATTACTTATTTTTAGGTCTAAAAACGAAAATAAAATGTTTAAGGGAGAAAATATGTAGTTAGAAACCCTGTTTTCACGTACCTTAACCTTTGACATACATATTTGTTTACATAAAAAGCAACGAAATGTCTATAAATTTTAGCAATACAACATTAATTTCATAGAGAATAATTTATAATTACTTAAATTCAAATTTTGGTAGGATTGAAATAATTTTGCTAGGTTTTGGTATGAATATTGGTAGGAAAAAATTTTTCTTTGTGGCAACGCTGGATATGACACAAAATGGTTAAGAATTAATTAGTCAATTCACACAAGCTATTGTATCGTTGTATTGAGTGTATTATTGGAAGATTATACAACAGTATATGCTTGTTGTTGATGATTTTCATGTCAAAATCCGATACACTTATACGAATTGTTTTCATATGTTTTTTTCAAAAGTTGATTTAGTTTCGTGCTGTCAAATTGTTTGAATGCCAAAAAAAAAAAAAAAATACATTTGGAATACGAAATACACAATACAGCATAAAACTGAGCGTTCACAAACAACCAAGTGCATTTTATATAACATACACAATATAACGTCGTGTGAATTGCCCAAATATTTTGGTTTCTGGCTTAAGAGTTGTAAATGTTTTGAATACTTGAATTTTGGCTTATTTTGTTTACTATTCTACGTAGGTTAACACGTTTTTATTAACAACTTCAACAAAAACAAAAAAGACATTTCTAGAGAAATAGATTAGTAAAATATAATAAAGTAGATTATTTTGAAGAATTGTTCTAAGTCGAATGGTTGGGACCGCTGAATACACGATCAACTCGATTTTTGGTGTATAAGAAAATGAAATTATAACAGTTTCTATTTCTTTTACTGTTTCCCTACGTCGTATCATTACCTAAAACACATTTTCAAAAGAGAGCAAACTTGGGTTTTGAAAATTATATGTACATGCGTGTACATGCCATATCATATAGGTCAAGTGTTCTCAAATCCGGTCTTTTTTTAAATGTAAAACTTGTATGTGTGTTTTCTTTTTCAACGATTTAGAGTGTAAGATTATATAATTTCTTTACTTTTACCCTCTTCGAAGGTATGCATTAAATTCTTAGGCCTTGTTTTGACGACTAAAGGTTTAAGTGAATGAATGAATGGAATACAATATCTGTAAGTAGTTTATTCTTACGATAAATGTTGCCACAAAACAATGAATAGAAAGGATAAAATGGAAGTGAAAACGAGTTCAACATTCGCAAAAGTAGAACATTTAGCTGCCATTTGGAAAAGTAGAAGCATTTTGACGGTTACTTTTAAATCTTTCAGTCTTCTTCCACACATCATAATACCCCAGTATATAGCAAAACAAACAAATGAAATACTTTTGTATGCAAAAAAATTAACTGAACTGAAGAAAAAGATGAACGTCGTCGTCAGCTTTTTCTTTAACTTTTTATATTTCAATTGTACTTTCTTTGTTTGGTATATGCATTGAAATGATGTGAATTTCTTTTTTATTTCATTTTGTTGTTGTTTTGTACTTAAATTCCACTTCCACAGAACAAAACAACTGTAAACTGTTTGTAATGCATCCACTCGACTTGCAGTCTACGCGAAAGTCGTACTCTGTCGCACTCGTATATACTTTGCATACATAAATATTAAACATAATATGATTTGCAAACGATATATTAAAACGAAATATTCAAAAATTCTTACGCTTTTAGTCTTTTTAAAAACACCTTTGTGGATTCGATGGATAGCCAAATGGAAAATTTATATAGAAGAAATAGTCTACTACCGGCAACTAATTGGCTACGTTGTCCTTCGATAAACATTGGATGCCGAAGCAATACAAACTTTTTTAAAAATCCATTTATGTATGTGTACGAATCGGGCGAAAATTAAAAACATTTCTTAAGAAATTGGCAAAATATTGGCGTATTTTTCAACACGCAACAAAAACATTATAATTCAGGTATTTAAAAAAAAAAGTTAAAATACACCCTAGAGGTGTGCACAACACATATAAAATTGCACTCTATTGCATTTTTCTCTAAACCGAACATTAATTGCAGCTGCAAATATAAATAAGTGTGAAGCAAAGATAGTGTACAAAAAACAACTGCACTCGTAAACCATTGTACAACACTATAAAAGAGAGTTATGTGAAGAGTGCAACAAAAATATTGTACTCTTCATAATGTCACAAAGTGCATTTCTTTTTTCATTAAAAGGGAAGAAAAAATGTTTTTTTTTTTTTTTAACAAAACAAACAAACAAAAACAACGAATATTAACATAGCAGTTTGAAGAGAGATTGTTGTTGTAAAGTTTATGGCGAAAACAAAGAATGTATAGAAAAACTTATGTATGCATATTTTTCAACGAATATACTACTGAAATTCATATGATAATACTGAAAATTTAGCTTCTCTTATAACACAAAGAATAGTTTCGTTACTTCACAGGCAAACGAGTACTATTGTATACATTGTGCAATAGAAAAAAGTACACTACAGTATGGCATTCGGTGAAGGGTAAGCTAGCAGAATGTCTTGTGCACACCTCTAATACACCCTATTCTGTTTTTACACGGTGTATGAGCCAAGATTGAAGTCGCCGTCGTTTAGTAGGTAGTGAGATGGCTTATTAGACCTAAAGCCAGGGTTCGAGTCCCAGGCCAGACATCAAAATAAAATACAAAAAAGTATTTTTTCGGCGATTTCTTCTCAGCAGATTTCTGCCAAAAAATCTGAGAGTAAAAAAAACCCTGCCATGTTTCTCAAGAAAATCTGTCGTTCGGAGTCGACTTTAAAATGTACAAATTTCCAAAATAATATTTGTTTGCAATTTACAAGTACAGAGATATCGGTGATCAAATTTACATTTTTTTATATACCTTTCAAATTAGTACTATGATTAGCGGTATGTTTGTATGTTTTCTTTGTAACCTTTTTATAAACGCACACCCTTTAGGAAATTTAAGCAAAGACTTAAATACATGGTTTTGACATAACACGGTCTAAAAAAAGAATTTATTCTGTGGCTGTCCAAAACTTAATTACAACGGCTAATAATCGGATTGGTTATTAAACGCAGAGCTGTCCTGCCGAAAACTGACAATACTTGTCTTTTTTGAGTTGATAGCTGTTCTGAACGCTTTTAATTTTTTTATTTATGAACTTCTGATAATTTTTAGTTTGTTTCAATTATTTTTAAGAATTGGTGAATGTACCTTTTATTTATTAATATTATTTTTTATTTTATTTTATTATTTTTTTTATTTCCTGGACTACTATGTACAACTAAAACTTATGTTACTCTTTTTTAAAAATTGAATTGCTTTTCATGTTATGAAATAAAATATACATTAATACTCATAAAAATTTTATTTAGTTTCTTGTAAAGGCTCTTGTATTACGTATTTTATCTAGGAATTATTATGTTTATACTTTTGTTTTTAAAAAGTTGAAGGATGTGAAACCAATTCCTTTCTTTTCTATGTACTTCATGTCTTTTTTGCACGGTTTTTTCTGGAACGCAATTACCGTGTAAAAACAGAATTAAAATAATTCACTTTTTCGATTCTGCTCGAAAAGGAAGTATAAATAAAATTATATTGAAAACTAAATTACTAAGAGCTCATATCTTTGTAAAATTTGTTTACGATTTTTGTTTGCACATCCAATACTGAAAATGGTGAAAGCGAAGTCAAGTAAAGATTTGAAAATTGGAATAAAAAGTGATTTTAATGCTACATTTAAATCAAAAACAAATTGTAATCAAATTGCAATTACAAATTACATTATCGGTAGAGTTGGACCTATCGTACGGCCTAGGCCATCGCTGTGTAAATGTAAGTGGAAACTGAATAGTAATTTTGGATTGTCGTATCTACATTGTCGTTGGTGTCAGTGGGAAGACATATGGGCAAAAAAATTCACTCGGCACGAAGCACAAAGTAAGTATGATTCGAGTACGAACACCACAGTACTCTTTAGAAAGTTGTGTGTTCGCTTTGAATGCTATCTTTGTCTTTCTTCTTTGATTGCAAATGCAACAACAACTAATGTGATGTTTTTGTAACACAGGCTACTTCACTTACCTCCCTGTTTGCATTGAAAATAAATTCACTCAATTTTGTTTGTGTTTCCCATATAATCAGGCGGGCAAGTGAAATAGCCTGTGTTACAAAAATATCACATAAGACTATAAATTTTGATGAATGATTCGAGTCACTCGAATAATTTATAAGTATTTTAAGTATTTTTCTAAATTTATGAATCTGAATGAGTAGCCGTATGAATCAAACACATTTCGAATGTTATGGATTTGATGTCAACGTTGTACTCATACTCATTGCAAGCTGTACTTATAAATCAATATTGTACTGAGAACAAATGAATCAGAGTAGTTGAATTTCAATTCTGTTGAGTCACTCATAACTGTATTAGTTCTTATGAGTACCGAAAAAACGTTCATTGCTGATCTCTGATAAACATCCCTAAAATATAACCGTGCCGCCACCAAATCTGTTAAATGTTTATACAGTCTTTTTTTTTTGTTTCGTTTCGTGTTAGATGCATAAAGCGGTTACATAACGAGTCCTGGAATTGAAATGCAGCCTTATCCGTGCACAATACACTGTACCAAAATTTAATAAACTTAAAAACTTCTTAATATACTCCAAAGCAATTTAGTGCCGATAGACGGTACCGTGCCTTCCGCAAACATCCTATTTTCAATCAGTGAGTGGATTTTGCAGTACGACAATACCCCTTGTCACAAAGGACGGTTACCTACCACATTCTTAGAAAACGTAGGTCGGGCTGTTCTTCCGTGGCGTCCTCAGAGCCCTGGCCTAAAAGTTATTAAAAATCTTTGGGCTTTCATAAAATATCACAGAACAATAGATAAACGTCGAAAACACGGAGAGGCTATACAAGAAATTAATGAAATTTGGACTAAATTGACTCCCGAATTTGCCCAAAACTTAATTAACTCTATTCTAGAAAGATTATAGACGGTCATTGATTCTAAAGGCCGTTTAACAAACTACAAGCTAAGTTTATTAATAAACTATGTGATATGCTAACCTTTATATAAATAAATAATACTTAACATTTATATCATATCAATAATAATAATCATAGTAGCAGTAAAAATTAATTTATAATACAATAATAATACGTATACTGGAAATAGAAACACCCCTAATGTAACGAAGTTGCTGAACACGTAGCACAGTTGGGATTAAGAAGAATAAGTTAGACTTGAAAAATATGAAATAAAAAGGAATTCAGTTGTTATTAAAATATAATAGACATCGGTCGCATTTTTTAACAAGTATTTTAGTCTTTTCGCGAGTGCTGTATTTTAAATTTACTATGTGCCCAATTTCATTTAATTAAAATTTATTTAATTAATATTCGTTCGCCCTTAGAAAATATTAAGGGAAAACATTTTGGCGCCCGAGCAGTGACTCAAGTGAATTTAAAAGAGTATTCGATAATTTATTTCAAATTCGTGGTATTAACTAAGACTTAACTAAGGCTTAACTAAAATAAAAAAGATTAATCATATAAATACTTAATAACACTCTGATCTCGTGTAAATTTCGTTAAAGACCAAAATTCGCGCGAAGTTTTATAAATTATTTAGAACTAACATATGCGCGAGTGTAAATATTATTTTGTACCTAAATAGTTAAACATATAAAACCAAATTTACAAAAGTTAAAACAAACAATTAAAAATATACAAAAATATTTCAACAGTTTACAGTGTCTTAAAATTTAAAATACATAAAACAAATTAAAAAAAAGAAAAAAGAATAAAAATAAAAAAATAATAATAATTAAAATAAAGATTGTGACCGGATTTAAGTCTTGTGTAAATACTCTTGAAAGGATAAAACGTGTGTAAATAATTTTGACAACTTATAAGCATATGGTTATTTGTTTTTTATTTAGTACTAAGAACAGTTATTTTTTCAAATTTTATTTTATTTGCTTCTGTATATTCCAGGCTAGGCAATAGTAAAAATATTTTTCTAAAATTTACTTCCAGTGTAAAGTACTGAGACCTTTTTAAGAAAAACGTAAAAATTCTCTTTTGTGTAAATACTGGAGGTGTGCACAAGATATTCTGCTAGCTTACCCTTCACCAGATGTAATAATTACGAGTGCACTGAAATGTGTATTTCTCTTTTATTCAATGTATACAACAGCACTCGTTTGCCTGTGAAGTAACGGAAGCTACATTTTCAGTATTGCCATATGAATATCAGCAGTGTAGAAAAAGTAGTAGTGTAATAAAGCTTTCTCGCCAGAAATAAAAAGTTTAAAAAAAGTTACTAGCAATCCTGGTGTCGACGAAGATGTTCGGTTGCCGGGAGCAAAAAAGAAATGCATGTTGTGACTCTAAGAAGAGTGCAATATTTTTGTTGAACGCTTCACACAACTCGAGCGCAGTTGTTTTCTTGTAAGCTATCTTTGCTTCACACTTATTTATATTTGCGGCTACAATCAATATTCGGTCTTGAAAAAAAAGGCAATAGTGTGCAATTTTATATGTCTTGTGCACATCTCTAGTAAATACTTATGACTACCTGTGTATATTACACAAATTTCCTGAGCGCCTGGACCGATTTTCTTGAAATTTGTGATATTGATCGAACTTTTGTCGGTGCAGGAAAAAATGGGACAAAGAGAGAAAAAGGGCAAAAATTGGTACTTGATTTTAGTATATTCAGTGCTGTATCTGTTTATCTGTTTTAGAGGTATTTTTTTACGATTTAGCTTGGTTAAGTTTCCCAAATAGCTATTGGAGGTGTTCCGTTTATAAAATTGAACCAAAAGTGATCCAAAAAGGGGGAAAGGGGCGAAATAGGGGAAATTGAGTGCATTTATAGTAAGACTTAGAGTACTCGGATTTAAAAAAATTTAATTTTTAAAATTATTCGGAAACCGGTTTAACAACAACCCAGTTGTTTCGAAACCAATAAACATGTTTTACATTTGTTGTTATTTTTATAACTCGCGCAACACCGGGTACAATCTGCTACTTATATTATAATTATTATTATTGAATAGACGGGTTAAAGGGGTTAGTATGAGCGTAATATAGGGAAGGATGTATAAATCTTGGCAACAAACCTCTTTTATATTATTTTATATTTTTAATCGTGTATATACATACAGTATTGTTCGAAACCTAAGCAACTTTTTCTTAGTAAGTAATCATGGTCTTATATATTCTTTTTAAATTGATTTATGAAAAATATTTATTTTATTTACTATTACACTATGTGTCTATATTCTAAAAATAACAACAAAACTTAAATTCTATTTCCTTAGAAAAAATAAAAAAATAAAAACTAAATTAACTCAAAAAACAGCTGTTCGAAACCTAAGCAACTTTTACATTGTCGTATTTTTTTGCTAGAATTAAAGAACAATAGTAACAAAAAATTAATACAAAAAGTTAAATCCCGTTATGATTGATACAGAAAAATTAAGTTCTGGTGGACTTTGTTCATTTAGTAGCAATTATTTTGATGTGAAGCTATGACGCGTACACGTTATGGAAAAGCTTTTAAGCTAAAAATAATCGAACTATTTAATAATGGTACATCCCAAATTAATATAGCGAAACAATTAAATATTAATAAGTCAATAGTCTCGAGACTGATTTCAAAATATAAAGCTACTGGAAAGGTAGAGGAACCCAATACGGGTGGACGACCTCGAAAAACTACTGAACGTACAGATCAACGTATCGCTCATTTGGTTAAGAAAACCCCTTTTATTTCTTAAAAAAATTTTGTATATCAGCTAAAACTAAATATTAGTTCATCCACAGTTAGAAAACGATCATTGGATAAAAATTTAAGAAGTTTAATGCCTTCCAAAAAGCCCATGTTGACAAAAAAACATGTAAAGAAAAGGTTTGTCTTATTACGCAACGCGTAAACTGATTTTCTTAACTTTTTTTTTTTAAATTTAGGTTGGATTTTGCTACAGCTCATGTAGATTGGAGTGTAGCAAAATGGAGAACTGTTTTATTCAGCGATGAATCAAAATTTAACTTAAATTCAGATGGAGTGAGCCACGTTCGAAGACCGAAGGGTAAGCGTTTACATCCGCGATATTCAAAAGCCACAATAAAGCATGGAGGTGGGAGTGTGATGGTGTGGACGTGTTTTTCGGCAAGTGGAGTTGGTCCCTTTGTAGAAATACAAACCAAAATGGACCGTTTTATTTACAGGGACATTTTAGAGAACCATATGCTTAAATATGCAGAATGGGAAATGCCATTTCGATGGGTGTTTCAACACGATAACGACCCGAAACACTCATCGAAGTTGGTTAAGGATTGGTTATCTGCTAATGGGATTCAAGTCTTGGATTGGCCGTCTCAGTCACCAGACCTGAATCCCATTGAGAACCTTTTCGGCATTTTAAAACGTAGGGTTGGAACACGACCTAGTAGAATCTATGCCAAAAAGAACAAAGTCTATCATACGAAATACTGAAAGTTGCTTAGGTTTCGAACAGCTGTTTTTTGAGTTAATTTAGTTTTTATTTTTTTATTTTTTCTAAGGAAATAGAATTTAAGTTTTGTTGTTATTTTTAGAATATAGACACATAGTGTAATAGTAAATAAAATAAATATTTTTCATAAATCAATTTAAAAAGAATATATAAGACCATGATTACTTACTAAGAAAAAGTTGCTTAGGTTTCGAACAATACTGTATGTAAATGATAAATGTATTAGTTAATGTTGTATGTGTATATATGAATATTTAAACGTTATAAAACGTATATTTTCGTATTTTATAACAATGCATATCATGTTTGCTACAATATTATCAAATTTCACAAATTATTTTAAGTTTATTAATGTTCACGATGTTTGTAATTTCTTAATATGAATTTAATTTTTTAATCAAAATTAATTTGATGTCCACTATAAATATTTTTCTTCGTTCACACGCAGTACTTATTGGATTTTCGCTTTGTGCTGTTCGGTGAGCGATAGTCAATTAACTTGATCAAGGATGTTCATAATATTCTGTTAGTGATGTTGATTAATGTTTGTATACATATGTATGTGTATAAATTGTGAATGTGATGTGTGTTAGAGATGTTATTGTCATTATGTGTGTTGTGAATGTTGAGTCGCCTTGGTGATATTACTGTTATTAATTATGTTGATAGGTTATCGGGGTTGGGGTAATGCGATTTTGTTCGGTTTTGCTCGTGTGAACAATTATATTTGCCTTAAATGTAATAGTTTAAAATTTTTCGCTTTCTTTTACTTTTTGATGAAAATGGTATCATTCGTAGCTCGCTCTAAGATGGGCCGCAAACGTAATTATTGTATTCGCGGATTTTTTGTAAAAGTTGATGGTGAAGCTGTATGTATATCGTGTGACAAAGTTAGTAACTTCTCTACAAATTTGAAAAAACACAGTGAAATTTTTAAGATATAATAAAAAAAAATATTAGAAATGAACAAAAATGGAGGTAGAAATGGTCACCAAAGAATCTCTTCCTCTTTAATTTTTTGACTCTAATCATTTAAAGTGTTAGTGAATCCTATATTATATGGCTAAAGCATTATCATGGAATTCTGCAGAAATCAAAACTAAAATCGTATGAAAAAATAAAATAATCCGTTTAAAAATTACGAAGTGATCGAGCAATTTTGGGAATAAATCCTCAAATTATTTTAAAAAACGGAATTTTCATTTGTTCCCTTGTGATGTAAGAACTTAAGAGGCACACAGCAGAAAATTTACAGAAATTGAAAAGGTTGAAACGAATTATGATATAAACAAAAAATAAATATATTCTGTAACAACCGACATCGGTTGCAATTCAATAAAAGCGATTGCACTTTGTCACCACAAAAAGGAAAATCGAAAGCGATGATGAAGATCTCCATGGAGGTCAATATCAAAACGAAGATTTTACTGAAAAAAAATTAGTTCCATAAGATTTGAAAAATGCGATAAAATGCGCCGCGCACACACTCCACCTTTCTGTGGTAGACCTTTTTCGAGTAAGTTAAAATTCAGAAAAACTCATCGCTTCGGTAAGCTAACCAGAACTATTTGTTTCGATACTTTCGATCCCCTTGTTACTTCGTATAATTTTTTCCAAATAAATTTTATTTTACATCTTACAAATCAGATACAAGAAGTCTACTAAATGATGGTTTTTCGATAACCATTTCAACTGAATTTTTAAGATTCTGATTACGTTTTTCACTATAGATATAAAATACAAAACTTTGATATGAAAAACCGCAATTGAACGATGTAACTGGTATCAGTTTTAAAAGCGGCACATGAACTCAATCTAAAACTTAAATATCTCAACTAGGCGAGTTTTATAAGTTTTGGATGAAACTAATGTTCAAGCTAAAAAGATTTACACAGAGGATGATAAAAAGTGATTTAGAGTCACACCAGTCAACCCTGTTGGAGAATGACAATGTATCTAGTATTATTTGAGTATCTGAGATTTAGGCGTTTACTACCGCCCACAAAGGAAGAAGCTGCAAGGAAGCATTTGAAAAAACTATTTCCTCAAATGCAATGTGTGATAAAGTAAGCCCGATTAATAAATAAATGGGATTTAGCAGAATATTCGTTAAGTTCTGTTTCCCATTATTAACATACATTTTATATGAAAGCACTGCAACACAAATCAAGAATAACGCCGTTTTTTCAATGAATCCAGAATGTAAAGCCCTTCATCATCGTTATTGAGAAATGAATTATGTGAAAGGGAAATTTTAAATTCATCACTTGATGATGATATTACTTATAGATTTTCAGAAAATATCCGGAAAGCCTTTCACAAAGTTTGAAAATTATAAAAAAGGAATAAAAATTTTTTATACTAAATCTGAAGAAACTCACCTCAATTTTGCACTTGGTTAGTTAGTGTAGAAAGGTCATTGTCGGTGTTAATCTGATTCTGGGAGATTTTAGATATAATTTATCGGAAGAAAATTTTGAGGCAATTCTGGCTGCAAAACTTGATTATGTATAATAATTTTATAATATAAATTACTTTGATTGTTTGAAATAATTTTTTCCACACGAAAAAATAAAAGTCAGAAAATAAATTTTACTTTTGCTTGTAAAATTAAAAGTCAAAAATAACTGTTATCTTTGCTCGAAAACATAAAAGTCAAAAAAATAACTTTTACTTCTGCTCGAAAAACAGAAGTCAATAATAACTGTTACTTCCACCCGAAAAAATAAAAGTCAAAAAATATCTTATTCTTATTTTTTTAAGTTTTACGATAATGTTATAACAGTTATGGTCCCTGGTTTCTAGTCTTGCATTAAGCGCTGCCTATCTTCAAATAAATTTAAACGTATGTGAGACACAATTTTTTGATTTGTTTGAATGACCTGTTTATACCACTAAATACTACGGTTGCCCATCGGGAAATCCTGTAACCCCGGTATTTTCGAAATTCGCAAATTCCGAATATTGGAATTTCTTAAAACTTGTCCCGTGATTTTGGGGATTTTAAATTTTTACATATGTATATACTTTATAAAGTAAGGAAAATTGAGTTTACGGCATTGTTTTTTATTTGGTATTATATTACATAATACCCATATAGTTTTTAAGTGTATCACGCAATCATTAAGTGAAAATTCTATATCACTCGACATCGAATTGAACGTAAACTTAACTTCCATTTTTATAAAGTTAAACGTTGTCCTTGAAGAATGTAAGAGTCCAATAAAATCTGTTAATACGGCTGATGTTTCAGATGTCCAACTTTATCAAGAAATAGATTTGATTGTATCACGAGCCGTTTAAAGTAAATAGTTAAGCCTTGCATATAGCTATTTGGAACCATTTTGACCACAAGTATAGTTTGCGAAAGATGGTTTTCAGCGCCAGCTTACATTCACAACAAAATCCGTTTAAGGTTCTTCGATGAAATATTATTAGAGCCTTTGATGCTTTTAAAAAATTACTTCAATGAATAAGTGTTAATCAGATACATATATATTTGGCCTTTAAACCTTGTTTCATCAATAAAGTGTTTATTTATGTATGTAGACATAGATGAATTACTTGTTAATCAACGCTTTTTTTTTCTTTTTGTTAATTTTTGCTTTGTTTTTTGTAATAAATTGTGATTTAAAATAAATTAAATAATTGGTTTTAATTTTGTTTATTAAAACCTCGAGATATTTCGGGATTTTTACATGGATTTCAAAATACCAGGATTTTAAAAATCAAACTCTATTGGTTTCCGTTCTATCTACGGAATATTAAATCGTTTAACTATGTTCAACGGCTTACCTATATCCAATTTTCCATAAAGCATCAGTTATGCTATCTCAACGGAATGTAACCGCAACAGTAAAACTGTGGTTACACTGAAAATGTATTTGCTTCAAATAATATTTACTCGTATTTTCATTATATTTTTCTGTACTTTGTTTGCTGGTCACTTTGACGGTAAATATTTGACAAAATTTATTTTCGTTTGGATCAAACATGTTTTTCCTGCTGTCAAACCGAAGTAAATATTTTTGTTTTCTCATGAACAAACTGAAACTTAACGGCTCCGTAACGGAACGTAACCGTAATCCTGAGAAACATCTGATCGTTTTTGTTATGTGTAAAGCAATATGAATGGTTATAGAAATGTAACGTAACCGGAATGGAACGTAAGAATCTGTAAGAATAGAATTTTATTACATTTTTACGTGACATCTGTTTAACAGTGTTAACAGCATGTCAATATTAATAACCACCAAAACTGAACATTTAAATTATAAGCAGAATTTACATTTTGTAGGTACGTACGTTATGTTTGCCTGTATGTAAAGTTTTCTTTAAATAAAACCCACATTATAATTTATTTCATTATTAACTTTTATAATTTAAAATAAAAAGAAATACTATTTTACCATAACATTATGTAAGTAATGTTTATTTTTATTTTAAATTAAAAAATATACATAATTATCGATTTTTAACTAATTAAAGCGTTCGAAAAGCATTTCAGTTTGCATTTTACTTTTGCTTTTACTGGAGAAGTTAAAAACGTATTAACATTCGTGCAAATTCGGTTTCCGAAATATATCGAGCCATAACCGCAAAAATATCTCAAGCGACATGTTTTTCATAAATCGTTTTTTGTAATAAATAAACTCATTGGACTCTGTATCGTTATGAATTTATAAAAACAAAAAAATTTTACTTTCTAAATTAATTTGCACAAGAAATAAATAATAAAAACCTTCCCCTCTAAAATTTCGATTTTGTCGCTTGAGATAATTTTGTGGCTATGGCTCGATATGACCTGTTTCTGAAAGATAAACGATTTCACTTGCGTCTATTTATATGGAAAATACAATTAAAAGCACTCAATTTTGTGTTTTCCTCAACCAACAAACACAAGCTAAATTGAGTGGTTTTGTTTGTGTGTATGTAAATTGTTTGGGTTGCAGAAACAGTACATGAAACTTAATAAATATATACGGCGGGACCTTCAGTTTAAAGTCGACTCCGAACGACAGATTTTTTTTTTTTTTTGAGAAACTTTTCATGGCAATTTTATTTACTCTCAGAGTTTTTGCCAGAAATCTGATGAGAAGAAATCGCCGAAAAAATACTTTTTGTACTTTATTTTAATGTCTCGCCTGGAACTCGAACCCTGGCTTTACGTCTAATAAGCCAGCACACTACTTACTAGACTACGGCGACTTCTAGAGGACCTGGCAGTTTCATATTTTTTGTTCGTAAGCCATTTTCCTCTTACGAGCTTAAGCAGGTGTAAGTTGGTTTATCTAGCCACTCTAGAATTATAACCTGCTTCATGAAGAAATCTGCAAATAATTTAAGAGTAAAATCTTATTTTATATTTCCAACGACTGTTGCTTTTGAATAAATTTTAGCTTACCGACTATATCGACATGTTGACATGCAGTTAATCTACGCAAACGTCCACAACGTTTAGCTCTCATAAGTATACCACCATCCATTCATTTTTCTCGTCAAACGATTTGCATATAGAGAATTATGTTTCGATGAGAATCTTTTGCTTCTGCGATTTCGGATTTTTGCTAAGCAAATAGCCAATAAAATATTTTTCATTTTCATTTCAAAAAATGAAAAGCAAAATAAAAGTACAGTCAAACCCGGTTATAACAAACAAAATTCGTAATAAACAGGGTAAAGTCGAAGAAGAAGATATAAAATGCATAGAACTTTTTTCATTTAATAAAAATAAAAAGTATTTTTTTCTTAAAAACCAAAAATATGTGTTAATTCTTTTTATCTAGCAGCTGATTAAAGATACGGAGTTATAATTTAATGCTGCCATACTAAATAAAAGTGCTATTGCCACATTTCAAAGTTTTTTCTGAGGGTTCGTTATAAATAAGGTAAAATCTATGAAATTTAATTACTGGGATCATTTAAAGTAGTTGCTTTTAACCGAGAATTCGTTATAAACGAGTTCGTAATAAACGAAGTTTTTTGTATAAAAATTGTTATTAAAACGTTGGGACTTGAAGATATATACGTAATAACCAAGAATTCGTTATAAACGAGTTTGACTGTATAACGAAGCGTTCCAATTCTTATAGAAAAATAAAGTTTGAACACTTACCCGATAATCAACATTTTGAAATTTAAGATAAATAATTGTAATTCTTCTTTTATCCACAGAGGTTGTACAATATTTGTTGTTTTCTAAAAGTTCAGTGAATGTCAAGTCGGTTTTTATGATCTGTAAGCTGAGAATATGTAAAGTTACTTACCAGCAGTATTCCCTTTTTACTTAATTTCCTTTTAAATCTCTGCGTGTTGCATTGGTGTTCTTATTATTTTTCACATCGGTGTATATATGTATGTAGTTGTGTCTTGGAATAAAAAAAAATTATTTAAATTTAATTAACACCCTGTCCTCTTATTTTCAGTAGTGTATGTGTAGAAGAATTGAAAAGAAAAAGAGTTATAATAATACAGTCAAGGAAGAAAGTATATGGTAGAAATTTATTTTACATGTTTTGCTTAAGTAATAGCAAGAACTTTAATTTTTAATGAATCGATATCTCCTTTAACCAGATTAAAAACAAAATAAACCTCTAAAACAGCCCTTCTACGTTCCTCATATGACGGAAGCCCATTGGCACAATCCCATCCTAGGCCATGTAAACAGAATAATAAAAACTGCTTGTGCTCAGACTATTTTGAATCACTATGCCAACGATAGTATGGATTCCAAATAATAGACGCATACTCCAAAATAGGTCTAACAAGTGAAATGTACAATAGTTTTGTTATATAAGGATCAATGAATTCCCTAATTAATAAAAGACAGTTTCATATCCAATAATACTCTAAAATCAAAAAATGTAGTCACAGTTAACAAAGGGCAAGAATTAATCACATATATGCATACATAATTGGCCATTACAACCCTTCAGACAGGATTACGACCTAGCTTCTCACACCACTTTTGTTGTGTGCGTTAATTTTGTACATGAGTGGTGGGACATACAGTTTAAAGTCGACTCCGAACGACAGATTTTTGAGAAGCTTTTCATGGCAATTTTTACTCTCAGAGTCTTTGCCAGAAGTCTGCTGAGAGGAAGTCGCCGAAGAAATATTTTTCGTTTTGATGTCTGACCTGGGATTCGAACCCAGGCCTTTTGTCTAATAAGGCAACACACTACCCACTAGACCACGGCGACTTCATGAGAATTAATCACATAAGTGACGAAATTACGCCTTCACGAGAGAAAACCATGCATTTAAGTTCAAGTTAAGATCCATTACATTAATTCTGCACCAAGTTACAAACAAATCAATATTTCGCTAAAGAACGGCCTGACCATGATCAGCATCGAAAGTTTAAAATAATTTAACGTCATCAGCATACATCAGAATATTACAATCAGAAATAGCGCCCGGTAGGTCATTAAGAAACAATTAAAACAGTAAGGGACCCAAATGGCTACCCTACGGAACACCAGAAGTAGCATATACAGTCTTAGAAAATATATTCCTAAACAATACCCACTGAGGCCTAAGGGAGAGGCAGGAACCCAGCCAACGGTAAATAATATCAGGAATACCGATTAATGAAAGTTTAAGAAGCAAAATTCCATGATCAACATTATCAAAAGCTTTACTGAAATCAGTATAAATTACATCAATCCGAGCCCTGGCAACCCCTGAAGACATGTGCATTAAATTCAAGAAGACTAGTGACAGTCGATCTAACTTTCAAAAAACCATGCTGATTTATAGGTTAAAAAATAGATTCGTATGTCGAAAGACAGCACGACAACACTTTTGTCGATTTTGCCGATTTTTTTAAATTAAAAATTTACATCATATCCTTTAGTTAAGTATATTAAAAGTCACTTTAAACTCTGTAATTGCTTTCACGAGGAATGATGTACTATATTTATTTGTGAACACTTGTGGTGATTTTTCTGTATTTCATACCCTTACGAATTGTCCGACTAAAGAACGAATTTTGTCCGTAAAGGTAGGTACTGTGTTCATGATTGTGAAAGATTATGGTCAAGGTAAATTCTTAGAGGTAACCTTATCTCAACAGCTGACGAGATTTGAAATGTTAAAATTTTGTTGTTTTTTTGTGTTTTGTTTCGATAACCATTTTCGAATTTATAAACCCTCGTTTGAAGTCAATTTTATTAAAATTTTTGCAAGATGATTAATAATATTTAAGTCTTTAACACTAAATACATATATATCTTAAACTACAACCTATATTTACCATATTGATATTTATGCCTAACTATTACCAATAACAAATAACGTTTCGATCTGCCATTTTTCTAGATGGCTACATAAAGTGGAAATGTTATCGACTGCATGGAATAATTTCTTTTTTTAATTTATAGGTGCCCCACTTTTGGGTAATTAAGCACGACATCAAAAGAAATTTCAATATATAAAATTTATTTAGTTTTTTAATAGCTTTTATTAATTTCCTATGGAGGTTTGAGGGTTAATTATTTTGACATTCAGCGTGCACTTTAACAAAACTAAAATGCCTATTGTTTTTGCATTGTTGTATTTGTTGTAGAGACGCTCCTACCTATTATAAATATGCCTTGATTATGATTTTTTAATGGAAAAATTTTGATGTGCAACAAATGTAGTCTATCTCGCGGTTTTTCAAAATTTGTCGGCTTTATTGCTTGAAAGTATGCATCAAACAAATAATAGTTTATGAATTTAAGAAAATCAAATAAAATGTGATCAGGTGTTTGTATTAATTTCGTGCGAAAGTAGTGCACCTTATCGCCCATGTTCTGGAAAACGCAGCGTTTTCAAATTGCTGATGTTTTGCATTTCTCGAAGTTGCATTCGAACAATGAAAACATATGTTTTATCATAACAAAACATAAACAAATGAAAAAAATTAAAATGCCTACAGCGTATTTGCTTGCTGTATTAGCTTTAAAAAACCGAAAAGCAAAAGAAATGATATTGAAAAAACACTAAAGGACTTTTCCAGTCCATTGGACAATCCAAATCATGCGCAATTTTTATATAATTTACGTATTTTATTTGTGAGTTGTCAGAAATATTGGGGCAAATACTTCTTTTCAGTTAGAGATGTTATCTATAAGCCGGTTTCAAATAAAATATTATGATTTATTTGCTCTCATAAAAGTTTTAAAATACTTTATACAGGTTTTAAATTATTTTTTAACTTTTATTAAGAGTTTATTTTTACGATTTAATACAGATATGTGAATTTAATAATAATGTAATAATATATATAATAAATAACCAAATAATTAGTTGTAAAATTAACACCACTAGCATTAAATTTTTTTCGAAAATCAATCTGATTAGCTATTTACATAAATCGCCAGTTGGTAAGTGAACAAATGATACAAACAATAAACAAACTTAAAGCATATTTTTGTATTCAATATTTTTAATTTAAATCGTCAAAAAATACTAAAAGTTTTCATTGAAATAAAAAGTAAACATATTAAATTTAAATTGTGTATAATTTTATTGTTAATTTAGGGTACAGTTTAAATAAAAAATACCAAATCGCTTCAGTCTACAATAGCGATTTGAAAACGCCTAATTTCTAGCGATTTCGTTTTTCAGAACGCCTATATGGCGTTTTCAAATCAAAAACGCTAACATTAAGGGATATGCGTTTTCCAGAACATAGGCGTATGTTATTTTCTGGAAACAAAGTTGGCAGTAAAAATGTTAGTGTAGTGTCAAAAAAAGTTCACTAAAACCCAATTTTTTTCGTTGTGTACTGATTTTTTTAGTGTATTTTGTACACTAATACTAAAAAATATTTTTTTTTTAACTCTGTTCAGTACGTTATGTTAGAGTTTGCGTACATGTTCACAAACGTTAAAATAGAAACGAAAAGTTTTGCTCTCGTTGTAGTGCATGTATTTGTGTTCTTTACCCACGCCATTCAGTACAGTATATAAACGTTGCATACTTTAGAGTATTTTTTCGGTCACTGGTCAAAATACAACCTACATCGTTTTCAATTCGAATGTGTCAAATCCAACAGATTTAATAAGTCAGATATAATCCAAATGCAGAATTTATGAATAATAACTACACTGAACAATCATTGACTTCACATGAATCGGTTAAGTATTCTTAATCCAATGAAATAGTCATTCTCGCGATTGCAGTAGTCAGTGTAAGAAGTTAAACTGACCATACGTCCCCTTTTTTATTATTATTATTTTATTTATTTTGCATACATATAAAAATTTTTTTGTAAAATATGTAAAAAAATTTGAATTCAATTAAATTTCATTTCAAAAATCTGATCTTCTTAGTGAAGTAGGTCTGGTAAACTAATTTTGGATTCCAGTTCCCAACTAAATTTATTAACTAAGTAACTTGCGCTGCTGTTTCATTTCTTCGATACTTTTCTTATGTATTTTAAAAGGTTTGCTGCCAGGAAGGAAATCTACTCCGACAACGCGATGGACTTCCAACCACATCCTGAAAGAGCTTCAACAAGCGTTCGAAAGGAGTCGACAGGCCGTCGAGTCGCACACAGTGTTCAAAGGTTTGCTGAAAGCTGCCTTCTAACAAGCTAAGCTTCTACTTCTAGGAACAATACTAGGAAATTAGCTCATCTACTAAAAGTCGAGGTTTACGTTCGTTGCCATCAGAATCCATAGAAGCCGTGAAAGGCAAATAAGCAACGTTGTGTAAGAGTTGCATAAGCGTCGCTCCGCGATCTCAAATAGACATTCTCGCAGGTGAGGTTGCGGGATTCATCCGCATTGTGCAGGCATTTAACTTTCAGTATTAAACAAGATTATATTATTTATTGTGAGAAAAATAATTATGTGTTTGTTTTTATTATTTAACTCAATTTTTGTTTTTGTGTCAATTTTTTATATCGTAGAATATTTATGAAATGAACTATTTTATAAAAATTTATGAGTTAGCATATATATATATATATATATAGTATATTAGCTTTAAAAAACCGAGAAGCAAAAGAGATGTTACTTATAAGCACTCACGAATAATTGATAATTTTTGTTGGCAACACCAATATTAACTACAGTATGGTAACCTTATATAAAAGAAGACAAAGACTAAATTCGAAACATGTAAATCACTCTGTATATTGAATTCCTTGCATAAACACTTAAAACACAAATTGAAATCACAATATTGGCGACAAGGTGCAAAAGAATACTCTTGTTTTTTTAAATCGATATAGTGGAGTGCAAGCACCATGGATAAAAATATAAAACGTTTACTACAGCACATGCAAGCTCAGCAGAACCAAAATCATCAGGACTGTATGGCATTACATCAGTTAATGTCCCAAATACTGTCCAATCAACCTGCAGCATCAACATCGTCGACCGGTATTGTTCCCAAGGGGGGGAGGGTAACGAGTTTATTCTCGAAGCACTTGATCTAATTTAAGCGAATTTTGCTATGGTATTGACCTTTACCTCACTTTCAACTCGCGGTATGCCAGATATGAAAATTTATTTGATATTGATGCAAACAAGCTAGACGACGCAGCAAAAGTCAGGCTGATGTTACGAAAACTGAATATTATAGAACATAATAAATACATCAATCATATTCTTCCGAAGCATGCTAGAGATTTTAGTTTAAAAGAAACTGTGGAAAAATTAAAGCAGTTGTTTGATAGTCAGGTATCAATTTTTAATTCTCGTTTCAAATGTCTGCAATTAACAAAGAAGCCACAAATGGATTTCAAAACATACACAGGGTTTGTTAATAATCAATGCGAACAATTCAAATTAAACAATCTTACTCTGGACCAGTTTAAGTTGTAATGGGACTTAAGTCCGCGGATGATTTTGATGTGCGTACAAAACTTTTAAGCAAACTGAATAGTGAAGTAAACGCCATTACACTGGATATTTTATCAAGAGAGTGCCAAAGATTAACCCATCTGAAAACGGCTCCCGTTGAAAATACACGTGAAAAAAAAAACAAAAAAAATAACAATAAACCTAATTCACCATGTTGGTTTTGTGGCGGCATGCACATATAAAAATCATTAGTTTTAAAAGTGCAGCAAACAGGGACACAAAGAAAGTTATTGTTTCAAAGTTAAGAACAATAGGAAGAACAACTCCTCATACAACGATGGTCCCGATTCCAAGAGTATTTTCACACGTAATGCAATTAATAGTACAATTGTAATCAGAAAAACTGATGGACGCATTCGCTTATGTGCTGATTTCTCAACCGCCCTTAATGATGCACTGGAAATGCACCAATACCCCTTACCGCATCCAAATGATACTTTTTCCAAAATGACCAATGCTAAAGTATTTAGCCACATTGATTTGGCTGGTGCATTTCTTCAAGTAGCTGTAAATGAACAATCCAAACATCTCTTGACTATCAACACGCACATGGGACTATATCGGTATAACCGAATTCCCACAATATTCCAACAGATAATGGACACAATGCTTGCAGGTTTACAGGGAACTGCTGCATACATAGATGATATATTTGTGTCTGGAAAAAACCAGGAAGAATATGATACAAATCTATTTGAAGTTTTAAAGCGCATTGAGGAATGTGGCTTCAAATTGAAATTCGAAAAATGCAACTTCTTGATACACAAAATAGTTTATTTAGGCTATAAAATAAATAAAGATAAGTTAAAACCAAACCATGTTCGAGCTGAGGCAATTTACAACATGCCGGAGCCAACCGATGTCTCTGAACTTCGATCATTCCTCGGAGCAGTCAATTTTTATTGCAAATTTGTTAGTCAAATGCACAGGCACCGGGGCCCGCTGGATGAATTGTTGAAAGCAAATACCCCTTGGGAATG
Source organism: Sarcophaga peregrina (assembly GCA_014635995.1). Taxonomy (NCBI): domain Eukaryota; kingdom Metazoa; phylum Arthropoda; class Insecta; order Diptera; family Sarcophagidae; genus Sarcophaga; species Sarcophaga peregrina. The sequence continues at coordinate 89,827,131 of CM025789.1, forward strand.
GAATTCCAAATAGTTTCATGAAATTGAAAGAAATTATAAATGTCAGATTTACTGCTGAATCACTACGATCCTAATAAGAATATCATAGTGGCTGCAGATATTTCAAATTATGGACTGGGGGCGTGTATCTTTCATGAATTTGAAGACGGATCGTTAAAGGTGATTTCTCATGCATCCAGATCCCTTACAGCAGCAGAAAAATCATATGGTCAAATAGAGAAAGAAGCTCTGCTCTTATTTTTGTTACAACAAAATTCCATAAAATGATTTTTGGCAGGCGGTTTAAATTAAAAACAGACCACAAACCTCTCATCGCAATTTTTGATAAGGAAAGTGGTATAAGCGCACATCATGCCTTCAACGATGGGCAACCAAACTTTCAGCATACGATTTTGAAATCAGTTTTGAATCAACCAACAGCTTTGGGTACGCAGATGTGTAATCACGCCTTCTTAACAACAAAACACTAATTCAGACGAATTCATCATTGCCTCAATCGAACTCGAAAACGAAGTCAAGCAAGTACTTTCTAGTAACCTCGCTAAACTTCCGATAACACATACGATGATCAAAGAACATTAGGAAAAGGACCAGATCTTGCGCTCAATTGGAGAATATTACCAAAATGGATGGCCAAACAATATCGACGAAAATCCAGAACTTCGATCGTATTTCCAACGTAAAGATGAAATTAGTGTTATCAATGGATGCATCATGGTAGGAGAACGTGTAGTTGTGCCTAAAATATACCGAAGACGCCTCTTAAAAGACCTTCACAAAGGCTATCCAGGGATTGAACGAACAAAATCCATTGCCCGCAGTTATGTGTTCTGGCCTGGAATTGATAAAGACATAAAAGCCTTTGTACAACAGTGCAATCAACGCGCTTCACCAGCAAAAATGCCAACAAAAAAACGGATGAGACTGCATTCATATGGATTACGCTGGCCCAATCGAAGGATAGTATTTCTTGGTTGTAGTTGACTAATTTTTAGAATGGCCCAAAATAGTTTCGACAAAATTCATATCCGCTCAACAAACTATAGACATTCTAAATGAGATATTTTCCAGACATAGGCTACAGCGCACAATTGTTTCCATTAACGGAACGCAATTTAAAAGTATACCGTTTCAAGAATTCACAACTTCCAGAGGTATTCAACATTTTTTCTCAAGTCCATATTACCCATTGTCAAATGGACAAGCCGAGAGATTCGTGGACATATTTAAGAAGGCATTGAAAAAACTAAAAGACGAGAATAATATACGGGAAAACTTGCAAACTTTTCTTCAGTGTTACCGATCCACAGCACATTCACCTTCTACTCACAGGTCACCTTACATCCAAGCGGTAATGTCGGACCCATGAAAAGGCAATATGGTAGGAAGCACGGTGTAATTGAAAAGCAAATTGGAACAGGAGATAAAGTTTATTGCAGTATTTATGTACCTAATAACAAATTTGTCTGGAAACCTGGTAAAATAGTAGAACGTAGAGGTAACGTAAAGTGCAATCTAATTCTTGACCACTGTAGATTGATTCGTGCTCACAAAAATCAACTACGCCAAAGAAATAACAACGATACTGCATCAAGTCCGGATGAACAACCTACCGTTGAAAACAGTGAGCTTTAAGGTGGTAGCAATATCTTATCAAGAGGACAGGAAACTGTGGACTTAAATGTTGTTGAAAATCCAATGTCTCGCAGTAAGAAACCAAGAGGACTGGAAATTTTAAATCGCAATCTTACTGACTCCTCAACACCACGTAGATCAGCTAGACCACCGAAACCTGTAAATATGTTTTGTCCTTCCAGGAAATAACTAGGAAGGGAACGTTTTGGCAACACCAATATTAACGACAGTATGGTAACCTTATATGTATATACAAAAAAGACAAAGATCATAAATTTTTTTCATAATAATTTTTAACACGGGTAGCCGGTTTAAAATTAAATTCTGTATGATTTATTTGTTCTTATAAAAGTTTAAAAGTTCTTTATATAGGTTTTAAATTATTTTTTATTAAGGGTTTACTTTTACAATTTAATATAGATATGTGAATTTAATAAATTTCAAATATTAATATCAAAAGTTTAAAAACAATGGATGGAAATGGATGACTGAAGCATTTATTCGTGAGATACCGGCTGAAATGTTGGAAAGAGTATGCCAAAATTAGACTAAGCGGATGGACCGTTTGAGGCGCAGTCGCGGTCAACATTGGCGTGAAATAATCTTCATATATTAAATTATATGGACCGTACTATCGATTCAAATAATCTGAATTTTAAGTTTTTTTTTTTTTTTAAATTTGCCTATATCTCTAAAAAAATCATCCTTTATAAGTATGACTCGAATTCCTCATCGTTTTGAATACTCACTACTGTTCTCTGGTACCTACGTCTAAATTTTGTGAAATAGAAATAATAGAAAAGTAACACCAAACAACAAAATGAAGCATCCCACACATAGCGCTAAACAAACACAGAATAGGATAGAAAGAATGTCCAGCATCATAAAATAATTTTATCTTTTCAATGCCTTAAAAATGCATGAAAATATCTTGCAGTAGAAAAGTAACAAAAAAATTTCCATTTTTACACGATTGGCCATGTTTGTATTGTGTGTGGGAGTGTGGCGCATACCAAGTACAATATTAAGTTTTAATAGGATGAGAACTGACCGCGTCTTATATTTCGAAATTCATAATCCCTTTGGCCGTATTCATTATATGTTTCTATAGTGGCACAATCAACATTAGCTGATAATGAAACAGCATTTGGAGACCAAGTTGTTGGCAAAGTACAACTTGCAACCAACAATGTAGCAAAAAATATCAAAAAGAAAATTACAGTTGGCAAGACCTTGTTGTATGCTACCTGGAGTATTTCGGGATCCAAATCTCGAAAAATCACGATTTGCTCTTAATAATAAAAATGAAAAACACATATTTTGATAACAAAATCATTTATATTCTAATTATATCAGAATTATATTTCATCAAAAACTAAACAAAAATAGGCAAGACAAAATGTAAAAAAAGGCGTAAATTTACAAAATTAAAAATTATTCGCATCCCAAATAATGCGGGAATTGTGAATCCCGAAATTCCCGGGATTTGCCAATTGGCATCCCTACTACCTACCTACAATAAAATTAAAATTTAAGGAAATAATAAACAGTAGAATAAGGACAGACTAAGTTCGTTTCTGTGATTTCATTTTCCTAACATTTGTTTGAGCGTTAAAATGGAACACAAATTTGTGTAATTGAGAAATGCAAACCACTTCTGAAGCGACCCTAATTAGAATTGATTCAGTAACATGGATTTTATCCTCGGTGTAGTGATACAGAGCAAAGTTTCTAATGGATACCGAAACCAAGACCATCACGATAATAATCTAGCGGACTACCCACTAGACTACGAAGACACCTTCAATAGTGTTTAATTATATTCTGGCTTGAGTTGTAAATGAATTTTAGTTAAATTATAAACTGTTAGGATGGATAGACCGACTGGCCAGTTTTAATCAAGTTTCATGTAATGAGGCGATTATTCTGACCAAAAGCAATGATACAAGTTTATATGGACAACCAAACGATATAGGGAATTCAAATTTGTCTGTACACAAACAGTTGTGATAAAACTGAAATGAACCAAAAAGAGAAGAAAAAATAAAAAGAAAATAAAGAGAAATTTAATGATAAGAAGACGATGCAATTCGTTTCACTTCATATTTTTACTTTATAAATATTTAAAAAGTGTTTTGAATAATTAGGTGTATACGAGTGTACTTACGCTTGTTGCCGTAACATCCCATGTTTAATATTTTTCATAACATTGGAATGTTGAATGTAGATTATTCAACTATGTACTGTGGTGGCAAAGTGTATTCATTTTCCACCGTACCTTTGGAGATGCTTTTCTATACTTACAAAGTGAGAAAAAGAGAGAGAGTAACAGAGAGAGACGAACGAACGTTGAATAATCAAACATACGCAAGAGGAAACATAGCAGTAGCTGTTGCGGTAACATCAGTATTACAAGTTGCAAAATATAATTTTAGTTTTCATTTTTAATGACTAAATCGAGAACTAATTTTTTATCCGACATACATACATACACTCTAAGTATACGATTACAATGTTCTTAGAAGTATAATCACCTACTTAAGTCATTTTGATGCATTCCGGTCGATTTTTTTTGCTCACAAATAAACAACACTCGTTTCATCACACATACATATTACACTGAGAAAAATTATATTTTAATTTGAAATACTTTAGTCAGGATTATAATCTAGTTTAACTCACCAACATAGATGCCAGATTTAACGATTTATCGTCATTTTGTCGATTCTGTAATCCAAAAATATCATATTAGCAACATGACGATTTAAGCCCTTATTTTGACGATTTTTAAGAATTACAAATTTACGTAATTTTCTTTACTTATGTACATTAGAGCGACTCACGAAAAAAAGTGCTCGATGTACCCTCCTAAAAATAAACCTTAGACTTTTTAAGACAGCATTTCAAATATTTCGGCTCCAGATTCGACCTCTCGTGAGCTGGACCATTTTGAAAAAGGGTCTATTTTTGAATATTTTGTTAATTTGTGGATCTGTTTCCTTACCAACATATACAATATCTATATCATAAGAAAGGATTTTTTAAGGCGCGTACAATTTGCCCAAGGACGATCATTCATGTCCGTTTTTTAAGGATATTCTGTAAAAAAAAGGGTTTTTGAATTTTTTTTTCGGGGTTCTTCGTAATAGAAATGCCAAATTAACATATTTTAATCTTTAGACGATTTAATTAAATACGGGTCTCAGCTTTTTTTGAAATTCGCGAAAGTTCGCGTTTTGAAAAAAATGCAATGGAGTGGCAACCCTTCGTTGTAAATGGGTCAATTGGGTATCAAATTTTTTCTTTTGCCAGGTACATCATATTTATATGTAAATAATTTAGATTTTTGCAAATTAGATGCATTTTACAGGGTGCTCTAGAATGTATAAAAATGCAATTTTGTGGTAACTCTAATTTGATAGCGAAATTAGTTTGTAGATCATGTATGGATTTAGACAGGACTAAATAAAGAAAAAAAGAAATGATGCATGACTTTTTGGCGGCATATTTGTTTCCCAATTTAAAAAATGTTAAAATATTTCATTGTTTTTACTTACAAAACTACAATTACTACAAAACGCAAACTATTTCAAAAAAAGCTGAGACCCGTATTTCATTAAATCGTCTAAAGATTAAAATATGTTAATTTGGCATTTATATTACGAACAACCCCGAACAAAAAATTCAAAAACCATTTTTTTACAGAATATCCTTAAAAAACGGACATGAATGATCGTCCTTGGACAAATTGTATACACTGTTGGACGCGGCTTAAAAAACCTTTCTTCTGATATAGATATTGTATATGTTGGTAAGGAAACAGATCCACAAATTAACAAAATATTCAAAAATAGACCCTTTTTCAAAATGGTCCAGCTCACGAGAGGTCGAACCTGGAGCCGAAATATTTGAAATGCTGTCTTAAAAAAGTCTAAGGTTCATTTTTAGAGGGGTACATCGAGCACGAATTTCGCTTCTATACAACTTGAGTCGCTCTAATGTACATTAGAAGCCTCCTTAAGCTTTGTATTTGTTTTCCAGTCATTACTATTGGAAACATATGCTAGTGATAACAAGGAGATAACAAAGCACTATATTTTGAAGTTATTTTCGAATACCTGTGATGATTTTTCTATATTTTATGACTTTTTTTTTTTCTTAAAAGACAAAAAATTACAACTCCTAAATAACATCGTAGTTGGGCATAAATTATCATTTGCCGTTCCTGAGAATTTTAAAAATTCGATTATAACTTCCAAACATACGATCGGATGAATAAAGGCAAGTGCCATTATTTTTTTTCATACGACCAATACTCAGGAACTAGGAAAATATATTGTAAGAAACAGAGAGCAGTGCTTACTGACACTGGGTGTGAATATTTTTATAACATTTCTATACCACAAGTAACAGGAAAAATCTCTGCAGAAAAGGAATTCCATATACAAATAGTCCATCGAACAAACGAACTTTGTCTAAACATATTGGCCAATCGATCAAATACGGAAGTGCTATCTGAGAAAGACGAGCGTTTTGTAGGAATACATGATTTTCATAAACAAGTCCCCTTATTTCGCTTGAGCAACATTCATTGTAGTAGCAATAGAACAAGCCACATTGCAACGATGCCCCGTTATTAACGCGCTACTAGGGCCTCTCATGTGTCAGTTCTAGCGATCATCAGACTGAATTTTTCTGCCCATAACATCAAGATCTTCTGACTACTAATATTTAAACCATACATTGACTTTGTATGATTTTGTTTTTAAAAACGTTTCAATTTACTTATTTTTTTTTTCTGCCAATTTTTTTACGATGTCAATGAACGTCTTTGATGTATTTTCATTTATCTGGCACCAACGGTCACCAACCATGTTGTGTGTGTTATTTTTTAACCATGAGCGGCAAGTCACCGAAGAAATATTTTTTTGGAATTCAATTGATGGACGTTCTTCATTACCATTAACAATTCGATACAGCACTGATTTTCAATCATGTCTTTGCATCAAATTACACAAGCGGGTTTTTCGGTTTTCCATCTGTCTGTCATTTAATTCTTGGCGCACCCGTCTTCCACAGTTTTGAGTCTTTCACATAGCTTTTAAACAGTCTGAAATTGTTTGTTGTGCAACTCTTAACAGTTTTTCTATTTGTTTCTGACAAGTGTTCTGTAAGTAAAATGTCCAATTTTAAAACAACAACCTTTTAATATAATACTGCATTTTCAAATTATTTCGCTATTGAATTGCCGTATGTTTTATGTATATTGGCCGCATATTTGGCATTCTTTACTTATTCCATTTGCATCTCCGATTACGGTCATGAGTATTTTGTAGTTTAATAAAGAGATATTCAAATGTCATGTCAGCATACTAATTGATATAAGAAGTTGTAAATAGTATAAGAAATAACTAAATAAAGAGAGTATTTTTCACTTAATGCCTTTTGATTATTCATTACAACTGAAAGTATCACTTCCAATTCGGCATCTTTAAACTTTTTTGGTCTTTATTTATCACAACAAAATCATTATCCATGAAACGCCGCCCGTTGCTTTTTATAGAGTATTATCACCATATGCCTCAACAAGCATTCGAAGTGAAAACTGATAACTGATTTAATACGCATTGCATGCGTTTGACAGGTTTCATCGCATAGGGTTACAAAATCAAAATAAAAAACTTCGTATACTGCCAGTAATATTCGAAAAAGGGCTACGCTCCCATAGAAAACAAGGAGAAAATAATATTTAGATGTCCGTCAAGGCTCTACTGTTTGGAGCGCATTTTAAATGTGTAATTAATTGTTCATGATTCTGGCGTTTAAATTAGGTGACATTTAACCGATGATATGTGAATGTTGGCTTTGAAGACCACTGTGAATTGTGGAAAAACAAACATTAGATGAAAAAGTCTAACCAGTATAATCGTATCGGTGATCAATTCACATCACCTTTACGTATGGCTCGTAGCGCCGTCCTGCTGAAACCACATATCGTTGTTGTTTACATTATCCAATTCAAACCTAAAAGAAATAAATAATTTGACGGATGGAGATTTTATACATAGATTATCAAATTTCAAAATTCGGAAGAAGAAGTTGTAAAATAATCTTAAAATAGTCTGAAACATAATGTATCTTAGCAAGTTAGGAAATAACATAATTTTTCTTACGATATATAGTTATTTATTTAAATTTAAGCGAGTGAATATTTAGTGTTATTTGAAGTGTTTTCAATTAGCAAAGTTGTAAAAATTAAATATTCGAGTTGCTGGCATGCCCATACAGGTCTTAATATTCGCTACATGCCCATACAGGTCTTAATATTATTTTATAAGCATTTTAATTTATGACCAGTGCTCAAAAGATGACTCCTAGTCATGAAGTACATTGTGTTGGAATAACAAAAAGATAATGATTGGAGAAAAGAGAAAGAGAAGTGGACAATAATTTTTAAAAGTTTTATATATCTCCAGCGGTAAATAAAACTAAGTACAGTCAAACTCGTTTACGACGAACTCGGTTATAACGAATTCTTGGTTATTACGTACATATTTTCAAGTCGCAACGTTTTAATAACAATTTTCATACAAAAAACTTCGTTTATTACGAACTCGTTTATAACGAATTATCGGTTAAAAGGAACTACTTTAAATGGTCCCAGTAATTAATACATCATAGATTTTACCTTTTTTATAACGAACCCTCAGAAAAAACTTTGAAATGTGGCAATAGTCTTTACTTTTATTTAGTATAGCAGCATTAAATTATAACTCCGTACTTTAATCAGCTGCTAGATAAAAAAAATTAACAAGAATTTGGTTTTTAAGAAAAAAAATACTTTTTGTTTTTAATAAATTAAAAAAATTCTTTGTATTTTATATTCTCTTCGGAGGTTCCTTCGGGACGCCAACTTATCCTGGGTCAATGAAGAGTCATGCTCCACCGCTAGACTCACCCGGTCCAAGATGGATGGAATTCATACCAGCCGATTACATAGTCTCGGGTTATTGTATCATGGGTAGACACGCTGAGAGAATGAGCACCCTTTTAACAACTTCTGCCGTGGATGCAGGTCCACTGAGGAAGAGGAAACTGTTATTCACTTTCTTTCCCAGTGCCCGTCTCTTGCTAGGTGTAGACATAGGTTCTTTGGCTCCCCATTCCTTGTTAGCTTAACGGAGCTATTATCTATTGATATCAATGATATAGCATCGGTCATCAAATTTTCTGCCTGGTTTTCCAGTGCGGGGTAGAAGTGCTTTTGCTGTGCAGCTCTTGCGCTGACCAACTTATTCCTTTTCTCTGATTTGGCGGAACTTGGTTAGTACAGGAACAGCGTTCACCCGTGGCATCATAACGGGCCGCCATGCGTGCTCAAGTGAGTTTTATGAAATCAGAGCTACCATTTCGACCTAACCTATATTCTCTTCTATGACTTCACTTAGACAATATGCGATGACGTCAGTACGATATTCTAAGCGAAGGATCAACGTACTTAGAGTATGATCAAAGAAAATAAAGTATAAAGAATGTGCATTTTAACATATTTTGGAATATTTTTCAAATACATTTCCCGACGCGGGGGGGAAAGATAGAAGGGAAGGCAACAGAAATCGAGAGAGTAACAATTCGTTGTTCTCATGATGAGAATCTCATCGTGCATTTTTGTTGTTGGACCACTTTTTTTTGTTAACTTTTCTGAAATCACTTATTCTGGTCAGTGTTGCCACGAAAAAAAATTTTAACTAACTTTTGTGAAAAAAAAGTCATTAAATAAGAAAAAATATATCCAAAATTAAATTCACAGTTTTTTATTTTATTTTTTCGTATATAAACTATAATTAATACAACAGAGTAAGAAAAGAAACAAAAAATAACAAAATAAAATTTTAGTCTTACTAATTAATTTATTTCTACAAACAAAACAAATGCTCTTTTTATAAAAAAAATAAGTAACCAAAATCGGAAATTTTCTTTAAAAATATTTAACGTTAAACATTTAAAAAAACTGTACTATGCGGCAAAATCTAAAAAAAAAAAAAAATACAGCCAGTTAATTACATAGAATATTTTTAACATAAAATATTTTTGAGTGTTATTCTGAAATAAAATGATAAAGCATTCAACACTCATGTGTATTTGTCGCAGTCCGATCGACAACAAAAGCCTCATTTGTGCTGCCGTAACGGAATGTAACTGTAACGTATTATAATGTGTACGGAACGTAAAAATGTAAGTACAATTAAAGATCGTAAAAACTTATCATATGTTCTTATGTAAACAAAACAAAAAAGAAAAAAAAACTGCAAAAGCTAAAAGACAAAAATTCAGATATGGATGTAGAAAACATGTTCTGGGACTTAAGTTTTTATTTTAAAAAACAAATTTAATATTTTACAAACAACAAATTTTAAAATCTTTGTTCTCACTCCTTTTATCACTTTCAATATGGCGTCTTTTGTTTTTCTTTAATTAAGCTGTTAACCAGTGTTATCACTACAGTGTTTTTGGATTCATTTCAACGATTTTATATTTATTTAAAGATAAGTATATATTTATTTAAAGTTTCATGTACTGTTTCTATAACCCAAACAATTTTACTTACACACAAACAAAAATACTCAATTTTGTTATAGTGAATGAAATTAATTATAATTTGGGTTTTTAAAATATGTAAAGTTTTATTTAAAGAAAATTCCACATACAGACAAACATATCATAGGTACAACATGTAAACTCTGTTTATAATTTCAATTTTTAGTTTTGATGGTTTTTAATATTGACTTGTTGTTAACACTGCTAAACAGATGTCAAGTAAAAATATTAGAAAATTCTATTTTTACAGATACTTACGTTCCGTTCCGGTTGCGTTATATTTCTATAACCATTCGCATTACTTTACCCATAACAAAAACGATCAGCTGTATCTTGCTGTTACGTTCCGCTACGGATGCATAACTGGGGCTTAAGAGACCACTAGAATGCGTGTGAGCATCGTTGTCAACTCAGTGCTTTTAGCACTGTTTTTTGTACATTTTAAAACTTTCGGCGCGGAAAATTTTTCAGTTATTGCCTAGTGCTTTTTTTTCATGTCAGTGACACCAAATCAAAAATTAAAAAAACCTATAGGCTAAACTGAAAATTAGTGCATAAACTATTCTAAAAGTCAAGATTGGACTATAGACTAGACTCATTTTTAGTCTAGTGTATAGTTAAATGTATATACTAATTCGATAGACTAAGACTGTAGTTTCACATGTAGTTGAAAGTTTTCATGTGTGAAAGTTAACGTACATTAAACATAAATTTTTTTATCTTCGAAAATGTATCAATTCTTTTCCTTATTATTGCTGGAGTTAAATAAATAATATTAATTTTAGTTTGTAAATTTTTTACTGATTCTATAAAATAATGAGAAAATTAAAAAAAATATTATGTTTTAGTGCTTTTTTGTCAAAATTATGTTGACAACGCTACGTGTGAGTGCTCTCTGCACAATTGTTCTATGAAACAGTGTTGTCAGATTTTTTCTATCGACGAAAACTATACGATAAATCGCCAAATTAAAATATTATTAATTTTTGTCCAAAAATCATTTATATTTATTTATTTCATATATTATAAAGTCAATAAAAAACTACTAAAAGTCTATAATAAAAAATATTATAATTTTACATTACATTTGTACTTGTAGTGCATTAGTTATTAGTTGTCAAAATATTTTATAGAAAAATGAATTGCATAAATATGTAATATCTATTTTGCATCCAAAACACCGCTATGTATATTGGTCATTCGATGCAGATTGGTACGACAATGGGGCATCAGCAATAGATTTTAACCAGCCTACAAATTTAAGTCATTAAAGGGTTTAAAATGAAGTCGCCATGGTCTAGCAGAGACCTGCGCCGATCGGCTGACAGCCGGCTAAGCCGAGCCGCCGACAAAATATAAAAGCCGCCGCCGCCGAAAATTTATTCGGCTTAAATTCAGTCGCCGTTTTATGTATGTAAGAAAATTAAAATATATGAAAATATGTTTTTAAAATTGTATACAGTAAACTTTAATTATATATAAAATATGATATTTATATTTTTGTTTTACTAGACTAAATACATTATTGAAGTTTTTTTGTTCATTTTGTGATAATAGAAAATTGTGATTAATAGAAAAATTTTTAATTTTTTGATATGGAATTTTTGAACACCCTTTCTTGTTTTTGGTGAATGTGGTAACACTTTTAACTTTACGTTAAATTTTTTAAAAGACAAAAATTGAAATGAACTACAAATTTCAATAATTCATAAATAAATTCATCTGATTCCGATGACGACCTTGCAATTTTTAATGGTATTGATTTCCCAAAACAATAATTAAAACTCTAATTTTGAATATTTATTTCTGATAATTGTTTTGTAAGTGTTATAAAATGCGAAATAATTTCAGGTTTGGAGTTTCTGCGTCGACATCAAACCTCTGTAACTATTTACGTGCTCATGGTATTGACGTAAAATCGAAAAAATTTTAATGCCAAAATAAAATCTTTATTTTCAGGAAGTTCTAAAAATGCAGATTCCGAAAAATTTGCTAACGCACGTCTGCTTGTGCAAATGTGCTGCAGAGATCTAAGGCCCTTTAACATAGTGGAGCAACCAGGGCCATTTTATTTATATCATTTCGGATCACAACAGACCAGTGTTGCCAGCTTGTGTGTAATTACACATATTGTGTGTAATTTTACTTTTTGTTCTAACTTTTTCTTTAGTCGTTAATTTTTAATAACCGATTTGCTAACAATGATTATTTAGTAAATTTACTGCAATTTTTGGCAAAACCTCTGAGAGTAAATAAAATTGCCATGAAAAGATTCTCAAAAATCTATCATTTGGAGTCAATTTTAAAACTGTAGGCCGCAACACTCATATACAATTAATGGACATACATAAGTGGTGTGAGAAACTAGGTCGTAATCCTGACTGAAAAGTTGTAATGACCAATTATGTGAGGCTAATGTTTTATATATGGATTTACATGTCTTTTTTGTTCTTTAAATAAATGTTGGAAACGTTGTATGCATATTATTTAAATAAATAAAAGAGCCGCCGAAACTTTACAATATTTCGGCTGACAGCCGACTTAAAGCCGCCGCCGAACCTTTTCAACTTTAGCCGTCTAGTGGGTAGTGTGTTGGCTTATTAGACAAAAGACCCGGATTCGAATCCCAAGTCAGACATCAAAACGAAAAAATATTTCTTCGGCGACTTCCTCTCAGCAGGTTTCTGGCAAAGACACTGAGAGTAAAAATTGCCATGAAAAAGTTTACTATGAGAATTTTTGCTAGAAATTTGCTGAAATATGAATAAAATGTCCACAGAAAAAAGTTGGACGAAATTGGAATTCGTTAAATGTTCAGGTAAGTCCATATTAATTCTTGCATCAAAATAATGGATATAGTGGCAAGATCTCGAGGATAAAAGCATGATGCCAGAATTTGGTAATCTTATTAACTCCAATTAGAAATCCTTCCACTCCCAAAAAAGAGAGGTAAATTTTTTATTTTTTTAACTAAACAAACACCAATAGCTTATACAAAATTACTCATTACAGGTACAACAGAAGCCACATTGGTACCAGAAGTAAAATCGAATGCTTGAATGGATAGCTAAAATCTAAATTTCGCTCAATATTTGAAAGACTCCGTGTTGACCTGGATACAGCGAAGAACATAGTTGTTGCGGTAGCTGTGCTGGACAATATTGCAAAGGAACGAAATTGTTCATGTAAGTCTTATAAAGTAATCAACTTAATAAAAACGTTCGTGGTGGAAGTATTGGAAAAGCATATAGAAACCCTTTCGTAAATGCTTATTTCTAAAAAAATAAATTTTGTTTCTATTATTTTTTTCCAAAAACCCAAAACACTATGTATATTTATATTTCTATTAACTCAAAACTCTTCTCTTGATTATTTTAATATTTAATATTATTAAAACAAGAATTTCAAATTTCAAGGACTTATACATTTATTAAATTCGTTCTCAAATTATATACTTATGTAATACCAGGCATTTAAGTAGAATCAATATGATCCCGTTTTGACAAACTAAAAAAAATTAAATACACTATAGTAATAAAACAGGCATTTTCAAAAAGCAATAAGATTTCAAAGCATTTAAATTTAAATTATCGAAAAAAAAAAACAATCTGATAACTAAAATGAAACAAACGAAGTTGTACTTTGTGCAAGGTATCATCTAACAAAAGTTAAAACAATTCATAAAAAATTTATCTAAACCACAATAACAATGTATCTAACCACATATAGCACATAGATGTTAATGGCTTGTATAAAGTTTCAGTATTGACTTTAGTGAATTCTTAGTCGAACGCCTTATTCTCGATTCGATGTGTGATATGCCGGTAAGATTTATGATGGTAATACAATATACAAAACAAGAAGTGACTTTAAAAACTGTTATTGAAATACCTTTCATCACATAGGGTGACTGGGTTTATTTTTTTTGGTTTTGTACTGTGTAATATGACTGCGTTCCAATAAACGAGCGATATGGATACTTATATGAGGAAGGTTTTGATTTAAATCAGTACATCAACACAATGACTTGCAGCTTTTTTCCGGAGGATGTCTAATTTTAAGGCATACAATTCTTCATTGTGTCCTATTTCTCTCTGGAGTTTTCGCACTTTTAGAGAGTGAATTTCTTTTTCGTGGATCTCTTGCATTTTTTGCATCCGGTCGCTGCAGCTTTTCTGACACTAACTTTCATGCGGTCCCATTGGGACTTAAGTTTGGGAATTTCTCGGTCGTAGCCTGCTGAACCCATATCAGCCCATATTGCTTTCCATACGTTCTTTTTCCTCACTATCATTGCAGTATTGTTGGCCTTATGTTCGACGACATCCAAGTGCATATGTACTTCCGCAGGAACTTGCCTCCCTTTCTCTTGGTTTTTTATCCGCCTGTGAAAAATTTATTGTTCGATTAATTTTCAAACATTAATGATTGTTTATGAGATAAAACTTACTTTTTCTATGTTTTCCATCGCTTTAACTTTTTTTATAATTATTTATTTTTTTTTTATATTATTTCAAATTTTCCCTCCTTTTGTATTTTTATATCTACATGCAGCCAGCTGTTGAGTAATGCCACTTTATATTGTTTTATTACGGATTGTATGCAAAAGTTTTCTACTTTTGCTGTTGCACCCACTTAAAGATGGTTCAAGTCAAAATACAAAATTTTTTGACTATAGTAAGACTCGGGCTTGTGTCATGATTAAGAATAGTGTTAGCGCTCTTCTCCTCCACAGGTTCAGTGATAAAGACACCTTTACTATGGTCGTCGAAATTAACTCGATGACTCTCTGGATCACGTCATCGTATATGGCACATGCCTATGGGCTCTCTCGCGAGGCTGCGCGGAGTTCTGGTCATAATCGGAGCAGATGCCAACTCACACCACACGATGTGGGGCAGTTCCGTTACCAATGAACGTGGTGAGTACCTCTTTGATTTTATTATAAGTAATAACCTAGTTATTGCTAATCGGGGTGATGAACCAACCTTCCTAACTTCTAATAGAAAGGAGGTGCTGTACATCACTCTGGTCAGCTCTGATTTTTCTACTAACCTTAAGAACTAGTTTGTATCTCATGAATGCTCCTTTTCGGACCACAAATACATTACCTTCATTATTGACAAGAACGCGTGTCCTCCTTTCGTGACCTCTCCGGTCAACAGGAAGAATACGAATTGGACCGTTTTTGGAGGGAAACTGCGTGGCAGCATTCCCTCTACCACCCGACTATAACGACCCGTTTCGACGTGATAGGGCTGCGGACATTGTTAACCGCGCTTAGGGCGGCAGCCACATCCTCTGTCAGACCCTCTGCCCATAGGGGCAAGTGAAAATTGCTCTGGTAGAACCAAGAGATCGATGATCTACACCGATCTTTTGGTAGGCTCTTTAACAGGGCGAAGACGACAGGTGAATGGTCTACCTACAAGGCCAAAAAGAGGGAACTTAAATACGCTGTAAGACGAGCGAAGAGGGCCTAGTGGAGAAACTACTGCGCGAGCATAGAATCCTCTGCCAAAACGTGCCGTCTTCGTAAAATTTTAAGTTCTAAATCACTTGACTGTATCCGACGACTTGACAGACGCTGGACTACATCCCGTTTGGAGACGCTTGAGCTCCTCCTTGATACTCACTTTTCAAGTAGTGTCACACTTAGTGGCCAGGCCTTTTATCAGGTTAACGAACCACCGTCTGGAAACTATTCCCTTATCCTTGGACAAGTGCAATGGGCTGTTAGGTCTTTCAAACCATTCAAGTCACCAGGATCGGATGCTATTATTCCAGGTGACATTCAATATGGGGAGGAGATATCCTCCCCTGGTTGCTTGCCATCTATAACGCTAGTCTCAGACATCCCTTGGAGCTGGAGAATATCTAGAGTGATCTTCATTCACAAGGTTGGGAAACCGTCCCATGCTGGGACAAATAACTATAGACCCTCTGTGTTCTGTCTTCCTTTCTTCTGAAGACACTGGAAAGAGTCCTTGATGGTCATATTAGGGCCTCGATTGACTAAGCGTTTCTATCTGCTTCCCTACATGCGTATACGAGAGGTAAATTATGAAAATAGCACTCCACTCGCTTATCTCTCGGGTGGAGTAGTCAATGCACGTTGAAGAATACACTTTGTCCATTTTACTGGCATTCAATAACGTCAACCCGGACGCCATAGTTAGGGCTCTCGGTTCTCTGAACCTGGGACAGGATATGGTCAGGTTCATCGAGCTTCTCCTCAAATCAAGGATAGTGACCTCCACAGTGGGGACCTCGAATTATCAGAGAATGGTTCGTAGAGCCATACCGCAAGGCAGTGTTCTATCACCTCTTCTCTGGGATCTTGTAGTCAACTCACTTCTGAGGGGGCTGGAACAATCTGGCAATGAAGTCATAACTTATGCTGACGACATTGCCATTGTCGCGTCGGGAATTTGTCCGCAAACACTGTTGGACAAGTTGAACTTGGCGCTGTCGAACGTGTTGGATACCATTCTTTTTACGAGGAAATATAAAATTCCGACCTTCTCCCTTCCCAGCATAGGTGGGACCAAACTCACGTTGAATCCCGAGGTCAAATATCTGGACCTGATCTTCGATCCCAAACTGAACTGGAGGGCGAATCTGACTGCTAGGGCACGCAAGGCGGCGTGTGCTGCCTACTGCTGCAATAGGGCGGTCGGAACCATATGGGTTCTTCGCCCAAGGACCATGCGTTGGATATATTCCACGGTCATAGAACCCAACCTCTTGCTTGCTTGCTTTCTGGTGGACTGCTCAGGACAGTGCTTCTCGCAAAGCAAGAGGCCAAGTTTGCTGCGACTAGACTTAATGCTCTTTTTCGTTGGCACATTCTGGCCACTTCACAGTTCTGGAGATTAACCCGCTGGTCTCTGGGAACATGGACTATTTCCCTGCTGAGCATTGTCTAGATAGATGTTTCCACTTCCTGATTCCGAGTAGAGATGACTGGAATCCGGATACGATCGTCCCGCCGGAAGTCCTGGATATATATACTGACGGCTCTAAACTCGAGGTTGAGTTGGAAGTGGTGTCTACTTTGGGAAACTGGACCAGAATATTTCTCTCCGTCTGCCAGACGACTGCAGTGTGTTTTAGGCGGGGGTGATGGCAATTTTATGGTCCTCGTTAACGATGCTCCTTTCAGTCGCGTCTCGATCTTTTCAGACAGTCAGGCTGCGATAATATCTCTGTCAGGTTTCGAGATCAACTCTATGATCGTTAGGGAATGTAGCCGCTGTCTCGACTTAGTCTCGGGGTGCTTCACCGGTGTCTCTCTGGTGTGGGTCCCCGGGCACAGTGATATTCCGGGAAACTGTAGGGCCGACGAGCTCGCCAGAGCTAGTGCGCTCCTTCCGGAATCCTCTTCTATTGAATTGTGTATGCCATTTGCCTCGGTCAAGTTGACCGTTGCGCAGAGGTTCCTTCGGGACGTCAACCTAACCTGGGTCAATGAGGGGTCCTGCTCCACCGAAAGACCCAGGACGTGATAGAAGGCGTACCAACCGATTACTTGGTCTCGGTCGTGATGTCATCTCGACTGTAGTGGCCGTGCTTACGGGTCATTGCATCATGGGTAGGCACTCCTAGAGAATGAGGCTCCCTTTTAACGACTTCTGCCGTGGATGCAGGTCCACTGAGAAATAGGAAAGTGCTACTCACTTTCTTTGCCAGTGCCCGTATCTTGCTAGGTGTAGATATAGGTTATTTGGCTCCCCATTAGCTTAACGGAGCTATCATCTATTGATATCAAGGATATAGCTTCGTTCATCAAATTTTTGGCTGGTTTTCCAGTACTGGGTAGTCGTACTTTCGTTGTGCAGCCCTTACTCTGACCAACTACCAAACAGGGAATGCGTTTCAACCGTGGCATCACAACGGGCCGCCATGCGTGCTCAAGTAAGTTCTGTGATATCAGAGCTACCACTACGACCTAACTTAACCTAACCAAGTAATTAATTAAAGGTTTTTAAACTTAAATAGCTTTTAAAAGGGAACGACTTTAATGTTTGACTATGATTATGGCCCAATATGTTTTATGCGACTGGTTTTTCGTTTTGATCAGCTACTGTGGTAAACAACAAACAAGCAAGCAATTTTAAAAGATGATCGTGTACCCTCTTTAGTTTTAAAAGCATTATAGTTTATAAAACTAGAATGAGCCGAAAGTTTACTGAATGTACGATCGTTTCATGCACATGAGGACAATGTAAATGATTATCGAAATTTCCTATCTCGTTGACAAAACGAAACAATCTGTATAGAACAGAATTTCATAAGGTTTTGCGCCACTTGTGTTTAACAGTGATGGGAAGTTGAGTGTGAGTGGCATGGCGGTTCAAATGCCCTACTTTATACAATATTTTAAAACCTACTTAACAGATTTGAATAAAGTAAAATTGTTTGTGCTTTTAATAATTGGATACAAAAATTTTGTATAAAAATTATAATTTTTATATCAAAACTCAAAACACTGATAAAATTTAGTAAAGATGCGCCCATCCGTTCCGAAGCTGAAGTTAGAATACACATTTAGTCGTATGGCGCGAGAAAACTTTGAGAGTTCATAACTCAAAACACACTTAGAATGTTATAGAACGGAAGCGTCGATATGGACCCTTACCACTATCAAGACATTTACACAATAATTCTTTTTATAGTCTGTATCAAATGCTTTGCTGGGCCATTTGTTCTAGCTAGGTAAGGTAAGGATATCACAAAACAATTTGAACTTCTTTGAACTACAGTAGCGAGCACAAAAAATCAACACTGTGCCATATGATCTTTAATCAGATCTGTTTCAAAATAACGGTAACTAATTTATCTATTTTCTTTTGCTGTTAATTCTTTCAATTATAAGTTTTCAAAGTAACCATAGTTTATTCCAAATTCTGCTTTAAAATGTTAAATATTTTTGAATTAGTGAAAAAAGTGCAAATTTTTAGCTAGCAAAAAAAAATGTAACATAATAAAAAAATAGTTAAAGTAAGTTATTTATTTCATTACAATTGAAAATTTCTTTAATAAGTTATACAACATGTGTTTTGTAATAGAAGCAGCTCTCAGCTGACAGCAAAACTGCAATCATTAAATCCTTAGAAGAAGGAAAATCCATGCGTGAAGTTGGACACCTCTTTGGTGTAAATCAATCAACCGTATGTCGGATTAAAAATCGATTTTCCTTGAGAAATGGTGTGGAAAGGAAACCAGGTAGTGGTAATCCTCGACAAACTACCTCTCGCCAAGACCGCCAGATGATTGCACTGGTTAAAAAAGATCCACGAAAGACCGCAGTGGACGTTGCTAATTTCGCAAATGAGCAAATGGGTGTCTCTATAGGCGTTCACACTGTTCGCCGTAGGTTGAAAGAGGCTAATTTGCATGCGAGACGACCCGCAAAGAAACCTCTCATCAGTGAAATCAATAAAAAGAAGCGCCTTGAATTTGCAAAACGCTACAAGGATTGGTCAAATGAACAATGGGCTAAAGTCTTGTGGAAAATATGGATGTGGATCAATAATGGTGTGGGGTAAGGAACGATATGTTTAAAAAAAATTATTGATTTTACGCCACGTATTTACAGGTGCGTTTTCCCGTGATGGGGTAGGTCCCTTAACTCAAATCGAAGGAAAAATGGACGCCAAGAAGTACTGTGAAATCCTTGGAGAACACATGATTCCTCATCTGCGGGAAAAAATGCCTCCTGGTAGGATATTCCAACAGGATAATGATCCAAAGCACTCAAGTCGCTTAGCGCGAAACTTTTTAAGCGACAATGATGTCAATGTTTTGGATTGGCCATCACAATCTCCCGATCTACACCCCATAGAAAATCTATGGGAGCTATTAGATCGGGAAGTTAAGAGGAAATTTAGAAGAAATTTTGAAAAGTGAATGGGAGAAAATATCCATTAACACATTAATAGCTTTAGTCGACTCTATGCCTTCTAGGTTGCAAGAAGTCATAAAAAATAAGGGCTACGCCACTAAATATTAATTTTAAGATTTTTTTTTTTGTAAGAATTACTATTTAATTTAAATAAACACATTAAAATTTATGCTGTTGCATTTTTATTGCTCCCATCAAATTCGCACTCTTTTTAATAAATGACAAAATAATATATCATTAATTAAAAATATTTACATAATGTTTTTGATAATAGGTATCTATAACTGTAGGGATTAATAACCCAAAGAAATATTTTGAACTGGTCACCATTTTTTTAAAATTATCGCACTTAAAGATAATTTTACCCAACGTTGCATTTTTTGTGCTCGCTACTGTATATGGTGGTCCATTACATAACATACATAAAACCCTTCAGTCAAGATTATTGACTTAGTTTCTCACACCACCTATGTTGTTTGTGTTAATTTTATACATAAGTGGCGGGACTTACTGTTTAAAGTCGACTCCGAACGACGGATTTTTTGAGAAACTTTTTATGGCAGGTTTCTTAAATACTTTTGTATTTTGTTTTCATGCCTGACCTGGGGCTCGAACCCTGGCTTTACGTCTAATAAGCCAACACACTAGACTACGGCAACTGCAAATGGCAGTCCATTATCAGCTTATAATATATTTGGAATATCAAAGTTTAGCAAAAATATACTTGAAAACACTAGTAAACTAAATATTTATTTATTTTACCTTATAACACTTGTTATAAATATCTAGCTTATATTAGAAAGGCACTAGCAACCAAAGCTATCGGCAGGTAAACTAAATGCAATAAATCGATTTCGATGTTTTTAGGAAAATATTCAACAACTAAAATGTGAGGGGTGTGGAAACAAAGGCAGCAATTCAGAGAACGGTTTGATTGATTAATTTTGAATTCAATCACAAAAAACGAATCTCATGTTGACAGTACAAATCAATTCCGTAATGCAATACATGTCATGATTCACAAAACGGAGTGTAACGAAAAATGGTGCTTGCTTGGGTACTCCCAAAAGCAACGAATATTTAACGATTGGTACGAATGGTTAACGATTGGTATGAATGGTTTCAATGCTGATCGCATATACATACTAGCGTGTATACGTTTGTGCATGTGTGTATACATACATTGCCAAATAAAATAATAAACAAATTAAAAGATGTCTTGTTTTCACAAAATAGCCTGTGGAAAAAAATATTACCGTTTGCTTTATCGTAGGGTAAGAATATGTGTTTGATTGTTGTAGAAATGAAACTAAGTACATCGATTCATTCACTCAAAGCAACGAATACTGGACGAATAGTGTGAATGGTTTTAGTTATATTATGTGACATTGAATTATTCGTTGCTTGATGGATAACGTCATAACAAAAAGGGAATGTAAAATAGCAGACAGTAATAAGGAGTGATTAAACAAGCGACAATGCACATTTTTATTACTGTCGACTAAAAGCAACGCAAAAGCAATGAATTTGCGAATGGTCAGCAAATGTGAGTGGTCTCTGTCTGTTCTCTTAATAATTTCGAATATAAGATATTAATTACTTACTTACTTACCTAATTCGCCATTAACACCCCGTTTATCATCCACTGCGCCGACTTCCGTAAATTCCCTGCATCAAATACACGTCTCGCCGAAACACCTTCTTTCATCCGAACGACATGGCCGAACCATGCGGGATGTTAATGCTCAGCACAACGTCCATTTCATTGTGGAATTCGTCACAAAGTCACGCTATCCATGCTTCTGCTTCGTGAAAAAGCAGAAGAAGAAAGAGCGACTCTATAGAGTATAAGTTTCGTAGTACGAAAGTGGTCTTTGCTGCTCCTGGGCTTGCTAGATCGGCAACTGGGCTCCGACATTCACCCAACACATTTATACGAATCTTGTCAAAATTTGGTCTTCTGCCTTAAAGTATTGTATGTGCAGAACAAGAATCCCTAAAAACCAGTAGTACAGTAGTTAGACGATTAGTTTGTGACAACTCTTGTGGAGAATACAAAATTGATGTTCAATAAAGTATGAATTGGACTTTGTCTTTTCTAGACCTGATCGTGTAAGTAAAAATTCACAATGAATTATAAAATGAACCATATATAGCCACTATTGTATAAATATGTGTTTCATTAAAAAAATATTTCTTTATTCACAACATTATTAACATAACAGAGCAATGTCCCTCTGGAGATTAAAAACAAAATGGATTCCTTAATAGAAGAAAAAATTCCCCTGTCTGTATATAAATACCTAGACGTGGAAACACCTTGTATAAGAGAATTTAATGTGTTATTCACCACTCTATTATTGTCGTATAATGAACTACAAAACTACAATCGAATTTATGGAAACTACAATAAACTTTTGTAAATTTTGCTTCTTTTACCGCAAATGGTGCGAACAAAGCCTATTGCATGGACATCTTGGCGCTCCAGCACAATACATATTCTACTTGCAGTGTATGTGTATGTTTGTGTGCGTATGGTTAAGCATATGCTATTAACACTTTAATATCCCCAAAAGTACACACTAGTATTTATTCAGACAGTGGTGTACTGTGGACATCGTTAATATTGCTGTCGCATGTTATGCTTACATTACGATAAACGATAACAAGAACAACAATAATGTGAAAGAGAGTGCCAATAGGATATTTGGCGTAAACACAATTTTATCGCAATCACTTTAAACTCCAGTTAATTGTCCGATTATAAATCTATTCACGATTTTATCGGGCCATGAGTTACGCACAAAAGCACAATAACTTGGCTATAACTAACAACAATACAGATTGTTTTTCTTGTAGTTATTGCTTCTGCTGCTGTCGCTGTTCATGTTTTTCTGGTTATTATTATCGGCTTTGGTTTTTTTTTTTTCATTTTTTGAGCAACATCACTCACACTAACTCTCAAATAGAGAAACCGAAATACGAACCCAGTACAATGAACATCAAAATAAAAAAAAAAATTAAAAGCCAACAAGCAATTTACAATACAATATTGTGTGTTATTGGTGCTACTGTGTGTGCAATTGTTTTTGTCGTTAATGTTATTGTTGTTGTTTACGGTTTTATACATTAAATAGCATATTTGAATGTTGTAGCTTTTTCTATCCCCATACTTATGCTAATCCCCAATATCCGGCAAGTTAAGTTGTGCTTGTATGTACATCTACATATCTGTCGGCCTGGATGCCTGCGAATAATGCATTCTGACAGTTTTTTTTTTTTTTAATTTCCATAACATCGAAGAGGATAAAACAAAACGGGTAAATATCGTTTCCTTTTTGGTTTTTGTAAAATTTAAGCTGTATGAGGAATGACCGATATTTGTGCTTGTGTGTGCATGCGTCAATGTGAAAGTGTCCGCCAGTGTAAACGGTGTTTGTTTACGTTTATAAGCCACATCAGATTTGTGTTTGTTTAATGTGTAGGTAAACTCAAAGTCATTTTCGTTTATATTCGAGAAGTTTGATTAATACCTACAATCCACACAAACAGTCATGCACACGTTTTAAACCAACAAATATGCATGTGCACCTACATACATATATCTGAGCCACATTTAAGCGCTTAGGCTCATGATTAAACGAGGTTTTATTATATTTACAAATTCGGTGATGAGGCAAAAATAAGCGAATGCAACCATCATTTTTTAAACGTACGAAAGGTATGACCTCCAATGTAGTATACTGAGCAGTCAAATGCATGTATAAGGATTCTTTACATATACATACATAGGTGCATATAGAGAATAAATCTACAGAAAATCCATGAATGGTAGGTAACATCATCCATTCTAGTATGTTTGTATGGATACATATGTGTTTGAGAATTTTTTCAGTTTCAACTCTTCGTTCATTCGTAAATGTGATGGGGCATGAATTTAATGATGGCATATGGCTAATCAAAAGCAACATGCAGCCGGAAATGTCATGTAATAAATTTTCATTAGGCTAAAAAGGTTTATTTGAAATGCGTACGTTGCAACTTTTAAGAGTTGCCAAATCTGAACCCTGCTTTTGGATTTTTATTCATAAACAAATGGATGCGTTTTGTTGACTTTGAAAATTCATTTATTCTCATTTAATTTTAATAACTGTTAATATTGTTACGTTTTTACCTTTCAAAAACGTTAAAAATATGAGTTTGTAGATTGCAAATAAAGTAAGAATAAATTCGTGTTTAATTTTAATGAATTCTTTATTATCTGCACCGCTTTAGTGCCACTGTTCCAGCTTATTCCACGTATACAATGATAAGTTTCGCAATATGTGTTTGTTCGTGATAATCCTCTGCTTACAACCTTTTTGTAAGCAACAACACTTGTTAGTTATTCTTCGCTCACAACCTTTTTATAAGCACTACACTAACAAATGCTTCCTTCAGACGCAACTTGTCTGCACACAACCGAATGACTTATCACTTTAACCAACGTAACGTCGTTATACACGACTAGCTTAATTCAAACTCTGAATACAACGTGCCGTCTGCACACACGACTGATTCAACTCAAACTCTGAATCATCCTTGCTCGCTTTGGCTTGCCTTTTATATCTCTGGATCATTAGTTTGCCCTCGAAGGATGATGAGGGCCTTCGGGAACATTCTAATAATGTAAACAACCCATTCTCATTTTTGATTACGTGAATAGTGCGTTGTTTTGTTTTTGGAGCTTTCGATTATTATTTTAACAATACCATTTCCACTTTCGCAACAATATATATATTTGTAAGAATAAATTTATTTTGTACGAATTTAAAAATGAACAGTTTAAGTGAATTATTCTTATAATTATTGCATTACTTAACCTTTATATCATTACCTTATTATATCACTAGTAGATTGTACCCGGTGTTGCGCGGGCTTTAAAAATAACAATAAATAAAAAACCGGTTTATCGGTTTCGAAACCGGTTTCTTAAAAAATACATACATACATAATTGGTCATTAGAACCCATCAGTCAGGATTATTAACCAAGTTTCTGACACCACTTATGTTGTGTGTGTTAATTTTATACATGAGTAGCGGGACCTACAGTTTAAAGTCGACTCCGAACGACAGATTTTATGAGAAACTTTTCATGGCAATTTCATTTACACTCAGAGTTTTTGCCAGAAACCTGCTGAGAGGAAATAGCCGAAAAAATACGTTTTGTTTTTTGCTTTGATGTCTGGCCTGGGACTCGAACCCAGGCTTTTACGTCTAATAAGCCAACACACTACCTACTAGACCACAGCGACTTCTTAAAAAATACAATTTTTCAAATTATTCGGAAACCGGTTTAACAAATAACCCAGTGTTTTGAGTGCTCTAAGTGCTAAATATATGAAATGTATATGTGTGTGTATGAGTGTGTGTATGCAAGAAAATTTGTCTTTTTGAGGGGTCTGTTTAGAGCCTAAAGACGACAAAATAACTGAATTGATTTTTCATAAAATTTTCACACCGTATTTCTGTATGTGTAGGTGGTATTATAAGTTAATTTTGATTCAAGACTTTTAAGTGGGTGAAGTGACACGCCTACCTTAAGAATGGAAACTGTACCAGTTAGAGTCTTCGAATTCAGTATGGAAAATTTTGATATCCACATAAACATTTGTGGTAAAAATGGATGAACTAGCTACACCTTTACCTCTCGTATACATAAATAAAATACTAAAATTCGTATATCTGGGAACACTTATGTTTATTTCAATCTATATCTGATTCACTTTTTTATGGCAAGGCAAGAAGCTCTTCATCCATAGGTTCTGTACTACGGGAATAAGTAAAAGGCCTTTTAGAAAAAGAGGATATAATAAAATAATAAAAGTAGTAAGATAACAGAAAATAATGAAAAATATCATACATACATAGTTAGTTATTACAACCCTTCAGTCAGGATTATTGACCTAGTTTCTCACACCACTTATGTTGTGTGTGTTAATTTTATACATAAGTGGCGGGACCTACTGTTAAAAGTCCACTCCGAACGACAGATTTTTTTGAGAAACTTTTCATGGCAGGTTTATTACTCTTAGAGTTTGGTCTGGGACTCGAACCCTGGTTTTACGTCTAATAAGCCAACACGCTTCATACTAGATAATGGCGACTTCATACATAAGATCATACATTGTTTTTTACTTTTATCTTCGAACGTGAGCCTTGTTCGACTGGCTTGAGCCCACTTTTTCTTACTTTCCTGTAATAGCTATCCGTTTCATCATTCATCATTAATACCAATCTTATCAACAACGTGTTTAACAACATCAGTTTTCTTATGCCAATTATTGTACAGCTCTTTTCTTGTAATGGACATGTTAAACTCTAAATGAAACAAAAAAACGTTTGGGCAAAATCCGGCAGCTAATTTTTTAAATATTAAAAAGCTACATATACAGTTTGTCAAAAAAATCTTTGCACATAGAGAAAAATTCAGAAAACTTTGAAAAATTCATTGATTTCTGATATATTTAATCAAATTTTAAAATTTTTTCAAACAGGATTCTATAAACATATGTTTTGTTAATATAATAATTAAAAAAATTTTTATAATAATGACAATATTCTAATGTAAAATATTAAAAAACAATTCAATTTTACTCCTGTCAAAAAAATCTTTGCACACTTGATAAAATATTAAGACTCATGCAATTTTTTTAAATTTATAGCGCTAATATTTTGTGGGTTCACCTTTGGCATCAATTACCGCTTGCAGACGCCTGTTCATGGATTGAGTAAGCTTCGGAATGTCATATTCTAATGGTATTTTTTTACACTCTTCTTTGATGAACTTTACCAATTCATTTTTATTTGGGAGCGATCTTTTCCCTACCTTTTTCTTTAGATGCAGTTGTAAAGTAACCTGGAGTTACATAAATAAAATTTATTTTAAGGATCATTGATAGTACTTGTAATTAAATTTATTCGGATTAACTGGGTCAATAAAACCAAATTTTGTAATGCTAGCGGTAACTTAATTTTTTAAATATCAAGATGTACTTCTTGATACGAATCTTCTGCCATAGCTTTTGTTCCCCATAAGCTGGAAGATGTGACAAAGGTGCAGGATTTTTTCTGTTTTTAATTATGTAATCATTGCTGGTAACCCTAAAATGTATACACATGCACTGCGTAGGTTCATACATCATGTTGGGTATGAACAAAGCATAGCATTTCTTCATGCAACCCATCATAATAAAATTACGATGAATAAAAAGTAAAACCATTATATTGTAAACCAAAAGAAAAAAAATGAATAAATTTATTAGGCACAGGAACTATTTAAACTCAATTTAAAATCCTGTTTTAGTTGGTAAAAAAAAATATTTTTTATGTTTAAAATAGAAATAAACATTGTTATGAAATATACAATAAATTATCATGAAAACATTCAATTAAATTGAATACTTATTATTTGCTTAATAAAAGCTGCTTTTTATGATATATTACGTTTATTATCCTATTGGCCAATTCACACGACTTTGTGTCGTGTATGTTAATTTTTTATATAGCTTTATGAAAATCTTCGAAAGACATTCGTAGCCTGACTTACCAGAGTGCACGATTCGCCGGATGACTTACTCTCGGCTTGCTAAACGCGTACGTATTGAAACAAACCTAGTTCGTCACACTTTCAACCATTTGTCCCCCCCCCGGGACCACAATCAAGTATTACTTCGAGGGGGGTGGAGATTCAGCGAATGCTGCCTTCAAATTCCGCTAACCTTGCTCTCTCAGCCAATCTTTGCTGCATCAATACGTTCCTGGCAAAAACACATACTGCGTTCCACTTCTCACATGAGGTTAACTGCATTATCGGGTGTTATCTGGAATCCTATTGTTCCCTCCAGGCAATTTCGTTGAACAACATATCGCGGGCAAGTAAAGAAAGCATGCTCCGCCGTTTCCCTTTCATTACGTCATACTGGGCAAGCCTCGTCTACGTTATGACCATATTTATAGAGATATGCCCTATAACATCCGTGGCCGGCTAGCAACTGTTTCAGGTAGAAGTTCACCCGACCTTGTTCCTTTTGGTCCATTCGTCTATGCTCGGTATGAGTCTGTGGGTCCATCTTCCCTTGGTGGAATTGGACCAGTCCTGCTGCCATCTATCTAAACCATCATCCACTAACTGAACAGGGTTGAAAAGATTCAATCCCCTCCTAGTGTCATGTTTCCTCCTTTCTATATCCACTACTAGTTTCAGGGGCGTCATCCCCGCAATCGCCAACGCTGCATCAGTAGACACCGTGCGGAAAGCAGAAATCACCCTGAGAGCTGATCTCTTGTAGGCCGCTTCCATTCCTGCTCTATAGGTCCTCTTATACATGGCCCCGACCCATATAGGGGCTGCATATATAGCGATCAATGTCACTACCTTCATCAGTAACCGCTTCCTCTCTTGTTTTGGGCCTCCTAGGTTAGGCATTAATCGAGTAAGTACACTTGCTGTCGCCGCACACTTTTCGCCGATGTACGTCAGGTGTTCCCTAAACGTAAGCCTGTTATCAATCATTACTCCCAGATATTTAATCGCCTGTTTTGATGTTATACGCTGTTCACCTATCGCTATTATAATAAACTCCATCCACTTTCTACTGCTAACAAGCAGTACATTCGTCTTGTGATCCTATCATCCAGCTCCTGACCATGCCAACTGCAGTGTTAAACATTTTCACCAATTCATACAAATTTTTCCTTATATCACCATGGCAATCTCATCCGCAAAACCAATGATCTGTGTACCTCTAGGGAGTCCAAGCCTCAGTACACCATCATACATGACATTCCATAGTATTGGGCCCAGCACGAAACCTTGCGGGATCGTGTATGTTGTATTGAATACAATTGGTTCTTTGTGAATGCTCAATGATATGCTGTTTTGGGTATTTCGTATTCCAAATATATTTTTTTTGGCATTCAAACAATTTGATAGCACGAAACAAACACAATTTTTTCATTCACCCAATTTGACAGCAGAAAACCAATAAAACTTTTAAAAACATATGAAGGAAACGTGCATAAGTCGAATTTCGAATTTAGTTTGAACATTTAAATACATATCTTAAAAGCAATTTAGGAAAATATTCGAACACCTACTACTATGTAGAAAACGCAGGTTTGATTCCCTTTTTGCGAACGAAATAATCGGATACGACGTATGAAATTAAAAACTTGATATTGTGTTACCTTTTAATTTTCTGTTTTAGGCCATGACGAACATTAAATATATTTGTTTTTGTCGTTCAAATACAGATTAAATTGTATACGAATTAATAAAATATTTTATACAAAAAATGTGAAAAATACTGGACGTATTTTGTATTTAATCTTAATTGTACACGCATTAGATACATATGCGAATTAGCCATTTTGCCGAGAATTATTTCCCCAAAATTGACTAAATCTGCGTGCCAGTAGCCACAAAACCAATATTGTTCATTCGACACTGGTTGATATCGGACTGATGAAATGATACAATTCTTGTTCGTATTATTCGATAGATATGTATATGTGTTTGAATTCATATACGAATACAAAATACCATACTCTCATCAAAGCTACACATGTACGTACGTACATATGTATACATAAAAGCATATACAGTGAGCGGTAAAATAAAGTCTACAACACCATTTGGTGTAATATTGCTGTTATTTCATTTTTTACTCTGCGAATAAATTTAATTCAATTCTCTACTTAACACTAAAAAAAAGACAACAAAAATTTCTTAATACAGCAAAAGTTGTGGAATAAAAACTAAATCTACTCCAAATTTCACGCGCCAAATTAAAGTGTACAACATACTGTAATGGCATTTTCATTACAACAATACCGTCATGTTTGGTTTGATATTTGTTTTTTGCATTTTGCTGAAATATTATTAATGTTCTATATTGCTTAAGTAGTTGTAATCTGTAGATTAAATAACTTTGTGCAAAGTAAATGAATGTTAAAATAGCAAAGGAAACTTCATCTGTATTAATTACTAGCGTAAGTGTTAGTAAAATACGCCAAGCATTAGATTCAAATCGATTACATGGCGCATTTCCACAAAACAGCCGCTCATATCGGCTGTTGAACAAAAACGACGTCATGATTATGCAAAAAATTATGAAAATAAAGATGTTCCTTTCTGGAATACTGTCCATTTAAGTGACGAAAGCAAGTTTGAGATATTTGGTCAGAAAAAACCTGTAAATGTGTGCTTAAAAATAAACGGTGACTATGCCGAACAAAACTCAATAGCCACTGTTAAGCACGGTGGTGGTTCAGTGATAGTGTTGGGATGTATGTCGGCAGGTGGGTTTGGTAATTGAGAGTTTATTGAAAATACTATGAATAAAATAGACTTATTAAAGAATGGCAGCTCTGCTACCTAGATTATCTTCCTCAATCACCGAACTTGAGCTCAATCGAGCATTTGTGGAAACATCTTGACCGCCAAGTTCGAAAGAGAACGATCAGAAGAATCAATGCTTCAAAAAATAAATACCGTTATTAAAGCAGAAGGAAAATCAACCAAATACTAAATAGTTAAAAAGGTCCTAAAACAAAAATACACAGAAAGCGTGTACACAAATGTACACTTTATTTTGACACATGGAGTATATTTAGTTTTTTGTCCGTAATTTTATTTATGTCAAAATTTTTTGTTTTTTATAGACTTAAGTAGGGAATTAAGTACTGTTTTGAATAAGAAAACATAAAATGTTAAAGTTAATTTCATAATAAAATACTGAAATTAAGGTAATACTTTAATAAATATTCTTGAACACATTATTTTGACGCTGACTGTACAGGACGTGAGAGGAAGTATATACGCAGGCAATTGCACTAAATATATAATATTTTTTACATTCTTAGTTCAATATTCAAATTATATCAATTGATTTCAAAGTGTCAGAGAGAGAGAGAGAGAGAGAGAGAGTGTCGGAAAAGCAGGCTGTGAAATCAATTTGGAAACATTCTCACTAAATGATCCATCCATCTTCTGAAAAGTGATGTTTTCGATGTTCTAAATCAGAGCTACCAGCATAGAAATGTTGAAAACAGCCGCAAAAACAGTAAATAAAAACAAAAGCAGTTGTTAGACTGCGTGACATAAATGTCACGAATGTTAAAACCAGATTTAAGAAAACTTGCAGTGTGACCGCATAATCAACTGGAAAAAACAAAATTAAAATGAACAATATCTGCCAGTTGCTTAATGAATGAGGGCGTATGTTTTTTTTTCCTCCCAATATTGCAAAAGGTCGGCTTCGAATGAATGAAGGTTTGAGCCAGTATTTGTGAATTAACGGTTTCTGTCTCATCTTCTGACGATGGGTGAACTTCCAAGCTTCGTAAACTTTGACGAACCAACGACGAAGTGCTTGCATTTGACGTTTAGTCAATTAACACATTATTATGTGTACAACGCTATATTGTTCTGAAATGAAATAAATGCATCATAAAAGGCAAGGTTTAGTGTCGACGCTTACAAACCTACTTCAATTCATTAAATTGTGTTCCCCATTTCCACGCTTTGTAAGCATCGCCTAAATAAATCACTAAAAGGTGCATGTTTATATTTCGTTTTTTTTAACGCATTTCGGCATTCTTAAAGTTTTCACTACTTGTCTCGCTTTTTCAACATCTATATTAACGCTAGTATTTTCCAGAAAATCCTAAACGACTAATTGTAATGTGAACTGCATATTTGACAGAAAAAAACTTTTCTGCTTTAAAAGAATTTTCAATTTCCTCAATATTAAATATTTGAGAACTATTCTCTTCATATGTATTTTCTTCCAGCAAATCAACTGCCTTTAGCTTGTTTCGGCCATTATCAGTAGTAATGGTATAAAATATTTGTTTCTTTGAAATATTGAATTCACCTAAAACTTTTTTAACCTCTGCTTTCAGATTTTCAGCAGTCTGTGGCATACAAATTTCTTTTATAGATAACGTTAAAATAACCACTTTCCCTTTATCTATTATTTGTGCACCAGGAATGGAAAAGTTGTTACAATTGTACTTTTTTAGCATTATTTGGAAATCAAAAACACCATAGCACCTCAATGACTTATGAAAAATTTTCTCTACTTTATTATAGGTATTAAGGTGTTTTCTTTTCTACAAAGAAAATGCTACCCTCTTACAAGTTGCATTAAAAAATTTTTGATCAACCCTGTTGTAATGCCATTTTTTTATTTGAGAAGAACATAACACAAATATTTAAAAAAGGGTATGCGCTGTCTTTACCACGGCGGCTGTTGATTATGTATGTAATAAATTTAGTAATTCTTCTTAATCAAATGATGAAGATGAATCTAATAACTGATTTATTTAAATTTTTGCAAATAAAATAGATGCAGCAATATCCACATTTATAGTTTTTTCATAAAAAAGATTTTAGATCTAAAAATATTTTGTATTTTTTGATTTGTTTTCGATAATAAATGTAAATATGAAAATGGTGTTGCCAGATCGCTAATTTCTCAACTTTATTTTTTAAGAGCTTTTTCTTAAAACAGAAAAAAAAAACATTCTAACACTGTTCTAACATTGAATGTAATTTTTTATTTTACTGGCCATGCAGCTATAATTATATAATGTTTCCTTAGTTAACAAAACAATGAAAACATTAACTTCAAATTGGATAACAATACCAGGCGACTATTTTTCAATTTTATCTGGTAGCCCTATGAATAACCAAAAGTCATCTACTTTACAGGGCATTATCAGCTCTCTCGACTTATACAGGTCATAAAATGCAATGCCCTCCACCATTGGCTAGGGCGAATTATTTAGAATAAAACATACCACCATTATAGAGGGCGAAACATTTTTAAGAAACAAACGTAAAATTGCATTTTGCCTTAATAAAATGCACATTTTTTGGTAGAAAGAAAACACTATAATAGTGTCAAATATTCTGTCTCATTACTGTATAATTTTTTGTTTTCGTTTCATTTTCATATGGCAACTCGTTGTTAACTTTCATTGTGAACATATGTACCTTTTGGTCGAAGGTATAAAAGGAATATTATCCATTCCATATTGATCTGCAAATATTTTCATACCAAAATTTAATAAAAACCAAAGCGACAAATAGACTGTTTCCTTTGATTGTCTTTAATTTAATCCAAACAAGGGATTTATTGAAGTCCTTTAATTCGTTTTGCTACAATTTTTTTTAGTTTGCTGGCAAAAAATGTATCATAAATAGTAACTTAAAATTTAGATCTCATAAACTTTTGTATTCCTTTATAGTTAAGTATTAAAGTAAGTTGTTAAGTTTACTTATTATAAAGTGCTCTTTATAATTATAGCACCACCAGCATTTTAATAATAAAATACAATAAATATAAAATTGTCTGCAGGTCATATTTTCTGATGAAAAAAGTGGAACTTAGATAGAGCAGATGGTTATTGATACTACTGGCATGACCTTAGAAATAAACCAAAGTATTTTTAAATTTTGGGGAGATAGTCTATTGGGGGGCTATTTCCCTAAGTGGTTGCCTCGAACTTCAGTTTCCATCTACGCGAATGTATAGTACAGAGCACATTAGGTTTCTAAGTTAATAAACTAACTTCTGGTAGGTGGCGCCACTAAAAATTACTTGAAATCAATTAAATCGTAAACTAAGCATTTAATCATGTTATGATCTTTACCAAAGTTGATGCGCATGAGCCGATGACGATTTCTAACTTGCTATGATCAATTTTCAATAGGCGGTGCCACTGAAAATTACTCAAAATGAATCAAATCTTAAACTGTGCATTCTTTAACATAGTTATTACGTATGAGTTGACGGAGATTGGTGCGATTAATTTCCGCAATTGATCGACCTACACACCAAGCACGGAAGAAAAGAGCATTACGAGCCTCAGAATCAGACGAGCACTGTGACTGGAAAATATTCGAGTACATGACGCTGAGACCCGTTCGCATGAACCACTTGAACAACGAGAAGTGAGATTAGAAACTGATCAAATGTATACTACTTAGGCCCGATCATCTGAATCATCAGGACAACGGGAAACAAAATGATTCAAAATTAATTGGACATTTGTGTAATGCCTTTCTTTCAAATTTAATTTAGTTGCGGGCGCAGCAACACGTGCAGGTTAATGTTAGTTTATTATAATTTACACAGCGCAACAAGATATAAATCTTATAAGTTTGTTTTGGAAATTCAAAAAATTAGGGTTGCACTATAATTATAAAAAGCGCTATACATACAAGTACTGTATTAAATAAGTAAGAAACTGCAAATTTCTATTATATATAATTTTTATGTTTTTTACGCACATACATACATATGCACATAAATATATGTAAAATGAATTGTCATTTATATTTTTGTTAATTTATAATAAAAAAAAGTTTAAAACAGAAAAAAAGTGAATTTAGTACAATCGGGCTGAAAAAAGTACAATTTTTTGTGAACGTTAGTACAATTTGTTAAGACTAATTTCCCATCCCTGTTGTGCATTAATTCCAAAAACTGAGCGGTCGTGTCGGGGTGCATTGCTCATTTTAGGGGATATATATTCGTATTCATTTGTGGCCTGTTGATAAATTTCATTAAGTGTCTCCTTAAATTAGTTACATTATTTCCGATAAGTGTCACAGCGCAGTATTTGCATGTTGATTCATTTTTCCTTTCATTACAATGGAAAAATTCACGAATAATGACGTTCCGTTTTCTATCCGTAATATTATTTTAACAAAACGATTAATTATCCAGGAAATTTTTTGACACCTAAAATGGAAATTAAATCGTGAGAGCTTTCCTGGTTGCTTATTCTAACATTTATCGGTTGATTTAGCTTAAAGAACACAAATCCGTAATAAAAGAATAATGGACCTGAAATCCATAAGATCCTAACAACCAAAAAATTCAAAATTTTGTTTTTGATTGATTCTGATGTACTGCTTCAAAATATTTGTTCTGACAAAATTTTATAATCCTACTCTCAAAGATTATCTATCAATCATGATAAATGATTTTGAGTTTGTTTCTTCCTCACCGGTAAAATTTTGAAGTATTGATACGCCCTTCTGCATTTTGGGTGACGATATGTTGCTAGAATTTTTTTGAAGCTAGTTTTTTTATAGTATAAGTTATCTTCTAGTCCGTAGATTTGAAATTTGCGTTTCATTGGGGACATATGATAACATATATGTCACTATGCATTCCTCTTATCAGTTTTTCATCTACTTTTATAATTTCAGATGAAAAAGATGCATTTAAAAATAAAATACGACGAGCTGTGTTGCCGTTATTGGAATTTCCAAAACCGGCTTCGGGCGATCAATAATAAGCCCAGTTTTAGCTCTGAACTCTTCTTGAATCAGTAATTCACCCTTCAATCACCCTTCAACAACAGGTCCATATTTTTTTTTTACTATTTTTACTTAAAAACTTGCCGAAAACTAATTTTGAAAACACTGAAAATTTTGTGTTTTCATGAAAGATTAAAAAAACATCAAAAAGTTCAAATTTCAAAAAGACGTAGTAATGTAATGGTACTTGCTAGAGACAGATTTTATTAAGGGAATGATGCAGAAATTTCTGTACTTTTAGCTCATTTGAAAAAATATTTGGTATTCAAGAATTTAATTTTTCAATTAATTCCCATTTTAGGCATCAAAAACCCCAATGTGCGGCGCCCAAAATAATATACATCTCTTGATTACAGTTAAGAATTCCTTAAAAATAAAGGGAAATTTTGCATAACCTTTTTTTCTAAATGAAAAAAATAACAATTATTTTTAGTCTCTGGTTTTAATACTAAAATAAGGTTTTACCTTTTGATTCAAAAAATAAAATAAATAAATATGTTAGCAGTTCTTCGACCATTTTAGGTCAACATTGTTATTCTGTGGTCAACATAATCGATCCAGTGAGCAGCCTATCAACAATCAATAAGGCAATGAAATTTGAGCACCGAACAAAATATTGCAACAAAAAGCCTCACTTCTATATTAAGAGAGAAGACATTTACGAACTTTTATTTCTAAATAAAAATTAATCAGCTAAACATCGACGACATCTGGCTCCAAAAGGACAGCACAACTTGTCATTTTTTGTAATGTCAATTTTTTTACAAATTTACTTCTAAAAAGCTGGCACCGTTATTTATTTGATTTAAATACTCTGGTAACTTTTTATTAAGTTGTGTATGTTAAGGCATACGTAAAAAAAAGTTGCATGAAACTATTTACATAAATATAATGAAAAATGTTGATTTGTATTTCGGGTTGTGACAATTGCTAACGGATTTGTTAAAGTTGCATCTGTGAAATTATTCGTCATTTATTCAGTCTGTTTTGAGTTTATCACGCGTGACAACCATATACAACAATATCATCAGCAATTAGGACAATTTCTGGATAAATGGCTGCGAGAAGTTACAAAGTTGTTGAATTTTCAACGCCAGTAATCTTTATGATTACGTCATCGAGCTCGATAATTAGGAAACTTTTTAGACCTGATTTTTTCTTTTATGGTTTTCTTAAGTCGCTGTTGTATAAGAATAACCCATAAACCACTAAGGTCCTTAAACGCTTCATTAGCCTTGCCATCACCAATATTCACATTTCAAATGTGTCCTACCCTGATAAGCTGTGGCGATTGTTCGAACGATTTTATATTACACGAAGAAATGGTAATCTCACATACATTTTATTTTATTCAAATAAAAAGAAGTGTATTTCAAAGTGTTTAAAATGCCCCTATATTATCTCAAATTTAGAACATTTAAATAGTACTATATACAGTAGCGAGCACAAAAAATGCAACGTTGGGTAAAATTATCTTTAAGTGCGATAATTTTAAAAAAATGGTGACCAGTTCAAAATATTTCTTTGGGTTATTAAACTCTACAGTTATAGATACCTATTATCAATAACATTATGTAAATATTTTTAATTAATGATATATTATTTTGTCATTTATTAAAAAGAGTGCGAATTTGATGGGAGCAATAAAAATGCAACAGCATAAATTTTAATGTGTTTATTTAAATTAAATAGTAATTCTTACAAAAAAAAAAATCTTAAAATTAATATTTAGTGGCGTAGCCCTTATTTTTTATG
Organism: Sarcophaga peregrina; assembly: GCA_014635995.1. NCBI lineage: Eukaryota > Metazoa > Arthropoda > Insecta > Diptera > Sarcophagidae > Sarcophaga > Sarcophaga peregrina. Next base: position 89,864,406 of record CM025789.1, read on the forward strand.
ACTTTTTGCAACCTAGAAGGCATAGAGTCGACTAAAGCTATTAATGTGTTAATGGATATTTTCTCCCATTCACTTTTCAAAATTTCTTCTAATTGCCTCTTATTTGACGGATGTTTCCTCTTAACTTCCCGATCTAATAGCTCCCATAGATTTTCTACGGGGTTTAGATCGGGAGACTGTGATGGCCAATCCGAAACATTGACATCATTGTCGCTTAAAAAGTTTCGAGCTAAGCGACTTGAGTGCTTTGGATCGTTATCCTGTTGGAATATGCTACCAGGAGGCATTTTTTCCCGCAGATGAAGAAGCATGTTTTCTCCAAGGATTTCACAGTACTTCTTGTCGTCCATTTTTCCTTCGATTTGAGTTAAGGGACCTACCCCATCACGGGAAAACGCACCTGTAAATACGTGACGTAAAATCAATAATTTTTTTTAAACATATCGTTCCTTACCCCACACCATTATTGATCCACCGCCATGTTCTATGGTTGGAAGTTGATATCTTGGAGAATATCTCTGTCCAGTGTTCTTCGAACAAAATTTATCCCATCGGAGCCAAACAAATAAAATTTGCTTTCATCGCTCCATAAGACTTTAGCCCATTGTTCATTTGACCAATCCTTGTAACGTTTTGCAAATTCCAGGCGCTTCTTTTTATTGATTGCACTGATGAGAGGTTTCTTTGCGAGTCGTCTCGCATACAAATTAGCCTCTTTCAACCTACGGCGAACAGTGCGAACGCCTATAGAGACTCCCATTTGCGAAATTAGCAACGCCCACTGCGGTCTTTCGTGGATCTTTTTTAACCAGTGCAATCATCTGGCGGTCTTGGCGAGAGGTAGTTTTTCGAGGATTACCACTACCTGGTTTCCTTTCCACACTATTTCTCAAGAAAAATCGAGATTTATTCCGACATACGGTTGATTGATTTACACCAAAGAGGTGTCGGACTTCACGCATGGACTTTCCTTCTTCTAAGGCTTTAATGATTGCAGTTTTGCTGTCAGCTGCTTCTATTACGAAACACTGTTTTGCAAATTCCAGGCGCTTCTTTTTATTGATTGCACTGATGAGAGGTTTCTTTGCGGGTCGTCTCGCATGCAAATTAGCCTCTTTCAACCTACGGCGAACAGTGTGAACGCCTCTAGAGACTCCCATTTGCTCATTTGCGAAATTAGCAACGTCCACTGCGGTCTTTCGTGGATCTTTTTTAACCAGTGCAATCATCTGGCGGCCTTGGCGAGAGATAGTTTTTCGAGTATTACCACTACCTGGTTTCCTTTCCACACTATTTCTCAAGGAAAATCGAGATTTAATCCGACATACGGTTGATTAATTCACTCCAAAGAGGTGTCCAACGCATGGATTTTCCTTCTTCTAAGGATTTAATGATTGCAGTTTTGCTGTCAGCTGAGAGCTGCTTCTATTACAAAACACATGTTGTATAACTTATTTAAGAAATTTTCAATTATAATTAAATAAATAACTTACTTTTACTATTTTTTTATTATGTTGCATTTTTTTTCTCGCTAAAAATTTGCACTTTTTTCACTAATTCAAAAATATTTAACTTTTTTAAGCAGAATTTGGAATAAACTGTGGTTACTTTGAAAACTTATAATTGAAAGAATTAACAGCAAAACAAAATAGATAAATTAGTTACCGTTATTTTGAAACAGATCTTATTAAAGATCATATGGCACAGTGTTGCATTTTTTGTGCTCGCTACTGTACCTTAAAAACCTTAATATAACAAATGTAGATTACTTTTCTGATTGACTATACGTATTCTTTGTACGCACAAATAAGAATTTAGCATCTGAGGCAAACGTACATATAAAATCCACCATAAATTATTGTATATTGAACAAGAAAACCGTGCGAGTAAAATTGACACCGAATACATCGAACTTTTAATTATAATTTGCATAAACGCAAACGCGTGTGTATCTACTAGAGGTGTGTGCAAGACATATAAAATTGCACACTATTGCATTTTTCTCAAGACCGAATAGTAATTGTAGCTGAAAATATAAATAACTGTGAAGCAAAGACAGTGTAAAAAAACAACAACTTCGTATACCATTGTACAACGGTATAAACGACAGTTGTGTAAAGCGTGCAACAAAAATTTTGTACTCTTCATACCCTGCCAGCAATTTTGTAGTCGACTACGAAAGTAATCCACTTTAAGTTAACTTTTGTAGACTAACTATAAGCTAACTACAATTCAATGCAGCACTTCCTTAGAATTTGGAAATCGACTACGAAAATAATACACTTTTAGATAACTTTTTTAGACTAACTATAAGCTGACTATAATGTAATGCAGACCTCACCCAAATACGAAACGTTTATTTATTATTGAGAGCTTCTTGTTTGTGAGATTTGTTTTCTCTCTGTTCTCTCTTTTACCAGATCCGACTTTCTATGAGTTTGTTTTTAGACTAATTATAAGCTAACTACAATGTTATGCAGAATTTCCCCATAATTTAAAACGTTCTTGCTATTTCTGATAATATTGTTTTTTCGATTGCACCTTTTTCTGAACTATTTTTAGATTAACTAATAGTTAATTGAAATCTAATGCAGAATTTATTCAAAATGAAACCGTTATTTTTTTATTCTCTTTTTTTACAGTTTGAATTCTTTTACATTGTGAAATTAAAATCAGTTCTGTGCGTGCTTTTAAGTGCTATTGTAGACTTTTTAAAAAAGAAATAAAATAAATTTTTAAATAAATTAAAAAATAATAGTCCAGATAATTATAATTGAATGTAAGTATTTATTTAATTGTACATATAATTAGTAAATAATGTATTTATAGATAACAAGTGAAACAATTGTTGCGAAGGATGTTCAAATATTAAAGAACTTCTTCAAGAAAAGAACTTTACGTAAGTTTAAACAATATTAATAAGACGTTTATATATGTTAGTATTTTCAAATAACAACATTTTTTGATCAGGTAAATGTGATGAAGACTTTATTATGCATGGAAGTTAATGTTGAGGGAAAGCTTTCTTTCAAGCCTTAACAGGTAAGCAATACATTAAAAAGAAATGTATTTTTCTAATTACATATATTTTAAATAGATGTTTGTCGATCGATTGGGTCTGATGATGCAGAAAAAGACATCAGAAATGCGTTGAAAATAATCAAAAAACGCCACATTCACGCAGAATGTATTAAATATAAAAGAAAAAATTAATTTAGCATATATTTGAATTTAATTATAAGTAAATGATGTTATTAATTGTTTTGTTTTTTATAACTAGTTAAAGTTAGATTATAACTATTTTAAATGAAGTTCCTAATTGTTTTGTTTTTTATAACTATACGAGTGTATATTTTGTTTCTTTTTATTATATAAAATAAATAAAATACTTAAAAAATTAAAATGTTTTCAATAATAGTTGTGTTTTTTTTCGAAGTTTATGGAAATTTTTATATTTTAACAACTGACTTTAAGTTAATTAAAAATTAGCCAACTTTAAGCTATCTTTGAATAGCCAACTTTAAGTTAGTAAAAAATTGGCTAACTTTAAACTAACTATTATATAACTGATTTTAAGTTAGTTAAAAATTAGCTAACTTTAAACTAACTATTATATAACTGATTTTAAGTTAGTTGAAAAGTTATGCAGAGTCGGACAATTGACTACTGCCAATGACACCACCATGTTAAAATAGTCAGTTGGCCCCATTAAAAATAATCCAAGAGTCAACCACAACTAGCTGAGAAAAAGTTAACTTATAATGCATTAAAAGTTAGTTGAGTTGCCTGCAGGGTAGGGTCGCAACGTGCACTTCTTTGTTTTCTCTCAGCAACCGATCATCTTCGTCGACGCCAGTATTGCCAGTAACTTTTACAAACTTTTTATTTCTGGAGAAATTTTTTTTTTGCGATTATGGCAATGTTTTTTAACGCAATTTTATTTTAATTTTCCAAAAATATGCTAGTGTAATTATAAAAAAGTAATAAAAATAATAAAACCAGAAATAATTCAAACAAAACGAACAATTTTTGTAATCATTAATCTTTTCTTATATTTGATTAAGAAATTGTTCATCAATATTTGAATCACGCCAGCATTACCAGTAACTTTTTTAAACTTATTATTTCTGGGGAAATTTTTTTTTTGAGTTTATGGCGAAAGCAAAGGATGTATACTATAATGTTTCTGTTTTTTAACGCAATTTTATTTTCTTTTTCCATAATAATTTTTTTTTTTTTATTTTTTGCTTTGCCAATGAAAAATTGTTTTTAAATTATTACATTTAAATCACCCGCGCACGTAAAATCGTAACCTACTCACAACCCGTGATGCCAAAAAAAAAAGCGCAAAAAGGTGGCTAAAAGTTAAAAAAAAGTCTTTTCAGATAAAAATATATTAATATATATTATTGCTTTTGAGATCATTTTACGTTCAATAGAATTAAGGTACTTATTTTCAAATAGAATTTACATTACAAATCTTTCAAAGTTGGTCAATGTTAAATATGATTTGTACTTCTTGGTCATCCTCTTCTTCATTCATAAATCCCTTTCTATATGGTATTGAGACTTGGCTCTTTCAAGTGTTATACGGAAGCAAATGGTGAATGAATTGCAGTGTATAACGATAGCGCAGCCTGACATTTCTTTTCTACCTAATTATTAGGTACATACAACTTTAAACTATCAGCAAAGCTTGTGTTTCCCGGTACTTTTGGTAAAACTATGTAAATGATAAAGAAGAAAACAAGAAATAGAAGAAAAAAGTTCTGCCACATTGGGTTACAATTCGACATTGCCAGAAAAACATAAGATAATATTACCATACAGAGTTAAAGGAAAAACCGGCAAAAAGTGCTATACAAAAATACTGAAATGCGCGTTTTTTAGTTTAGGGCTACCCATCTTTCTTCGCGTTAAAGGTACTTCAAAAAAGGCTAAATCTAGCTCGAAAATGGCTAAGTTGGCATCACTGCTCACAACGATGAATAAGAAAAGTCCGAATGTTTTGCTCTTTGTTTGCTCGCCAGCATTGCCATTTAAACTTTATATTTCTTGGAAAAAACTTTTTTTAAACTACCACTTTTTTTTACACTACTGATATTCGCATGGCAATACTGAAAATGTAGCTTCAGTAATAAAATATGCTCTTACAACACAAAGCATAGACGCTTTTTGCACGTTGAAATTTGTTTCGAAACAAATTTCAACACTTGAGTTTGTAGGAGAGAGGGGAAAAACGAGTGGGGTTGATTTTAGAATTTCATGCACTCAGAAATTTGCTTTGTTCTTTATTCGTATATACACAGAGTTGTATTTGATTTCACATTTCCTTTTATTTTTTGTTCCGCATAGAGAAGTTAACATCTTGACTGTCGCGGCAACTTTCAGAAAACTGGCCAATAACGACAATTTGATTTTTCACATTATATTACTAAAAACTATTTTTAGATTATAGATATCATCAAAAGGCATAAATTATGTTTTTTAGGAGAAAAGTGGGTAAGAGATGACTGGTAGTAAGTCAACGGTGTTAATATAAAGCTCCCTTATTTAAAATATCATTAGTTTTTGTTGATTTTGTGTTTGAAATCAAAACATTAGCAAAAGAAAAATTTTAGCGCCAAACAATTAATTAAAAAAGGTTGAAAAAATAAAAAATATTAAAAAGAATATAATTTAAATAAGGTAAATATATTAAAAAATAATAACACATAAATATATAATATATTATAATGTAATAACAAATATAATATTCATATAATGTTCATGTCTTGTGTTTGAACCTAAATCACAATGCCAATCAAAGTTACAACTGATAAAAACAGCAGAACGACGCGATAAAGGAAAGCAAAATTTTTGTAATTAATTTTTTACGTCCAAAAGCGAAAGAAATTTTAAAAGAAAATGCAAAAAAGTTTCTCACATTTGTTTCGAAACAAATTTCAACGTGCAAAAGGCGTCATAGTTACTTCACAGGCAAACGAGTGCTGTTGTATACATTGCATGAGAAATACACATTTTAGTGCACTCGTACAATCAAGATCAACAGAAAAGAGTGCACTACAGTATTGCATTCGGTGAAGGGTAACCAAGTCGAATGTCTTGTGCACACCTCTAGTATCTACACCAGGACGATTTTTTCTCATAGGGTAAAAAAAACTATCAGAATTTTTTTTTGTGGGCACCCCCCACAAAAGATTGAGCACAATTATAAGATGTTAACCCGTGACACTGGGACTTCAAAGCTTTGAAAATCTCGATTTTTTTGCAGTTTTCCGAATATGACTATCCATATCTCTGGAACGGCTAAAGCTCTTTGCCTCTGTATTTTATATTGTACACAATAAATACCCAACTAGTACTGAAACCGAAAAACCGAAACTAGTATTAAAAAATAAATGCATAGCTAAGTGGATCTTGCTTTTATGATTTTGTTTCTTCGTCAATTGAAAATATTAACTGCAGAAGACGTTTTTATTTTAATTAAGGCGGTACCTAATAACACGTACTCTTTGTTTTAATTTGTATCATTCTGTGTCATTTATTCTAGTGAACATTTTTACTCCTGATAAAAGTGATGGCTTTTACATCTGCCATTAAAATTAGAGGCAGAGACAAAATTTTTCTTATTGACTATCCAACTAATCAGATAACTGGATGTAAGCTGCCATGCAGTCGATAAGTTCTGGCTACTATGTTCCACAATGTGCGTACTGTGAAGCTAAATGTGAGAGACTCTGCCACACGAGGTTTTTCGTTTTGGTCAAAAGCTCGAATTTTTACAAAACAAAAGAAAAATGTTATAGTAAAGCTGGAAACACTGCACGATCATTGGATAAAAATGCAAAAGTGCAAGGATAGAAAAACGGAAAGTGCAAGAAATGCTGTAAAAGAGCTTACGCGAAAGTTGGATGATTTCTCTGATATTGCCCACAGTAGAAGACAAGGAGTTTCTGTTGAAACAAAGACAGAAAGGAAGACCAGGCTACTTGCTCAGAGTTGACCTGAAGTTGGGTCAGGCTGAAGAAAGAAAGAAAGAGCGGAATATCTTGGACAAACAACTTGAAGGGGAAAATTGTTCATTGTTCACAGAGACGAACGATGAGACAACATAAGAGTCAAAAGGACGTGAAAAGTCAAATATAGAGCTCGAGATGAACATAGAATTTGAAGGACCATGTGCCCTTAAGAGTATCAAGCGCGGCTTCAAAAAGTTCTTAGCCATGAAATTGTCATTGTTGCTGGACCGCTGTAAAGCGTCCGATAGGAACACTTTGGCAACGGTAGAAGCTCTCGGAGAAGATCCCAAAGAATATAAGATCTTCAGAAGCGTTATCCGTGAATAGCGGGGAATATAATGTAAAAAATGCACAGAAATCATTGAAGACAAACTTAAGATACCCCAAAACGAGTCGAGCGTGCACTGGAATGGAAAACTACTACCAGGTATTCTCAAAACAGAGCAGAAAGAATGGATTACTCTTCTGCCTCAGGGGAGGATCAAGCCCTAGCAGCCTCACCAGCTCGTTCATGGCTATGTGCTTCGATACAACAGCATCAAATCCTAGGAGACTCAATGGAGCGTACAATCTCCTGGAGCAGATGTTAGGACGAGAGCTCCTGTGTTTGGAAGCACAACGATAGGTTTGAAAAACAATATTCGGAGATTGATAAATCCAAGTTCTATATAGGCGAGAATGTTTTGAAACTTCTGCCCAAAGAAGAAGTAGAGAATATCAAAGAAGAACTGCATGGAAAACTCATGAAATGCTAGCCTAGAGATGACTACAAAGAAGTGTAACAGTGGGTATTGACATATCTTGGCCATCTTGTTCGAAAAGATGTGCGCTCAGGTCTTCAGGTCGAGTACACCTTGTATGGTGGATGGCAAAAGTTATATGCTGTCTGAAAATAAAACTCCTCCGTTGACCAGTTTAAAATGACATCCCAAGAAAAATTGGCCCTTTGTGTTTTCATTGTTCGAGTCTACTGTAAAGCCTGGTTTAACACCTCTAGAGCGTGTTTAGCACCAAAACAAGACCTATACCTTATTGAAAATCTATTGAAATACGAAAGCATTGACAAAAGTATATCAGAAAAAGGAATTAACAAGATGAGAAATCATCTGTGGTATCATAGTCCTGAATTTTTTGCCTAGCATTGTTTGACCCGACAGTGCAAAATACCAAAAGGTGACAAAAATCTTAACAAATCAAATAGAAGAAAATGTGAAGTGCTCCAGAAATATGCGACCCAAACTACTGCCGAAATATAAGTGAGGCTTATAATAATAAATGAGGCTTATCATTTGTTCAAGAGATTACACTTTAACACCGAATTTCTTGAAGAAGATCAAGCAACTTGGCCGCAGAACATCAACTACCAGGAGCGGCCAGAATGGTAAACAACATGGATGTTGTAAACGGCATGGCAGAGCGAGGAGCCAAGCTCATCAAATATGTTCTCCAAGTAGCCAGCAAATGCCGTCAGCTGTATCCAAATAGCTCTAAAACCACATTATGTCAGTCCCTTGAATAAATTTAAATAAGAATAAAATGAAAAAGACATTTATTATACTTGATTTTTTAAGTACATAATTGTATTCATTCTAAAAATTGATAATATATTAATGAAAATGGGTTTTTTCATAATAGGTTCCATCTTCGCTCTTAGGGGTACCAAGTCACGATTTTAGGGACATTGGGCTTATTATATCGAATTCAGTACTATTTACATATTTTTTATTCCATATAAGATTTTATAAACAGTTTCGACTTCAATTTTTGCAAAAATATATTAAACCATTCTCGAGATATGGGTCGGCAAAGTCGCCAAACCGCCAAAAAATCGTGATTTTCAAAACTTTGAGGCCCCAGTGGCACGTGTTAACATCTTTCAATAATGCTCAAACTTTGGCAATCTTAAAATCTAACAAAATTAAACATTTTTAACAATTACACAATCCCTACCTGATTATATCTATGATAGTTATACAATCATTTTAATTGTTACGGAGACACTAGCTCTTATTGTATGTTTGGTAAGTCTGTTGCACAAATAGCAGATGTTGTTTTCTTTCTGACAATGTCCCTGTCGCTGTAAGAGACGCGTTTTCAGGCCAATCGAATACGTATTTGGAATAGATTTTCCCTAATAAAGCGAACTGCCTAACGTTGCACTATGGGTTGGTTTCATTCATATTTGAGACAAAAATTCATTTGTATTTGATAGAGAACAAATCAAAACAAATGACGGCATGTTTTGTTTTTGTAAAAAATTAACGACGATTGCGTAGCAGATATTCAAAAACATTATTTGTAACCTTTTACATCAGATCCAAAATCAGATGTCTCAAAAGATCCCCTTATACCGAATTGCATCTTTAGATTTGGCCCCAGAATTTTTTTTAATTTTTTAACCTACAGTGCTTTATGCTATTAATTTTCATAATTGTGCTTTCCAAAATTTCCACTTCATATTTATTTAATGGGGCGTTCATTTTATGCATTAAAGGGGAGCAATTGGCCAGACAACTTGAGTTAAAATATGTTTCGTGTGGAGATTTGTATGTTAATTCCTTTACAATCGCAATACGTACATCGTTTTCATGTTGCAGTTGCCATTTCCTATTTGGATGTGGCTTTGCAGAAGTGTTTGCTTTATTATACCCTTAAGCGGTGTAATTCAATTGCAATTTAATCGTTTGGACTCGTGTTGAAAACATTAAGTACCGCATAAACCAAAAGTTAATATCGTATGTATGTATGTATGTATTTAACACAATAGATATTGACAAACAAATGTAAATAATTCTTTTGAAAGTAATTAAAACATGGACTTGCAAAATATATTAATTATAGTGTTAATTTAATGTTGCAATAGAAATTAAATTTTAATTGACAAAAAGAAAACAGAAAATTAATTTAAATACACAATTAAAAAACTACATTTGTGCCTTCTAAGTATAATGTTGTAAACTAACTGACGAGCGTACTTAGGTAGGTTAGGTTAGATGAAATTCATAACCGCGCTTAACCCACTTGGCACCGAATTTTTTTATTTGGAAAATGAATATTTTTTTTTAAATTGAAAATGCATCGTTGATCAAAGATCGTTCCTAACATTTCTTCGTGTTTTTCACCGTTTCCCAGGAAAATGCCGTTCTTTTAAAAGGACAGTTGCAAAATAAACTACTACACTAGAGCCCCGACTTGCGTCGTTTCGATTTGCGTCGCTCTTTTAAAACTGGAAAAATTCGATTTGCGTCGCTAAAAACGGTTAAATTTTTACTGAAGCATTGTGCATTTTAGGCATTTGTAGTATGTAGTGATAATATTAATAAATTTTTCCTATCTCACGAGGAGGAGGAGCTTGATAATGAAAATTTATTAGCCGTTAATATTTAGCATGTTTCCTGATTAACAGTCGCCAATATATATTAATTTCCCATACAATGGATATATTTTCTGAAAACGATTCTGACCAAAATCGTAGCACGAGCGTAGCAGAATCCGTTGGTCAAGCCATTGGTTGTTAGAAAAAAATATATCAACAAAAAAAATCTTTAAAAATTCTTCAAACTTTGGACTTTGGAATCAAATGGATATAAGTGTTTCTGATTTAGATTTATCATCTGAATAGAGTTAAATGTAAGCTAAATAAATTGCAAGTTTTAATGCACCTATTTTTTTTTTTTAATACATACATACATAAATATATAAATGAATAAAATTTGTATTTTTTCTCTTAATTTATTGTTTTAATATCTCTTTATAATAATTAAATATAAACAATTGTTGAAGTAACTGAAATAAATAAGACTGTATTCATACTTGTTTTTATCAAAAATAGAAAATTTTTTGCTTTGTTTTGAATATTTTCCCCAATAAATTAAATTTTAGTGCATTTATATAGAAAAAAGTGGTTCGATTTGCATCGTTTCGATTTGTGTCGCATTTCTCCGGTCCCCATTAACGACGCAAGTCGGGGCTCTAGTACATTGGCTTTTTTATTGATTTTATTAACACAACTCATATCATATTGTGGTGACATAACATAAAGCAATATTTTTGGTGTAATATTACATTACATTTTAAACAAGAAAAATGTGCTTTTTTGTGACTTTCAATGCAACGAGTTTGCTGTTCCCTCTACGCATATAATTAAATGATTTCTCCCATCAAGTCGGGAGTGCAAATGGAAGGTTGTGCCATGTTTTGAATGTTTCTAGACCATTCAGTTTGCCGCCACTATTACGGTAGATATGCCAAATATGCACACAGAAAAAAACCCAAATGTTTCACATTGAATCAAAACTAAAAATGTTAATTTAATCTCTGAAATAGCTGATATGACATTTTACACTTTAAAATAAAATTGTTTCACCTTAGATTTAACATTTTATAATGTTAAAATAACGTTTTTCAATGCTGATTTAATATAAAAAGTATTTTTATAGCAAAAATAAAGGTTTTCAACGTGAAATCAACGTTGCGTTGTTAAATCAATATGGATTCCTGTTAAAATAAAATTTCCAACTAAAAGTTTCTATATAAATTATAAATATCATCGGTTCAAGTTCAACCAAGATTTTGTTATGTTAGATCAACATCAGTTAATTTAAAATTGACATTGATTCAAGTTGAATCCGCATTGTATTCTGTTAAATCAACCTTATGCCATGATTGAAACATTTCGAACAAGATTGAAATAAAGTTGTTGAATTTTCAATTAACATGAAAAAAAGTTGAAGTGAAGTGAAATCATATTGAATTCTGCAAAAAGTACCGATATTTTGGAACATAAAAAAACTTCTCATTCATATATTAGTAAAGCTTGAGTACGTGTCTTATTTTTATTATCATTTGGAAGTTCTAAGGTAAAGTTTGAAATTATTTATTTGAAATAGAACAGAAAAATTTAGTTTTGCATTGTTAAATAGAAATGCTATTTTATATCACGAGGCAGAAAAGCGAACCCAGGAGGTAAACTTTGGGATAAAGACGTTGACCAAAAGGCAAAGCGTGCACGTTCATCAGTTAAAATTGAAGAAAATACACATGCTTTAAATTCCAACTCGCTGATAGTTAATTCTGGACTTGATGAATCAATTTTACTAGCTTTCAAGAGATTTTTCCAACCGAGATGAAATTATAGGTATATGACAACGATCATTTTTGGTTAGACAAAAAGAGTTGAAATCGTCTATAAATAATAGTGAATTTCTACAAAACAAAGCAAACCAAAACAAAAATGTTTACAAAGATTGTGTTGATATTTCATATTTGTGTATTATCATTTTCGTACTACTGTACCCAAATAAAAGTCATCTTCTTCTCAGTAAATGGAATGGATTTGTGGAAAAAATTGCAAGCTATTATATCTTATATCTTAAAGACAAAAGCTCTAAGGAAGTTTTTACAAATTCGAATACTACCGAACAAAGTAATTAAATACATGTACTTATTTTTTAAATTCATATTTTAAACCACTACCTTATATCCAGATTCATTAGATTATTTTACCAACCGCACGTTTTTCGGATAAAGATTTCTATACCTGATGCAAATGAGAGTTTTATTGTTCATCTTACCACAATTAATGATTATGAAAAAGTAATATCAGAACTTGAAGACAAATATTGTAATAGAAATTTAACTATTCAATCTTTCATAATAGTTGTAGGTCATAGCATTTATAACCTTGCAAAATTTTACGTATATTTTGATTTGTAAAATGTGACTCTTTCTTTAAAAGTTTAGATACTTGATTTAAAATAATTAATACATAGTTTTTTTATTCAAGAATACTTTTACAAAATTAAACATATTAATGATAGAAAATTATCAACCATTTACTCCTTGTTTAAATTTTTAAAAGCCTGATTCATTTATTTAATTAATTATTAAACCTTAAAATATTACTTATATACATAGTTATTTGCCTCAATTTTTATTTTATATAAATAGATAACGTATTTTTAAAATGAAAATTAATAAACGATATATTTTATATGAAAACAAAAATTATTCTTTTTATTGGACGGGATTAATATAAACAGGAAGTCAATATGATTTTCATGTTATTACAAAACTAGAATCCTTTTGAATTAACATGAAAATTTATGTTGAAATAATATGTTTGCATCTTATTTCAATATGAAATTCAGAGTTGAAATAAAATGATTTAATGTTATTTTAAACATACGATCATTTTGATTCAATGTGAGAATCATGTTATCTTAATACTAATTAATGTTGATTTGAATGGTATTATAAAGTAATTTCAACGTGATCTCCCTTGGATCCAACATTAACAGAAATGTTGTTTTATAATGATTTCAAGTTGTTTTTAATTGAAAAATAGTTATTTTATGTTTACTATAAAGTCATGTTGAATTAACATGAAACACCTATGGAGCAAAATCATAGCTGAAAAATGTTGATCTAACTTTGTTTTCGGCGTTTTTTCAATGAAATTTTTCTGTGTGTGCATGAAAAAGCTTCCATTGGAGAGAGTTCAATTTTCCATCCTGAAACTTCCTTCCAAATCGGCAAAGAAGGTTCTATATTTCTCTTTTATCAAGTGTACATCTTTGGTTGTGATGCCTTGACAATTTGGCTGGTTGTTTTTATTCGTTTACAAAAGTCCGCTAAGCATATGTCATCGTCGCTATCAAAGTCATCATCGGATAGAATATTCATAGCAGCTTCGGAAAATTATTGTGAACCTGGCAAGTTGCATAAATCCACATTATTTTCTTTACCACTATCTACATCTGTACCATCGTTATTGCAATTTTCTGATGGCAATATACAAATTTCGCCTGGCTGATCTTCGGTGCTCAAATTTTTAACCTCTTGCAATATTTCATTCAGATTTAATGGTTTTGGCATATTTCTGTTTGTGTAACATATCGAATAAAGAACATTAAATTTTACTAAACAGAAAGCAAGCAAAAGCAATATTTTGATTTTCATTGCACAAAATTTAAAGACAATAATTGCTTGCACTAAAAACAAAGTAAAAATGCTATTTATTGTTTTTTTTTTTTACCGATCATTCTCCATCGTTGCCTAACGTAAATTTTTTTTCCAAAATTTATGCTTTTCTTATCGCAACTGTTACATGTTCTGTTTGTATTCTATAAAAAAGCAGATCACTAGATCAAGTGCTGGTAAAGGAATTGAAAAAAAAATAACGGGACCTTTTAAAAGGACTATCGCCCCAACTGGGTTAAAAGCATAATTTACTTCCATCCAATAGTAATAATATGTCAATACCACATAATGGTAATAAAAATTAATGACAATCATGCATAAGATTTTGAACTATTTGGTTTTTTTTTTAGAGAAATATTTGAATTTCTTGTTTTTATTGCAACAAAAAGAAAAATATAATAATAATAATAAACGTCAAATACTTTCAACTTTTTAATAATTTCTTTAACTTAATAATGGACTTTACATTGAATAAATTTATTCTGATGCTGAATTGCATTATTATTATTTCAAGATTTTGTGTCCGCTTGATTTGTACGCAAGAGTTTTAGTTTTTTTTATTCCCTCCCTGGTAAATGTCACGAATAAAACAAATATTTACAGAATAGAAGTGAAACTACAGAAGTATTCTTGCTCACGCTTATGCAAATGCAAACAGTGTTGCATTTTATCTCCTTTTGAAGAAATTGCAGGTGATGATGACTCAGTTGATTAAACGTAGAAAAGTAACTTTTCATTCTGTATCCAATACTTGACGCAAATCAATTGAAACAGCAATTTCAATTGGCACTTTTGCTTCGAAGTGTTTACATTCAATTTGTTTTATTGAAATAAAATTCCTTCTCAAATTTTTTGTATGCCAAGCGTTATTAGATGAAAGTTGAAATATTTTTTCTGATTGCAGTATAGAGACTAATGGAAGAGATAATTTGAATACATACCTACATGTAGAGGTGATGTGGGGTATTCGCTAAAATGCCCGACATAAATTTGGAGTAATGTCTCTGAGAGTAAACATTAAACAACACTATAGAAGACGGTTCTTATACAAGTGGTACATTATATGCACTACGTGCCTACGTGAAATTTTCCACATTGCAGAAGGACAAAGAACAGATGTGTTAACAAAATTTGACATTCTCAGCTGTCAAATCAATGCCACAGATATCAAAAGCACTAAATTATAACGATATTATCAAGACAAAATTTCGCTTTAAATAAGTTTAGATCCACAAAAACTAGAATATAAGACGTTATTTTGTTAGCAAATTTTGTTTTTACATGCTATTGCTATTATGCTATTGTATTTTTACCAAATTACCATTCCCATTCATGAGAATGCAAAACAGGACCATGTTAAAATAGTTGCATTATTAGTTCACCCTAGTTTGTATTCATAAAATCGTAATATGGAAAAAGTAAAATTTTTGCCAAGAGTTCCCAACTTTACCTCAACAATCAATAATAAAACTTATTAAAATCAAAGTTAATAATTTATTTTGTCAACAAAAGAACTCAATAAATTTTGCTAAAAATTTTATTTTTTTTTATTAACAAAAATCAATGTGAATATCTAATATAGAAAATTTTCGTGTCACGGTGTGTTATTGGTTAAACTCCTCCGAAATGGATCGACCGATTTTCATGAAATATTGTACGCATATCGGGTAGGCCTGAGGATCGGACAACAACTTTTTTTTCACTAAATGGTAAGTGGGTGTGGGAAATTGTTAAAATTGAATATTTAGGTACATAATGATTATATAATTGGCACGATTTTCTATACATTTGTATTGATTATCATTTGACTGGATCAGGGATTCAAAATTTTAGCTGAAAAAATTGATTTTTCAATAAAAAATAATTAATTTTTTTTTTTTTAAATAGTTTTTATTATTGTAAAAATATAGCAATTCATTGGAGTAATGACAAAAAAAATTGTGAGTGGGTTACGGTTTTAAGTGCGCGGGTGATTTAAATAGAATAATTTAAAAACAATATTGCAGGGCAAAGTAAAAAAAGAAATTTATTATGGAAAATGAAAATAAAATAGCGTTAAAAAAAAAACATTATAGTATATATCCTTTGCTTTCGCCATAAACTCAAAAAAAAATTTTCCCCAGAAATAATTAAAAAAGTTTAAAAAAGTTACTGGCAATGCTGGCGTCGACGAAGATGTTCGGTTGCCGAGAGCAAAAAAGAAATGCACGTTGCGACTCTATGAAGAGTAAAATATTTTTGTTGCAATCTTCACACAACTCTCTTTTATACTGTTGTACAATGGTTTACGAGTGCAGTTGTTTTCTTGCACTCTATCTTTGCTTCACACTTATTTTTACTTGCAGCTACAACCAATATTCGGTCTTGAGAAAAATGCAATAGTGTGCAATTTTATATCTCTTGGGCACACCTCTAGTATTTCCATTAGACTTAAACGGGAAATCCCCTTTTTCTGTTTTAGCTTTGTATAAACATTTTCATATTAATGACGCAAACTGAAACAAAAACGACGCAACTGCGAAGTCACAGAAATTTTAAAATGCACTAGTATTTGCACTAGATTTAAATGGGAAATCTTCTCTTTCTGTTTTAGCTTTGTACAAACATTTTCGTATTAATGACGCAAATCGAAGCACTAACGACGCAACTTCGAAACATGCGACGCGAACTGAAACAAAAACGACGCAATTTCGAAATCACAGAAATTTTAAAAAGACGCAACTTCGAAGCAGACGCAAACCGCAATTAGTGTATATCCGATTTAAATTCTCATATAACTCCATCATTGCCAATGTCCTAATACCTATGCATGTATTGTTTACGAATATTATGAGTATCTAAAGAAAAAAAGTATTTGATTGCATTTTATTTGCTTACAGGCAGGTGTATATATCGTATGCACTATGACCGCAAAGCTACATACAGTTTGTCAAAAAAATCTTTGCACATAGAGAAAAATTAAGAAAACCTAGAAAAATTCATTGATTTCTAATATAATCAAAATTTTAAATTTTTTCAAACAAGTTTTATAAACATATGTTTTGTTAATATAATAATTAAAAAAAATTTTATAACAATGACTAATGTAAAATATGAAAAAACGAAAACAATTCAATTTTACTGCTGTCAAAAAAATGTTTGCACACTTTATAAAATATTAAGACCTACACAATTTTTTCAAATTTATAATGCTAATATTTCGTGGGTTCACCTTGAGCTCCAATTAAAGCTTGCAGACGCCTTCTCATGGATTGAATAATCTTCGGAATGTCATATTCTAATGGTATTTTTTCCCACTTTTTTTTTGATGAACTTTACCAAATCGTGTTTTTTTGTGGGCGATCTTTTCCCTACCTTTTTCTTTAGATGAACCCACAAATTTTCGATAGGGTTAATAACAGGACTTTGGGCAAGAGTATCAATAACTTTGGTGCAGTTGTAAAGGAACATAGAGTTACATAAATAATATTTATTTTAAGGATCATTATCTTGATAGCACTTGTGATTAAATTTATTCCGATTAACCGGGTCAATAAAACCAAATTTCCTGAAGCTGGCGGTCAGTTCATTTTATAAAATATCAAGATGTACTTTCTTAGTCATTATTTCATTCAAACACCAACTCCCTTGCTGGATATATATCCGAATACCATTACAGACAGTTTTCCAAACTTTACTGTAGGAATAAGATTTTTATTTTCTAGTGCTTTCAAAGGCTTACGCCAAACTCTTTGCGGTCCGTCGTGATAATAAAGCATTATTTTTGTCTCATTTGAGAAAATAACATCGTTCCAGTACTCCAGAGGGAGTGAAATGTATTCTTTGGCAAATCTTAATTTCTTTTCGACATTTTGTGCTGACAGCAAGAGTTTTTTCCTAGTCATTCTTGAAGAATATTTGTGTTTTTGAAGAACATTTCCAATGGTTTCTTGGAAAACAACCCAAAGTCTTTTTAAACTTGAAGAGCTAGTCATCTCGCACTGGATTGTGGTCTATCATACGCGGTTCTAATAATTCTTATCTCAATTCGCTGCGTTATCCTTTTTGGACTGTCTGTAGATCCCTTTATATCTAGTCCTCCTTCTTTTTCAGCACGGGATATAAAATTATATACGGTCCTGATGTTTAGGGAGAACATAACGACGATTTCCTTGGCAGATTTGCCTTTGTAGTAGTTGAAATAGCCCAATTGTATAATATTTTCTGAAACTCGTTTCCCTGGCATTTTTTGTATTCAAAAATAAGGACACTTGTTACATAAAAACGATTCCTTCGTTACTAAAACGTTATTTACCCCTTTCACATTCCATCTACACAGAAAAAATTATCGCCAAAAAAGAGTCAAACAATCGCATGTTTGAAATTAATTTTGTTTTTAACAAATATTTTTTATTGTTTCAAATATTATTTTTGTTTGGTTTTTATGTTCTTCCAAACACTAATGACAACTTAAAAAATTATAATAAACGCTCTCTAGTTCATTCAATTTATCGCTTTTTCCTATGAAATAATGAACGCGCTTTACTTTTTGCGTTTTTTTTTAATATATTTATAGTACACAACACCGCACCAAAAATTTAAACTACAACGAATGATCAGTTGCACGCTTTTATACACTTGTATACATATACATACATACATACATGCTTGGAATAATACAAGAAATAAGGGTGGGTTTTGAAATACACATAATGTTCTTATTGCTTTTTTATATACGTTAGAGATTCTCTCAGCAAAGAAGGCTGTGAATTTTGTTGCTGACGTCTATGTGGATTTACAATTATAGCTGAAAGCAAAGTGCGACTTATTAAAAAATATACAAATGCATGCTTTTAAGGTTTGTCGCGTGCATCATAGATTGTGACTAACTTCTTTTGTTGCAATGAAGAAAGAAATCTAACGGTAAAAAAATTGTGTGTATTGAGAAAAGAAAAGAATTTGGCAAAAACGTTGTTAAGGTTTTAATTTTATTCTGTGTTAAGAAGTTGAACGTTGAAGTGTTTGAAGAAAGTGGTGAATTTTTGAAAGCAAAAATAAATAGTGTTAAGAAACTAAATTAATAGTGAAATAATAATTAATAGTGAAATAATAATAATAATTAATAGTGAAATAAACGAAACAAACAGATATCGAAGTCTCAGACAACGGCAGAAATTTTTAAGTTATGGCCTGACTACATAAAACCATCAGGTTTTCATTTGGTAAATTCCTGACATACCAATAATTTTATATAGATATATAGCTTATATGTTGTAATTCTACTTTTTCTTTTAGATCGATATAGATTTCTCCCTAAAATTTCCGATGGCCAAAAATTTGCATGAACGATGGCCTCAATTTTGCCAACAAATTTTGTGCGTTTTAAAAACTAAAATTTCTTCCGCATATATTTCTAAAATGCTTGCCGATATTGAGTCCAGAAATGATGGTAAAAACTCTAATTTGAAAGATAAAATTTATTTTAATAAATACTTTTGTTACAGAGTCTAAAACATTTATGATGTTCTGGTTTTTACATCATCTCTTCCCACCACAACTAAAAGTTTCCACGGAGTCTAGTGGCTTAAAAATACGTAAGAAGTATTCAATTGCTGATTCTCAAGAAGGATTCGCAATAATAGCAAATACTTCAGAGGAATTAAAAATTAAACTCAAATTACTGAAGCTACAATGCCGAAATATACAACCAAGATTATTAATTATAGGTGAAATATGCACTATTAAATCTATTTTTGTTTTTGTAGATAACGTTAAATATCCAATTTTAACATTTTTAAATGCTTTTGATGCATTGTTTAAAATATTTTTTATATTTAATCTTCAGTATCCGGAAGAATCTGATGTTTTTTATAATTTTATACAATCATTTTTATACGATTTACCTACTGCAAAGAAGTATTCAAAAGTATCAACCATTAAACATGAAATTTTAAATCTAAAATAAAAATTTAAAAGTATTTTTGTTAATAAAAAATTTCTTTTTTTTAAATTATATTAAATAAACTCAATTTTAAATTTTTATTAAAAGTTATAGTTAGTTTTGGCTAATGACATAATTATTTAATTGAGAAAAAATGCTTTTTCTTTTCAAATAATTTTTTACGAATTTGTTCGCTGAATATACAATTTTCGTTGTAGGTCGGATTTTAGACAATTTTGTACTTGATTCAGTGATTTTTTGAATTGAATCAGTTATTTATTTTTTTCTGTGTAATTTGTAAAAAACCCAAAATGCTCAACATTTTTGGGAAATAACGGCATATTTTTATAATTTTTTTATTATCTTCATTCAATATGCAAAGATTTTTTTGACACTTCTTAGATTGATAAAACTTCTTTTGTTGTTGTTGTTATTGTAATAAATGTTACTATTAGGAAACTATTGGTGCCATATGGTCGTAGACAAGTACAGTTATAGAATGCGTGCAAAAATAAAAAAATATACAAAGATTTTGTTGTTGAAATTCTTGAATGAAGATCAAATTTTACATTTTTGGTCTGTGCAAAGATTTTTTTGACAAACTGTATGTAGACAAAGAGATTAACACATAACAGTCATGAGAGTTGATTATGGAAATTACGTCAAATGACAACATATTACACGGCGTTACGCATTTGTATCAGAGAAAGTAAGAGATCTCTTACTCGAAACCATTTTGTAGTGGCGATGTATGGCTATTACATCGATCAGGCCAGGGAAAATGGTCACTTAACTATTTTATCTTGAAATCCTGAGAATATGAATAAAATTGACTATACGGTCCTGGCTGGTCTTCTTAATTCATCATCTATATGAATTACTTCAGTGGAAATCGACTCTGATGATTCTAAACTTAATTATTAATGTAATTAAAAATGTATACTATGTAAGAATCTGCCTACTCTTAACACATTGACTACTTAGCACACTCTGACTACTGCAAAATGCTCTAGATCGATGTAATGGCCATACATCGCCATAAATCAGTGTGACAGATCGCTAAGTCTCTTTATCAATGGTTTTCCCACAGTAATTTTACTTCCACCAGAAGACAACTTTATACAACATCCTGTTATAAGTAATTGTACTATTACAGCACTCAGTTGATTTTAAAAGTTTCCTCAGATAGATTTACCCCCAGTTGAGTTAAATTTTTAGAATTGTGTATACTTTATCTTTAAGAAGGTGAAGACCTTCTTATAAAAAGTATTGTATAAATTATTGAAGGTCTGGCATTTAGCCAAAAATTCATTACAGGAACCAGTTACAGATTGGTTGAGGGAAAAATTGATTTGTAGAACACATGATAAATCACGCCAAAAAAAGGTACGTCTTTACCTCAAAATTCCATAGAAAGGGATGGACCACTCACTGATTGGTGTAAGTCACAGAAAGGACACCCGCAGATGTGAAATACAGTTCTTCATGAGGCCGAATTTATAAATCCATTTCAGTCTATTGTTTCCGATTTACCACAGGGCATGTTCTTTAACTATCACAGACACGATTCTGCGCATGGATATCTTCAGGAACATATTTTTTAGTTGAAGAAGAACTTAAAGCTCTGCATAATTCAAGTAAATGGACATAATTACAATGGAAAACATGCAGTTCAAATAAATAATTACGTTGTGCCTAATCAAATTGAAATTATTTAAAATTAATTGTCTAAATAAATAGTGGAAACGCAAAGTTTAAATTAAAAGCCAAATCGTTATGTTGGTGTTAACTACCTCTCTTTCGTAAATATAAAAATCCAAATACGCTAAGATAAGATCTTACGTACGTAAATATCGCACCTTTATTGCAACATAGTCATATCCCAAAAAAACTTGAACTTGTCAAAATCCGATTTAAGTTTTCACGACATAAGTCCTATGATCTAATTGCCGCAGAGACCTCTTGCTAAAAGTTCGGTTCAGCTTGAGATATAAAACTGATTTTTTTCAACATTACAGAAGGTCTAAAAGAGCAGTTTTGCTTAAGTAACTACAAATTTTTAATTTGTATCGTTAATAGTTTTTAAGGCACTATTAAATTAAACAAATTATAATTTAATTGTCTATAATCGGGCACTTAAAACAATGACCGCGAAGACCAAACTTTGCCAAAATTAAAGGACCGTTCGAGTTAGATTATATTCTTCAACTGATTTATTCACTTTCTTTTCTTACTTAATTCTAACAGTGTAAAGGTATTCAACATCTTCGTTGTTAAGATTTTTCTACTTATCATATGTTCCATGAACTTAGAGTTACACAGACTTACAAAAGTTTACATACCCCTCACATATTTACATACATAATTGGCCATTACAACCCTTCAGTCAGGATTACGACCTAGCTTCTCACGCCACTTACGTTGTGTGCGTTAATTTTATACCTGAGTGGCGGGACCTACAGTTTAAAGTCGACTCCGAACGACAGATTTTTGAGAAGCTTTTCATGGCAATTTTTACTCTCAGAGTCTTTGCCAGAAATCTGCTGAGAAAAAGTCGCCGAAGAAATATTTTTCGTTTTGATGTCTGACCTGGGATTCGAACCCGGGCCTTTCGTCTAATAAGACAACACACTACCCACTAGACCACGGCGACTTCTCCCTCACATATTTAATTTTTTTAAATAAATATTTAATTTAAAATTCTTTAATGACTTTTTTATTCCATATCGGATTTATTAAGAAAAAATAAACATAAAAATAACATATTTCCATTAAATAACATAAAATAATTCAGTTTTTACCATAAAGCTAATTTACAAAAGTTTACATACGGGGGAAAGAAAACGCTAATAAAATTAAATTAATATTTTGTGTGGCCTCCTCTGGCTTTAATTACAGCAGATAATCTATTTGGCATGGACAATGCCAATTTTTTGGTAATTTCTGGAGTAATTTTGCTCCATTCTTCCATCAACGCTTCTTTGAGTGCTCGAACTGATGTTACTTGTTGTTTTCTGAGACCTCGTTTTAAAATATCCCATAAATGTTCAATAACGTTAAGATCGGGGGACTGCGGGGGATGTTCCAACTTGTGTTTAACGTTATATAGAAGCCATTCTTTAACTATCTTTGAAGAATGCTGCGGATCGTTATCCTGGAGAAAAATTGCATTTTCCTCCAGATCTAAAAGTTGGACGCTGGGAACGTAGCTATCCTTTAAAATATCAATATACATGGTATTATCCATAGTACCATCGATGAACCTAAGCTTTCCGACACCATTTGCCGCCATACATCCCCAGACCATGACTGAACCACCTCCATGTTTCACAGTGCAATTAACATTTTGTGGCAATAACGCTGCATTTGGCTTTCGTCAAACTTTTGTTCGACCATCACCTCCAAAAACTATAAATTTACATTCATCTCTAAATATTACCCTCTCCCAAAATGTAGGATCATTTACATGAGCATTTTCGTACTTTTGGGCATATTCTAGGCGCTTCTGGATATTCACAGATCTAAGTAAAGGTTTTTTTCTGGCAACTCTGCTATTGTACCTATTCCTCTTGATACATCGGCGAACAGTCTGGTCAGAAACGGTAATTTCTAGATCTGTTCTTATTTTCCGATTTAATTCGACGGCACTTAACTTAGGATTTCCTTGAATAGAACGAATAATAGACCGCTCTGTTCGTTTGTCGAGAATGCGGGGGCGCCCACTACGAGCTTTGATTTCATAATTTCCATTTTTTTGAAATTTTTTATTATTGTTTGGACTGTGCTTTTACTTAAATTTAATAAATTTCCAATTTCATTAAGAGATTTTCCATCATTTCTCAATTTGATGACGGTTTTTCGAATTGGTTCAGAAATTTCTTTGCCTTTGCCCATTGTCTTCCACTAAAAACACTTTTTGTTTTTATTTTGCAAGTGTGATCACTTTTAGTAAAAGTAAAACCTCTGCTACTGATTTTAAACAAAGCATCAGAAAAATCTTAGCGGTAATTTTAACGGTACAACATATTTTTTTGCGGGGTATGTAAACTTATGTAACTTTAGAAGAATACCGATTAGTGCTGTTTTGTTGTTATTTATTTTAAATAACAACAAACTATTCTAAAAGATGATGGAAATATTTTTTTAGTGCATAAAACAAAAAAAGTAACTAACATTTTTAATAAAATTATGTAATTTTTCAAGAAAATAGAAAAATTGTGAACGTATGTAAACTTTTGTAAGTCTGTGTAACTTAATATTAGGACGGTGCTGATTATTATTAACAAATTCATTATTATTTAATGCAATTCAAGGTATTCAATTACTTAATTTAAGTACAAAATAATTTATAACAGAATAAATATAAATTTAAAATATAATAAAATAAATAAGCTATTATGGCACAACATTCCGGCCCCATTGAAGGACTGGACTTCTTCAATCAAATCGAGTGGAGCCAGTTTGTAGATTGGGTGCAGCGAACGCAGACCGTCTTTTATCAGCAGATGAGCTGGATTTACTGCTTCTCCGTCGTGGGGGTCTGAAGACAGCGGTGCGATGGGCAATATCTTCAGCACCGCCTCCACTTCTGCTAGCATTGTTTCCATTTACTGTTGAGTGAGCGCCAAGTTGCTCACTGCTCGTAGAAGTAGGAATTTCGCTTGTTTCAAAGCGGCTTCCCGCAGTCCTCCGAAGTGCGGCGCCCGAGGTGGAATGAAGCTGAACCTCACCCCGAACGACGCTTGTCGACTCCTGTCGAACGCTTGTTGAAGCTTCATGAGAACCCTGCTATCTCCGACGCAGTTCGTCGCGTTGTCGCAACACAGCTTTCTGGGAAAACATCTTCTTACAGTAAAACTTTTAAACGAGAAATGAGAGATATTAGTAGACGATTTAGACAGTGACTCTAAATACACCGCCTTATATGTGAAACACGCGAAGACATTTTGCTTCGGTAATAAAAGTGGGAATTTTGTTGCGTATGACAAATTTGGACTAAGCAATCTCCCACCTACCTTTAAAAGTGAAAATGTTCTCTATTTTACAGATAATTTTAGAGATTTCTGTAATTTAGAAATCTCCTCAGAAAAACTAGATTTCTGGATAGCCAAAGAGAAGAATTGTCCCTTGGTAGTTTCAAGTGAAGATCCTAATAATTTAGGATCAGACTTAAGAGGTATAGAAACCCCTTCCGACGAAAGACCTCGTTCTGTAGTCTTGAGCTCGTTCTCAAATTTTCCATGCTCCTCGTCTTCGATCGAAGCATTTATATGAAATACTTTAGTGTTACAAAAGTCCTTTGTATCTTCCAGTAACAATCCAACCAAGATAAGTGTTTTGAAGAACTGGAAGACTCGGGCCCAATTTGATTTGGCCAGCACACAATGATTCTAAGAAAGGACCTACGCCAATTAACAAATCGATTCCTTGCGGCTCATAGAAGTAAGGGTCAGCTAATTCCACGTTTCATAGGATATTCAAACTAACTATGTTAACCCTTCGCTCAGGTTGTAAGTTTGTTATTGATTTTAATACCCAAAACTTTGAAGTAAATTGGGTAGAGTTGACACTCGAAGTAACCGTTAAATTGACGCGAGATTCGCATACTGAATTTGTTTCACCAATGCCATTCAAATTTAATCTGTCTCCTTCTTTTTTCAAACGTAGTAGTTGCGCTAGTTCCTCGGTTATCAAATTAGGTTGAGAACCGGAACCTAAAAGAGCTCTGGCTGGTATAATTTGACCAGAACTACTTCTTACTCTTACCACAGCCGTCGCTAGAATTATGCGTTCATCTGCCGCCGAAAAGTTCACCGAAGCGAAAGAAGTCGAAGGCTGTTCGGAGTAGTTTATTGATGCATTATCAGAACTTGTAGTATATCGGTGCAGTAATGTGTTATGTGCACCATTACATATCCGACACTAAGAGGATGGACACCTGGCAACTGTATGTCCTTTTTTCAGACAGTTTATACTTGCTGGCACGGATTTTATAAACAGTGAAAGAAGGGCAATTATGTTGCGTCGATTCGGAAAATAGGCATTTGTCAACAGATTGTTTTGATTTCGTACAATTTAGTGATGTTCTTTTGGTTCTAAAATTGTAATGTTCATTCCTAGGCTTAGTAATCCTCGGCCTTGAGCTGGAGGACTCGTCAGCCGTAATATGCTGATATCGTTTGTTCAAGGCGGATTCACAGTCTGACCAAAGTGAAAGTTTCTCGAAGTCGAGCTGCTCTTCCCATTTCGACTTGGTGACTGGATCAACCTTTGACATCACTAAATGTATCAGAATGGCATTCGTAATCTTTTTATCATCACCAATTGACAATAAAGAATCATATATCGCGGATACTGTATCTATCATGCTTCGCAAAGCAACAGCTGAAGGTTTTATGATTTGCGGGAAATCAAAAAGTTTTCTTATATTATCAAAAAATATAAGATATTCATTGTCATAAACCTTCTTCAGACTTGCTATAGCTTTGGGGTAATTGTTCTCGGAGATCTGAAAGGCCTTCACTGTACCTAAGGCTGATTCGAACAAGCATGAGATTAAATGGTTGAATTTTTCAATATCCGTCAACGTCGGATCATTGTGGACCAAGTTCTCAAATAAGCTCATGAAATTCTTATAATCAGAATATTTTCCACTAAATTTAGCTAGCTTCAATAATTTAAAGATGTGAAATATATTTATTTGTGTTCTGCTCTTCTTCAAGCGATAACGAAATTTTTGATTAAATTACAAGAAATCTCTTAAATTTAAATAAATTACAAATTTAAATATATTTTACACCTTTTTACTTGAAGTACTTCCCTTATTTTTCTCCAACCGGCATAAATACAGGTGCAATGGGGCATCTAGGTAGAATTCCTCTCCTGAATTGTAGGATTCTTGAAGTCGTCCAACGTTGTGATGGTTTTTGTTTGTGTAGAGTGTTGATATGTTAGGTATTGTGTTCCTTTATTAAATGTTTTTCACTGTATATGTTATATATTGTTACACTGTATTTTTCATATTTCTATTTTGCATATTTTTGTTTTTATTGTAATTGTTATTTGTTCTATTTTTGATTCTTTCTATTCTGTATTCAAGTTTGTTTATTGTCACAACACTAACCAGCATATGTATTTTGTTATTTTGTTTTATGTATTTTGTATTCTTGTTTGTTATTCTTGTATTGTTGCGACGATTCCCTGTAGTAAATAAAGTAGTCGGTTGATAAAAACGCTAATTATAAATTACTTATTTTGCAATTGACTACAAATTGGTTTAAATCTCATGCAGATATCAACCAAACAAAAGTAAGAATGAAAAAAATAAAATAAGAGAATATAAGAAAACAATAATAAAACAAAGGAAGCATGTCGGTAAATCAAATGTCAGTCACAGCAAATATGGTTTTTAGGTGGTGCTCAATTTTATTAAAAAAAGGGAAAAACCCAAGTAAATATTGCAAATTTATAATTAAATCTATAAAAGTGATATTGAAGTGATAGTGAAATAAAATAGTTAATTAAAAATCTAAATTAAAAAATGTATACGCATTTCTCTGAGCACTGCTGGTAAGTATCTTGTACAATCGTAAAAATGTGCCTTATTATTTATGTTGTATTTTAACAGATAAAGGTACAGAAAATGATGATACCAATGTTCCCCAATTTGATGTTAAATTTTCTGAAATGAATGCCAAATTATCAAAAATAACAGGTAAAATGAAAATATGTTTTGTCTAACAAAATATCACGATTTTCTGATAAATATTTATATTTCAAGGCGAAATTAAGGAGCTCCAACAGAGCTCAAAATGAGATTATAATGGCAGCATTGTCTACCCAAAAAGTAGTGACCGAAAGCCTTGTTCGACAGGAAAAACGCAATGTGGCTATTAAGACTACTTTTGTAATAAATACCCTCGAGGAGCTGAAAGCGCTCAATGATAACATAATCGATGAAAATCAGAAAATGTACGTGAGTTTTTATTCTTCTCCACTTTTATCATTTTCCAAATTTTTGTGCATTTTTGGAGACCAATGCCATGAAATTATCACTGAAAGGGAAATGCCCAAAACCTTTAACGACAATTTTATCTCTGCGATTGAATCCTGCTATAAATATTGATGGCACTCATGGCAAATAGAGCTTGAAGGATGACAAAAAAGTTTTTGATGCATTGATAGATGCACTTCGGCCTCTCTGTGTTGACCCAGACAAAGAATTACGCAACGCCTTAGCCGTTATTAAAAAACGGCATTTTCATCACGTTTGTGGTGGAAAAAAAAACTTAATAATATTTAACTTTTGAATTTTCCTTCAGTACAAACTTTCAAATGTATATAAGTATTCTTTTCATAACAACTTTTATTTTACATTTTACATTACAACTTTTTATTACAACTTTTATTTTAAGTCCTAAAATGTACATGAATTTTAATTTAATTAATTAATTTTATTTTTGTATTATAATAATTATTTCTATATATAACTATGTGTATATAATATAATATAAATAAAACTGTTTAAAATTGAATTTAAAAAAAAGTGGTTTTTAATTAATTTAGTGTAAACTAATATTTAAATTAACTATATTTCATTTAACTACAAATTGGTTGAAAAAAGTCAATTTAAAAGTCATGCAGAGATGACCAATTGACTACCGCCTAGGACATGCCCATGTTAAAATAATGAGTCGGCGACAAGGAAAAAAGTCACTTAATCAACTAGTTGTGCTTATTAAAAAACCAGTTTCAAGTTACTTTAAAATTAGTTTGATTTCCTACAGGGTTATTATTTTATTTATTTCACTATACAGAATTTTAGCATGTTTTGTTTATTTATTCCACAGCACAACACTTCTTTTTATTTCTGTTTGATATTATTTTGGATCTTAATAAATTTATAAGATTTTGTTATTAAGTTTTAATTAATTTATGAAACTTATAACACACACGAATTAACTTTTAATTAACTTATAAAAATTTATTCGCGAGTTTGGTCTATTTACGAACACGATCACTATTATTGTCCCTGCTCGGGCGCCAAAATGTTTTTCCTTAACAGTTTTTAAGGCACTATTAAATTAAATAAATTATAATTTAATTGTCTATAATCGGGCACTTAAAACAATGACCGCGAAACCAAACTTTGCCAAAATAAAAGGACCGTTCGAGTTAGATTATATTCTTCAACTGATTTATTCACTTTCCTTTTTACTTAATTCTAACTGTGTAATGGTATTCAGCATCTTCGTTATTAAGATTTTTCTACTCATCATATGTTCATTGAACTTAGAGTTAACTTAATATTAGGACGGTACTGATTATTATTAACAAATTCATTATTATTTAATGCAATTCAAGGTATTCAAAATAATTTATATATATTTATATTTATGGCGCAACAATGACTATGTTGCAATAAAGGAGCGATATGATTTTAGTAGCAGTATTAAACGTCAAAAATTTGAACACTAGTAGAGACATCAACGTCTCAACAATATCAAATCAAAAAATGAATGATAAAAATTAAGTAGAGACATACATCAAGTTAGGCATAATAGTATTAAAATACTATCTAATATAGCTTCTAAAAAATTACTTTAACTTAGTATGTATTTCATAGCACACATCTCTATTTTAGAAAAGTTTAACTTTAGGTGCCGATGACTGTGAATGAAATTCTTGGCTTTATAAGCAGTAGGTAGTAGTCCTAATTCCTTTGTCTTTGATTTTACTAAAGTTATTGCAATATTAAGGACCTCACTGCTTTTATCGTTTATTGTAATGTGTATCCATGAAATGAGTTTTACTTCATGACACATAAAACATTATTCCACAGTTAGTACGGGAAAATTCACCATTGTCAACGGATTACAACAGGGAACTGTTAATTTTCCTATACTGTTTAATTTATACTTGTTAGATTTACTAGATAAAATGGACAATGTTATAGCCATTGCAGACGATATAACTATATATCATGCTGACAATACAGTTGATAGAATTAATGACGGTTTGCAAAATAAATTTTTTATAATTGAAAAATATTCTGAAGATTGGCACATGAAGATCAATTTGGACAAATGTGAATGTATTCTTTTTAGGCCACCTGTTGTGAAATGTATAAGTAATATTCAAAGAAACTGGAAGTCATTTGGTATTAGATCCACAAATAATATAAACATTCCCGTGAAACAAACTGTTAGGCTATTAGGAATAGAGTTAGATACATTTTTATACTTTTACGAACACATTAATCGGAAACTTATGAAAGCTAGAAATGCATTTTTTGTATACAAAAAAATTTTTTTTTTCCAAATATATTCAACCAAGAGTTAAGATCATCATGTACCAGAGTTTGATTAGACCAATTTTATCATACGGCTGCCAAATTTTGTTTAATATTTGCCCCTCGTATATGGAAAAGATTCGCGTTTTCGAGAGGAAATGTCTCAGATGTTGTATAGATCGAAAATATCTAGATTTGACAACTTTATTATTCATATCATAAGAAATCACATTTTAAACAGCTCAAATATCATTGAGAATAATTTAATTTTGGCTCCTTGCTACGCTGACGAGGAATATATTTCGAAAACAATCGAAAATGGTTTCATCCCCCACGAAGCTTTTCTATTTCTTGATAAAAATGGTTTTATTCAGAATGAAGAGGGTATTCCCATACTTTATCACATTTACAGACATTCCAATGAAAAAGCTATAAGTTTAGACACTAGCATTTATTTGGATTATAAAAATATTAAACCTAATCTGAATCTTAATAAATATTGGTGGCTAACTCAATAACAATTCCTTAGTTTTAACCCTTGACCTTTTATTTTATCTTTATAAATATAAAAGTAAGATTTTTATTATCTTTTTGCTTACATTAAACCTTTATACCAAAACTTTTATGTACACATGTATACTAATATTTCATTAACTGAAAAATTAACTTTACTGCCAAATACGTCTTATACTTGTGTGCTCTTTAAAATGGGACTTTGTATATAGAAAAAAAAAATCAAGATACTTTCTGTTTATTGGAGTTTATAATTTTATTGTTCTAAGTATATATTAAATAAACATTGAAAAAAAAAAAACATTATTCCAAAAGCCATCATCATCATCATTAATGCAATTGAATTTGTGTGAATGCGTTAAAGCCAGTTGTGTTTTTCATTATTTGGTACAGTTAACGTCCTGTTCAGTCAGTCACAGCTACCGGTGACTTTATTCATTTCTCTATGCATTACTGTAAGTACTTTTCATGATTACGTTGTACTTTTACATGTCATCGCTGTTAGCTAACAGTCAGCACTAAGACTTTTAAAGAAATGGAACATTATTTAAATTAATTTAATTAATTTATTGCAATTGTCTTTTGTCTGTCTTAAATCATGCTGGGCTACTATTGCTATGTTATACTTAACCTTTGGCTGTGTAAATGACCTGATCCCATACCACATAGTCTGTCATAATTGTACCATAATTTATACTCTCACAAACTGTATTCATGTGGCATTGTAAATGTAGCAAATTATAATAATTTTTCTCATTTAAATCTTGTAATTTAAACTTAAAGCCAACGATAATGAACAACATTCGTCGTAGAGTGACATTTAATTGCGTAGAATGAGTTATACTTATGCAAGTGATATACTTGCTGTAAGTATGTAAGTACACTGTTGCCCAAAATAGAGTAAAAAATTCTGTTACGTTTTTACAATTCCAAAAACTTTAAAAATATAAGGTCGTAGGTTGAAAATAAAAATAAATTTATGTTTAGTTTTAAATCAATTCTTTATTGTTCGCACAATTCCGTGTGTCACCTTTCGCGACTTGACTAAAACAACAACAATTTACTTTAATTATTCTCAACACTCTTTCACGCACACAATAACAACCCAGCAGTCCGCAGGTTATTACAATTCAAAACTCATCCAAATGTATACTATTATGTCAATAGGATCCGATTCGGATGAGTCCTATTGCTATTACATTGCAAAATGAAATACATATACGAATTAAAGAACAAGACAAAATCGAATAAAATGTTGCCATCGTACTTCCATCTGAATTGGATGGCTAATGGTGTTTTCTTTTCTACCAAAAAATTAACTTTTTATTAAGGCAAAATGCAATTTTGCGTTTATTTCTTAAAAATGTTTCGCCCTCTAAAAGCGTTTTATTCTAAATAAATCGCACTTGCCAATAGTGGAGGGCATTTCATTTTATGTCCCGTATAAATCGAGAGTGCTGATAATGCCCTGTAAAGCAGATGACTTTTGTTTATTTATAGGGCTACCAGATGATGTTTAAAAAAAGTCGCCTAGTATTTTTATCCAATTTGAAGTTAATTTTTTTATTGTTTTGTTCAGTAACCTTAAGAAATCATTACATTATTAAAGCTACATGGTCCGTAATATAAAAAAATTACATTCAATGTTAGAACAGTGTTTAAATGTTTTTTTTTTTTTTTTTTGTTATAAAGACAAGCTCTCAAAAAATAAAGTCGAAAAATTACCAATCTGGCAATACCTTTTTTATATGACATTTTTTATTGAAAACAAATCAAAAATACAAAATATTTTTAGATCTAAAACGTCTTTTTATGGGAAAAATATAAATAATGGATATTGCTGCATCTATTTTATTTGGAAAATTGAAATAAATCAATTATTAAATTCATCTTCATCATCTGATAAAGAGGAATTACTGCATTTATTACATACATAATCAATAGCCGTCGTGCCAAACATAAGGCATACCCTTTTTTAAATATTTGTGTTATGTTCTTCTCAAATAAAAAATGACATTACAACAGGGTTGGTCAAAAAATTTTTAATGCACAGGGTGACAGTTATTTATTTTGTGGTGTTTCTTTGTTTTTTCTTTTCTTTCAAAGTAAAATTTCATATTGTAAAGTGTTTTTGAATATGCAAGTGATTTAACCGTCATTGTGGTTGCATAAATGAATATACAGTGGTATTAAAAATAAATAATTAATTAAAAGAAATGTTCGGCTTCAGTAAAAGAAATTTTTGGCATACACATCTAGGTAGTATAATATTATACCCATCCGACCTTCGCTTACATTGTCGGTAGAGTTGGACCCATCCGACTCTCGCTTACATAGAGTAGAGTTGGACCTATCGTACGCTGTGTAAATGTAAGTGGAAACTGAATATAGAGTTAGGTTTAGTCGCATCTACAATAGCATTTGTCTCAGTTGGAAGATGTATGGGCAAAGAAATCTTGCTGGAAATTGTTCAATAGATCTTTATAACAGATGGTGTTTTTACACAAGACTGACTGGAATCTTTAAGAAATCTTTTAATTAAAAAAATTTTCAGTATTTCTTAAGGTATAAACAATAATTTTTTGTTTTAAATTCGGTTCTTAAAAAGAATTTGTTAATGCAACATTGATTTTGCATAAGGTAGGTAGGTGAGCGTTAAACTAAAAGGAAAAATCATTCTAACTTTTAAAGTTAAAGTTATGTCCGAACTTGCTATATTATTATCATTTTCAATATGACAACTTCAAATACAGTTAACTAGCGAAAACGTGAACATTCGAAAATGTGAACGCCTCAGAAACGTGAACAAATTCATTTTTCCAGAGTATTCTAAAACGTGAACAAAATCTGAAAGCTCTAAGACGTGAACACTTTTTTATATTTTATTTTTTTTTTTTTATTCTGTTTTTAAATTGTGAAATCTTTAGAAATTCTCGATCAAGAAAAGAAAATTATTGTGATTTTAATATCAGTGATGGATGGCTTAAAAAATTTAAATAAAGACTTGGTGTTCCCCTTCTTAAAATTTCCGGAGAAAAGCATTCTGCGCAGCCGCAATATGTTGACCCTTTTGAGGAAAAGTTAAAAGCAGTGGAAGAAATCTCTCTATATGAAGATCAGCCTTATAATGCGGTTTATATTGGATGCAGTTGTCATACATATAAAAACATAAATCATGGAGAAAAATGATCCAGGCGCAAAGGTGGAGAAACAACGATTGACTTTCATGGACTGCGGCGGGAACTCACAAACTTAACTTACATAATTTATTGGTAATTGGGAAATCCAGAAATCCACGAAGTTTCAAAACTTCATCGATGTGAAACAGATAGACTTCAACTGAAAAATTCAAAACTGAAAACTTTGTTATAATTTTTGGCCTTAGGTTACTGAGATCTTGACTATAAATGGGCTCCCCCTTCACATGTTTTTGCCACCCTAAGTCCCATCATTATATTAGCGCATGGACCAGAATACTTTTAAAGTAACAACACTTTATTATAGACGTAGTTTCTTGGCATTAACGAAAACTTTGAAAAACGAACAGAATTAACTATAAAAGATGTAATGTTTGGGGTGATTTTTGGTTTTAAATTTGGATAATCGATAACGTGAACAATGTCGAAAATGTGAACTGACTTGGTAAAAATTAGTTCACATTATCGCGAGTTCACTGTATTAACAAAATGAGTAAATACAAAAAAAAAAGCACTTTTATCAGTAGGTTGTAATAACGAAAATAAGTTAAAGATGACTTTAAAGTTCACTTTAGCTAAAGCTATTATAATAAATTTTATTATTATTTTTGTTTTTATTATTCATTTAATTTAATTATATGTCATGTAGTTGCCATAGTCTAGTAGGTAGTGTATTGGCTTATGAGACGTAAAGCCAGGGTTCGAGCCCCAGGCCAGACATCAAAACAAAATACAAAAAGTATTTGTTCGGCAATTTTTTCTCAACAGATTTCTGACAAAAACTTTGAGAGCAAAAAAACCTGCCATGAAAAGTTTCCCAAAAAAAGATGTCACTTATGTATACAATTAACACACACAACATAAGTGGTTTGAGAAACTAGGTCAATAATCCAGACTGAAGGTTTGTAATGACCAATTATGTATGTATATATCATGAACAAATTACTAGTTCTATACGTTTGATTGTATAGCACATCAAGGAAATAAATAAATAAATTTGTTTTTTTTTTATTTAATTTTTAACAGCGTCTTTAGAAAGAAAGAAATGATTATTAAGCCTCTACCTTACATATGTAATTTATTTTGCCTGACACTGTACGCTTGTAGATACATATGTATGTATGTAAACGACTTGACTTTTGCACAAATATTGGCCTTGGCATATTCACCAAAGAAAATTATGTGTTGATGTTTGTTTGTATATCTATTAAAAGGGTGTCTGACTTACACACCCTTAAGTAAGAATTTACACATTTTCATGAATTACATGACTTACCAGCAAGATGAACAAAAACATAAAAATTTTGTTTTGTTTGTTTACAAGTCTAATTAAAAAATAACAAAGAAAAAAATGCTTAAGTTTTAAGCATAAACAAGAGAGTACCCATTTAAATACTTCAGTCAAGGTAAAAGATGTTCCAAAGGGTTTTCTGTTCCCCCTTTACTTTGGCAGTGGTTAGAACGGACGTTAGGAAATGTAAATTTTCTTAAATTTGTGTCTCATATTTTACGAAAACACTACAAAAAACTTAATCAGCAGCATAAATGTAAAAAATGATAGAAAAAAGCAAAAAAAAAAAATTTTGTGGAATATTTATTTTGGTTTCTTTATAACGAAAACAAGCAAATTCAGCGTAAGTACATGAGAAATAAAAGTGACCTTATGAATATCGATCAATGTTGATTCCACTTACGTAATTTCGATTGACATTATCAAACCTTTTGTTCCTTCGGCTATATACGTCGTCATTGAATTTTCGTTGTTATAGACGTTTGTCGACAACTTTTCTTCTACTAAATTTGTCTATTTCTCTGTAATAGATTTATCGATTATTTACCATATGGCCACCCGGGGCGCCATGGGAGGGATAGTATACATGCAAACAAGGCAAAGTTCCTGACTGTGGCCAACATGGCGACAACCAGAGCGATTCTTGTCTTACTGAATTCAAGTTGACACACAGCCTCCTCGTGGCTCCTCCTGAATGGCATTCTAGCGCTAGATGTTAACTAATGCGTGCAGCGAGGTCCAATCCCCTGGACGTTAAATTCGGGTTGTGCGTAGGGCTTGGAACCCACCACGTAAAAATTATATCCAATGAAAACCAAAACAATAGCCTCGATAAAGATCCTCTCTAAAGTTGACGACCACGGCAAACGTTTCAAGACAACGATTTAAGGATAGGCACATGGAACGTCCGCACCCTTAACAGGGCAGGCGCCTTCGCCCAACTGGCAGATGCCCTCATGGAATGTAGGATGGACATCACTGCCATACAGGAAATGCAATGGATAGGACAACGATGCAAAAGGCTTGCATCTTACGATGTGTATTACAGCTCCCATGTCGATAAGCATGAATTGGGATGCGGATTTGTGGTTAATAAGAGACTTCGTCACCTTGTCTCTGGGTTCACGCCAGTGAACGAAAGAATAGCCACAATCCGCATCAAAGCAAAATTTTACAACATCAGTCTAATTTGTACTCACGCCCCGACGAAAGAAAAGGACGATGTGGTTAATCTATGCTAAACTCGAGGACATATATCTTTGACCCCACTATCGGACAGTTCAGCCTCCATGCAAACACTGCCGATCAATCAATATCCAACAAGATCGATCATATTGTGATTGACGGAAGGCATGTATCCAGTGTACTAGATGTGCGCACATTTAGAAGTCCAAACATCGACTCGGATCACTACCTTGTTGCAGCAAAGTTCCGAGTGCGCATTTGCGCCTCGAGGACTGCGCGCTCTGCTTGAAAGCTGGACGTTAAGAAGCTGCGATCACAAAGGACAGCTGAGGCGTTCTCCGCTCAACTCTCTGATAAGCTCCGTCGTTCCCCATCCAATCTCAGCGACATTGGCGGATTGTGGGTCAACATCTCCCGCTCCTTGCGCAATACTGCGGAAACAGTCCTTGGTTTCGACGGTCGCGAGGCAGCCTCAGCGAAATACGCCGCATACAGAAAAATGTTGCAGTCGGCCGCTACGCCAGCCATTGTCCAAAATTACAGAGAGGAGAAGGGATGGGAGACGCCTTTTCAAACGCAAGAAGAGGGAGCAGGAAAGGCATGAGCGTGAAGAAGTCGAGATGTACAGATGTAGAAATGACGCTCAAATATTTTATCAACAGGTTAAGCGTCCGACCGAGGGGTATAAGCCCGGAGCGTCTTCCTGCAAGAGTGAGAATGGAAACCTGGCTACAGATCCACGACGGGTGCTGAGGTTGTAGAGGAAACACTTCCCTACTCTGCTGCAAGGCGATGACGACATCTAGAGATGATGTTCCGAACCCGATCCATGATGACGGCATGGAGATCCCGCCGCCTGGCGGTGAAGAGGTTAAAGTCGCGATTATGCATCAGCAGGTCCTGATGGCCTCCCCGCTGAATTGTTTAAGACCGGATGTAATGAGTTGGTAGGGCGCATGCACCAGCTCATCTACAAAATATGGCTACAGGAAAGTATGCCCAACGATTGGAACCTCAGTGTCCTCTGTCCTGTCCTGAAAAAAGGAGACCCTACGATATGCGCCAACTACAGGGGTATAAGCCTTCTCCCTATCGCATATAAGGTTCTTACAGGCGTATTGTGTGACCGACTGAAGACACTCGTGTAAACACTGATTGGACCTTATCAGTGCGGCTTCAGGCCTGGCAAATCCACCATCGACCAGATGGTCGATGTTCACACTACGTCAAATCCTGGAAAAGACCCACGAAAATCAAATCGACACACACCATCTTTTTGTCGACTATAAGACTGCTTTCGATAGCCCCATAAGGGATCGTGTTTTTGCCGCAATGCCTGAGCTCGGTACACCCGCGAAGCTGATAAGGCTATGCAGAATGACGTTGAGCAATTCCTGCAGCTTCATCAAGGTAGAAATGGACCTCTCCGAACCTCTTGATGGCGTGTGAGGTTTTAGACAAGGCGATCCCTTATCATGCGACCTCTTCAACTTTTTCATGGAGAGTGTTCTGCGGGAGTGCATCGCAATGGCACTATTTTTCAAACAAGTGTCCAGTTGCTTGCGTACGCTGACGACATCGACATCATAGAGCGTACCAAACGAGTTGTGACTGCTGCCTTTGGTACTATTGAACGAGAATCTCAGAAGATGGGTCTGGCAGTAAATGAGGGCAAAACGAAGTATATGTTATCGACAAGTAGAGGCGTGCGGCGTATTGATTCTCAAATTACGGCCGATAACTATACTTTTGATACAGTCAAGGAATTTATTTATCTTGGCTCCGCCGTTACCACCAAAAATGATGTCAGTCTGGAGATCAAACGCAGGATTACTCTTACCAACAGGTGCTACTATGGTCTCAATAGGCAATTGAGTAGCAGAGACCCCTCTCGTGCGACAAAATTAATACTCTAAAAGACACTCATCTTTCCCGTGCTTCTTTATAGATTTTTGAAATTTGGGATATGGATCGAGCTTTTGTCGATGCAGATTATAGGCTATAAATCTTTTCAAAATTTTGAATAAAAGGGGGAAAAATGGTACAAATGGGGAAAAAATGGTAATAGGTAATTTTATACGATTTCGCTTGGTTAACTTTCCCAAATAGCTATTGGAGGTATTCCGTATCTAAAGTTGCACCGAAAGGGGTAAAAAAGGAGAAAGGAGACGAAAACGGGCAAATTGAGTGCAGATTATCCTAATCCTATTGTCCTAATCCTAATATATATTATAAATCTTTCTTTAAGTCTGTTTTTCGTTTGTTTGTTAGCCAATCACGCTTGAACGCCTGGTCCGATTTCCTTTGAAATTTGGGATATGGAACTAGCTTTTTTCGGTGCTGGTTGTAGGCTATAAATCTTTTCAAAATTTTGACCAAAACGGGAGAAAAAATGGGGCAAAGAGAGAAAAAGTGGTAATAGATAATTTTATACGATTTAGCTGGGTTAAGTTTTCGAAATAGCTATTGGAGGTATTCTAAAGTTGGACCAAAATGGGTCCAAAAAGGGGGAAAAGGGCGAAAAATGGACTCGGGTGCATCAATTTCAATAATTAATTTAAAAATATTTGATTGATTAAATAAACCTAAATTAATTAAAACAAAAAACAAATAAGGCTGTGGCAGAAAAATATGGTAATTGCGAGAAGGAAGTCGCATTAATCGTGATAAATACCAGTAAAGGTGAAAATTTATTTGGTTACGATCTATTTGAAATATTTGGTTGTCAGATAAAAGAAATAAATTCGGTTTCAGAAAAAGACAAAAAATATGTTAAGGAGCTGCGTGAAAAATACCGCGATGTATACAAACCATCACTCGGTACGGTCAAGAACTTTAAAGCAAGTCTACATTTAAAAGTAGATGCTCAGCCAAAATTTTTTCAATCATAGCCAATACCGTTCGCGCAAATGCTTCTGTTTAAGGCGGAAATAGAACGACTTATCGAACAAAGGAGTATTATGCCGGTGCAATTTAATGATTGCTAAGAAACCAAATAACTCTATACATATTTGCGGTGATTTGAAAGTAGAGGTCAGTTTTTAGATTGACGTAGAGCAATATGCGCTTCCAACGCGTGAAAATTTCTTCCATATAATTCGTGCATCAAAAACACTTGACAGACATCAACAAAATTACACCCAAATTGAAAAAGAAGGCTTTGCTATAGTCTTCGGTGTTAAACGCTTTCATCAATTTTTATATGGTCGCAAATTTATATAGCTAACCGACCATAAACCTTTGGTAAGCACTTTTAATCCAAATAAGCAATTACCTACAATGGCCGCACAACATATTCAACGTTGGGCTATCACGCTCATGGCATACAATTTTGAAATAAAGTATAGAAAAACTTCTGATCATGCTAATGCAGATACATTATCATGCCTGCCAACTGGAACGGACGAAAATTTTTATAGAGAAGAATCATGCTATTTCATATCTTTTGATAATTTGCGCTGCACAGTGCTACGAAGCAATTGCCAACTATGTTACTATTTGGAATCAAACAACGAGAAGAGATAGTTGACGAACTGGCAGAACACTTACAGGACAGGTACGAGGATGGTAATAGGAATTTAATGATGATGAGGGAGAATGCATCAGAGTCCATAAGGGAGTCGCAGGAGAATAATTTAAAGTATTTCCATATTCATCCCAAAGCTCCAAAATCTTTCATACCTGGAGATTTAGTTGTTTTAAGGAATATTGATACAACCCCAGGTGTCAATAAGAAATTAATACCAAAGTACCGCGGCCCATACAGGCTTCAGAAGCAATCAGAAAATGATCGCTACGAAATATCTAATGTGGAAAATTGCCAGGCAACACAATTACCCTATAGAGGTGTGGTAGATTCGGTTCGATTAAAAAATGCTTGGAAGTGAAGGGCTCGGTAGAAAACAAATTATCTGAAACAGAATGTAGCACAAGTGAATACGAGGACTTTAAGTTTTTAGCGGATTTGCAGCAATCGGGGCCGATTGCCTAGTCAGGTTGGCCGAGATTGTAGCGGTCTTTGATGTGGCAAATGTACAAATTAATTAAGCCCTTGGCAGTTGGAATGCAACCTTGCTTTTAGCCTTTCCGTTAACAATCGGAGAAGGTACTACTTTGCAGTACCATTGAGCAATTTTTAATTCGATTGCTGTTGCCACGTTTTGCAACCGTTTCGACATAAATTGAAGGATAATTCTGTTTCATACAGATGGCTACATTTTGCTAACGACAGAGAACGTTTCGGTAATTGTTTACATTGTTCTCCATATGCTAAATAGAGAACGTTTGCTACAGTACGTTACGTTACGTGTCGGGAACTACAGTATAACTCAATTCTTTCTGAAGCATTGCTCGCTTTGTCTTGCCTTTTGTATCGCTGAATTAAGAGTGTCATGAATACTCTTGAAGGAAAATGAATGCGTTCGGGAAATATGTAAAAATGTAAACAAGTTGTTTTCATTAGTGTTGTTTGTGTATCTTGTTTATTTTTATCCGCTTCCTTTTTTTCTACTGGACTTTGTTGTTGCTATATTTTTCTTCATTCGCTGATCATGTAAAGAAGTCCACTGTTTTTGTTGCTCAATTTTTTACTTATTCGCTAATCACGTGAACAAATACATTGTTTTATTTTTGGAATTTTTGTTTATCATTTTACACATGATCAAGTCCATTGTCTTATATAGATTCACGTCCCCTATTGCTAGTCAGTCCATTTTTGTCTAAAATATTCATATTGATATTAAAGTGGCTTCGCCAAAATTTTTATAGTCTTACTGTTACATATTCTTAGATATATTAATTTAATATTTTTTATATGGGAGGTGACGCGTCCACTGTAGCCAATCCGCCCATTTTGTTTATATATACGTCAAAGTCGTCTATACAAAATTTGAGGACTCTAGATGTTGCAGTTTATGGGATATGCGACATTAAACACTTATTGGGTACGTGGGCGTGACACCTCACCTACTTAAAATTTTATAATAAAAAGTTGCCTATAGTTCCTTCCACACATACAGGAAGGTATGTTTATCCGTCTATAGACTTCAAACAAACAAACCCACAAACAAATAAACACACATTCACATATTCAGATATCAGAATAAGTGTGTCGAAATGTAGTCATTTTTAACTCTTGTCTTATGCACTTATAAAACACAGCTTTTACAAGAATTGAAGCCAATTTTTTTGATTGAGCTCAATTGAATTAAGAAAAAGAAAAAAAAAACAATACTTAAGCCGTTAACGAATCACCATTACATACACTTTAGTTGATTGTTTTGTACGGTTTACGTCTTGGCGGCTACATCTGTCTTTATAAATATCTGTCATTACGGTTAATGGAAATTATTTAATTGTTAATCAACCAATTACACCGCTCTTGTGACAAACTTATTACTAGGAGTTGTTCTGTTGACTGATAGGAAATGAAAGACACTGGATTACTTTTTAGGAGGCTATGTTATGACATTGGCTTATGTCGATAAA
The DNA here is from genome assembly GCA_014635995.1 of Sarcophaga peregrina. Lineage (NCBI taxonomy): Eukaryota > Metazoa > Arthropoda > Insecta > Diptera > Sarcophagidae > Sarcophaga > Sarcophaga peregrina. The sequence continues at coordinate 89,906,293 of CM025789.1, forward strand.
CTAATACATCTTGAAGCAATGAAAGTCAATACCCACCATTGTCGTCTTAAAGCAAGATATATTGAAATAAGTGCTTAAAAAGGAGCATGTATCACGAAAATCATATTTTGAAAGAAATTCCATGAAATTTGTATACCAAATTATAGTATAAAAAATTCATTCTAATAGTCTTTTTTGCATTGTCACTTCAAATTTTCAAGATTTTGAAGCGTTTGTTTTTCATATAGCAAAGTCACTTAAATTCAGCTTTTAAATATATTGTGACCCCTTTAGCTTTTTAAAAACGTTTAAAATATGATTCCGTTGATTGCAAACAAAATATAAATAAATTTCTGTTTAGTTTCAATTAAACTCTTTATTGTTCGCACAATTTTGTGTGCCACTATTTGCAACTTGATTTATCCAACAATAATTTGCTTGTTCGTTATTCTTCTTACACAACTATTTGCTATTCTGCTTATAATCGAGATCTTCAAACCACTACTGTTCTCTTTACATGCAACGCGACTTCACACAAGGCTGACTGAATTCTTACTACTTTTAATGGTCCTACACAAACACCCTGATGAAGGTTCTTGAAGTAGAACGTTCGCATCTTCGCCTTATTCAGAATTCAATCGCAACTTCCTTTGTGTTATTTGTGTATTGCGTACACATTGCTTGTTCTTGCTTGCTTGTCTATCCCCTTTTCTTTCATACGCCTTCATGATATTGGTTCACTTGGAAACAAGTTTGTTGTAGTTGTTCGTCCAGCTTTTGTTTATTGTCTTAATGTGAAATGATGATCCATTTCCATTTTCGTAACAGTATGTTTCCGTGATTTCTCTATTCTGTGTCATTACCTACACTTTACTCCAACTATTCCTGCTTTTGTTTTCTTAGATTTCAACTTATCATCTCTTTTCTGTTTCATTACAGGTTCCATTCTCAGACAATTCTGGTGCTATCGTCTTACTGTTTATTTGTTGATTGTCGATCTGTCTTTTACCAAGTCGTCTAATTGGCTATAAGAATAAATGAAATGAAATTGTTTGTATGTAAAGAAAACAAACGTTAAAAACGGTAAATTCACCAGAATATACACAGGGAATGCAATTTAGCATACTACGGCCATATTAGTCGCTCGTTGGGCGAATAGAAAGAAAAAAACAGTACCCAATGTGTTGTTCGAACGTGTCAGTCTTCTAAACTTTCGAAAACTTTCCGAATATTTCTAAAGTTATGGGTGAAAGAAATCCTATCAATTATATGCACATATTGAGAAGAATGCCTAGTGCCTTGTTGTTAATTGTAGTTTCTTACTTTTAATGAATTTAATAATTTGTTTTTGTATTTTAACAGATGGGGAAATGAATTCGTGGAGGATTTTTTTATTTTTTATTTTTTTTTTTCTGTTTTTTTCCCTTTCCATCTTTGTTGTTCAAGTTGTAAAGTTCTTTTTAATTAACTGTTCTAATTATGCATCCTATGGGGATACAAGATAGGAAATGTAACTGGACTGGCATTATAATGATAATCCATTTAATGTACCCTAAAAAGGAAATGAAACTAAAAACAAAAACAAAAAAAAAGAAAGGTTTGCGAACATAATTTTAATTTAATATTTTGATTACGATGCGATGGCAGTCATGAGAATGATAATGATAATTAACTTTATGATACTGAAACAAATGAAATAGAAACCCGAATAAGAGTTAAATGAATAATGAAAATAGCTAAGGAGAATGTTTTCCTTTTTTTTTTTCTTCTTCTTTTTTTCGTGTAAAACTACTATAAAAGAGGAAGTAAGTTTAAAGTGTCAGAGTTAACGGTATTAAATGAAATTAAATAAGGTATTTCGAAAAAGATTCCTGAATCAGTCATAATTAGTAATAAGTACGACACTAAAAATTTAACAATTTAATGATTTATTGTTATCGTTCTCATATTTAACTATGTTTATAATCAAATATTTTGACATTAATCGCAATATCGTATCAGTATTCAAATTATTTAGAATGGTATTCTCTAGTTTTTAGTAAAAAATATTTCTGCTATATTAAAAGACGCTGAACTTTAGTAGGCATCGTTCCAACCCTTGTATCGGATATCGTGAACATAACGAAATGAAAAATATATTTCTATCGGCGATTTCCTCTGAGAAATCTGAGAATAAATGAAATGGCCATGAAAAGTTTTTCAAACTGCTGCCGTTCGGAAACGGCTTTAGACTTACACATGCAACTTTTGATGGCCCAAGAGGTGTTAGCGACATTGACGTGACAGCTGCGAGTGGGGTAGCGAATACTGTTTTTCATTTTTGGTGGAGGGTATGTTACAACTGGGGCGTGAGTGATCACAATCTCATTGAGATTGGTGTGAACTCTCGCAGACGAACGTGGGGATCGGACCCTGTACGCAGGATCTTTACGCGAACTGGCCCAATTGCATGGAATTTGTTAGGCACCAGGCTTCGATTATGCCGTTTGATGACTTTAGGACGCTTACGATTCGTGACAAAGTGGAACAAATAGATCGGTAAATGTGTTCAACAAATGATTCTCTGCTCGGTGGACGTCGTACGACGTATATTGATGCGCAGGTCCGTCAGGCGTATTCGGAATCATTTCTAGGGCATCCGTAGTTCAGGTGCCTCTGATTTCGCAACCCGTGAAGCCGTTTTGCTTTAAGACGCTATAAAGACAGAATTGTTAGGGCCGAGTTGGACGATTGGAGGAGTTTGGTACGAGACAATAGGGAAGACCCCTGGGGTACGGTATATCGTATCTGCAGGGGCAAGAATAATCGTGCGGCAGACCTCTCTTTACTACAAATTCGCAATTTCACATTGTCTTCTTAGAGAGAATGTACCAACCCTCTACTGTGGGTTCTCTTTCCTAGTATGGAACCGGTCAGCTACTCTCCCTTCATTAGGCAGATGGTTGACCCTCCAATCATGGAAAGCTCGGAAGTTGCGGACAGTATGTGCCGAGTCAGAAGTAGGAAATAGGAGCATCTCTAAGGTCATGCCTTAACATCTGGAGACAATCTTTGGAAGGTGTATTAGCGAGGGCCACTTCCCGGATGCTTGGAAGTCAGCTCACGTTGTGACCCTTCTGAAGTCTCCTGATAGGGTGAGGACTAATCCCCGCTCGTTCTGCGTGTTCCTTTAAGATGTGTGCATATGCGGATGAGATGCTAATCCTCATTGAGAGTCAGTTTCGTGCTGAACTTGAGATGAGGGGAGAACAGGCCATGCGTGATGTAAGTAAATGGGGCAACCATGCAGGCGTCGAAGTGGCGATGGACATTTCTTTGTGAATGTTGCTCAAGGGCAGATTATCCCGGGGGCGTCCTCTACTCATTCGATCTGGCAACGCTAGTCTCCGATATGCGACTCAGATCAAATATCTTGGAATAACGGTTGGTTAAAGAATGAACAAGCTTACTGCCGTAGTAGGTAAGATTAGGAGCATTCTTAGAAGTGACTGGGACCTAAACAGGCGTGCTGTTCGTATCATTTGGTGCTCCCGCGTGGTAAGAAACGATTATGTCTGTTGTTGGCAGATATAAGGTCTTGTCAGTACAGAGAGTAGCCATGTTAGCCTGAATGCCAGTTTGTGGGACCGTTTGGACGGTAGCTTTACAGGTCTTGTTAGCACCCCTTGATCTGGAGGAGATACGACGTGATATCATCTTTAAAGTTAAGAAGGGACTAGCACTTTTTGATCATGATTGGGTTTCTGCTTCTGACTTGCTGAATTTGGAGAGTACGGAAATAAAGACACTCTTAGACGAGTGCCTTGTATCAAGGTGGCTTACCCGATGGCCAATGCAGAGGAAAGTAGGGCAATGTATGAATTCATACGTGACGCGAACTTCGGACTTTGGCTTAAATCTGGGCTCTTTACTAACGGGCTCACTTAATGCATTTTTGCATAAAAGAGGTCTGTCCGACTCTCCGGACTGGGAGTGTGGAAGGAGACCTGAGACTGTCGAACATATTATAGCAATGTGTTCGTACTATGATGACGTTAGGAGTTTAGATAGTATGGGAATAGCCCATACTGGGAGGGTTGGACGATTTCGCCCGTGAAGTATTTGTGAGGAGAAGTAAGAGATATAACGGAAGCAACTCCAATATGTAATCACCCTTCGTGGTGATCTCCTTGCCGTGCACCCCTTGCTCCTTTTGACGTTTTCGTCTATCCCTGAGGGCAGATAGGCATGCGATCTTTGACAGTTTTGAAACGATTACTGCTGGTTCTTCTGCTCCGCTCCGCCTTTCCTGTTGCTGCTGCTGTTCATATGTCCAAATTGCCCCTCTCCCTTGCTGTTATCATCCCCGTCATTGCTGCCATCCCTGGTGTCACACCATGTGGGCAAAGCATCGTCCAAAAGGGCGGTGTTCAATGTCAGCACTGTAAGTGTCGTTCTTTATGTTGATGTATGTTCAATGTTGTTACTGTGGGTCACAAGTCCCGAACTGTTTGGAGTTCAACTGATAGTAATCGATTTTATTACGTGATCCGACCGTAGACTTAATTCTGGTACCACAGGAGCCCCTGGAACCTCGGCTCCAACCTAACTGTTGTTGTGGCCGCGGAAAGGTCGAGTTAATGGGCTCGGTGTGGAGTTGCATTTTTTCAACCGGGTGTCGTGACCCAAAGATCGGAGGGAGTTTTAGATAGGCTCCGCTCGTAACCAAGTCATGTCCAAATACATGGCTTCGAATTGGTACTCAGGTGTAACAGTCTGTTAGAGCACCATGGGATTAGATCCACGCGGACAGGTACCCATGTAAAACACATCGGTATTATTACACATACAACATGGGTGGAGCGCTAAATTAGGTAACGCAGTATTTAGTAATACTTGCTTAAATTTATTCGTCACTTGTACAGAAAGAAAATATACATATTTTTTATCAGCGTATGTACATACATACATAAATAATTGGCCATTGAAACACATCAGTCAGGATAACGGCCTAGCTTTTCACACCCCTCATTTTGTGTGCGTCAATTTTGTATGTGAGCGAATTAAAAGTTTTCACTTTTTGTAAATTAAAAAAATAATAATTTTTTTCTCAACGCATATGCGTTGATTCTTTTTTATTTATTTATTTTTTTAACTTAAGATTAATACATCGAAGACTATGCTTCTTTAAATGAGTAAGGATAATTAGACACTATGTTATATCCTTAACTAACTATTCTTAACTAACTATTCTAATGATATTTCATTCTCTTAAATACTAAAACATTTCCTTTGTTCTTAATATCTAAATAGGTAATCATAAACTACATGTTTTTGTATTTATTGATAACATATTTTTGTTTACAAGTTGTTTATCATTACCTGATTTGTTTAGGTCACTTATTGTTTCCATTATCATAAATACATTTGCTCTTCTTTATAATCTATGTTTTTATGATCTTGTTTTTAAAGTATCGTAAATACATTTTCATGGTATCTAAATATATTTTACATTAATGAGAAGGTTTATAATTGTTTACAAAGGTTTTTCATTATTGTATTCTCTAAGGTTATTAAATATATGTATGAGTATATATGTGAGGTTAACTAATATATATGTGACATTAACTAGCGCGGGACCTACCTTTTTCGTGGCATGTTTATATACTCTCAGTGTTTTCGCCAAAAATCTGCTGAGAGGAAATCACTAAAGAAATATTTTGTACTTATTTCATTTCGTTGCCTGGCTTTGGAAACGAACCCGGGTTATAGTTCCAATAAGCCGTGATGTCATATTCCATTAATTGTAATTTGTTTAATTTATGCCGATAATTATATAACATTGTTGTTATAATAAATTTACCATGAGAAAGTTTGCCAAAAAGTCTGTTATTCGGAATCGACTTTAAACTGTATCTCCCGCCACACATGCACACAATATAAGTGGTGTGAGAACCACGTAATCTTAACTCGAGTGTTGTAACGACCAATTATGTATTTATGATGATATCTTATTAAATCTCTTATCTCCAGGGGAACTAATTGACCCATTTCAAAAATTTATCTTTATTATTACTGTGTGCTATTAGAACCATGTTGAATCAGGGGGCATATATGGATATTAGACTAACCGATCGGTCTACTGTTATTGTGTTAGTTGTAGTTAAGATCTCAAAAACTCTGGTGTATTATATCCTTTAAAATTTTTTAGATTATTTAAATTAAAATCAGTACTACAACACTAATATTATTACAAAATATAGTCGCTTTAGTCAAGTAGGTAGTGCGTTTGCTAATTAGAAGTGAGGGTACGATTCAGGGATGGAATGCATGCATACAAGGCAAAGTTTCTGACTTTGGCCAACATTGCGACTACCAGGGCGATCCTTGTCTTGTTGTATTCAAGTTGACACGCAGCCTCCTCGTGGCCCCTCCTGGATGGCATTCTAGCATACGCTAGATGTTAACTAATGCGTGCAGCGAGGTCCAATTCCCTGGACGTTAAATTTGGGTTGTGCGTAGGGCTTGGAACCCACCACGTAAAAATGATATCCAATGAAAGCCAATACAACAGCCTCTATAAAGATCCCCTCTAAAGTTGACGACCACGGCAAACGTTTCAAGGACAATGATTTGAGAATTGGCACATGGAACGTCCGCACCCTTTATAGGGCAGGCGCTTCCGCCCAACTGGCGGATGCCCTCATGTAGAACGGACATCACTGCCATACAGGAAATGCGATGGATAAGACAAGGATGCAAAAGGCTAGCATCTTGCGCTGTGTATTATAGCTGTCATGTTGATAAGCACGAATTCGGATGCGGATTTGTGGTTAATAAGAGACTTCGACACCTTGTCACTGGGTTCACGCCAGTGAACGAAAGAATAGCCACAATCCGCATCAGGGCAAAATTTTACAACATCAGCCTAATTTGTGGTCACGCCCCGACGGAAAAAAATGACGATGTGGTTAAGGATGCCTTTTATGCTAAACTCGAGGACGTATACGATAAGTGCCCGGCCCATGACGCCAAAATCGTCCTCGGGGATTTTAATGCGAAGGTTGGGCGGGAAGGTATCTTTGGCCCCACTGTCGGACAGTTCAGTCTCCACGCAAACACTACCTCCAATGTTATGAGGCTGAACGATTTCGCCGCGGCGCGTAACATGGTAGTATGTAGCACCAGGTTTCAGCATCTCGACATTCACAAGGTCACTTGCATGTCCCCCGATCGATCAACATCCAACCAGATCGATCATATTGTGTTTGACGGAAGGCATGTATCCAGTGTACCAGATGTGCGCACATTTAGAGGTCCAAACATCGACTCGGACCACTACCTTGTCGCAGCCTTGCGCGCTCTAGTGCACTGCGAAAGCTGGACGTTAAGAAGCTGCGATCACAAAGGACAGCTGAGGCATTCTCCGCTCAACTCTCTGATAAGCTCCGTCATTCCCCAACCAATCTCAGCGGCATTGGCGGATTGTGGGCCAACATCTCCCACTCCTTGCGCAATACTGCGGAAACAGTCCTTGGTTTTGAGCTCCCACCCCAACGAAATCAATGGTTCGATGAAGAGTGTCGCGAGGCTGCTGCAGCGAAATACGCCGCATACAGAAAAACGTTGCAGTCGGCCGCTACGCGAGCCATTATCGAAAATTACAAAGAGAGTAGAAGGGATGAGAGACGCCTTTTCAGACGCAAGAAGAGGGAGCAGGAAAGGCGTGAGCGTGAGGAAGTCGAGATATACAGACGTAGGAATGACGCTCGAAAATTTTATCAAAAGGTTAAGCGTCTGACCGAGGGGTATAAGCCCGGAGCGTCTTCCTGCAAGGATGAGAATGGAAACCTGGTTACAGATCCGCAAGGGGTGCTGAGGTTGTGGAGGAAACACTTCTCATCTCGATGATGACGGCATGGAGATCCCGCCCCCTGGCGGTGAAGAGGTTAAAGCCGCGATTATGCGACTTAAAAACAACAAAGCGGCAGGTCCTGATGGCCTCCCCGCTGAATTGTTTAAGACCGGATGTAATGAGTTTGTAGGGCGCATGCACCAGCTCATCTACAAAATATGGCTACAGGAAAGTATGCCCAACGATTGAAACCTCAGTGTCCTCTGTTCTGTCCTGAAAAAAGGAGACCCTACGATATGCGCCAACTACAGGGGTATAAGCCTTCTCCCTATCGCATATAAGTTTCTTACAGGCGTATTGTGTGACCGACTGAAGCCACTCGTCTAAACACTGATTGGACCTTATCAGTGCGGCTTCAGACCTGGCAAGTCCACCATCGACCAAATCTTCACACTACGCCAAATCCTGGAAAAGACCCACGAAAATAAAGTCGACTATAGGGCTGCTTTCGATAGCCCCATAAGGGATCGTGTTTTTGCCGCAATGTCTGAGCTCGGTATACCTGCGAAGCTGATAAGGCAATGTAGAATGACGTTGAACAATTCCTGCAGCTCCGTCAAGGTAGGAATGGACTTTTTCGAACCTTTTGATACCGTGCGAGGTTTCAGACAATGCGATCTCTTATCATGCGACCTCTTCAACTTCGTCATGGAGAGTGTTCTGCGAAAGGCGGGAGTGCATCGCAGTGGGACTATTTTTCAAAAAAGTGTCCAATTGCTTGCATCATAGGGCGTACCAAACGAGATGTCACTGCTGCCTTTAGTGCTATTGAACGGGAGTCTAAGAAGATGGGTTTGGCAGTAAATGAGGGCAAAACGAAGTATATGTTATCGACAAGTAGAGCCGTGCGGCGTATTGATTCACAAATTACGGCCGATAACTATACTTTTGATACAGTCAAGGAATTCATTTACCTTGGCACCGCCGTTACAACCGAAAATGATGTCAGTCTGGAGATCAAGCGCAGGATTACTCTTGCCAACAGGTGCTATTATGGTCTCAATAGGTAATTGAGCAGCAGAGACCTCTCTCGCAAGACAAAACTAATACTCTACAAGACGCTCATCATACCCGTGCTTCTTTAAGGCGCAGAAGACTGGACCCTATTAAGAACTGATGCAGCTGCCTTGAGAGTATTCGAGAGAAAAGTCCTACGTAAGATCTTCGGTCCAGTGTGAGTTTGGCGATTATTTTCGCATCCGATACAACAGTGAGCTGTATGAGCTCCTCAACGACATGGACGCTGTACAGCGTATTACTACGCGCTGGCTCGGCCTTGTCGTTCGAATGAAGGAGGATGCTTCGGCGAGACGAGTATTTGATGCGGGGATCTACGGAAGTCGGCGAAGAGGACGACCTTGTATCCGTTGGAAGGATCAAATCGAGGAGGCGCTGTCATCGATTGGTGTGACCAATTGGCGTAGGTGCGCAAAAAGCAGAAGCGCCTGGAAGGATGTGTTGCGGCACGCCGAAATCCGTTAATCGGGTTGTTATGGCCAATTAAATAAGTAAGTAAGTACGATTCAAACCTTAGTTCAGACATCTCTAACTAAACGCAATATAAAAAAAAATATTTTTTTGGCGGCTTTTTCTCAGGAGTGTTCTGGAAAAAACTCACACATTAAACTTTATGTCCCGCCAGTCTTATTAAATTCAAATTAACATTGACGTATAAAATTTATAAATATATGGATGATGAATCCATTTGCCAAGCTCTACTCCCTATTTCTATGGTGAAAATCCTCCTCTACCTATACTATAATTTCCGGTATTCCAATAAAATGCATGCAATGCTTAGATGTAGGGTACTCCATCTTGTGTTTCTTTCTGTTAAAGAAAATTAAGTAAAATATGAACAAGAAGGAACCAATGTGATCTTAAATTGAAATTTGGTAATTTGCTATTATGCGCTGAGTAACTAAGACCTTGTGGAAGGTATAGTGTAACATCATAACTCTCATCTTCGGCCGAGTGCAACAGTATCCTTCTTTTATCTAGGTTATCTAAGTATTTTTCAGCGTGTCTTATAATTTCCACTTTAACCAGCGGGACATCTAGATCTATGTGAATGTTCGAGTTTTTAATACATCAATGGGCAGCAGTGATCACTCGTAAAATTTTATTTTGGCGCCTCTGAATTTTCTCTACGTTTGAAGCTGACGCAATACCCCATAGCTGTACTCCATAACACCAAATCGGTTTTAATATTGATTTGTGTATTAGAAGTTTACAATCTAATTTAAATAATGAATATCGACTAATTAACCAATTTATTTGAGGAGTTTTCATAGTTATTTGCGCCAGTTTTAACTTAATATGCAATTTCCACGATATACTACGATTTAGGTGTATACCAAAGTACTTTACATGAGTGCTTTGTGGTATTGCATAGCAATATAAAGGTTACGTGGATGCATTTTTGTTCGGTCATTTTTATTCTCCATTCCTTCAACCATTCCTCCAGTAGGGATACTTGTTCCTGTAAGAACTGCGATGCAATCTGTGGGTTGCTTAAAAATGGAGTGTCGTTAGCAAATGGCATATCAGCTGTATATATCAGGTATAAAATAGGATGTAGAGGGAAACTTAAAAAACTACCTTGTTTAATTACAAATTTCCTATCACTCAAATAGTTCTTCAATATTTCATATATATTTTCAAGGAATATTTGATTCAATTTGAGTATAGGACCATCAAGGCCCTCTTTATCATAAGCTTGAGGGACATCAATGAGGAGTGCAGAACAATACTTTTTTTATTCGAATGCATTTCTTATTACATAAATTAGTCTATGAGTTTGCTGAATGGTACTATGTTTTCTCCTAAACCCAAATAGGTAATTTGGGCTACAACTGCATTCATTAAACAAATGTGCTAGCTTACATATCAGTACCTTCTCGTATAATTTGGAGAGATAAGACAAGAAACTTATCGGCCTATATGCATCGAGCTTTGTCTGATCCTTACCTGGTTTTGGTATTACGTTTATGAGAGAACCTTTCCATTGTGTAGGGTAATATTTGAGTCGAATAATGAATAAAATAATTTTTACAGCTATGCTAGGTCTGCTATTGGGTATGGGAGTCTTCGCAACAACAATTGGTAAATTAATTATTTCGGTAGAGAGTTTTCAGGTGATTTAGAAATAGCGTACCTTTTTGAGCATCACTTCTTGCCCAGTTACCATTTGAGTCACGTAAATGTGGTTTATTAATAATTAGCCTTTTTAGATGCCTGGTTGCACGCCATAATGAATAATTAGTTTGGCGAGTCGAGACCAGATTTTCCAAATAATTTTTAAAGAATAGAAGCCTTTGTGATTCAAGTATCATTTGAAGACGTTTTGTCCACTCATTTAGTTTTCTTTTAAGTTGGGGTGATCTCTGTATTTGCCACTCTCTACAGAGTCTTCGTTTTTCTAGGACAAGGTTTTCGATATCAGCGGAATAAATTCCATTGTACCAACTTCGTTTTGGCTAACGTAAGGATATGTAAAAACATGAGTGATTTGAGACGTTGGGTCGTAATTATAACTGAAGAGTTGTAATGACCAATTAAATAATTAAGTAATTAATCGATTATACATAGTACAAGTACTATAAGTAAGTCGTATTTACATATTCCATATGCTGCTGCAATTTTCATCAATTTCAATATGAATGAAGTTAAGATTATAAAAAATAATTTAATCATAGTGATTTGCATAAAACTGGTCTTGGTCTTAAGCATTTCAACAGCTTCCGAACAGTCTCCTGATAGCCCAGTCAAACTAAAGTCGCAAAGTATATTTATTTATGTAGGAATCTTTGTCTTTATTGAATTATCATTTTAGCTCGTGTTCCCATCGTATTATGTACCCACTAAATGAATTACATACTTGCCTGGTAGAAATAAATCCGAGTTTTTCAATTCAAAAAACGTACTTCCTTTTCAGATTTTCTCAAGGGCATAATTATTTAAAAACAAATAAAATCTGATTATGAGTATGTATAGAGTACCCGCTTTACGAATTTATAAAAATATGGTGTGGGTTTTTAATAACAAGATGAAGGATAAGAATACTCGCTTTGGTTGTGTTTTTCTAATACAAAAGCAAATTAGAATTTTTGAATTTTAACCGTAAAGAGTTGATGTTTTGTTTTTTCTTTATGGAACGGAGATAAACTTTAGCACACGATTACAACGAATTGCCTTTATCAGTGCATATGAGTCTCTGGTAGCATAGGAACAAAGGAAAAGATAATATTTATATTCGCGTAAAATTTGGAAAACATCTTTTAGGTAAATAGATGGTAACAAAAATAAATAATAAACAAAATGTGGGTAGACATTATCAATATTGTATGTATTAGAGTCTTAAAGCGTTATATTACAATATTGTTTAGTCATTTAATTGCAATGTAGTCTTTAAGTATTGTCGGGTCTTTAAAAGAACACATTTTATTCAACGAATAGGATACCATGAACTAACTGTAACATAATGTTTGCATTAAACTATCGTGGGCTTGCACTAAATATTGACCATATCCTCAGTAATAGAATAATTAAACATTCCACATGATTACTGCATGCGTTAGCAGATGTAAACTGTAAAACATCATTATTAAAAATTTAAAACTATATCCCATTTGAATAATGAGTGTATACATGAGTGTAATGTGAGGAAATGTGATACTTGGATGGTCTGCAGGTGCATAACACTGTTTAACGGAACTGGAGATGTTAAAGACCGCCACCGGTTTCTGCGTAAATAATAAAGCACGGCCCGGGAGATAAATGTTTAGCAAACGTGCATGAGTCGAATTATTACAGAAGACTTGAGGCTAAGATGTTACCCGTACAGAAATGCATGCTCTCAAATACCAAAGTATGGGACCGTCCCTTCTGCACTTTAACGATACTAGCATCAACTAACTTAGTTTCCTCTGAGGGTGGAAATGCATGGGATGGGAGAAATCTGGCCAGGTGCCAAATTAGAGATGGAATCAAAGGACGCCATCTCTAGCCGTGGACACGCTCCTGAATACCACTAAATTCAAGGAAGCCTTAAAAGGTGTTAAGGATAATTAACAGGAGGAGCACGACTATTATAGTCAACCCAGATTCCCTGGAGTACCTGGCGAATTTCAATCATTAGAGATAGGATGCAGCTTTCTCTGAGGAGAGTTATCGAGTGTTCAACTGATTGAGGATTGGGTGTTAACACTGTGAAAATGGAAGAAGTACTCTTCAGGAGAAGGTACAAGCCACGGAACCGAAACTTAAGGAAGAGGCGCACTTTCTATGCCTTATCCTGGATAGGAAAGGGTCTTGGAAACCGAACATGGTTAACAGAATCAGAAAAGCTTCCATTGTCGTATATTTTTGTAACACAATCTAGGAGTTAGGATGACTCACGGGATCTACATAGCAGTAGTCAGACCTATCTTGACCTATATATGTCGAGTTTTGTGGGAATACATTGAAAGGACAACAAATTCGAACCTAATGCGGCGACAGCAGAGATATTCCTGTATTATCACTAGACGTAAGCGTCTCCAAACGAACATCATCATAACTTCTCATAGCCTGGCTCTGATAGACAACTCTAAATTGCAGCGGTTTACGGCTATCACAGACATCTCAACGAAATAGCCGAGCGATATGATGTCCACATCACATGGGTACGGGGGCACAGTGGTATACCGAGTAACTGCAAAGCCGACGAACTGACCAGGCCGGGCACGACCATCGAACTCTCCGCTGAATTTTCCACTCTGGGTATCCCTACGAGAACCTGTAGGCTCATAATTAAAAATGCATTCGTCGATTCCGTCAACAACAGATGGGCGGACACGGACACGGTTAGAATCACGCTTAGAATCTGGCAATTAGTGGATGAAAGGCTCACGATTGGTCTGCTTAAACTCCAAAGAACCGTGCTCAGTGTGGTTGTTCGGGGTCATTACGCGGCATTGCATTATGGGTACGCATGCTAGGCGCATTAGTCTTGGACACGTTGCCAATGATTTCTCCAGCAGAGATGAGTGAGAGGAGGAGACTGTTCTCCACCTTCATGATAATAATAATATGATAATTTTTGCTTAATGCCGATTATCCCCTTTATTTACTCATTTACTTTAATTTTAAGCTAGTATGATGTTTAAATGAATCACTTTGATTTTAATTGTATATTTTGAAAATAAATTTCATTTATCGTTATATTGCATTTGACTTTGACATTCTAACGGAGCTTCTGTATAAATCACATTCATTTGCTAATTATGAAAACATTAATGCATATATACACAATGTACGAATCGATATAAGTGCACGTACATAAGTATATTTAGTACAGGTATCCCTCCTACAACACGATCAATAGGTTCCTATATGTGAAACTGAAATCGAATCCACGACCCTCACGCTAATAGTCTAGCACACTACCCACTAGACTACCAGGGCGCTTACAAAAATAAATACATATAAATTTAGTTTAGAAATTTCCTTTATCATCGCTGCTCAATTTAATTAAATGAGAACGTTTTTTCAGCTGAATAATATCATCTTCACTTTCTGAACTTGCATTTATATTTTGGTCACCTGCTGATATCCTTAAAAAATCCGTAGGTTTTTGTAAATTTTTTGATATGTTGATATGCAATTTTGTAATTCATTTTAAATTTTTGGCTTCTTTTAACGTTTAATCCTTCCTGTAATTTTTTTAGTGTCATATTATTAACTTTGTTATCTTCATCAGAGCTAGAATCGATTTCATTCACTTGTGGTTCGGATGCGACTTCCCCGACTAATAATGTCCCACTAATAAGTTTTGCACATCTTCAATAGGCATATCCACAAACCCTTCTTATCCGATCGAACTAACAAGTTCTAATATGCCACCAATCTCAACTACTGCTGGTTGTAATCTTCACTTCTTTCTGAAAATTTCTTCCAAGCTTCCTTTACATTAATAGATTTTGAATCAGTTATGTCTAAAATCCATTGGAATGATCTTCTTGTGTTGTAGAAGTATAAGAGGCTTTCGAAAATTTTTTTAATAGTGTTAGAGTGAAATTGTGTTGTAGGAGGAATACCTGTCTGTAATAGATTTTATGTTTTATGAATGTTAAATTAAAGCTTATATAGCGAAAAGCAAGGAGAAATGCAGCTCGGTAACGCCATTCGAATAGATATCGATGGACGATGGGCTTTTATCCTAAAAGCAACGTTCAGAATCGT
The DNA here is from genome assembly GCA_014635995.1 of Sarcophaga peregrina. NCBI lineage: Eukaryota > Metazoa > Arthropoda > Insecta > Diptera > Sarcophagidae > Sarcophaga > Sarcophaga peregrina. The sequence continues at coordinate 89,921,387 of CM025789.1, forward strand.
TATGTTCAGCATTTTACATTAGCCAACCAGGAGGGACGAACAGTTATGAATTCATTTGTGTTGTGAATTCATCAAAACGGAAACTATGAGTCATAAATTTTTTAAAATCGGACACTTACTCGAAATACATAACGTTTACGTAGAACTTTCTTACATATTTAATTGATTATTACAACTCTTTACTCAGGATTACAACCCATCTTCCGTTGTATGTATTCATTTTATCTATGAATTCTAACCGTACAGTTCAACATAGATTCCCAACGACAGATTTAAGAAAATCTATATAGAGTTCGGCAGAAGACTGTTAAGAGGAAGTTGCTGAAATAAATATTTTTTTTATATTTCATATTGTTAGAGATGTCTGAGCAGCAGTTTGATTCACGGTCCAATAAGCTAAGTTGGCTAACAAGTTAAGTTGGCTTACCGGTCAGCAATGCATCACTCAATCTACAGAAAATATGTGAAAGTTTCGAATTTGCCATGAATTTGCTCTAGCAAACGTCCACAAATCTAACCGCACAAACAGGCATGATCAGTATGATCAGCTGCCAATATTGAACGTTTTAAAGGAACCCCAAAAGTTCTACTTTGCAATTCCCAACGCTAAAAATGATCATTTCTCAAGTTACAGATTTCCTGTATTGGATGTTACATAGAAATGTAAAAAGTTTAATTAGATGTACACAGAGTTTAGAATTAAAAGAAGATTTCGCCTGTTCAAGAAAAAAAACCTATTTGAATTTATCGAAACCGATTTATTAAATTCAGAAATCTTATATAATTTTCCACTTCTGATTGAATGTAAGATAAGATGCCTGCCTAATATAAGATAATGAGATAAAAGTACGTTTAGACTATGCCACAAAATGTATTTATTAATCATATAACTTCTGATATTTGGTTAAATTTAGAGACAAGAGTAGATTAAAAAATATTTGCATCTGACGATAGTTGTGAGGTGGAGCAAAAATACTACGTGGCCGTTAAGCAACTTAAAAGTTAAAAAACTGCAAGCGCCTTAAATCTTGTTTCCGAAAATAATAATGAAGAAATTTCATTATTTAAAATTTTCTTTTAAATTTTACTCAACAATACTATATTCGATGCCTTTATAATGATAATCCGAATTATAAATTGTATACAATTTTAAGTGAATAATATCAGCATATTTCTGGCAAAAATACTGAGCGTAAATAAACCTGCCATGAAAAAGCTTTTTAAAAAATCTGTCGTTCGCAATCGACTTTAAACTATAGGTCCCTCCACTCATGTATAAAATTGACCCACACAACGTAAGTGGTATGAGAAGCTTGGTCCTAATCCTGACTAAAGAGTTGTAATGAGCTATTATGTATGTATGTATGTAATATCTAACCAACCCAGCACAAAGCTTCTAATAGATAACTTTTCAAAGATATTACATTTGCATAAATATTCAATTGTGATTTTATGCAAATCCAGTAGATGGTTTTTGAAACCAAGTGAAAATAGTCATCGATTGTTTTTTGTATTCAAGTATTTACAAGACCGTTTTTGTAAAATATTGATTTGCGAAATATTTAACTTCTAGATGAAGTCTATTATTTTAGTGTACATGCGTACGTACACATATCGACATCATAGGGTGTATCAAGCGCTCTTTAGTGCTATTGAATGGGAGTAACGTGTTCCTTTCTAAAAATTTTGCCATAAAATTCAAAATATATGCTGCAATTTTGACCCACAATTTAATCAAAGGCTTGTAAGGGTAAATAAAAAAAAAAAATTGTTTGTTTAAAAAGTGTTGAAAAGGTAACAAATAATATTATTTTGGAAGATTTGTTAGAATCCTGTTCATCGTCAGATGAGGAGGACATGTATCCATTATTACTAGAACTAAACTATTTGCCGCGATTTAAAAACTTTATTGAAAATATTATTTATCAGTATTTCCCAAATGGTGTATCTAGGTAAATATACTTAATTCTGTTTTTACAGGGTAGATACGTTCTAGAAAAAACCGTGTAAAATAGACATGGAGTACATAGTAAAGACGGGGGTTGGTTCCATATCCGTTAACTTTGTAGAAATAAGTAAAAACAAAATAATTCGTAGAAAAAAATTAAATAAAAAAATGAAATTATAAAGAACTAAATAAAATTTCTATAAGCATTAATACATACACTAGAGCCCCGACTTGCGTCGTCCCGATTTGCGTCGTTTTGATTTGCGTCGCTTTTTGAAAACTTCGAAAATTCGATTTGCGTCGGATCGCGTTGCTTCGTTGTGATTTCGGTTAAATTTTTACTGCAGCATTGTGCATTTTAGGCATTTGTAGGGTGTAGTGATAATATTAATAAATTTTTCCTATCTCACGGTGAGCAGCTTGATAATGAAAATTTATTAGCCATTGATATTCAGCATGTTTCCTGTCATGATAGGAGATGATACATTAAAAGAATAAAAATTAACAATCGCCAATATTTCTAAAGCTTTGCAATTAATTTTCCATGCAATGGATATATTTTCTGAAAACGATCCTGACGAAAATCGTAGCACGGGCGTAGCAGCATCCGTTGGTCAAGCCATTGGTTGTTACAAAAAAACATGCCAACAAAAAAATCTTTAAAAATTCAACAAACTATGGACAGTTTTGTTAAAAAAAAAACAGTAAAACCATCGAATCAAATGGATATAAGTGTATACGTGTTTCTGATTTAGATTTATCATCTGAAGAGAGTTCAATGTAAAACTAAATAAATTAGAAGTTTTAATGCACCTATTTTTTTTTGAATACATACATGCGTAAATATAGTAAATGAATAAAATTTGTATTTTTTCTCTTAATTTATTGTTTTGTTATCTCTTTATAATAATTAAATATAAACATTTGTTCGAAGTAAATGACATAAATTAAGACTGTATTCATACTTGTTTTTATCAAAAATTTTTGCTTTGCTTTGAATATATTCCCCAATAAATTAAATTTTAGTGCATTTGTATGGAAAAAAGTAATTCGATTTGCATCGTTTCGATTTGTGTCGCGTTACTCCGGTCCTCATTAACAACGCAAGTCGGGGCTGTAGTCTATTTAATTTCAAAAATGAAAAGCAATTCAAGTTCCAAAAAAAGTAACATAAATTTAAAATTATTGTAGTTCAAGAAATCAAAAATAAAAAAGTTTATAAACAGAAGGCACATTCACCAATTCTTAGAGGTAATTTAAACAAACTAAAAATCATCAAAAGTTCATAAATAAAAAATTAAAAGCAGTCAATGTGATGATGAAAATAACATAAATCTATTTGCTATCATCATCGGATTTCATACGTAATCGCTTGCGTAAGGTTGGTTAAGAATAGCTATCAGCTCAAGCAAGATTAGCATTTTCAGCACTGCAATTGGACAGCACTGCGTTTAATATCATAATCGGTTATTAGCCGTTGCGATTCAGTTGGAAGTCGCCGTAGTCTAGTAGGTAGTGTGTTGCCTTATTAGACCGAAGGCCCGAGTTCAAACCCCAGGTCAGACAGCAAAACAAAAATATTTCTTCGGCGACTTCCTCTCAGCAGATTTCTGGCAAAAACTCTGAATGTAATTAAAATTGCCATGAAAAGCTTCTTAAAAACTGTCGTTCGGAGTCGACTTTAAACCGTAGGTCCCGCCAATCATGTTTAACATTAACGCACACAACATAAGTGGTGTGAGAAGCTAGGTCGTAATCCTGACTGAAGGGTTGTAATTACCAATTATGTATATGTATGTATGTATGTCTTTGTATAACTCATAGTAACGAGCTATACAAGATTTTAGATTACGTTGAAATTTTCATAAACTTTTCTCAACCGTGCTATACCAAATATCACCGTGTAAAAACAGAATTAATTTTATTACTTACTTTTTTCATTTTTTTTAATATTTTTTCCTTTTTTCTGCATTCTTACTTTAAGCTTTAAGTTCATTTGAAATAGATTTCAACTATACGTTTTCGATTTTTGCTTTATACTTTTTCTACTAACCGTTATTCGACTCTCAAATTGCATTTGTTTTTACTTATATCATATAATTCAACCCTGGAAAAAAAAGCTAATAAACGCTAAAGCGCTGTAAAAAGCTCCAGATTTCACGTTAACCGCTAAAAAGCATTTTTTCCCGTAATTGGCATTGCAAAAACGTCAGATTTGACGGGAAAAACGTCAAATTGGTAACAGTGATAAAACCTTGCAGTTAGTAGATGAAAAAAACGACGAAGAGTAACCTACTGAAAAAGTGACCGTCGAGGATTAAAAAAATGGGTGACCTGGGTACGTTTAATCACTACAAGCTTATAAAAAGAGCGAAATTTGGCCATACATAAAAGAATTATATGATAAAGTGTGAATGAGCTTCGCCGATTCGACGAACAGTAACCAATTAGGGTGAACGTGTTTGTCGATTCAACGAAGAGTAACAACACAGTATATGTGTTTATTTAAATTTTAAATTTTTTATTTTTACTAAAAATGTCTTATCAGATTGCTGGTTGCTTAGAAAGTAAAAATTCTTATTGGCTTAATACTATATTATACTTAAAAGCTCTTACTAATATACAGTATAGAAATGCACAAAAGAAAATCATGATAAAACCAGTATTTAATCACGGTAAACTTTACAATGTAATGTTCATGTACTAACGATAATAAAAAGTAAAGTAGAAAAACAAATGATCTTAATTTCCAAATTTAATAAATAAGTAATCCTTAACTTTAAAAGAATGTAAACATTTTATGATGAAATACATACATATACTACAATGTACTAAATAGAAGAGTAACCGTCAAAGGTTAAAAACATTTTTTATTAAACATTACCACATATTTGGTATTACAATTCAGCTAAAAATAGTAGATTTTACATTAAATTTTGTTTAAGCTTTACTACTTACATTTACGTAGTAATTTTTAAATTCAGGTACAAATGCGTTACAAACTTAGATAAATCATTAATATTATATTAGTAATTAATTAATATTATATAATTAATAATATTTCAAAATAAAAAATGGTTTGATATCAGTTTAGACTAACATTACTATTGATGATCAAAACATTACTTATGCTCAACTTCTGACCATAATATTGTTTTTGTATAATATTTGGATTTTTTCGATGTAATATTTTAATTAAATTTTGATGAGATATTTGATGGTATCAAATAGTCTTCACAACATGAATTTTTCTTTTTGATGCCATATTCTATATTAATTAATGAATTTTACTGTATTGAGTGACATTCTATTTCTTATTTTTGTTTTGAAATAGTTCATTATACTAAAAGAGCATTTTCATTTAATGAATTTTTTAACAGCGTACTTCTGTCCCAAATGATTCAGTTTTATCTTTATTTTTCCATTCGCATAATTTTAAATTTCTAAGGCAATTTTCCATTTGTTCAATTTCATTTTTACAACCAATAAATTCTTTTATAGATTCTATTACATTTGTTGTGTCGTAAGAAAAAATATTGTCTATACTGCATAAAGAAATTTTTTTTTAAAAGTTCATTAGAAATTTTTAAATAAACAGAAGTGTATGCAATGTGCCAGTTTGTTTTTTTAAAATGAACTTTAGTGTGATATATATATCTGTCAAACTCTAAATAAAAAACAAAGTAAAAAATTATCTCGCACCAACGAGTTGATATTAAGCCCATTCCTTATTAGTTGCAAAAAAGTAAAAACATGTTGCTAATCTGTAAATCAAAAACCAAATAAATAAAAACTTTGTTAAAGGGCGCTAAATCTAGCGCGAAAAGAGCTAAATTGACAGCGCTGATTGTAACTTTACAATTCCCTTTAGCTAGATGTACCTTGAATTAAACCCAAGTTTAACGACAAGTTATAATAATGGCCCTTAAATTATTAATTTTAATAGTTTGAAAATCAACGATATTATTATGAAATTTATTAAGTTTCAGTAGGTCACTTAAAACCAGTCCTATTAAAGAGTGGAAACTAATTTCATATATAACAAGCTCAGAATTGAAAATCAAATAGTAGATTTAATTTCGAATTTGCTACATATTTATTGGCTTTTAACCTAGAATCTTTGATCATGTCTTTCATGAAGTGCTTCCAATCTCTAAATTTAAGTAGAACGAAGTACGCGATGGACATTTTAATGCCTTTATTTATGGATTATAACATTATTTTCTAGAATAGTGCACAAACACAATATCCAATTTGACTGGTCACATTGGAAAAACTGGCTTTGAGGCCGCAATGGTTTTCGGGTTATTCCCATACACCTGCGACTTAAGAAAAATGCACTAGAAAAAGTTTAACAGACATCAGTGACATGAGTTGTTAGGCGGTACTATTCAAAGCACTTGTCCAGATCATTCAATTCATGTCAAAAGAAGATGATAGTTATCGACATACAACGCTCTTCGGTGAAAATGATGGCCTAGCAAAAGCCGTCCTTAGAGAAGTGTGAACCTCTGAATGCATTGGACGTTCATGGATTTCATGTGTATTATATCGTAGAAAATTGGAAATTTTTGTTTGTGAATGAGTTTTAGAAAATAATTTCATCGCTAAAGATGATTTTTATTTTTGTTAGTTGCCTACTGTATTTTTAATAAAAAATAGTTTCTTTTTATTTGTACATGTGTTTATACAATAAATGACAACTAATTCGACAGATCTAGCATTAATATGACCCCATTATCATATGTAGACAAAGCAATTGCAAACGGAATTGAATATTGCTGCTGCAGCGCGAAGTAAGAATCTTGGCTGATATAACTATTAAATACAACTCCTAAGAGAACTGCTCAATTATCTTCGTTTGATTTTTGGTTGAATTGTTTTCTTTGCAGAAGTTACCGTCCTTATATTATATTTTTTAGGGTCAAGTTAAGACATTGGTTTATGGCATATAACCAGATTTATTTGAAAACTCATAAAATGCATACATCTGTAGGCTGTTATTAACTGATGATCGCATAAAATATGCATGAGGTTGCTTTCTTGATAATAAAATATAGATTTTTAGTTTTGTTTTATTGACGTTATCTTTTCTCACTTTTAATTTTTCTACACAGTTTTTTAAAATGTTAATTCTATACGACAATAAAAATGTTTTAATATTGTTACGAAAGTGGAAATGGTGTTGTTAAAATAATAAACAAAAGCTCCAAAAACAACACAATGATCATGCATAAAATGATAAACAAGAGCCCCAAAAACAAAACAGCGCACTGTTCACGTGATCAATGAATGAGTAGAAAAATATACCAACAAGAATAAAGGATAAAAAGACGTAAATAACAACAAAATAAAGGGAACTAAAAAGTAAACAAGAAACAACAATGTGCAGCATAAAATAGGATAGACAAATAAACCAACAACAACTAATCTACCTGGTCGAATGTAAACAAGAAACAACAAAAATAAGAATAGGCTATTTACATTTTTAGAATATTCCCGAAGGACGTCATCGTCCTTCAAGGGCATTTATCACACTGATGATCCAGTAGTATAAAAGGCAGGTTAAAGCGAGCAGGGCTGAGTTTGAATTTGATCGTGTAAGACGACGTCACGTTGGTTGAGAATTAAAATCTATCGAGCTTTAATTCGGTCAGACTTGTGTGCAGACAAGTTGCGTTTGAGAAAACAGTTGTTAGTGTTGTACTTACAAAAAGGTTGTGAGAAAGAAGAATAACTAACAAGTGTTGTTGCTTACAAAAGGGTTGTAAGCAGAGTAGTATAAAGAACAAACACATATTGTGAAGTATCATTGTATACGTGAAACAAGTTCGAACAGTGGCACAAAAATTGTGCAGATAATAAAGAATTTATTAAAATCAAACACATATTTATTTTTACTTTATTTATTTTAATAAAATATTGTTACGTTTTTACCTTTTTAAAAACGTTAAAAATATGAGTTCGTAGATTGTAAATAAAATAATAAATTTATGTTTGGTTTTTAATCAATTCCTTATTGTTCGGACAATTTCGTGTGACACCTTTCACGACTTGATTTAAACAACAACAATTTGCTTTAATTGTTATTCTTATTTTAAACTCTTCCGCGTACACAATAACAGTTGTTCGTTAGATCTTTATTACGGGGAACAATAATTATTCTCTACACACACAACGTGTCTTCACACAAGACTGGCTAAATTATTTCTGATTGGCAGCTTTGTCTGGCCTGTTTTATCGCTGGGTAAATAGTCTGATGAATGCTCTGGTAGGAGAATGACTGGCTTCGCGAAATCTTTATAAATGTAAACATATTGTTTTCGTATTGTTGTTTGCGTATTTTGTTTAAATTTGTTCTTGGAGTGTTGTCGTTGTTGTTTACTTGTTCGTCCCCTTCTTTTTAACTGAAGTTGTTGCTATATTTTTGTTTATTCGTAGATCATGTAGACAAGTCCATTGTTTTGTTTTTGTAGCTTTTGTTTATCATTTTAATACACCATTGCCACAGCAATATATTTCATATAAACAAACAATAATTCTTCCATAATTGCGCATATCTAATGAAAATAAATTTGGAAGTGCTCTTTGATGCCATATTAATTTATGCTCAATAGACCGATTTGAAGATATAGTATATTACAAATAGTAACTGGCTATATAGTCGATATCGATCACTATGAACTTTTAAAAGTTATCTTAGGGGCGGCATAAGTCGTATATTACTTAAATTTTTTTTTTGCGCTACTCCTCAGTCAGATACTGTATTTTCAGTATATCAACTTCCGACATGATATCGATTTTTGTTTAGAAATACAGCAAATACACAAACAATTCAATTGTTTTATGTAAAGCAATAATTGCTATACGAGTAAAAAAAAATCAAGAATACAAATATTAAGGACTCCATTGAAGTCATTAAAAAATAATATTTCTTTCCAAAAACTGTATCGTTCGTTTATGTGTTAAATATGATTCACTATGAGCATGAGTAGAGATTTACTTGCATATACCACGGTATGTGTGCATGTGTATGATTTATATATGAAAATGAATGTATGTTTGTTTGTATGTATGCTTGAACGTTATAGACGACTAACGGCTGAACCGATTTTCTTGAAATTTTCACAGTATCTTGCTGGAAGGAGTTATATAGGCTACTTTCTATTTTGATATTTCAAATGAGCGAGGTGTCACGCCTACATATACAACATTACCTGCTATTGTAAGATAATAAAATGGGTATATTGGAAGATATAACAGCAGGATACCTCAAATTTTGTACAAATAACTACAGTTTCAATATAAATATTTCGGACCAAAATAGTCGAACTACCAATAGTGAGTGTGGCCTTTCCTATATAAAATAAATGCGAAAATCTGTATATCCATTCCATTTTTTGGAATCAAAGCCAGCTGATGAGCTAAATGCATGTCTAAAATCATCATACCTTTGGCGACAAGTTCACATTCTAAAATTAACTACTAATATCTGTTTTCAGTTGCAACGTGATGCTTCAGCTTCAACTTTTTCCAAACAATTTGAAAGAATTCCAATATATATATATATAACAAAGTATATAAAAGACTTTTGCAGAATGACACAATCAAAAGAAGAATTAATAAATTGGTCATTTTCCAATATCATACAAAATTTTAAAAATATTCAATGGTTTTCTGAACGTGCGTTACTAGCATCCAAAAATATTAAGTCCATCAACAGCGATTTTCTCAACAAGATCGATGGGAATCCAAGAACTTATATATCGATCGACACAGTTTCAAACATTGAGGAGGTTGGCAATTATCCAGTCGAATTTTTTAATTCGTTATTTTACTTAGATCCACGATCTTTTGTAATAACACTCGACTAGCATTTGCAATGCCGATTAATAAAGCTCAAGGTCAGTCCTTTCAAGTTTGCGGACTTAATGTAGAAAATCCACTTTTCTCACATAGACAGCTTTACGTCGCATGTTCGCGAGTAGGAAGACCCGCAGATTTATATGTATACGCACCAGAGGGAAAAACAGAAAATATTGTGTATCCCAAGGGATTAGAATAAGAATTATTTATTTAAGAAAAAAGTATATTTTAAATTGTAGTAATTAATTACTAAATAAATAAATATGTTAATTATTATGCAATTAATTTCCTATTGGGATAGCGAAGCACATCGGACATTAGCTAGTTTTTCATATAGTATATAGTACAACTTCTTCAACTACTGTACGACTTCTACAATATTTCTAACACAACTACCATACCACTACTAATACTGGCATTTGGAAAGCATCTGCAGTCATATTAATCATATTTTAGTAAAAGTGTATTTCATGTAGATTTTTGCTTGATATGATGTTTTTAAGAGGGGCTTTATATACAATCGTAGGATGTATAGGAAAGTTTTTCTATTTTCAATTCGGATGTGGGCACGTATTTAGTAACTAAAAATGCATGCATTCAACATATAAAAGAGACACAGCAAACATTATTGTTGAAATCCATACTTGAATATTTGAATATACATATGGATGCACATGTTATCATAATACTTTAATTTCAATTTTATGACGATACTTATACTAAAAAATGTATTTCTATAACACTAAACATTTCGAATTAAATTTTTTGGGCATCAATTAAAAAAAAGGTCTCAATTAAAGCGCAAATATGGCAAAAAGTTTTTGTTTTTCATTTTTACTACAGAATAACAATAGTGATTTAGTTGAGTAAATCGATCCACCCAATTACTTACTTACTGTTAATGTTGTTAGACTTAAGTTTCTGTGACGGGTGGCATCACACACGTGTGTTTAGGCGTTCTAATTTCAGACATGGTTATACTCAATAGATACATATTTCTGGCTATAGCAGAGCTGTAATAATGCCGAAAGTCCATATCATTCGTTTAATGCGGTTTTGCATTACAAAACGTTCTATGCGTTTTTGACTGTAAGTTTTTGTTTTGTGAAAAATAAAAAAAAATTAAATACACTCAGCTAATGACGTAGAGTAAGTTATGAGTTTTGCTGAGAAGACCTCAGAAATATTTTCCTATCTGTCTTGAACCCCCCTCAAACTTGTTTTATTTGATAAAACTGTTTTTTAGACTCTACGCATAAATTTATTGTTTACACAAACATATCTGAACCGATGACCAAATCTTATTAGGAACGAAAGGGATATGTGTGTACATATGCATTATTTGACATAATATGCTATGAAGTTTGATGAAGTAAACTTGGCAAATGCGATTTTTTTCATATTTTTTAATTAAAAAATATAGAATAAGTGATGATGTTCTAAAAGTGCATTATCTTGTGACTTCACTTTGTTTGATAGAATTGGATAAAAATGACCATAATTATTATTTATAGAGGTTAATGAGTTTTAATGAGTTAATTTCACATTTGAGCGACCAACAGCAGTTGGACAATACTTGTGCAACGAGAAATAATAATAAATATTTGAAAAAAAAAAAACACAAACATTAGCCGACTTCTGGTAGTCATGCAATCATGAAATTGACACTAAATAATTAACATACATCAAAACTTTTTGAACTGATAGTTCATTTAATAAGATATACATATATAAAATACATACAGTCAAACCCGGTTATAACGAACTCTGTGGGACCAGAAAAAATAGTTCGTTATAGGCAAAAATCGTAATTAACTGGGTGAAGTCTTAGAAGAAAATATAAAATACAAAAGTTTTTTTCATTTATGAAAAGCAAGAACTATTTCTTTTATTAAAAATCAAAAATTTAAGTTATTTGTTTTTATCTGTCAGCTAGTTAAAGAAGCTGAGTAATAATTTAATGCTGCCATATTAAATAAAAGTAAAGACTAGTGCCACACTTCAAAGTTTTTAAAATGTATGAAATTTAATTACTAGGACCATTTAAAGTAGTTCCTTTTAAGCGAGAATTCGTAATAAACGAAGTTTTTTGTATGAAAATTGTTATTAAAACGTTGGGATTTGAAAATATATGCGTAATAACCAAGAATTCGTTATAACCGACTTCGTTAGAGACGAGTTTGACTGAATATAAAAAATATAACGCGACTGTAATACTATTTAAATAATAACTATGGAAATTTTTGTCAGATTTAATTCAACGATGTGTCAATCTCTCTACAAGATAATGCACTTTCAGAGCGTCATTATTAATTTCATATTTTTTAGTAAAATTTTACAATTAAGAATGGCTAAGCAAGAAAAAATTAAAAAATAAAATCATATTTTTCAAGTTTACCCGATCAAAAGTCATAACAGATCAGTTTGAACCATATGTTTATGTATACCATTTTAAATGCTCATCTGTTCTCTTTTTAAAATCTAACACTCTTATGCAAAAAAAAACCTTATTATGACCTTCAAATGAACATTAGTTAATAGCGATTTTAAGCTTAATAATCCATTATTAAAAAAGTATATGCAAAAACAGTATTTTAACTAATATCCATTTTAATGTTTTTTCTTATTTGATGCTGGCAATATCATTATTTTATTCTCTCAATTTTTCCTTAATGTTGTGTGTGAACGATTATTATTTCATTTGGTATTCGTTTCTAATATTGTTTTTTTATATTTTTATACAAAATAATTGTTTTTATTAACATAAAAATGGGGTTGTATTTATATTTTTAATAACAACAATGTACAAAACAACCAGTGTAATTAAAATATTACATTTTGATTAAAGAAAGTATTCGAGTACCGGTTTCTTTAAATTTGTTTTGATTATTTAGACATCACTAAACTATTTTGTAAACAAAATTTATATTTTTGGAAAAATTTGAGTAAAAAGAAAATATGGAGAAAAAACTACCAGTTTTTATTATTTTGGTATGTGTGTCATCAATAGCATCAATGACACCAGGGAATTTTTTTTGTGTTATTAAATTTATTTTAAAAAATTAGAATATTTTTCACAAAATGTGAAAAATTACAATAAAATTATGACAAATATCTTTAACATAGGTTTAAAGTAGGGTCGAACCATTGTTAAATTTCATAGATTTAACAATGGTTTACTACAGGTGTTTTAAGCTAATTATCGTTTTTGAATATACTTTCATCGAATTTAGCTTAACAACGGTTAGTAAGCATGTAGTAAGTAAGAGGCGAGAATGAGGGTTTTAACAGAAAGTTTCTTTTTTTCTTCCTTAAATGCTTTCTTATTTGTGCATTTAACAACATTTTGTCATATGTTCTATCGTCCAGTTCAAAAATCAAATTTATTAATAATTTTTCCATTTCTTCAGTGTCTGTTTGTTCGTAAATGCAAACAATTAAATCAGCAAAATCATCATATTATGCAGCGCCCAAGGTTTTAAATAGATCAAATGAACATATAGGATATATCGAGAACGAATAAGTATATGGTTAAGCGAAATCTCTGTTAAAAGTACGTGCCCCGCCACAAAAAATAACAATAAATTGTTGACTTAAACAACCTGAATTCTTGCGATGATATGTGGGATTGGATTTAATATCCATATACCATATTCAAAACGATAATCATCTCGAGAGCTGTTCAACTGTACATCCTGCCAACTCGAAAAGGGAAAATCCTTAACAGTGACTATTACATAGCAGAGATCAGTATTAAGTATTCAAAACGATGAGTTGATTCGAGTCATACTTATAATTTCTGATATTTATACGCATTCATACTTATTTTAATATCATACTGATACTAAACAATACGCATAATGTTGTTGATTTCGACTCTCCTTTACACGAAGCCCAAGATAAGTATGATTTACGTAAGAACACCACATGTGAACAAGAAGACGGTGTGTTTGCTTTGCTTGTTGTCTTTGTCTTTCCTTTCTTCTTTATTTGTACATGCAACAACAATCAAGACCGTAAATTTTAATGAATGATTCGAATCATTCGTGAGTACTATAAGTATATTTCTAAATTTATGAATCGGAAGGAGTAGGCATATGAGTTAAACATATTTCGAATGTCGTTGTTTGCATACTCATTGCAACCTGTACATGTAATTCAATGTTGTAGCATGTACGAATGAATCAGGGTAGTTGAACTTCAATTCTGTTGACTCACTTATACTGAAAATTTCATGAGTACTTACGAGTGGTGAAAAAACGATTCATTGCTGATCTCTGTTACATGGCTTCATAGGAGCGTACGTTAATCTAAAAGCTTTTCAGTCCATTCAATGTGACGCACAAAGCTTTCTTTCTTCTTCATTGTTTTTATAATTGAACCTTAGCTTACTTTAATTTCTTCTTGATTACAATGAATAAATACTATCTGTAAAAGACGTATTCTTTACGACAACAAAATGTGACTTCTTTTACGGTACATTTGCGATGCTCATCAAAATTCATTAAGAGAAGATGAATTGTAATGATTAAGGTACATTTGCCGTCTTATAATAGACTTGGGAGCTATTTTAGTTAGTACATATTACGAAGTGAGTCCATTTTAAATGTTTTTTAAATTTATGTTTGCTGGACAATCATTCATTTTATCTTTTTCTATTTCATTTTTTTTTTTTCTTGACTTTATTTAATGAATACGGATGTTTGCTCCTTTACCTATGGTACTACGTTTGTATTAACACACCAACACAGAAATATTTTCATTTTATACATACACTAGCTAATACCCGGTGTGCTTCGCTACCCGATAAGATTCTTCATCATTTTTTTACTGTTAATCGAGTCTCATTACAAAAGGTCGTGGAGGATCAATATTTCTAAGTAAAATAATGAGAACAGCGTTTTTTAACTGTAAGTCATGTCGTGGAAAACCTGGTAAATCTAACGAATTATAAAATTCAACTGGATAATTGACGACATTCCCAATATTTAAAACTCTGTCGATCGATTTATAAGTTCTTAGATTCCCATCGATCTTGTTGAGAATATTGCTGTTAAAGGAATTAACGTCAATATTTATGAATACTAGTAATGCACGTTCAAATAATAACTGCATTTTTTTTTTTAAATATTGCACGAAATTGAGAAATGCACAATTTATTAATTCATCTTTGGATTGTGTCATTCTGTAAAAGTTTGATGGACATTTTATATACTTCGTTATAGGATCCATTGGAATTCACCCATTACCTAAATCAAACAATTGTTCGGAAAAAGTTGAAGCTGAAGCAGCTTGCCTCAACCAACTGAACATTCATAGTAGTAGTTAATTTTAGACTATGAACGTGTCGCCAACGCTATGACATGCATTTAGCTCATCAGCTGGCGTTGATTTCGGTATAGCAGGAAGTGTTTGACGAAAACTAATGCATATTCAAATACGTTAATGCTTCTTAAATTCTCTAGAGTGCGATCCAAAGATTTCTTATGCGCCGTGGTGCATTAATCCCACACTATGATTTCACATTGTTGCAATATTTTGTACATAGAAGAATTTTTCTTTATGTTACACTTGTAATATTCGGAAAATTGAGGCTTCTATGGTAGTTTTTGTGAAGAATGCGTAGTTCTACTGCCATCTAAGAAGATCGAACTTTTGTTAATATCAATGAAATTAAAAACTTTTTTGCGGTTGCTCCAGGTGCATCATGTTTGTTTGTAATTGCTACCATTCGCTGCTCTTGTTATAAATTTGGTAACTATTCTCGGTAATCTTTTGATGATTACGTTACATCTCTCGTCGTAAAGCTTGATCGTGTGCATCAGTTCCTAACCCAATAGGAGCAATTATTCCAACTTCAATGAATGTCACATTCCTTATCGCCAAACCTTTATCTTCAAGTATAATTAATACTTCATTATACATACTTTCACTTAGTTCAAGCGTTGAATTGTTAGTGATAACTCTTTCCCGGTATAATATGCCCTCAGCCATATATGTTTTAAATTTATTCCAAATATCTTTTGGATTAGATGGTGAGCACAGTACCTATATTATCGCAAATAACTCCTTATTTTCCAAGGATGGTTGATTACTACGTTCTCCAATAATTGTAGAATCTGACAGGCCTCTAGATATGTTGTACATACTACGTCATCAACTGTACGTAATGTCTCAAAAGATGTTGGCTCTTGAACATCAATGAGAAGCATTCTCAAATAAAAACATTCAGCATTTTGTGGATGGACCGTATAAACCCTACCTAATGCATCTGCTGAATATAAATTTGGCGAACCATCAACAGGTTTCTCTTGCTTTCGACATTCGAATTTCTTTGTATAATACGTTCAAATTCCTAAATATGACAAACTTCTCGCAAACATACATTTTCTACAAAGATCAAAAAATGAAGGTAATGTTGTAGCCGGTGTTGCTGCAGCTCTTATTCGGTCATTTCTTTCTGTAAAGTAAATCCATTGTCCATTTTCCAGATGCACTGATAAATGAACAACAGTTAGATGGCGCTCATGAATGCTTCATTACTACTAATGTACCTGGTCATTTGATACTGCGTAATTTCATCCTTTAGATTTTGTAATGAAAATATCAGTCAAGCCAATATCAGTCTCTTTAGTCATATATTTACAGATGTATTTGATCGACTTTACTCAATAGCAATGTTCAACATTATTATTGATAAAAATTTCATGCAGATTTGGATCGTGTATTTCTGCAAAAATTATATCATGAATAAGATCTGGAGTAATTTTTTCAATCAACTAAATAAGTATATATGAATCTGACAATTCACCTTTCTGCCACTTAACGGAATACATGTAACACCGTGTTTCCCTAAAGACATGAAATTTTGCAATAAAAACCATTAAAGTTTTTAATTTCTGTTTAAACACGCGTGCTGTTAAGTCGTGCCGATGTATTGGTGTTTGACCAGGGGACAATTCAGATAGAATTTCATCCCACTCTGGATTACATGTGAATGTAATAAATAAATCTGGACGTCCGTATGATCGAACATATGTCATTGCATCTTGGCAGTATTCTTGCTTATGACGTGGACTACGAATGTTGCCAGAAGAGTTATAGATTGACCATTATGGGGGTTTAATGCATCCCGAAGATGAATATAACTATCCAATTATATTTAGCTTGATTACGCCGTATGTATAATAGGCACTCTGTTTCAATTTTCGCGTACATGACCACAATGTACTGATGAAATAATTCTCGGCAATTAAGAATGTGATTAACAGAATTATGTCGTATCATTATATGATCCATTGCATTCACTTTTTTGCTTGTCGGTTCATCTGAAAGTCAACGAAACCAAAAATAGATCAGTTTAACTTTAGCAAATGTACAATAGAAAAAAAATTAAAAAAATTTACGCTTACTTGTGATATTCATCTTCGCCATATGGAAAAATAATTGGATACGGAAGTGCATCATATGATGCACTTTGATGAGTTTTGGAATTAAAAGTAATGAATCAAAATATTACTGCATATTGTTACATGCCCATTCATCGGCCAATTAAATGCTGATTATAAAATTTAACTGATATATTTAATATTTTTATTAGTTACCAATTTTTAGAAGTAAACAATAACATAAATACATACATATTACATATGTACATATATGTTTTTCAAGATAAATATTTAAATAATATGAAGTTTAGTACTTACTATATATATGAGTTGAAAATTTCAACTCAACTTTTGCATATTTCAAGATATGATAATTTCCACACTAGCTAATCAGAGAATTTTTCTAATATTAGTAATTAACAAGAATATACAAATTTCTGTAATTAAATGAGAGGCACCATCTTACTAAAGCTGGAATACAAAATTAGGTACTGTAGCTGTTATAGTTTCGTAGATATACAGATTTAAATAATTGGTTCATACGGAGTTTGCCACACGCCTAATGCTTGATCGCCCATATTTAACAAAAACATTGATATTGAACCTTTAGCACTATTCCTCCTAAAGGTGTCAAAAGACACCTTTTAAAATTTTAACATGAAATTTAATTAAAAGTTGAATAATTTTTTCACAGTTAATGCGTTATATAATTCTTATAATAATTTTTAAATTTATTTAGCGTTATCATTTTCCTCCAACTCATTCTGGATCAGAATATGCGTACATGATATACCTATTTCTAAAAAATAAAAAATATAAAGAAACTACACTAACATACATTTGGACAGAATTATAATTTGATTTTAGATTTTTCCTATTTGTATTATTATACCAACTGTTGGAAATTATGTGGTGCAATTAGAAATTCTGCGAATACTGTTCAGTAAGTTTTCGAAAATGCCAGAAATGTTCGGTACATTTTTAGATTCGATTGTTTTTCGAGAAGAATAGGAATAGAAATAGGATATGTTTTAATAATTATTTCCATTATTTTTTGGTTTCAAAAGCAAAGGTGTCAAAAGACACCTTTTGGTCGAAATAGGTACACAAATAATCGTGGTAGAAATAGTGTTAAATATTCGTACAAAATTTGAGCAGTCTAACTGTTCTGGTGTTCTGGATATGTAGATTTTAGTATATATATCATATCGGAGGTGCCACTCCCGCTTTTGCTGAACTCCCTATTTTTGTCCAAAATGTTTATATTTAAACAAAAGTTACTTTTAAAACATTTAGCGACTCCAACTGTTATACAGATTTTATTGTTTACTTTATATGGAGTTTGCCATGCCCCTTAATGGCCAAAAAAAAAAAAAACATATTGAACCCAAAGATATTTTTACAAAATTTTTCTATTTTTGTCCAAAATATTTATATACAAACGTAATTGGTCATTATAAGCTTTTAGTCAGGATTACGACCTAGCTTTTCGTACCACTTATGTTGTGTGCGTCAATGAGTGGCGGGACCTACAGTTAAAAGTCGACAGATTTTTTTGAGAAGTTTTTCATTGCAATTTTTACTCTCAGAGTTTTTGCCAGAAATTTACTGAGAGGAAGTCACCGGAGAAATATTTTCATATTTTCGTTTTGATGTCTGACCTGGGATTCGAACTCGGGCCTATCATCTAATAAGCCAACACACTACCTACTAGACCGCGGTGACAGCAAAATATTTATATTTAAACTAAAATTACTTGTACAAAAATTAGGGACTCTAGCTTTTACAGTTTTTCAGATATATAGATTTGCGTATTTACTTTATATGGGAGGTGCCACACCCACTATTGGTAGTTCGACCATTTTTGTCCAAAATATTTATATTGAAACTGTAGTTACTTGTACAATATTTGAAGTTTTTCCAATACACCCATTTTATTATCTTGCAATAGCAGGTAATGTTGCATATGTGGGCGTGGCACCTCGCTCATTTGAAATATCAGCCTATAGTTCCTTCCAGACATAAAAGAAGCACCGTTAAAATTTCAAGAAAATGGGTTCAGCCGCTTAGCCGTCATATATCTTCAAAACAAAACCCACAAACAAAGCCACAAACACACATTCATTTATATATATATATATATAGATACTTGCGTACATACATACGTATATATGTAATACATACAATATTCATTTACAACAATGTTAAATTTTTAACAACTTTCTTCTATTCTTTGTTTCATTTTCGTTTTCTTTGTGTCGAGCTGTGTTCTTGTGTTCTATACTAGGTTGCTGTGTTCAGCTGAGCTGTATTGTATGCCCCCTTAAGCTTTTCAATTAAATAACCACTAAATCATTTGCCGTAAAGTAAGAAATGAAAACAAAAAAAAAAAAAAACCCCGTGAAGTGCACAAAAACCATGAAGTGGAACAGGGAAAAAAAATCTATAAACGAAGAAACAAAAACATGATATGAAACATGAAATTCTTCGATATGAAAGCGAATACAAGAGCCGCATATTGCAAACATATAAACTGGCTGTTAATAACTGAATAGGAACAGTGTAATCGTAGTATTTTTCCACAAAATTTTATTCAATCACCCAATAATACCGTGCCATCACACATAACATCTCTACAAACTCTCCTTATACAGTTGAATACAGTAACTGAGAGCTTCTCCTAGGCTAGAACCTTCATGGCGGACAGAAATAGTGGAGAGTGTAAAGAGTGCAACTATGAAGCTGGGGGTCAATATCAATGTCACTGCAATCTGATAAACAGATTGCACAGTGTTAACAGGAATCGATCTTTACACTTTTATATAGGCTGCCTGACTACTTCAGTATTTTTCAAGTGACGCAGTGCTTTTCTTCCATGAAAATCTAGGACTGTTGATGCTCGTATATTAATGTTAGAAATTTTTATAGAAAATTTCCTAGGTAGCTCTCATATAACTTTAGGGGCATTGGGTATCGTCACAATATGTGTTCTGATTCCTTAGTTAATCTACGTACTCCCCGGTCGTTTATAGTTTGGTTCAAATTCAGTGGAAACAGACTGTTATGGGTATTATTTTTTGTTCATAAATCGCAAATGACTTCGGTAGGCGCCATGGGTTTGTTGAGAAAGCGACTATTAAGAAAAACTGCGTAAAATACACTTTTCTGAGCAATAGTGGTGTTAACTGAGAGTGGAATGTTGATGTATGTCTCTGAAATCTATCTCTAGTCATATAAATTCCATTTTATTCCATCTACAGGTTGATATCTAGTAAGCCAAGATTTCAGTAAACTTCTACAACTTGATTAAATTCTCAATTCTGATTTCCACTGTAAAGAATTAAAGACAATTATTTAATTCAAACGGTCAGAATTAATCTCCAGAAAAGTGATTGTGCACTCAGAGGTCAGCTTTAACTATTCAAATCGATGAGTAGATTCGAGTCCTACTAATAATTTCAGATACTTATACGCATTCGCACTTATTTTAATATCATACTCATACTAGTCATACTCAAAGCTTAAAGTACTCGTCATACTCATACTTAACAATACACTGCGACTCTCCTTTGCGCAGCATTTACACGAAGCACAATATAAATATGATTCGAGTACGAACACCACTATACTCGCTGTGTGTTTGCTTTACTTGCTGTCTTTGTCTTTTCTTTTTTCTTCTTTTGTAAATGCAACAACAACTAAGACTGTAAATTTTGATGAATGATTCGAGTTACTCGAATCACTCATAAGTATTATTAAGTATTTTTCTAATTTTTGAATCCGAATGACTAGGCGTATGAATCAGACATATTTCGAAAGTTGTGAGTTTGATGTCAACGTTGAGTACTTATGAGTAGTGAAAAGAAGATTCATTACTGATCTCTGCTGTGCATCATCAATTTCAAACTGCAGCCATATGTGATGGCGTGGCAGAAAGTTAAATAGTTCGTCTGAAAATTTTTGATGCATCCATCAGACTATCATTTTTGAATTATTTTCCGTTTAGATCTGCAAAATACGTACCTACATGATTTTCGTGTTATTTGATCGAGGTTTTTTCATGTAAGATGCTTCATGTTCAGATGCTTTTATTGAACTGTAGCAAGTGCCAAGATAAATGGGATGTCATTTGCAGTTGCATGGAATAAGAAAGAATATGTTCAGAACTAAGTAACAACACTACATATTATTTATAAACTGAGTATTGTATATGAGTTACACTGTTTAATCTCTTAAAAATAAAATTTTACTGGATTTTTTGCAAACCTTTTTCTTCTGTACACCAAGGGTAGCGGCATTCGTCTAAGTGGCATTTAAGCCTTGATAGGACCATTGGAAACATTTTTTATCTTTATTATTTATGGCAACACTGATATAACGACCGTGTATGGATTAGACAAGAGAAGACAGGCGAAAAAGATATTTGCAATGTATTTATTGTACCTATGTACATGCCTCTATGGATGATGCAATTTCTTTGGCGGATTGTACCTGCGGGATGAAGACTAACGCTTAAAAACATTTACTTAGTAAAGTTTGCTGGGCTTAAATTGTAAAACAACTTAAAAAAACATAATTTTTATTCCAACCAACTTTATATTGGAACAAAAAACGCTAACTGCCTTTAAGACATATTCGTCAATACAACAAAAATGTTGAACGAAATATGAATTCTTATGTTTTTTGTTCACTTTCGATATTGATTTCGACATATTTGTTTGCTTGTCAGACTTGAAATCTTTTAAAATAACTTCATGTTAACTGAATAACAATATTTATAGATTCGTTTTTGTATTAACAGGAATTAATTGATTTCAGTTTTAAGCACACGAAACAATTTTGTTCCAATAGCAGTGCAAAAGTTGAAATGTCTCACCTTCTAAGGAAGACATGTGTCGCAACGATTAGTACTGCCAAAAATATTGTCAATGGTTTCTACAATAACAAAACGTTTAAGATATTTAAAAATAAAATTTGTATTGCCTTAAATCGGATGCAAGTCTGAAATCTCTTTTTATTGTAATTACCCAGAAAAAATTGATTGCTTGCCTCAATTCAACTGTATTTAAGAAGTCTCGTTCTTTCTCCATTTTCATTGTCAATCAGCATACTTTTGGAAATAAATCTCCTACTCGACAGAAAAGATCTACATAAACAAATTCCCACATGAGATGAGATCTAGAGCAACTATTTTCCCGATACAGGGGAACATTATTTTCACGGTTATACCAGCACACATCAGTCTTTGTATATTTCCATTATTTTTCTGAGCTGTATTAAAATTCATTCTTTTTACTGAGACGATGGCCCTATGGGCCAGATGTACACATCATTTGAAAGAGCAATTCTTGAGTTATCAAAGTCTGTCAACATTGTTCAGTTTGATTGTATACGATACCAGATGGAACATCAGGAAGAAAAAGCACATGCGATTCATTACACGGCACAGTGTTACCAAAAGCCAATCAAGCTGGAAAAAATTTATAATTTCTCTTTGGAAGTAGCTACAAGCATGAAATTTTGTATTTCTTATCAAAAGGTTTATTTGTGCCAAAAATGGGCGTTATTGGTGGAGTCGGCGGGCATTTCTCATAAAGCATTTAATATATAGTTTTTTCAATTTTTTAAAATTTAACGGATTTCTACATTTATGGGGCCCTAAACTCATTTTAGTCCAAAATTTCCGCAAAAGAACCCTTCTAGGGTACTATGGTACACTCATTGTAAAAGACAGTTAAGTGTTTTTATTTTACTTTTTTAGAAAAATTTATTACAAAAACAACTTAAAAAAATTAAAACATTGTTTCACATTATTATATTATTGAACACAAAAAAGACTTTTCTTCAAATTAATCTTCATCTTCCTGTATTAAAGGGTCCAGAAGTAATGACATCTCTTCTTCACATAATATATCTTCATTTCGAGATCCAAGAGCTGGTTTTGCTGAAAAGGCCGCAATTAATGGATCCGATGATAAAAGTAAATAATGAAAAATATCTTCCATTATTTTTTCTCTTGAAATTTTTCTTGTATGATGTTCTCGAATTAATCTAAAATCTTTGTTTCGAGATTCATGTGCTTCCTCTGTCATCATTCCAATTGGAAGCGCAGTATTTTGAATTATGTCTGCGCCATGAATTAAAATTTTATGGACACTTGATGGCATGCAGTACCATGTATACAATTCTATGTATAATTTCGCAGTATCCATCGCATACTCTCGGAACGCTTCCACATTAACTGGCTGTCGTAAACCTACAATCTATAAACTGTCGTAGTGCTTCATCATCTGTATATGGCATTGGTTCCTTACATGGTGCTTTCAACATTTTTTTATTTTAGCTGCTCTCGTTGGAGACTCATTCATGCTTCCTAAGAATAGCGGAAGCATCCCTCTTCTCAGATTTATAAAGGCTAACACCAGCGGCGAAGGTTAGTAGTTCAGGTGAACATTCATTTACTAAAGCTGATAATTCTAATCGTTTCCCTTTTTCGGATTTATTCGAAAACTCTACTCGAAGTCTACCAAAATTTGATGTTGACGGTTTGACCATTACCTCTTCTGGAATTTTAAATGAATTTTCAGAAGGAATACAAAAGAATCCATCTAATCAAATTTCATTAACGAGTTCAAAAGCTTTTTTATTCCGATTAGCTTTCATCCACTTTTCACTAATTGAATACGTCAATCTTCGTAAAGATGACTCAACTTTATTGCAATAATCTTCAGAACGGCTTTTTGCAAACGACTCTTAAGAAAAAAAATAATTAATGACAGCGTTTGCTCTTTCTTTGCTTTCCCTTTTAGTGATCCATGCGTTACAAAGCTCTCTTCGGGTTATAGATATGTAATCTGTATATGTATTTAAAAGCGCATTTGCAAGTATTAGCAGCAAATTTTTTTTTTTTTTTTGATTTCTCAAGTGGACATTTCACAGATTAATAGACAATAACACTTTTCACGGGAATGGACGTGAATCATATTTAAAAGTTACACTGAATATCTAACAATATAAAATATTTACTACACAAATATCTTACTATCTATCACCATTTTTACACATTAAAAAATGTTTCAAATTAACAGATATTTGCACAGTAGATAATACATGCGCGACATAATGCTGTAAAAAAAATAAATTAAAATGTTTAATAGTTTGATAAAACGATCCGTTCAAATATGATGCTAAAAATGGGCTGCACTTCTATAAAAACTGCCACAATGCAATTGCTCATATTTGGATCGACATTACAAAGCAAATAAGAAAAAAATAAAAAAACTGACATACATTTATAAAGAGTGGACATTTATATATCGAATACCAAACAAATCAAATCAATTTTAATACATCAAAAAATTGACTTTTTTCCAATTAGATTGGCTTTTGGCAACACTGTGCACGGTTAACGCGTTCTATCAAAAACGCATTGAATCGGGTGGGTTGACATACATACATAATTGGGCATTACAAGACTTCAGTTATGATTACGACCTAGCTTCTCACTCTCACACCTCTTATGTTGTGTGCGTTAATTTTATACATGAGTGGCGGGACCTACAGTTTAAAGTCGAATCCGAACGACAGATTTTTGAGAAGCTTTTCATGGCAAATTTTACTTACCGAGGCCTTTAGTCTAATAAGCCAACACACTACCCACTATACCACGGCGACTTCCAATCGGGTGGGTTCACGTTTCAAAATTTGCGATTTTAATATCAAAGACAACGAGCCTCTAGTACAGCTTAAAAAGTTTCGAAGCCTTAAATTAAGCGTGATTCAAGCAGTCATTTTAAAGCGATTCAAAGGAGCAGTATTCACTCAAAAGTATTATGTCGGGATACGTCTTGCTTGATCGCTTCAAAAAGAAATCATTTTTTTTTTATCGAATAATTCCTGGAGCCGATTCATTACGACAACGCCAAGCTCAAGAAATCATATGCGAATCGCTAGTAACATGCAAAATCTTCGCCTAAGGAGAATAGCCACTGCGTCAAAGTAATGCTCAGCATTTGGTGATATACTCTGACCTGCTAAAACATGACAATCTATTCATTTGAAGCATTCATCATCTCGAAAAACGCTCTGACCACGCAATCTGGCACGAGGCCTTAATTATCCATCATTACAATGCTCAATTACATGTTACGATATAGGCGAAAAACTATTAGGAAAACTGTTAAGGGTAAGTATTACCTCGCTCGGCCTATCGCCCAGATCTTCCACCGTCTGTCTGCCTTTCGTGTCGATCTATGCAAAATGCTCTAATTGGAATACGCTTCGAATTAGAGCAGGGTACCAAAAACTGGCTCAATTGACCTTAAACATTTGCGTCGTCAAAATTCAACTAATAGATATATGTATACCGTTTTAAAGCTCCATCCCTCTCCTTTCCAACAATATAAAATAAATATTGAAAATCCGGTCAAAATTGTTTGAGTAATCCAGAAATTTATGCGTGAAGTCTAAAGAAACAGTTTCTGTCAAATAAAAAAGGTTCGGAAGTTGCGAGAAATATAAAAAAAATATTTTTGAGACCTTGACTCAAATGAAGTAAATCTAGATGAAATCAAGTCTGTCTCCGTGTTTACAACAAATTGAGAACAAATGCCCCAAGTCGTTTGGCATGAAGATGTTGAATTTATGAATAAAAAGTTTCCATCGAAGAAATACATGCTAAAGATAAGGCTAGCTAGACATAAGACCTCGATTCAAAGCCCAGTTTACACATCAAAACGAAAATATGAAAAATTAAAAAAAAGTTTATCTGAGAGGAACTATTTTTAAATATTCTCAGGTTGTTTTTTTCCCAAACACCAATAGAAATGTCAAAATATTAATGTTATTAATATTAATATATTAATATTAATATATTAATATTAGTTTCTGCCGCTAGTATACATATGCATGTCCTTTAATCTCGCTCAACATTATGGTGGGAATTATAAAAAACTGTCAATCCTAAGTCTGAAACACAACGGACCACCATAACACCGATGATTAGCAATATTGTTGATATGCTAGAGAATTTAATAGAAATATCAGCAAAACTAACGGAGGAGACTACCGCAACAGATTTCATTATCGAAATTGATAACTGCAAAGCTGTACTGAACATAACTTAAAACTCGATTAGAATTTCTTAACTTTATAGTTGCGTATTGAGAAAATGGTTCTTCAAATCTGGTACCAAATTCTGCTCATTCTGCAAAATTAAAATTAATTTTAACACCTCTCCAAGCATTTTTCAATTATGAAAAGAAAAAAATTTTAAATGATATTGTTAAATTTGCTTCAAGCACTGTGTCCCGGATGCGAGTTTAGCTTGCTATGCGTCGGTATTTATACAAAAACGAATACTATGCTAACCAATATAAGAATAAGCTTTTTGCAATTCGCTTTATATCCGTTTAGGTTATTTTAATTACAGACAATGAAAAAATTATATGGTTCATGTGTTTTTGCAAAATCTCTTCGGTTTTAAGGCTAATATATAAGTTTACTAGCTAAAACCCGGTGTGTTTTGATACTCCTATCAATATATATAAATAAAAGAATGTGTGTTTATTTGCTTGTGGGTTTGTTTATTTGCAGTCTATAGACGGCTGGACGGATTTTCTTTAAATTTTAACAGTACCTTCAGCAGCCCTAGATGTTGATGCTCGTAGCCTCTCTCTTTCTACAGGTGTATCACGTTGATCCTGATGATTGGGGTCGGTCTCTTCTAAGACGTGCATCACGTTAATCAGGTGCCTGAACTACTCTAGATGTTGATATTCGTAGTCTCTTTCCTTCGGCACTTAAAATTCCCCAGAGGTTTTCGACAGGATTTAGATCGGTAATAAGTCCTGGCCAGTCCAAAACAACTATATCTTTTCTTTTCAAAAAATGCCTTGGTCCTTTTGGTTACATGTATAGCGGCGTTGTCTTGCTGGAAAGTAAAATTATTTCCATAATTTTCTTCAGCAAATTGAACGAAAACATTGTCCAGTAATTTCACATAGTTCTCCGCATTCATTTTATGAGAAATAAAACAGATTGGAGGACGTGCTTTATATCCAAAAGCAACCCATATCATTAAAGATCCTCCCTGAAAATTACGTGCTATTCTGGTCCTCATTTTTCTCTCCAATAATATTTGTTGCATCTGGTACATTAAGGTTGAATTTTTTTTTCATCACTGTATATAATATTATGCCACTCCTCTTCCAAAAAATTTAATTTTTCAGCGAAAGCCAATCTGGCTGCCTGGTGTCTAGGGGTCAATCGTGGTTTGGGTATCATTTTTTGTGTTTTCACATCTAGATCTTCATTTAAAATTTGGTTAATCCGTCTCTTGGTTACGTTTAGTCGCAGCTCCGACTTTATTAGGGTGCAACTTAAATTATTTTTGATAGAGAGAAGTTATTATTTTTAGAAAGAGAATTCATGCAGCGTTGTAATAAGTAACATTAAAAATTAATGTTCTTGCTATTTCTTAATCAAAAAATGTAAAATAAATTTGTACCATATATTTTCTTTCTTCGCTGTACAAATAGTTTTATAATTTTTACTAATTTGCATCCACATGTACGTATGTATATGCAGGAAACTTATTAATGTCGCAAGTTGTACAACAGTTTTTTATGATGCCCTTTTAATGGGCAATAAATTGGTATGTAAATTTTTTGAAGCAGCTAAGTTTCTCTTAATACCGGCTTAAAAATACTGGAATTGAAATAAATATCATAAATATTTTGGTAAATTTTTAATAGAATTTTTAAATGAATTAAGTATTAATATTCTAACAGTGCACGTAGGGCCTACGTACAATCTTAATTTTTATAAATTAACTAGTAGACACGGCGAACTTCGTCCAGTCCAAAACAGGTCACATTATCTATTTATTGTAATATGCTGCATGAAACGCTGATGAAATTGTAGTTGTTGTAATCACTCCAAAACAAAAACTAACAGACATACATGTTATAAACATATTTACATATATAATTATCACCAACGAACTTACTCACCAAATTGCATTCGTCACCGATCACTATGCCGCTAAATATTAAATTTTAAAGGTTTGTCACGCCTACTTTTTGCCATACCGAATTTTTTTTTTTAAGCCATTAAACCTGATAAGCTTTAGAACAAAACAAACGTTGTTTAAAAACAGTTCAGTAATTTAAGACTTATAGATATCACTTGAAGGGAGTGGTTATCACGCCCAATTGGGATATGTCGGATATGAGAGATTGTCGATATCGACTCTACGAACTTACGCACCAAATTTTATTCGACTACGATCAATATGTTCTTTAATATTCAATTTTAACGATTTGCCACGTCCTCTTAACATTAAATGGTATGAAAAATAGATGTTGTTCGATTCTCGGACCTACCCGACATGCACACAAAATATCATGATAATCCGACTATTCATTTCGGAGAAGTTTAACCACTAACACTGTTTCACGAGAATTTTACATATTAGATAATAATTTAATTGTTATTAAAATTAATAAATTAGGGCCATTTCTCGTTAATGACAAGCTTGAGGAAATGAAATGTGCGCACAGTTTTATAAAATTGATTTGAAAAAGCTTTAAGCCAAGACCTGCTTCTGTAGGACCTTACGGCGATCCATCTAAACCAGGTCGACGGTACGTGTAACACAGGCTAAGCCATTTTGGATATTCTAAATGAACGATTTGAGACCATGCGATTTGACCCTGCTAATCATTTCCCTGTGGAGTTTATTTAAGCCTATCTTTTAAACTCAGCGTGATTTATACGGCAAAATCATGGAAAATTGGACATATCGGATGGACTGTAGCAGACGTTTGAAGCTGATTAAGTGAATAAAAAATTTCGATGATTTATCGCACATCCTTTGTTTTATTCAAATTTAAAGATATAAATCTGTAAAAAATTGATTATTTTTCATATTATAATTCCCTTTAGTAAGTGAATATACGAACATTAGGTTTGTTGTTTAACCTGTTAACTGATTATGGCCATTATTACAATTTGCTTTTAACTAAAGGAAGGATTTTAACGGGCAGATGAATTGTTTTTCATTATTATGAGTACCCAATTAGATAGAAGTGATCGTTAAGCTAAAGGGAATATCATCCAACTTTTAGCATTTAAAGGTCACTTTATATCTGAACTTGCCATATTATATACTATTTTATGATAACCGATATGGCAACCTCGAATTTAAACAAAATGAGCGTATCAATGGTTTAATATAGAAATGGCTTTACAGGAGAAGGAAAATTTTTAATAAAATCTTAAACAAAAACGTTATAACAAAAAGTTTAAATGCAGTTTTTGTTGAAAATAAATCAGGAATTCAATCATAAAATAACGATAGTTAAAGTCTTTACTCGGTACAAAGAGTCAAAAATATTTATTCAATTTTATACGAGTTCGGGCTTTTTCTATTAATTACTGCAGGACAACATTTTCAGAGGATGTGTATGTGGGTTTTGTCTACCAAAATATTTAAAAATCCCGATTTTGAGAAAAAATGAAATACGACCTTTCTATATTAAGCCGTATTATCTGGCAACTCTTGTGTGAAAGTGTTTATTTTTTTAGAAGTTCTCTTTTTAGAATTTTATTATTGTGATTTAAAATTTTTAACTTAGTGTTTTTTAAGTTGTTTTTAATATTTTGTTTTATTTTAACAAAACAAAAACAAAAATTGTTTCTTGTTTTAATAATTTTTCTATCTGTATTCCTTTATTTTTATTTTTGTTTTGTATTTTATTTACTGTTTTACTCGTAATTCTTGCTAATTTTATTATTATTTTCGTTTTTACATTTAGAGGTATATTTATTCTTTTTTCTTTTATTTATAAACCATTAATGTTGCTTTATTTACTTTTTTTTTTTTATTAAAATGAATACTTGCAAGGCATCGAAATGCATTGTAAAGAAAGAGGGTGAACGCCAGATCTCTTGCTGGTTATGTGATGATTTGTTTCACATTAAGTGTGTTGGCTTGCTTCCTCGCACCACGGACCAATTAGTGGATAGTTCCCTGGGTCTTCGCTGGTGTTGTGACAAATGTAAATTAGTGGATATCCAATTTTATAAATTTTTTATGGGGACTCGTCGTGAGTTTACTGAGATGCACACTGAATTTGCATCTCTTTTTGCCAGATTTCGTCGGTTTGAGGGATTATTTTCAAAGTATGGCCTTTTGAATGAGCTGCTACAATCGGAGAAATTTCTTGGCCCTACTTCTTCTGGGGCTCCTGGGCATGTGGTGCAAGCTTCTGTGACAGGAGAGTCTGCGACAAGTAGTATCTTGTCCAATGTTTCTTCTATTGTGGACACTTGTCCATCTACAGCTGATAACCCAGCTAGCAGTTCAATACAGAAGTCTGCAATTTTAGTTGAACTGAGTCCAAAGTCTACTCTATCTCCTTTACCTCTGACTGATGTTACTACTCAAGCATCTTCTAAACCGTCTTCTGTTTCATATTCATCTGTAGTGTCCGCTAGTTTAGATATTTCTGCTCCAAGGGAACTGGTTGTAGTTAAACCTAAGAGGACTATTTTTGTGTCACATCTTCTATGCGATACTTCGGTCGATGATATAAAATGTTTCGTTAAATCGAAGATTAGGGAACGTTTTGAGTTGGGTTGCTATAAGATGAGGCTATCTTTGAATAGTAGTATTTCTTCGTTTAAATTATATGTTGCCGATGAAAAGTTTGGTGAAATTGTTGATCCTGCATTTTGGCCACAGGGTGTGTTGGTACGTTAATTCATATTCAGGCTGGGTCATCGTAGGAACGGTGTTAATTTGCCTGGTTCTAATTCCCAAAAAAACTAGCTTCGAAATCGTCTTTTAATTTCGGAATTGCTTATCAAAATGTTCGTGGACTCAGGTCTAAACTTTCTTCGCTTTATAATAGTAGTTTTGATTTTGAATTTGATGTAATTGCGTTTACTGAGACTTGGCTGAATTGTGCTATTTTGGATTCTAAGATTATGCCTAGTAATTTTAATAATTGTAGACGGGATAGGAAGTTAAGGAACGGTGGTGGTGTTCTTACTTCCATTGTTTCGAAATATTCATCTGAATTAATTAACTTGTGTTCTTCGGAAAACATTGAGTTAATTTGCGTTATCTATAGGACTTACTTCGATTTGATTTCTAAAGTAATGGATTCAATGGGGCATGAGGGGATTATTGTAATTCTTGGTGATTTTAATCTTCCGCATATGTCTTGGAATTTTTCACCTGAGTCTGGGTCATTGGTGTCATGTTCTTCAGTTCCATTCTATGATGAAATTCTGTCCGCTATGTATGATCTAGGTCTTTTCCAGGTTAATGGTGTATTTAATTCAATGGGAAGAATTATGGATCTTGTGTTTTTGGGGGATCCAAGTATTTCTTCTTTATTTCGCATTGATCCTATATCTATTCCTGAGGATAGTTATCATCCTACGTTGTTACTTTCTGTTGAAATTGATCTTTGTTTACCTCCTGTAATTGATCGCTCATTTGGTAATGAGAAGCATTTTAATTTCCATCGTACGGACTTTGATCGTTTGAATACACTACTGTCCTCTGTTGATTGGTCGTCTGTACTTATTTCGCCACCGTATGACTCCCTTTCACTTGACAGGATCTTGGGTGGTTTTTATGATATATTATTTAAATGTTTTAAGGAGTGTGTTCCATTGGTAAAAAGTCGTTTGGAGCGTTCTGGTCCTCCATAAAATTTGGCTAGACTGTCAAGATTGAGGAATAGGAAATCAAAGTTACTTAAAAAGTTTGTTAGATCAGGTTCTGATATTGATTATGTTCTTTACTCTAGGGCGCGTGCGGATTATCGTAGAATCAATCATCACTGCTATGAGGAATATATGATTAGAGTCAGGTCGAACTTCGCTAATGATCCTAAGTCGTTTTATGACTTCGTAAATCATTTTTGTTTCCCACTGAGATGTTTTACGGCGGCGTATCATCCTCTAGTCACCTTGATATTTCGAATACGTTTGCTGACTTCTTTCAGTCTACTTATAAGCAGCTGGACTCGGGACCTGATCTGAGTAGCGGGTATCCTTATTCAGTAGGAAGTGTCTCTATTTCTAACATATATTAATTCTTCTCTGGAGTCTTTGTCAGGACTGAAACTTACATACTTGCCGGGCCCTGACGGGGTTCCGGCCTGTATTTTAAGAAACTGTGCTGTTGTTTTGAGTGGTCCTTTGACCTTTATATTCAATGGCCTTCTGAAGGTTGGTCATTTTCCATCTATTTGGAAGAGTTCGTTTATAATTCCTTTGCATAAGTCGGGTAATAGATCTAATATTTCCAATTACAGGGGTATTGCCAAGCTCAGTGCTATTCCTAAGTTGATGAAGAAACTATTATCGAATTACTTCTTTTTTCAGCATGGTTTTTTGAAAGGCAGGTCGACTGTCACTGATCTTCTTAAATTTACTACATCATGTTTTCAGGAGCTTTCTCGAACTGATGTAATTTATACTGATTTCAGTAAAGCTATTGATAGGGTTGATCATAGAATTTTGCTTCTTAAACTTTCACTAATCGGTATTCCTGATACTATTCATCGTTGGCTAGATTCTTACCTCTCCCTTAAGACTCAGAGGGTATTGCTTAGGAATTTATTGTCTAAGACTGTATGTGTTACTTCTGGCGTTCCGCAGGGTAGCCATTTGGGTCCTTTACTGTTTTTATTGTTTCTGAATTATCTTACTTCTGCAGTTTCTGATTGTAATATTCTGATGCATGCTGACGACGTTAAATTATTTTATACTTTTGATGATGGTCATGGCCAGGCTCTTCTTCAGCAAAATATTAATTTGTTTGTTACTTGGTGCAGGATGAATTTAATGGATCTTAACTTGAGAGGCTTAGGATGGGATTATGCCAATGGGCTTCCGCCGTTTGAGAACAGATTAGTTTTGATAAAACTTCCAACTTTGGAACGTAGAAGGGCTGTTTTAGGGGTTTGTTTTGTTTATAATCTTGTTAAAGGTGATACAGATTCTGAGTTGTTGCTTTGTAACTTCAGTTTCAGCATTCCAGCAAGGTTTCCACGGCACTATCGTCCTCTGTCTTTAGATTTTTATAGAACGAACTATGCATGTAATTTTCATTTTCGTAGATTATGTTGTTATTTTAACTTGCATTATGATTTTATAGATTTTAATTGCAGTGTTTGTAATGTAAAGCGTGGCTTGTATACTGGCATTAGTTTATAAATTATCATATAAAAATGTATATTCCTTCTTGTCTTATATTGTTTCGTTTTTTTGTTACCTTATTCAGCTTGTGACTAAGTTCTGTAGCTGTTCTATGTTCTCGTTGCCATAACTTTTCCCTTACCCGTTACAGTCAGTTCTGTAGTGTGTACGTGTCCCTACGTAATGGGGACGAGCCCTCCGCGGTCGGGTGAGTGTGGGTTAATGAGTGGCCGGGGACGTTCGAATAAAAAAATGCTTGTTTAATTGAGCAGTTTTATCGACTTTGCTGAGGCACTATCATATTATAATTTTATTTTATCCGTAAGTTGTAATAACGAAAATCAGTTAAAGGTAACTTTTCAGTTCGCTTCAGCTAAAGGTACATTTAACTAAACTGAAGTTTAACGGCAAGTTGTAATAATCGCCCTATGCCGTATATTCCGTCATTTTCATTTTTTTAGTTTACTTTTGGGTTAACGTCGTATACATAAGTAAGTATGTGGAACAAGCTAAAACAATTGAATTGGCTATAAAATTGGAAGCGAGGTAGAAAAATGACGCAGCAATTTCGATAATATAAAGTAACCATTACCATTGAATTTTCTGAAAACGCTCTCAGCTTTTGGAACTTCTGGCAATTATTACTTCTGGTGGAATTATGCAGCGAGTGTGTCCAATCAGTAAAGCTTTTATAAATTTTTTAAGACTTCATATTAAACCTTTTCAACTTCTATAACGTATTGTAACGTTCTTTGCTTATGTCATAAATTCGCTACTTTGCTTGAAATTAATTCAGCACTTTAAATTGTGCTTTCGAAGAAAAACGTATCAGTTAACAGGTTAAGGTTTAACTTTCTTCTAAGCATGCTAGTACCTCTTACTTGAACCTTTCTTATCATCAACACAAATGTTTGTATGAAGCAGAATACATTCTGTCATATACAGATACGCACCGCACAGCCTTTCAATAAAATGTTCTTTACTGTTTATTTGATATAGTTTTACAAGTTTGTCATACATGCATACATATGTACGTACTAGGGATGCCATTCGGGAAATACCGAATCTCGAATTCCCGGGATTTTTAAAAACTTGTCCCGGGATTTGTGAATTCATATGTATTTTGACCCTACAAAAGGTCCTGAAAAAAAATTCTAAATCACTTGACTTCGATAATAGCTTCTCAAATGAGTAAAACCCCACTTTCATTAACAAAAAGTTATTTGATGCCATCGAAGAATCCAAAAATTTTTTTACATCAGGAGGTGTTTAAGGTGAATATTTACAAGCTGCATACAGCTATCTTGGAACTATTTTTGCCAACAAATATTGATTGCAAAAAATGTTTTTCAACGGCAACGTATGTTGACAACAGAATTCGTTCAAATTCGGGATTTACAAAATACCGAATCCCGCGATTTTTAAAAATCGATCCCTTTTGGCATCCCTAGTACATATGTACATACATATTTATACACCGCATGTATCTCTAGAAAGTACATGTAGATACATATGTATGTACGTTTGCTCACATATAATAATTGACTTACGGTTAAAGAGCTCACTCAATTTCATGGTTGCTGATTGTATTAACTGATATGCAGCAGTGCTGAAAATTCACAAAAAAAAAAAAAACAAAATTGTTCAAAAGTAACAAAAAAACAAAAAAAAAATTGGGAAAAATATATTTTCTTTTTAGTATTTTAACAGAATGAAAACAGTCTCTTTTCTGTTTAGTTATTACTTTACGTACGTATGTTTTCTTATCATATTTATGATTTCTTGGTTTAAATACGAGACTGGGTCAGTGACTATTTGAATTTTCTGTATCCTGACAATAAGCTCCAGACAATTACCTCCAGTTAAAGTTTAGTTTTTGTTTCATAGGCACTGATAGCAGAATGCAATGAAAGCATGAAACAAGTGAAAATTTCTCAATCAACATACTTACCGACTTTATCCACATGTGAATATTTTTTGTTTACGGCGGAGAATTTAACGACACGTTTTTTTCAAAAAAGATACAAAATTTCGGGACTTATTAGACAACGTGTTGGGATTCAAAGCATACTGTTTTGTATATAAGAAGCCATTTAACACATTAGTGAACGGTGGTACCACTGGATTCTTCAAAATATTGTTAATGTTTAAAACATGTGTTCATTGCTTGCAAACAAAATAAAAAAATTTCTGTTTAGTTCTCTTTATCTTTAGCACAACTTTGTGTGCCACTATTTACAACTTGAGGTATTCAACAATAATTTGCTAGTTCGTTACTCTTCTTTACCATTTTGGTTGCGTAAGCACTAAAGCTCCAGTTATGCATCCGTAAAGGAGCGTAACCGTAACAGTAAGAAACAGCTGATCGTTCTTGTTATGTGTAAAGCAATACGAATGGTTATAGAGTGTGTAAAAAATAGAATGTTTTCTTTTCTACAAAGAAAATGTCACCCTCTTACAAGTTGCATTAAAAAATTTTTTGCCAACCCTGCCGTAATGTCATTTTTTATTGAGAAGAACATAACACAAATATTTAAAAAAGGGTATGCCCTGTGTTTGCCACGGCGGCTGTTGACTACGTATGTTGAAATAAATTCAGTAATTCTTCTTCATCAGATGAATCTGAATTATTTTAATTTTCGCCAATAAAATAGGTGCAACCATATCTATATTTATATTTTTTGCATAAAAAGGTTTTAGATCTAAAAATATATCGTATTTTTGATTTGTTTTCAATAATAAATGTAAATATGAAAAAGGTGTTGCCAGATCGCTAATTTTTCAACTTTATTTTTGGAGAGCTTTTTTATAACAAAAAAAAAAAAAAAAATACATTTTAACACTGTTCTAACATTGAATGCAATTTTTTATATTACGGACCATGTAGCTTTAGTAATGTAATGTTTTCTTAAGGTTACTTAATAAAACAATGAAAAAATTAACTTCAAATTGGATAAAAATGCAAGGCGAGTTTTTTTAAATATCATCTGGTAGCCCTATAAATAAACAAAAGTCATTTGTTTTACATGGCATTATCAGCACTCTCGATTTGTACAGTGCATAAAATGCAATGCCCTCCACCATTGGCAAGTGTGAATTAATTAGAATAAAACATAACACCCTTCTAGAGGGCAAAACATTTTTAAGAAACAAATGCCAAATTGCATTTTGCCTTAATAAAATCCATATTTATTGGTAGAAAAGAAAACACCATTACATTTTCACGTGACATCTATTAAGCAGTGTTAACAACATGTCAATATTAAAAACCACCAAAACTGAAAATTTAAATTATAAACAGACATAGCAAACCCGGCGAACTCTGTTTAGCCACCAGATGGCTTCGTTTTATGTAACATTTCGTTTGGTGATTAAAAGATGGAGAAAATTTTTTTTTGTTTTATAGCCCATTTACACTACAGCCAAATCTACACTGGAATTATTTGACAGTAGCGAGATTTCATTTTAATAACAAAAACAGCTGACTGAAATTTAAAAGAAAACAAGAATATTTCCAAAATTTAGTTTAATACCAAAAAAAAAAAAAAAAAATATAGGACATACATTTAAAAAAATTTTGCAAATGCATTAGTATAGATGTAAGCATATGCAAAATAGGTAATAATAAAAATATTAATCCGCAGGTTAGTCACGAGTCATTCTGGGAGGAAGATGTTCCTTATTTTGTTTATTTTTAACCCTTATCCTGTACTTCAAAAATATAAAGCATTTTATATTCTACATTCATCACATACAACATTGGTCTCAGAAATGCTTTCTGCAAATACATTTTTGACATTCGGTACATTTACTTGCATATTTGGTGTTGTTAGAACAATTTGGACAAAAGTAGCAACTTCAAAAACACATAAACGAATAATATACTCGTATTTACACTACTTATTCTCTTTTTTGGGATTGTTACAGTTTGGAATGCTGCGCTTTCGCTTACATTTCTTTGGTTTGTTGCTAGTTATGAAATTGTGAAGACCCAGAAGTACCATTTGCGTAAGTTTTTTTACATACGCTTTGTGAAACGACTTACAAAAATTATGTTTTAAATTTGAATAGCATTTATTAAATTAATAATTGTACAAAAGTTTAAACAAAATCCGCTGAGTATTTAAAGAATAAATGAGGAATAAAAATTGTTTGGGCAATTTTGACCCATTAATACAGGATAAGGGTTAATTTGTTTGTTTTTATTTTGAATTAAAATGTCATTATTTTCCAGCGCAGCGTTGTATTTTTAAGTACTATCTGGCAAAACACATAGTCGCATTCGAATTTTTACTAGATTTTGAGTAGATTTTGCCGAAATCTACGAAATAAGTAGATTTTGTTTTGTATGGGAAATCTAGTTAAAATCAACTAGATTTGGCTCGAAATCTCATAACTACTAGATTTCGCTGTAGTGTAAATGGGCTATTATATATGAAAAGGAAAAATTTTGATTTCATTTCACAACAGTAATGAATTCATTTCGATTACAAAAATGAAGCGTTATTTAGTTGAACTCCTCTAAGTAAATGAAAGTGAATCCAAAGTAAATACTGAATCGAAGCGTTATAAGTGTTCCCTGTATATTACACCGCACATTCAGCGGATCCACCATCGACGAAATGAAATATATTTGCAGAAATTGATGCGGTTCATCTGGTCTTGGCACCATTGAACCATGCAAATGATATATTTGTCCTTGTATCTGTAATTGCAAACAATCATTTGTTGAAGAATACGGTGTAACTTCTGATCGTGAGGGGTGTATA
Source organism: Sarcophaga peregrina (assembly GCA_014635995.1). Taxonomy (NCBI): domain Eukaryota; kingdom Metazoa; phylum Arthropoda; class Insecta; order Diptera; family Sarcophagidae; genus Sarcophaga; species Sarcophaga peregrina. The sequence goes on from CM025789.1 coordinate 89,959,579, forward strand.
TGTAGTTGTTATGTGTTGCAATTCATTGAGTTGGTGTGAGTGATTGGTTATGTGTGCTGTCTCGTTTACCTGGCAAGTAGGCATGAAGCCGCCTTCTCGAATGATATTAGCTCCAAAGGAAGTCATGCGAAAGCAGATATTGTATTCAAGGATGTGTTGAAGAAAATGGATGGAATCGAGATCACTTCCATCGAACAATGGTTTCAGCGGTTGTGGTGGTGTAAGTAATGGATCCAGTTTGACTTTTCCACTCGCGCAGCAGAATCCAGCCGTTTCTCTTTTGAACTTTAACGCATTGCAATATCGGCATATAGTCGTCATTTGGTTCAATATCTAAATTTTCATCATCTCTGTAGTTTGCTGTGGTGTCATATTGAAAAGCCAAGCGATTGCTCACGCGTTGTCTCAATCGGGCATTTTCTCTTATTACATTTTGTCTTTCTTCGCTTAAGTTCTGTGAATACACTTGTTAATGGCTTGCATGTCTTGTGCGGCGGCCGATGTACGCACATCGTCCTCTAGGCATTTTGGACTATGGACAGAGTGGTGAATTTAGCCTCAAATGCCCGATCCACATAATTTACACAGTTCAACTTACAACCTTAAAGACAAAGGCCTTTTGATGGTTTCCAATTGAAATGTTAGGAAACGAATAATTTATTTTTTTACGTTTTTTCATAATTTCACAGTGAACACAATACTGGTTTGTCACATGAAATTGACTGAGCAGAGAACAATGAGTAGCTGTCAAACAATGTATCACACGCCGGCGCCATCTACTTAAAATATTGGTTTACATGCTATGTATCAGAGATGGCGCTGTATGTAAAAAAAGATTTACCCGCTTTTCTTTTTGAAAATTTTCCTGAATTTTCTTTACTCATGGAGCCCGAGACCTTTCCAACGAATGAAAAACCGTGGAAATCGGTTCGCTCGTTCTGGAGTTATAGCGTCAGGAAGGAAACCCCGACTTATTTTTATATAGTAGATTTACATATATTTTGTATGTATGTTATGTTTCTCTGTATGTGAAATTTTCTTTAAATAAAACCAAAATTATAATTTACTTCATTGTTAACTTTTATAATTTAAAATAAAAATAAACCTTATTTTACTATAACATTATGCAAGTAATGTTTATTTTTATTTTAAACTAGAAAAATATACATAATTATCGATTTTTAACTAATTTGAAAAGTTCGAAAAGCATTTCATTCTGCATTTTACTTTTACTGGAGAAGATGAAAACGTTTTAACATTCGTACAAATTCGGTTTCCGATATATATGGCCTGTTTCTGTAGGATAAATGATTTCACTTGCGTCTATTTATATGGAAAATACAATCAAATCAGCAAACACAAACTAAATTGAGGGTTTTTAAAAGTAAAATTGTTTGGGTTACAGAAACAATACATAAAACTTTTAATAAATATGTATCTTGAAAGAAATATAAAATCGTTTAATGAATGAATCCAAAAACACTGTGGTGATAACACTGGTTAACAGCTGAATAAAATAAAAACAAAAGACGCCATATTGTAAGTGATGAAAGGAGTGAAAGCAAAGATTTTTAAATTTGTTTAAAAAACAATAATAAAACAAAAACTTAAACCCAAACACATGTTTTCTGTATCCATATCCGAATATTTGCCTCTTAGCTTTTGCAATTTTTAATTCTGTATTTGTTTTTGTTTATTTCTTTTCTTCTTTTGTTTACATAAAAACATACGGCACGTGTTAACGATCTATAATTGCACTAACATTTTTTCGTTCCGTGCAGGTTGCATTACGTTACTGTTACATTCCGTTACGGTAACATAACTCAGGCTTAACAACTGTTTGGTAGATCATTACAACAGCGATCTTCAAACCACAACTGTGTTTTTTACACGCAACGCGTTTTCTGCACACAAAACTGACTCAATTCTTACTACTCGTTGCCAGCTTTGCCTTGTCTTTTTATATGCCCGTGTAAGTCTAACGAAAATTCTTGAAATATCACAAATCTGTTGAATTAAAATTCATTACTCAGTATTATATATCCTAGGCAAAGAAAGGCTTATGTTGCACTACATACCCAATTTTAATGCGTTTAATTTTTAGTCCCCAGCATATAGTTTTTGTGGGAATTGATGTGTTTTACGTATTACATATTACGTATTTACATATTATGAAGGTTTGCGAATTTCCGATAATATTCACAAGTCATTCCTATTCGAATAAACAATGGTTACATGATTGTGGATATTGGTCGTAATCGCCGTGGTTTAGTAGGTATTGTGTTGGCTTATTAAGCGTAAGCCTACGGTTCAAATCCCCGGTTCGGATATCAAAAACGAAAATATGAAAAACAATATTTCTTCGGCTACTTCCACTGAGCAAGTTTCTGCCAAAAACTCTGAAAGTAAATAAAATTGCAAGGAAAAGTTTCTCACAAAATTTAACATTCAAAAACGATTTTAAACTGTGGGTTTCGCCGGTCAAGCATGAAATTAACGCACACAATATAAGTGTTGTGAAAAGCTAGGTCGTAATCCTGACTGAATGATTGTAATGACCAATTATGTATGTTGGGTGAAAACCGTCCATCCGATCTCCGTTACACTCACGTTCATGATAAATCATTAAAATACGTAGCGTATGTGTATGTGCGTATTTTGACACATCGGTTTGAAGACCAATTAAAACGTTTGATGACCAATCAAACCAAAAACTTGTCAAAATATGGTTCTTAGATAACAAACATAATGTAATCAGAATAGTAAATAAATTCATGCTGTATATTGCCTTGTATAGTCTTAAGAGAATAATAAACTCGTTTTGTAGAACTATACTTTATATTATGTAGTATGTATTAGGAAAGCTAAATACTTCAATAGATATGACAGATAGTATGCCCCGTTGTCCCGATGCTTGTTATATTTTTATATAGAATAGTGTTTGATATTCCACATAATATTAGGTCATGCTTTCTTTCAAATTACAATGTGGGACAATGAAAATACACCCAAGTAACTACATAGTTTCCGTGGTTCAGTTAGTTGTGTTTATTATAGTTTAGCTTCTGTCATATAAAAAAAAGTTGAAGGGTTCGAGATTCGATTTATTCTGTTAGTTGTGTGGTTAATACTATTACTATTGCCGTGTTGAGGTGCTAGGGTACTGCGTACTACCTTCAATCTTTATAGCATATACCATAATGTCACTTCGAAGTCTCTTGTCAAAATAGTACCCAGAGTCCGTAAGAATAACTGCCTGTCTGGTGCTTGCTTGACTCTCTGGTTTTTCTTCTAAGATCCATTACCGCCGAACAGGCTGCAAGGATGTGTTTGTTTTGTTCATCATAGTATCTTCGTGCGGGGCTTAAAGGCATGGCTAATATATTATATATTTGACTCTGCAGCCAGAAGTTCAGTTTTAATTCTCAGACTACATCTTAGAAGTCTGTTGCATAATATAATACTTGTCGACACTATTGTAAAGTAAACCACTTACGAACCAATTGATTGGATGGCAAATTTTTTACTTAGTATTGATGTGTCCCGTTCTTTGTACTTCCTATCTATGATGGATTGTTCAAATCTCAAGAACTGTCGTATTTATTTAATCGTATTCAATATTTATTTTTTCAATATTTCAAACTTTAATATCTTTAACGCTTTGCAATTTAAAAATATTTTATTTTTGAACTTTTAAAGTAAAATTATTACATGTAAACATTCATATATTTTTTTGTTCTTGTTTTTATTTATTATTATTATTTTTTATTGTTTTTTTTTCTACTTTTCATTTTAAAATACAAATTCTATTTTTGAAATCATTACATAATCGCATACTGTATTTTATTAGATTAATTTCTTATTGTATGTGGTATCCTATAAAATAAATAAATAAATAAAAAAATCCGATTGCGCCACCACGTCTTATATAGAGGTTGTGTTAATCATTTCCTCCACAATGGGCCACATATATTTAACGTTCAATACACCTATATAATAACTATTTGAGCCAAATACAAAAGTTAAGAGACATTAATTTCTGTTTACCCGTTAGCTCTATATTAAGCTTCAATAGCCCCCAAGCCGATATGACGTCGACACATTGCTTATGGTACATGTCAGCAGAGTGTGTAAAAATAAAGAAAATAAATAAGCCAAATATTTTCATACAGAAGCAATAATATTTTAACAATTGATCGCGAGATCAAATATCAACGCAGAGTTCACTTTTCCCATCCTTTTATCACATACACACACGGCTACGATAGACAAAAATAACTTAGGTTCGAATCTGTAAAAAAAATACGTAAGCTAAGTGTGTACATGCACATATCAAGGTCTTCCGTTCCCAGAATCAGCCCAGTTCTTCCCGTCTACCTTGTTGCCGCAAATTATTTACTTGAAATATAACATTGTAAGCATTCCCCAAAATACTCGTCTCTCGAACGATGCGCCAGAACATGGTGCTTAGAGACTCATTTGATAAATCGAATTCTGGTGGGAAGAGTATACCACTTATAAGAAAATATCCATAATCCACTAGTTGAGTTTCTTTTAATGTACAGAATATACATTACAGTTGTTATCAATTGTCTTGATCAAGTTCTTCAATTTAGGAATCCAAAATTCTTGCCGTATCTGAGAGATATCGGCATAGCCGGAAACCATTCATTATAGGTCAAGGTAGGTGGTCGATAGTGTCAGCCATTAACCTCAATAAATCAATGAGAATCTATAAAGTTATGAAGAACGAAACAACATGTGGCGGAAAGTGGAGCTGCCCATCAGTAAAAGAAGTTCATTCACGAAATCGTCGTGAGACTTTTGCTATGAGTAGCAAAGGATAGATAGAAACGGAATATGTATGAGAGAACTCGTAAAGCATAGCATAAGTCTGAAAATCGACTTAAGAATTCTTCTGATATTTCCATTTGTGTAACGACTACCTGTATTAAACGAGTATCAAGTAGTCTACTTAAAACAAGATTGTGGATACTCCGACTGTTTGCGTTATAACATTCATGACTTTTCCACTAAATATCGAAGGTAGAGCACTAAGCACTAATAATTCGGCTAGCGCAATCAGCAGGGTTATGATGAGATTCCACTTGATTCTGGTTGTTATCGTCAACCTGGTCTACGACAAATAAAACACGATTTGCTACAAGAGATGACCGTGGACGCTGAGAATTTAGAAACCAGGAAGACGCCCCAATTGGTGAAATTCAGCTCCGATGAATGTACCCTTTCGGTCAATAAAGTAGCACCGCACAGCTCGAAACGGTATAAAGTTTTCACTTTTATAGGTGTAACCTTTGTTTTAGTAGCGGGTGCAAGGGTTATAGTTCCACCAGTCACACAGGACACGTTTTGTGGCTGCGGAAAAATTAGGCATTGGAGCTGGGTTGAAAAAAAAATGCATCAATGCTTGAATTCCAACGTAAACCAAGAGCTTTTACGGTATTGGCGTACGACAATTAAAACAAATTTGTAATACATTAGATATTCGACTAAAAATCCTCAAAAAGTCTTCTATCATTGGAAGTCCTTTATTGAAGTGAAAAACCAATAGAGATCACCACATGACAACATTATATCATCGCGATTACCCTTCCTTTCGCAAAATCCCATAAGCATGTGTGTTGGGTAGAGGACTAAATATTTAGGAAGAAATGTTTCACAACACAACATACACAAATCAGTTTTAATCAAATATTTGAATAAACTTTTTCCAATGAAACATACGAGCTTAGAGATTGATTGGAAGGTAACTCAAAGATCAATCTTGTCATTTATTTACAGTATTTCACTACATTTCTAAAATTGGATAGCTCTTTGCATTGATGTGATAAGATTTTGGATAACTGAATGTGGAATTTTATTCCACTCCTTAAATAGTGTAGTTTTAAGGGTGTCTTTACATGTAATGACATGACTTCTGATTTTTTGAGATAATCCCACAGAGGCTCTATTGGATTAAGGTCAGGTGATTGGGGCGAAGTTTTTAGTTATTTTGGCGTATTATACAAAAGATATTCTCTAACGATATGGACTGTACGTTTAGGGCCATTGTTTTGTTGGAATACAAATGATCCTGTTAGTCTCAATTTAGCTGAAGTTTGATGCAAGTTGTTTTTTTAAATGTTCAAATACACCATCTTATCCATTGTTCCTTCGATAATCACAAGATTTTCAACATATTTCTAGATTTGCTGCCATATACTCTCATACCATAAACGATCCAGCGTTCATTTTTCTCTACACTTTTTAATACCCATCTGAGCCATTAATATTATATTTACTCTCATCGGAAAATATTACTGATTTTTTCCACTCTCTTTTTCTGTTTCTGACATAACTTTTGGAGCCCTCATATTGGTATTCACTACTATTTTTCTGGTGATAATTCGTTTCTCCCTGGCATTGAATATTTTTTTACGCCCTGGTCTAGACTTTATACTTTTCTATTATTTTTTTGCACTGTGGAGTTATTTTTATTAAAAAATTTTTCATTTTCACGTTGATTATTATGCTCTTTATAAAGTTTAATAATAAAATCTTTTAAATCTTGTGAAAGTTCTTTTCCATGAGGTGCCGTAATAACAGTTAATTAATGTTTAAATGCGTTTCAATTTAAGTGCAGCTCAAAACTTTAAAAAGTGCATACTTACTTCTGTGATATTTATTTATTTATTATATTCCTAGCAGATTGTACCCGGCGTTGCGCGGGTTATATAAATCCGGTTTCGAAACCGTCTTGTTAAAAAATGTAATTTTTCAAATTATTCGGAAACCGGTTTATCAAACAACTCAGTTTTTTGAATACTCTAAACCCTAAATATAAATGCATGCAATTTGCCCGTTTTCCGTCATTTTCCCCCTTTCTGGACCCCTTTTGGTCCTACTCCAATAGCTATTTGGGAAACTTAACTAAGCTAAATCGTAAAAAAATACCTTTAAAACAAATAAAATACTGCATTTATGCATAAAGTACTAATTTTTGCCCATTTTTTTCTCCCTATGTCCCATTTTTTTCCTTTTGGTTCAAAATTTTTAAAAGATTTATAGCCCATAACCTGTACCGACAAAAGCTCGATCAATATCCCAAATTTCAAGAAAATCGGTTCAAGCGTTCAGGCGTGATTGGTTATGCTCTTAATTTTCCCGTTTTTGGCCCCTTTCCCCCTTTTTCAACATTAGAAACGGAACACCTCTAGTAGCTATTTGGGAAGCTTAACCAAGCTAATGCGTAAAAAATACGTATTACCATTTTTCTCCCTTTGTCCCATTTCTTCTTCCCTTTGAGTCAAAATTTTAAAAAGATTTATAGCCTATAATCTGCTCCGACAAAAACTCGATTTATATGCTATGCACTCAATTTTCCCGTTTTTGGCGCCTTTCCCCCATTTTGGACCCCTTTTGTTGCAACTTTAGAAACGGGATACCTAAAATAGCTATTTGGGAAACTTAACCAAGCTAAATCGTAAAAAATTACATATTACCATTTTTCCCCATTTCTTCCATTTTTTCTACCCTGTTGATCAAAATTTTGAAAATATTTATAGTCTACAACCTGTACTGACAAAAGTTCGATCTATATGCCAAATTTCAAGAAAATCGGTCTAGGCGTTCAAGCGTGATTGGCTAACAAACTAACAAAAAAAGAGACTTACAGAAAGATTTATAATATATACTAGTAGATTGTACCCGGCGTTGCGCGGGTTATTTTTTCGCCCCTTTCCCCCTTTTTGGTCCAACTTCAGAAACTGAATACCTCCAACAGCAATTTGGGAAACTTAGCCAAGCTAAATCCAACCAACCTATTACCATTTATTCTCCCTTTGCCCAATTTTTGTCCCCTTTTGGTCAAAATTTTGAAAAGATTTATAGCCTACAAGCTGCGCCGAAAAATGCTCGATTTATATGCTATGCACTCAATTTACCCCATTCCTCCTTGTGCGACCCATTTTGGTGAAACCTTAGAAACGGAATACCTCCAATAGCTATTTGGGAAACTTAACCAAGCTAAATCGTAAAAAATTACCTATTACCATTTTTCTCCCTTTGTTCTATTTTTCCCCTCGTTTTGGTCAAAATTTTGAAAAGATTTATAGCCTATAACTTGCACAGACAAGAACTCGATCTATATCCCAAATTTCAAGAAAATCGGTCCAGGCGTGATTGGCTTACAAACAAACCAACAAACAAACTTACAGAAAGATTTAAAATATATTAGGATTAGGATATTAGAATTAGGATAACCTGCACTCAATTTGCCCGTTTTCGGCCCCTTTCGCCTTTTGGTTCAACTTTAGAAACGGAATACCTCCAATAGCTATTTGGGAAACTTATCCAAGCTAAATCGTAAAAAAGTACCTATTACTATTTTTCCCATTTTTTCTCCAATTTTGGTCAAAATTTTGAAAAGATTTATAGCCTATAACCTCCACGGACAAAAGCCCGATCTATATGCCAAATTTCAAGAAAATCGGTCCAGGCGTTCAGGCGTGATTGGCTAACAAGCAAACAAAAACCACCTTAAGTTGATTCAAAGTTTTAAATTGTTGTCGGTATACTCTTCTGGCTAATTCTTCCCAAACATGTTCAGTTACGTTGAGATCTGGGCTCTGTGCAGGTGTTTCTATAAGTTTGGGGCATTATGGATCAACCAAAGCTTTGCCACACCCGAAATCTTTTCACAATTTTGACCAAAAGAAGAGAAAAATGGGACAAATGAGGAAAAAATGGTAATAGGTAATTTTTTACGATTTAGCTTGGTTAAGTTTCCCAAATAGCTATTAAAGGTATTCCGTTTCTAAAGTTGACCCAAAGGGGGTCCAAAGAAGGGGAAAGGGGCGAAAAACGGGCAAATTTAATTCATTTATATTTAGGACTTAGTGTATTCAAAAAACGGAGTTGTTTTATAAACCGGTTTCCGAATAATTTGAAAAATTGCATATTTTAAGGAACCGGTTTCGACACCGGATTTTTATTTATTGTTATTTTTATAACCCGCGCAACGCCGGGTACAATCTGCTATTATAATTAATATTAATTTAAAATATAAAGAAAAATATAATATTATAAAGAAATTTAAAAAACAAACAATACTGTAGATGTAAATAAGATAGTTGAAAAATCATTAAAAAATTTTACTATTTTGAAAAAACAGTCTAAAAAACTAGGAATAAAAACATAACCAATATAAACGTATTAAACAAATCACAAATCGTAAAAAATTTTGCCTATGAAAATAATTTAAATAATTCCTTTTTAAACGCATTTGCATTGTCTAGATTCTGGATTTTATTTTGTAAGGTATTCCAAAGACTAGAGGTGTAGATTATTTTATGTAGTAAAATAAGGCATTTAATTTTCAAGAGATCATCAAATTTTACATTAAGAATCCGGTAGGCCAAATATGATATGATTTTTTCTATTTTTTAAGAAATGATAACAGGATAATTATTTTGAGATATGGTGTAAGGCATTATTATATGCTATTGTAAATGTAAACAAAATTGATTTTTCAGGAATTTTTTTTTTTTTTTTTTGTGAAAAAAAAAATTGGATGTTTAATTATTTTCATGCTGCAAGCTCAATTTTGAGGAACACTGTATATCATGCAAATCGGGAAGTTTTACTAAATTAAATTTAAAATATTATCACTTTCTGTATAAATATTTGCAAAAACATTAGTTGCTAGTAAAATTTATGCGGATATTTATAAAAGTAAAAAATCAGATAGTTCGTCGGTAATAAGGGTTGTAGGACACATAAACCATAAATTTTCGTAGAAAAACAAGTCAATATTCTGATGATTAAGAATTATTATATTATCTTAAAAATATTTAATCATTAACAATGGTTTCAAAATAATCTTTTCTGACTTACTTTTTTCCACTTTAAAATATTGTTTCTTTTTTCTGCTTACAGATCTTAAACCTACCCTGAAGGAAATATCAATAGTGAAACTGTACTGACTTGCTATTGACACAGTCACTAGTAGTAAGAACTTATTATACGACAAACAATGCTTTTTACTATAGACATTTCACATGTGCGTGTCATCTACTACTTACGTTAGTACTACAACTAGGTACTCCTTTTGAGACAATATATAGACAATGGAATCAATTGTACAACTTAGCAGTACTAGTCTACACTTTTGGTAATTTTCTGTAGTAAAAGTTGAAAACAAAATTTCAATTTTTGTAAATACATTTAACCCTCCTACAACGCGGTTCCCAAACTGCGCACATTTTCTTACAACCCGATTTTTACGAAAATTTTTATGTACGAAACTTTATTCAAATATTTATTATTTAAATAAAATTCTTCTCATTCTGTTCATATTTTGTTACCATTTTTTTGTAGCATTGCCACCCTACAGTCGAACATGTGTTTACAAAGTGACAATCAAATGCATAATTGTGTAGTCTCTTGTCCAACATCTTAAGAGCCGTTAAAATAATGTTCTACAACGACCAAATTAAAAAAAAGGTTTCCCTGCGGTTCTAACATCACACAACGATTTATGCTACTTTCATTTGACGTAGAGTAGAAAGTTATCCTTCTATTTTGACTTTAATTTATTAAATCTTTTAACATGAATATTTTACGTAGAATTAAAATTATATATTATTTTGTTTAAATAAAATTAGTGTTATTAAATCACATAATATGATAGCAAATAAATACACGAAAATATATTAAGCAGATATTTAAATTCGAATATTTGATTGAAAAATTTTTTTTGCTTTGGAACCAAACTGATTTTTGTATGAAGGGAACCTATTCCCCGCGGTGTAGGAGGGTTAGGTATATTTGATATTTTATTTAAAAAAAAAAAGATACGATTTCATGTTACACCCATATTTAAATTTAAATTTAAAAACTAAAAAGGTACTGTTTAATGATTAAACATCATTTTTATATATTTATGATCTTTTTACTTTTGCATTTTTCCATATTCTTTGTTCATTACCTGCTTAGCAGTAATATTTTTTGTATTTATATAGACAACCTAGTTTCGTCAATCAACCAAACAAGTCAATTGTGATCACATTTTTTTGCAAAACATAAAACACATAAGAATGCATAACATAATCAAAAGAAAACAAAAACAATTCCTTGAACAAAATTTAATATAATAAAATTAAAGTGTGAACAATTTATAGACAAAACAGATTTCTAATTAAAACGACACATAAAATACAGACACAAATTAAATTTAAGTAAAAACATATAGCAAAGACATAAATTGAATTAAAAACAAAAAAAAAAAAAAAATAAAAAAGAATAAAAACAATAAAATAAAAGCATAAATTTAATTTAAACAAAGCCAAACGCATTTTTCTTTTTAAACAAAAATCAAGAACAGTGAAAAATGAATCAGCGCAACATCAAACATTAAATATTTTTTGGGCACTTCGAACCGTATATAGTGCAGTGTAATTTACAATAACAAAAAGTTGCTTACAAAATTAAAAAATATTAAAATCACAAAATACATAACAGCATAAAAACAGTTAAACTTTTTGAGAAAAAATAGAATATACAGGCAGTGTGAAAAGAAAAAAAAAAGACCCAACAACAGACACAAGCAACAAGAAAAGACCCAGAAGAAATAGTAGCGGTTCAAGTGAAGATAGAACAAAAACAAGTAAGTGAAGTAGTTCTCTTTTAGAAAATAATTTCTTGCCGCGGTTAAAAAAGAAATACAAAGAAGAAGAACATATCAAAAAAGGGTTGCCATCCAAAGTTATTTTTATAATTTTCCGGGGAAACAAAATAATTCCTTATTAATAATTATTCTTGAAATTTATTATTATTTTTGAAAATTCTTGTTATGAAATCGTTAGCAGGGACTTTTTTTGACTCAATTTCATCCTTAATTTTATCAAATTGAAAATTTAACCCATAACTATGGCATTGAATTATTGAATGGATTTTGAATTAGAATATACACAAAGTGCGGCCGAAAACAACATTCACTCTTTAGAGGTACTTCGGGTCGAACTTGATTCTCTATGGTCACAAGTCAAAAGGACATATGAAGAGTGTCGGGACATAAAGGACGATTTTAAGGAAAAGCCCATCGATAGAAATAAGCCTCGCGATCGTTACAAAAGGGTTCTTTCTGCCTACAAAACTTGTTTAGGGTCAATTAATGCGGAAATTCAAGCCCTATCAAATACAAGGAAAGAAGAGCGGATTTCTGCTGTTGAAAATCAACCACAGGAAAATCATTTGTGCGGCTGCCACCTTCTGACACGGACAGATTTTACGGAGATTTCGTGACATGACCTACTTTCCGCGATCTTTTTACAGCATTATATATAAATAATTCTAGACTTAGCAAAATTGAAAAACTTTTTCATTTAATACAAAAGACTCGGGGAGATGCTTGGAAAATTGACCAACCAAGGTTTCGATACAGCCTGGAAAAACCTTGTAGCCCAATACGAAAATAATCGGATCCAGGTAAATGAAAAATTAAAAATTTTATTTGACCTTCCGAACGTAGCTGAAGATTCAGAATCATCAATTCAAGAACTTCAGCGAACAGTCAATGGATGTATTCAGCCGTTAAGTGTATTAGAGGTAGAAACCGCCACATGGAACCCATTTCTAGTATACCTTTGTTCAATAAAGCTCCCTCGGACTCTTTTAAAGGAATTTGAAAATTTACTTAAGGAAATTACAAAAGTTCCAACATGGGAACAATTCAATACTTTTTTGACTCACAATTCAAAAACTCTAGAATCCATAGACGCCATTACACAGTCAAATAGAAATACTGACCAATCAAGAAAAGATAATTTAAAATCTAGGCCAAAACAAGTGCACAGTTTTCACATAAATACGACCCGAAATGAAGCTGGGTAGAAAAATATAAAATTTTTGACAACAAATAGGGCACAGAAAAATTACTCAAATTACAAATGCCAATATTGTAAGAAGTCTCACCAATTGTGGTCTTGCCCCTAGATTTAGAGAACGTCAACGACAGAATTCACATTGTAAAGGTCACAAATTCATGTTACAATTGCCTCTCTATTGATCACAGTGTTAAGGACTGTAAAAGTAAATTTAGTTGTAGATTAGGTAAACAAAGACACAACACTTTGTTACCTAAGGGATCGGAAACCCAAAATTTAGTTCAGAATTGCGACGCGACCCAATCTAGTAGGAGCATCGTGGCACAAAACAACAATATACAGTCCACATCAGCATCAAGCTTGTCCATACCACATATCGCATCCTTGACACTACAAGAGAGCAAACATCTCACTCAATCTCCCAATGAGCAAGAGACCTTGTTGTTTACTGCAATTGTACTGATTGAAACTAGAGGCGAAAAGCACCAGGCGAGAGCAATCATCGACCCTAGCTCACAATCAACTTTTATGTCAGAAAAGTTTAAAAATCGACTAAATTTATCCACCAAGGGAAATTTAGTTCATATTACAGGGTTGAGTCAAACAGTTTCAGAGACTTCAACCTAATCATGTTTATTCAATCTTTGCTCCAAGGTGGATTCACAATTTAAATTAGAAGTCTGGGCACCAGTCCTGAAGACGCTTCCATCTAATTTACCGCCACAGACTTTAGATTTGTAACATTTCAATGAGACTGCTAAACTAGAACTTGCAGATCCTCAATTCAATCAAACTAGACCCATCGACTTGCTTATAGGCCTCGACTTAGGCCACTCAATATATTGCATGGACACACCGATGCGGTCTATTGGATCCCTTTTGGCACAAAAGACAGTATTTGGCTGGATTGTGGGGGGACCAATTTCAACAACGACACAACCTAGTACATCAGTGTCGTTACTCAACACTACGTCCCTTGACCGAATCCTCACACGCTTTTGGGAGGTGGAGGAGACCCCAAAACGGGTTTTGAGGTCAGATGAGGACACATTTTGCGAAAACAATTTCATCTCGACAACACGAAGAAACGACAAAGGAAGACATATAGTTACTATACAATTCAAAAATAGCGTAGAACTAGGAACTTCAAGGTACATTGCGATGGCACAGCTCTTAAGAATGGAACGCATGCTTAGCCAGAAACCCGAAATCAAAAAACAATACGACCAAGTAATTGTTGAGTTTCCCCTGGAAATTCACACTAACCCAAATTATTACCTTCCGCATCATGCAGTAATAAAACCCGAACGGTTGACAACGAAACTAAGAGTAGTTTTCAACGCCTCGAGTCCGTCTTCGGACAAGAAGAGTTTGAATGACATATTACATCCAGGACCAATACTTCAACAGGACCTAGTACATCTGATACTGAAGATACCGTTTTGTGTACAACGCAGACATCACAAAAGTGTATCGACAGATACTCATTGATCCGACTCAAACCAAATACCAAAGGATAATATTTCGGCACACAGAAAAGGATCCTATTGAGGATTACGAACTCCTGACAGTGACTTTTGGTGTCAACTGTTTCTGGCCGTTAGAACCCTACTTCAACTAGCAGAAGATGTAAAATCAACTCACCCTCTCGCATCAAAAACTCTACAAGATCACATGTATGTTTTAGCAGGTGGTCACACATTAATCGACGCCATCAAATCAAGAAAAGAACTTACAACAGTTGTAAAGTCCGCTGGATTTGATCTGATGAAATGGACATCAAATGAACCACGAGTCATACAAGACTTACCGAATGAGACTCTACTGCCTCTCGATTGGTTAAACTTACCAGAAAACACTGGAACTAAAACTCTTGGAATCAAATGGAACATTTCGTCGGACTCATTTACATTCACAGCAACAGTCAAAACAAAAGAAAACTATGCCAAAAGAGAAGTTTTATCTACAATTGCCAAATTCTTTGACACTTGTGGATGGATAGTCCCAATAATAGTTGAAGCAAAATTGATTATGCAACAGATTTGGTTGGATAAAGTCGACTGGGATGACATAATAAAACTCTTGACTTGTCTACAGTGGCAAAAATTCATAAAAAACTGCCCAGCAATAAATATATTGAAAATTCCCCGTAGGATTCAATTTAGCTCGAATTATAATGTGGAAATTCACGGTTTCAGTGATGCATGAGAAAAAGCCTATTATGCAGCCCTTTATGCACGAATATAATCAGAAAACTCAGTATTCACATTTATTCTGGCTTCAAAGACCCGTGTAGCTCCCATTAAGCAAATATCTTTGCCCCGCCTAGAACTGTGTGGATCCGTATTATTGGCGAACCTCGTTTGTGGAATTATACCAAATCTTCAAATTCAAAATATCAAGACATATTATTGGACCGATTCAACAATCGTGCTGTCCTGGTTAAAGAAACCCCTTGCTCATGGAACACCCTCGTTGGAAATCATGTTTCTGAAATCTTAGATAAAGTTGGAAATCTAAATTGTTAACACATCGATTCAAAGGATAACCCAGCAGATGTAGCCAGCCGAGAATGTTCTCTACAAGAACTGGAAAATCACAACCTATGGTGGTTTGGACCCTCCTTGTTAAAATTACCTAAAAATCAATGGCCGATACCTACAAACACACAACTGACACAAACTTAGAAGCTAAAACTTTATAAGCATTTACCACCCTAACACCCATTAAATCGATTTTCAGACTTATCGCGTGCTTTTCGAGTGCTTGCTTATGTCATACGATTATGAAGAAATACTGGAAGCAACAGATCCCACCTTCTCGAGATCTCGAGAATCACACGAGAAGAGATAGATTTTGTCAAACAACGACTCATCATATGGGCACAACAAAATCATTTTCCAGATAAGTACAAACATTTGAAATTTAAGCAGAAAATATCACCAACCAGCAGACTTTTGACCTTAAATCCCTTCATGAATCGCCATGGCATTATTAGAGCCGACGACTCGCTCAATCACCCGCATTAACAATGAGCGTTACCCAATATTACTACCTCATAACTCAAGGTTATCGCAACTCCTAGTGGAATTTACACACAAAATTACCCTTCATGGAGAAAACCAACTAATGATTCGAGTCCTAGGCACAGAATATTGGATATTCAGATTAAATCCTTGGCCAAAAGCGTAATTCACAATTGTAAAACGTGTGTTTTGTACAAAAAACAGACGCAAAATCAAATCATGGCTTCATTACCACTAGAACATTATAAAGACCTTTTGCTACAACTGGATTAGACTACGCAGGACCTTTTGACTTCAAAAATCTCACAGGCCGAGCGTGTCTTATTGCAAAAAAGTATATTTGCATATTTGTATGCTTCGTCACAAAAGCTGTACATCTTGAAGCAGCTAGTGATTTGTCGACCCAATCGTTCTTAGCAGCATTTTCCCGCTTCATAGGAAGACGTGGCTGTCCCGCACTCATTTATTCAGATAATGGGAAAAATTTCGTCGGAGCAGCAGAACTACTCAGAAAGGAACGTCTAGAATTCATAAAAACTCTTCGAAATCAAGTGACCCATCATTTTAGTCATCAAAATCTTAATTGGAAATTTATTCCCCCAGGAGCCCCACACATGGGCGGTCTTTGGGAAGCAGATGTAAAATCATTAAAAACACACCTAAAAAATATGATACCGAACTTGAAATTCACTTGTGAAGAGCTCTCTACAATTCTTACTCGCATAGAATCGTGCCTAAATTCTAGATCCTTAAGTCCTGCTAGCGATGACCCAAATGATCTTAATCCATTGACCCCTGGACACTGCCTTATTGGTAGTGCATTATTGACCCCAGCTGAACCAGATGTAAGCAGTGAAAATCTGATTCACGTCAACCGCTGGAAACGGCTAAAGGTCATCTACCACTCATTTTGCCAAAGATGGAAGTCCGAATATTGTCCGAATTGAATTAAAAACAAAAAAAAAAAAAAGAATAAAAACCATAAAATAAAAGCATAAATTGAATTTAAACAAAGCCAAACGCATTTTTCTTTTTAAACAAAAATCAAAAAACGAACCAGCGCAACATCAAACATTAAACAGCTACTATTAATTCAGTGTCTCTTATATATATAGGAACATAAAAATAACGTTTTTGTTTTATTAAAATTAAGTAAAATGATTAATCCTCTTTGGGAGAGTCGTCTCCTTCACGATTTTCATTATTTTTGGTTTTGCTGCGACCCATTTGTTTGTTTTTTTCTTTTGGCGCTGAAATGCTGCTCTAAGTTGATATTACATCTGGGTATTAAAAAAACGAAACAAATTGTTAAAACATTACAAATATTTAGCCATCAACATTAAAATTCACGATAATATTTTGGCCAAATATTTTCGGCCTTTCTGCATTACCCGAAAGAGGTGATTACATTTGTCGAATCTATTTAATATAAACAAAAAATGCAATTTTATTCGTTGAAGTAGTTCTACAATAAAAATAAATACCTACGTATGGGTCTGAAACAGTTTTCAAAATAGCATCAAATTCTCTCAGTTTTTCTTTAGAGTCGATACGGAAAAATTCCATAAGATTTGAAGAAATTTCATTTTGGTTAACAATTGTGCCCAATTTTATTATCTTCTCGCGCAAACTATATTCTAGAAAATCTATTTGAGACTACACAGAACATTCAGGCTCCACAAAATTTTCACAATTCACACTTGGATTAATAATTATCTGATTTTCACTACTTCGATTTTTATATAACATTGATTGTTTTTTTTATTAAATTTTTGTAATTTCTTGACAATGTAACAACTGAAATTTTTTTTCTCATCAAATGCAAATTAAATAATTGACGCTTCGATCACAACGTCGCCATAAAGTCACCAATATAGTCGTCAAAACTGGGGACTTGGGTACACTTGACGACATGTTTCCTTCAAGGTACGACTCTTATTTATAGTGTTTTCACACAGAGTCGTTTTAAAGCGTGCACAAGACATATAAAAAATGCACACTATTGCATTTTTCTCAAGACCGAATATTTATTGTAGCTGCAAATATAAATAAGTGTGAAACAAAGATAGAGTACAAGAAAACACCTACACTCGTAAACCATTGTACAACAGTATAAAAAAGAGTTGTGTGAAGCGTGCAACAAAAATATTGTACTCTTATAGAGTCACAACATACATTTCTTTTTTGCTCTCGGCAACGGAACATCTTCATCGACGCCAGCATTGCCAGTAACTTATTTAAAATTTTTATTTTTGGGGCAACGCTGTTCCCCTGAATAACAGAGAATAAAATCATCATATGCAGATAAAAAAATCATATTTTATGGAAAAAATCATAATTTATTAATCACTCCTATCGCAAATAACTATTCCCATAAAAAAATCCCAAAATTCGTCATTTCCTATTGTGAATCGTTCCCAAAAAATTTTTCGGGAGTGAATTTGGCATTGCCAATGTCTATTCCCAAGAATTATTTTGTACAATTAATTCCCAACACCTGCCACTAGGAACAAGAAGGGAACATGGAAGTTATAAATTGTTTTGATGTTGATTTTTTGTTTTATTTAAGGAACACAAATGTAAATAAGGAGCAGATTAATTGTATGGTGGAAGCGAAGGTAGCAATGAATTATAAAATATAAAAATGAATTTATTAAACATGTATAAATCATATGCTTACAATCGCAACATTAAGACTGTTGTAACCTTTCCGGTTGTATATACTTCATCGGTTGGTTCTTTGACGATGCGAATCGTCGTACTTGTATGCCGTCTATACAACCCACAACACCTGGAATTTTGTATTTTGTTTAAAACCATTTTACAATATCTTTCATTTCCTCAGAAGACGGCCACACAATCTACTGAGAAAATAAAACTCTTTCAAATGTTGTTAATTCTTCTAAAAGCACTTCGCTGAATGAAGACAGCGCCAAACCGATATTAATTTGCCTACCTACTAACTTTTGGGAGCTACCTTCTTGTGGGGCAGATTTTCCATCGACACATTCCGTAAGTATTCCTGAAATCTGTAAAGGATATAATATTTTAGTATGTATAATTCTTACTTCAGATCAGAGAGCGATTCATTCATGTGGATTCGATTCATTTCTAATAGTCCTTCTCTACTACTTTTCCATAGATTGTTTCTCCTCTTCCAGCACCAAAAAACGAAGATAAACGCTATTCATTTTTAAATATTTATATTTTTCTTTCATAAATTGTTGAGAGGTAATACACAATAAAAAATTTTTGTCTTCACTAATTCACAATAAAAACTTTTACTCCCAAATAATTTATTCCCATAATATTCACGATAGGGGTGATTATGTACAAAATTTTATTTACAAATTATTATTGAAATAAATATGTTAACATATGTATTTAAATTATTATTATTCAACCCTTCGTGACACACACTTTTAGTTTTTCACATTAGTACCACACTGGGCCTAACCAGACCCCATATAAATGTTAGTGTATTTGTATAAGTGAACATTATTTTTTTATGTAGATAATTTTAAAAACGGTTTAAATTGCATCAAATTATAACTTAAAATTCAGGTGGTTCATTAATTTCATTTCTTATTTTAATTTTATAAAGTTTTTAATTCATAAAGAAATTTAATCAGAGTACATTGAGTCAAAATTTGTCATGTTGTCAATCTAAACAACTGAAACACATATATTCTACTTTAGAATGTTGCTGACATATAGCATTTGAACATTTTGAACAGAAGAATCGAGTCTTTCAGTGAATTTTTTCACTTCCGGTTGCGAATTCTATACAAGATTTGTTTACCTCTAGGGTATAAGCACCTCTTTTGGCAGTTATTATTTTGTTTATATGAAATGAAAACAGAAATTCACAGAGTGGATGTAGTAGAACCAAAATGGAATAAATTCGTTTATATTATTCAACTTACTTTTATGTTTCCAAGAACAGATTATATAGCCGAAAGAGTAATAAATTGACCAATAACATAAGTGTTACTCTTTCGGTTTTCGATAATTGGGAAAACTAAATAATTAGACAACGTATTCAAAAAATTGCGTATATATTGTGTAAATTTAGTTTTCCCCCGGTATGGAAACAATTGCTCGTCAGTGGTTATACTCTCATGCGGACTATAATTCTTCGCAAGATTTTCGTTGCGAAAATTCCATATATCTCGAATAGGCGCAGCTTTGTCTTCGAGTAATCGAAATGACCGTGTTCTTCCGTTGTCAAACCGAATGTATCTGGTCAGGGACATAAATCGATGAAGAGACATTGCGGCCCTGAGTATGGGTAAATTGTCAGTAAGCCATAAAACCCGTGGATTTTGAATGTTATTATGTGAAACTCCCATTGCTAAAAGAATGCCGATGAAAGCGTATAATTCATCTAATTTTAGATCCTTCCAAAATCTTGGTTTTTTATTTACATTTGCAGTATTCAATTTATTGACTGCGTCTCTTCTATACCGATTTGTCTGTAATACAATGATGTCCGTAATATTTGGTTTAAAAATTTTTTTGAAAACTTCAAGTGGAGTAGAGGTTTGTTCTTTAGGTTCAGTTTGAAAACGCACCACATTATGTTGATGAGTACGGACACCACTGGTCGGCTGGTTTTTATTCCATATGGTATCATATTTTCCAATGAAACAATTATTATTCTCTTCACCTATTTCAGAACCGCAGTCTTCCTCCCCTTCATCACAGTCGTTTTCTACATTTGGTTCAATTACCAAATCATTTTCAATGTCCTATGCGTCATCTTCGTATAGCAAGTAATCTTCATCATTTTCATCCAAAAATTTATCATCTTCTTCATGCTGTCCGGCTTCCTCATTAGCTCTTTGACGCTCCAAGTCATTTGCCAAAGCCTCGGCAATTCTGGTGTACAAATCCGTATCGCGTATTGAAAATAAATTCTAATTCATCATTAATTTTTTAAAAATTTCCAATTTTAACACTTTTTTAGAAAAAAATTCTCGCGAACACTTTGAAAGTTCGCGTCAAACTAAAACAAAACATTCAAAGACCGATTCAATCAAAAATTTATAACGTTTAAAAAGTGGGTCTGGCCAGACCCACTGTGATGCTAATATGACATTCACAATCAGGAAGCCAAGAAAATTTCATAATTGTACCTGAAAATTCAAATCTCTAGCCATATTGCAAACACGCTTAAAATGCAAAATAAATTGGAAAAGGTCTGGCCCAGCGTTACCGTTGAGCGACTAAAGTCGTAATTTGACACTTTTTCAGCGACCTCGTCACTTTTTGTGCCCCCTTACTAAAATGAACTAAATCTGACACTTTTCAAGATTTTTGACCCTTTTTTCTCCTTTTTTAGAAAAATTATTTTTTCTTTAATTTACATTAATAAGCCTGCAAATTTTTGACAGCTCAAACCATATAACAAAAACAAAAAATCATGTGGTTTTTGTAGACGTTCGTTGTGTCGCTACTTTATTAATTTACTTTGAACACTTGCTTGTGTTTTGTAAACAGCACAAAAATTACAAAATATTGAAAACTAAAAATTAATTGTTGCAGAAAACCCAGAATAAAGGATGTGAAAATGGACGAGTGAGTAGAATGATCCAAGATTAAAAATTTGTTATTAAATTTGAATTTTAGATTAGATTATATACTAGACTATAGATCTAGTCTATAGACTAGATTATATATTAGACTATAGACTAAACTACAGGCTAGACTAGACCAGGTTATATACTAGACTATAGACTAGATTAAGCACTAAACTGTAGACTAGACTATAGATTAGGCTATAGACTAGACAATATACTAGACTGTAGACTAGGCTATATAATAGACTATAGACTAGAGTGTACTTCGGTTTATGTGTTAACAATTTTCTGGTCTGTGTAAATTAATAAAAAAAAAAAACTCAAAAACATAAAAGTTTGTTAAGTACGTCTTTCAAAGACCTTTCATGCGATACCAAATTTTCGTATATTTTCTTTGTAAGAAATATGAAAACATCATGAAATATTCAAAAAGGATCTTTGATTCATCTCATCATTGTTTTTTCGATTACTCTAAAATATAAATTAGTTTTGGAATTATAATTGTATAACTAATAGTAATAACTTTAAATGTTAGGTTTTTATTAAAAAACAAAAGAGATCAGCCGTCATCTAGGCATGAAAGTCTTGTAGAATGCAAAAAGGAAATAATTTCATCATCGGATGAATCAGTTCATGTGAAGCGTAATTATTTGAAATGTATGCTGCTTATTAACTTCATATCTTTTATTTTTTACAAAATTTGTAATTTTTATTTGTTTTTCTTTTTTTTAAACATATACAATATTTTTTGTTTTCTTTTTTTATTTTGTTACAAAATACTCAATTTTGTATTTATTTTTAATGAACTTTTTTTTTTGTTATAATAATAGTTTTGTTTTGTATTATTATTATAAAAAATTGGAAAAATTATTAAAAAATGAATTTTTTGTGCGACTTCTTAAAAATTTCCAGCGGTAACGCTGATCTGGCCAGACCCATGACTGTGACGAAGGGTTAAAGTATTTATGAAGAAACGTGTACTTATGTTTATGTGGTGACAAATCACACATTCACCAACCAGCAAATAGAAAACTTAGAAAAACACACACCTGATTTCATTAGAACAATAACTGTATGTATTTATATAGAAGAAAGCTTAAAAGAAATAAATTCAAAATAAAAAGTACATGTACTTTAAAAAAAAAATATTAAGAACTATTACTACTATATAGGTATTCCCCGAATTACGAACGAGATAGCATCCTGGGATTCATTGGAATCTTAAGTCGGGGACTACCTATACTAGGTTTCATATCTTTAATTTGTACTTTCCACGAATATAACCAATAGACAGGGATGCTCTTTAAGGTCTGTATTATTATACAAAACAATGATGCCTCTTTATGCACATGCGTGCATGTGTTTGTTACAGGGCAAAAATTGTAAAGTAAATAAAAAGCTACCAAAAATAAGCTGATACAGGACTTAACTTCACTATGTAGTGCAATTACAACACTACCGATATTCATATTGCAATACTGAAAATGTAGCTTCAGTAGTAAAATATGCTCTTACAACACAAAGCACAGTTCCGTTACTTCACAGGCAAACGAGTGCTGTTATGTACATTGAATAAATGAGTAATACACATCTCAGTGCACTCGTAAATCAAGATCAACAGAAAAGAGTGCACTACAGTATTTCATTCGGTGAAGGGTAAGCTAGTAGAATGCCTTGTGCACACCTCTAGTAGATGCATATGTTATAGCGTTGCCTGCTTTCATGGTTATTTATTTGAGTATTAGTGATACTTTACCGTCAATAAATGATCTTAATGTATTTACAAAAATTTAATTTATTAACATTATTTTGGATTACGACTTCTACTTTGTCAAGTAATTTCCAGCTGTGCATTTTGAGGAACTAGTCATGATCACAATTCCTTTTTGATGGCGGTTATATTTTTGTGGTTGCACTGATTATCTTAATATCACCACCTTTGGATCAAAGTACAATTGATAGTCTGTAAAAAATGCACTCCATAAACATTTTTCATGTCTTAACAAGTGCAGCAAACTTGGTTATAATACTCACTTAATTGGAAAAGTCCAGAAACTTTAGGGTACGCAATCGGATTAGTTCGCCGTAGTCTAGTCGAAAGCACGAGAAAAAGAAGTTAAAACTAGCCTTTCGGAGTCAATGTTAAATTTTAAATTCTGCTACTAATATGTAGTTTGAAAAACAAGGACTTTATGTGTAAATAATATTACATATTGTGGGATTGTGCCGAATTCGGTGAAGGCCGATCTATGTATATTTTTTGTTTGTTTTCACAAAAAAAAATTTTTGCAAATTCGCAAAGTTTGCCAAATTCTAAGTAGTGTTTTTCGTTCATGTGTTTTTTTAAGTATATTTTTTAAAGAAAGCCTCTAACACTGCGAAGTCTCTAACATTTTTCTAATTTATATATCACAGTATAATTCTAACATAAGTTTGATGAGCAACATGAAAGTCGCTTTTTAAAAACAGTTTTACCGTACATCATTGCACCTACGCACACATTTTCTTTTAACTAATAAATCGAACAGGATTCTTGTTGAAAGTTTTGGCATTTTCTTCACATTCTCAACACTTAATGAAATAATAAGTTTAAAAGGACTAAAACATTATATTGTACATGACGTTTCTATTATACCCTACATCAGCATATTTTGGGAAAGCAAATGGGAAGAGAAGATATTTGTGTGTGTGACTATATTGGTATACAACTCTGATAATGAAGGTCTATCTTAAGCAATTCCTCTCTTACCTTCCTCATAGTGCATCCTGGGAATCTGAACAACTTTTATAACAATAAAGTAACCGATGATATTTCAGGCCTATACTCGAAAGGAATACTTGAAAGGGTAACATGATGCGACTGAAGCAACCACCCAAAAAAATGATGAAAATAAAACACAATATGAACTGTCCGAAAGATAGTGTACGGTCGTTTGTTTCTGGATAAAACTTGTAATATTAGAAGTCTTTATGAAACTTAAAAAGTGAACAATGAAGTGAATCGATGATACTAGAAGCCAAGGAAAAATGATAAACAGACGACGGAGACTTTGTTTCAAACAATTCTAAAATATACTGTTTGGGAAACCAGAATGTAGTATATACATATGTATGTTAGAGCGACTCAAGTTGTATGGAAGCGGAATTCGTGCTCGATGTACCCCTCTAAAAATGAACCTTAAACTTTTATAAGACAACATTTAAAATATTTCGGCTCCTCTCGTGAGCTGGACCATTTTGAAAAAGGGTCTAGTTTTGAATGTTTTGTTAATTTGAGGATCTGTTTCCTTACCAACATATACGATATGTATATCATAAGAAAGGTTTTTGTAAGGCGCATCCAACTGCATATACAATTTTTCCAACGATGATCATCCATGTCCTTTTTTAAGGATATCCTCTGAAAAGAAACAGTTTTTTGTTCGGTGTTGTTTGTAATAAAAATGCCAAATTAACATATTTTAATCTTTAGAGGAATCGTCATTGTCGTGAAATTGACTAATTAAAACATCTTCAAGACGAGTACAATTTGTGTGAAAATTTGAGAAAGCAACAGATATAATATGGTGTCTCCGCCAAGAATATACAATGGCAGCAATATAATAATTTCTTGTATTGTGTTCAGACAGCCACTTTTATTAAGTCAACATTATCAATACAAAATTTTAAGTGTTCAGACACATAATATACGCAATAACTATATGACAGCGGTAAACAAATGGTTTTAGTTTTTTTTATCTTTGAGTTGTCATGTTTGAGTTATCAAATATCAATTGAAAGTGTTTGAAGAATTGTAATATGCTCACTGAACATATTTAGGACAGCGCTGTATTTCAAGTTTTACTCAATATTATAACAATTTGCGTATTTATTGTGCAATAATTATTTGAAAATTTATATGAAATATTGAGCTCAATAATAGCGTTTATTGCGATTTACGCATACGAACATGGTATTAAACGAAGGGAAAAAGTTGCTTGGAAAAGACCAACTGCGATCAAGACCAAACAATATCACTTTTGTTAGTAAATTTATATCTATATTATATTCTAAATTGGCTGTTCGAGGTGTACTACAAGGTGTGGTCTATCGTTTGCCAAGAAACTTTAACCGTAACATCCAACTAAAAGTCACAGAGAGGACAGACTGCTTTATTATCGCTTAAGCAGACAATGTGGTAGTACCAACAATAGGTAAAATACAAATTTATTTTTCGAAATCCTGAAATCTGTGCTAAGATTACTGTCAATACGACACGATTGTAAACTTGGTCATAACCCAATCAAGAGAGATTTAGTACTATTCCCTGCACATAAAATCCCTCAATTCGTTAACCGTAGCATCGACGTTATATCGTAGTGTAATATTTGGCAATGAAATGCTATATCAAATGAACTTGAATCCATCTCGAATAGCTTAGATTTACACTGTAGAACTTATGGTTATTCCTCAATGATAATAAGTATTACCAAGTTTTTTATCTTATATACATAATAGGCCATTTCAACCCTTCAGACAGGATTACGGCCTAGCTTCTCACATCATTTATGTTGTGTGTGTTAATTTTATACATGAGTGGCGGGACCTACAGTTTAAAGTCGACTCCGAACGACAGATTTTTTGAGAAGCTCTTCATGTGATCTGTTGTCAACATATGTTGCCGTTGAAAAACACTTCTCGCACTCAACATTTGTGGGTAAAAAAGTTCCAAGATAGCTGTATGCAGCTTGTAAATATTCACATCTACTACCTCCTGATGTACATAAATAAGTTTATATCTATTAATTATTTCGTTTTATAGAGCTTTTGCATTCTTCGATGGCGTCAAATAACCCCTTTTTCCTGATCAGAGATGCTAGTATCGAAATCGAATGTTATAGAATTTGAATATGAATTCACAATCCCAAAAATCCCGGGACAAGTTTTTAAAACCCCGGGATTCGAGATTTCTGAATCCCGAAAATCCTGGGATTCGGGGATGCCGATTGGCATCCCTACTACTTACACTTTTTTCCACATCGAACATTTAAACTATATTTTAATATCTTTATCTTTTTTAATTCAAATTTATTTCTTGCCACTTTTGTGCATCCATAGCCGATTTGGTAGAAGTCTGTGCCGTTAACGGTGTAATTTAACAATTCCTTACTTACTCTCTAAGCACATACAGAGTGTAAATATGATATAGCCGAAAACACATTGATTTTAAATACGTTCTATTAAAAATAAATCTGAACGCTTTAAGTGTTTTTGCTAAAGCAGTCAAATGTTAAGTTATCATGTTGTAAACAATTGCATACTACAAATGCGAATATTTTTTATTTGTCCAATAACAGAAATATTTATAAAATGTCAACAGATTTCTCTATTGAAACAGACTTGACGATCCTAGCTGACAAACTTACTGGCTTGTAAGAGCAGAGCGCACTCACGTACGCACATGTCTTCAGACATGCTTATGTACTTTCTTGATTGCCTGCCACAACTACAAAATAGTTGTTTATCCCAAAAGATTTCAAAAGACAGACCAAAAATTAAAAAAAAAAAAGTTAAAGTAACCATTAAGAAGAAGAAATTTAAAAGATAATCAAAATATTTACAAGAACTACCCTGAGTTTGTATTCCGGTGGCTATGCTCTTTAATTTGGTTTTTCATTTGTCTCCTACATTCCATCGGAAATTGTGTTTTCTTATTTTTTCCTTTTTTTTTAATACTTAATGTACGT
Source organism: Sarcophaga peregrina (assembly GCA_014635995.1). Lineage (NCBI taxonomy): Eukaryota > Metazoa > Arthropoda > Insecta > Diptera > Sarcophagidae > Sarcophaga > Sarcophaga peregrina. The sequence continues at coordinate 89,986,797 of CM025789.1, forward strand.
GTGAAGAGCGTCGCACAATATTCTATCGCATATGCATTGGCATCTTAAATAACTTATTTTGTCTCATTTTGATGTATGAACAGAAGTGGTTGTCATGAAACTAAAACAATAACAATAAATAGATGAAAAAGTAAAAAGTTTTCGACACGTACTCGAACTAAAAGTTTTGGCTTTTGGCAATAACTAAAATAAATAAATAAGTTTTCTTTTCTATTACGATTTTCGCAATCAGAAGACAGTAAAACCGATTACAAACTTACCGCGCATAAGAATCACTCAAATTCAAATTCGTTATTAACGTTATTCGAAAACAATCGTTGAAAAATTAAAAAAAAACAATTTAAATTAAACTAATTAAAGCAATTGCTAGTAAAACGAATTGTTTACAAACACGGAAAACTTAGAATTATCAGCACAAACACACATATGTATCTATGTTATATGCACCGATCGAAATAAGAACGTTTGTTGCGTTATTTCCTCAATAATTTCTGCGCCGACTATTTTTTGCTTCACTGTATACAAGTGCATACGTGCTTAACAATATTAAAAACGTGTAAGAAGAGCTTTCTTAACTTAAATACAAGTATGAGTACATTTATGTATATATTCACAAATACACGCACACACGCATACACGCACACACTCTCTTATGAATACAATTTTTGATTTACCTTCTACTCACTTAGTTTATTTATTTCTTTTATAAATTTTAACTAAAAAGTATTAAAAAAAAAAATAATAAAATGAGAGAAGAGAAGAACTTTAAGTGTTAATTCAACAAGTATTTCGAGTTTTTTCGTCTTTTTTGTTTGTTGTCAAAGTTAAGTTTCGTTTATTGCAAAAATTTTAAAATAAAATTCAAACCAGCTACGCATATTAAATGTACGTTTAGTATATGCATACATAATAAAGACAGTTCATGAAGGCAAACTTACGCACTTGCACACAATCCTGCAGGCACTACTGCATAGTCAGGAGCTGGATCACGGAAATAGATCTCCAACTAGCTGATCAAAAAACGGTTAGGTACATCCGTAGGAAGAAAATGGAATTTATTACCACAACGGTAGGTGACCAGCGCATATCATCAAAGCAGGCGATTAAATATCTGGGAGTAATAATTGACAACAGACTCACATTTAGGGAACATGTGCACTTGCCCGATTAATGCCTAACCTAGGTGGCCCAAGACAGGAGAGGAATCGGCTACTAATGAAGATAGTGACAGCGATTGCTATATATGCATACCCTGTATGGGCTGGGCCTATAGAAAAGAGGACCTATAGAGCAGGAATATAAGCGATCTATAGGAGATTAGCTCTCAGCGTGATTTTTGCCTTCCGAACGGTGTTTAGTGATTGCGGGGATGATGCCACTGAAGCTAGTAGTGTATATAGAGAGGAGGAAATATGACGGTACAGATTATTCGAACCCTGTTCAACTAACTGATGATCCTATGGATGATGGCAGCAGGACTGGTCCAATTCCACCAAGGTAAGATGGACCCATAAACTCAGACCAAGCATAGGCGTATGGACTAAAAGAAGACACAGTCAGATTAACTTCCACCTGATACAGTTGCTAACGGGCCATGGATGTTATAGGGCTTATCTCTATAAGTTTGGTCATGACGTGGATGAGGCATGCCCAGAATGCCGTAATGAAAGGGAGACGGCAAAGCATGTTTTCTTTACTTGCCCGCGATATGTTGTTCAACGAAATTGCCTGGATAACACCCGATAATATAGTTAACCTGATTTTAACCTCTTGTGACAATTGGAACGCAGTATGTAATACTTGACAGTGGTCTCGGGCGGGCAAATGGCGGAAAGTGTGACGAACTAGGTTGATTTTAATACGTATCCGTTTAGCAAGCCGAGAATAAGTCTTGTGGCGAATCGTGTACTTTGGTAGGCCGGGCTGCCAATGTCTTTTAAAGATTTCCAACCTTTAGCTCATCAAGCAAAAAAAGGCACTACCACAACCACTAGATAATAGATTTGTTTTTTGTGAGCGATGGCCTTGATTCGCGGACCGCGTGGAATCTAACTGAGGACTTCATGAATAGTGACTGTAGGAGGCACGCCAGCCTAGGGTAACTTCTGGCGATTTTCAATTGAATTTTGAATAAAATACAAAAGCTTCAATAATCAAATTTATTTCGCCAATGTATTTATATTAAAATTCCTAAATAAATAACAATAATTAAGAATTAAATAATTATAAAAGTAACTAAATTAATACATACTTTTTGGTTAGAAAATCACTAGAAAATTTTACTTCTTTTTAAGTTTTAACTTTAACAAAATTTTCTCTGGATACTGCCAACTTTATGTTCTGGAATTTTCTTGAAGACTAAAATAACAGTACAAATTGGCTCCTTAAATAAGCTACTTTAGAACAACTTTTTTCTACTTTCGTTAAATATAAAAAAATACAATAAAAAAATTCTATGATTTAAATTAAGCGTTGCCAGACCGATCAACTAAAGTTAGGGTTTTTGGTAGTGGCGTTAACATTCCCCCCGCAGTATGGCAAGAAGCCTCTTCGCCGCCAGACTCCTCTTGATGAGCAACTTCCAAAATAACCAATTTAGCTGCAGGCCATGTTGGGTAAGTACCTTTGCACTACGTACTTGACCGTCACTTCCCAATCTAACTTCTAAGACTTTACCACGTAACCACACATTTCGAGGAACTGTTGGGTCCACAATAACCACTAAGTCCCCCTGACATAAAGGTTTTGGTCGGTAATGCCACTTTGACCTACAAGTTAAAGATGGCAAATATTGAGTCAGCCACCTTTTCCAAAAAATATTTGCATATTGTTGTGAAGCAAGCCAACGTTGTTTTAGTAATATGCCACTATCGTCGCAAGTCGTCATAGGCTTTAATCCTGAAGAAGAACCTACTAGGAAGTGGCTTGAAGTTAATGCCTCACCAGATTCGGCATCCACAGGAACATAGGTTAAGGGCCTTGAATTTATAACGTTCTCTACTTCTAACAGCATACTTTGCAAAAGCTCATCGCTTGGCGACCTTGAAGGCATTATTTGGTATAATATTGTTTTTATTGAGCGTACTAGACGCTCCCAGGCACTACCCATGTAGGGTGATGCAGGCGGATTAAATTTCCATTTTGTTGTGGTGGTAGTGAATGATTTAACCAGCTCATCTTTATCGACATCAGCCCATACTTTACGAATGGCTAAAATACAGGAGCTAGTTGTTAATGAATGTGCCACCTCTATATGGACTGCTCTGATAGTCAGGCAAGTGAATAGACACCCATTGCGTTTTTCTTTATGCCTATTTACAACGACGGTAATAGGCCCGAAAAAGTCGATCCCAGTATATGTGAATGGTGCAACATTAGAAGCTACACGAGCAAACGGCAATGCAGCCATTTGAGGGTTGTGAGGTATTGCTTTCTTAATTTTGTATGTTGCACGAAGTCTAGAAATATTAAATTTTTGTCTAACTTCATTGATGACAGTCTCGTGATTCATATGATGATAATTGCAATGGTAGTGCATCAAAATAAGTTTCGTAATTTGACTCTTTCTAGGCAAAATTATTGGACGCTTTTGATCAAATGGAATATCTGCTTTGTCGATTCTGCCATGCATACGCAAAATACCATCTTGCAAGTATGGAGTTTTGTAGTAAATATCACTGGATTTATGTATGACCAGGTTAGAATTTAATAAGGAAATTTCGGAAGAATATTTTTCACGCTGTGTCTGTTTATATAAAATATTTTCAGCGCTTTGAAGTTCTTCTTGGGTCAATTGATCATTTTGTTTTTTAATTAACCGACAATTATGCACGAATCGAAGAACGTAGGCCACAGCTCGCACCAGTCGATTCCACTTTGAAAATCTGCGGATGTCAAAGATCGGCTCAAATTTCGTCATATTGAATGCATGGTGCACACGCTCCTCTTCCGTAGAGGCCGATGTCGGAACTCCTTGCGGCCATTCATTTTCTGGGAGACGTAAAAATTCAAGTCCTTCAAACCATCTAGAGGAATTCGTTACTTTTGGAATTTTGAACCATTTGGTAGCTTCATCGGCTACATTTTGTTTACTTGCTATCCACCTCTAGCCCTTGATAGATGACAGCTCCAAAATCTCTGTAATGCGAAATGCAACGAATTGGTTGTACTTACGGTGATCGGAATTCAGCCAACTTAACACCGTTTTGGAATCGGTCCAAAAATATTTTTCATTAATTTTTTATCATGATTATCTGACACATATTTGGCAAAACGCGCCCCTATAAGGGCAGCCATTAGTTCAAGACGTGGGACGGATGTTATTTTTAAAGGGGCAACTCTAGTTTTAGCTCCAATAAGTGAGCAAATAATATCATCACCTCCTCTCAATCGAAAATAACAAACAGCTGCGTAACCGTCCTTACTTGCATCTACGAAAGTATGGAGATGAACTTCAATGTTGTGGTAGTTTTCAAAATATTTTAAATAACAACGGGGAATTTTTATGTTCTCTATTCCAGGTAAAATGTTGATCCACTTTGTACATTTGTTTGTTAATTCGGGAGGAATCTTTTCATCCCAATCTATTTTTGATCGCCAATCATCTTGCATAAGTATTTTGACATACATAACAATATGTCCTATTAGACCAAGGGGGTCATAGATTGACATTACTAATCGCAACATTTCTCTTTTTGTTGGTATTTTTTGAACAGAAAAAATGTTGCACTGTCTTAACCAAGGGGATATTTTAAAAGTAATAGCATCTTCTTGATGCTCCCAAAAAATACCTAAAACCTTTTCAATTTGCTTCTCATCTTTCGAGTTTAAGCATTTAGAATCAGAAATTGGTTTTGAACAAATGGATTTAAGTACTGACTTATCGTTAGAAATCCAATTTCTAATATTAAATCCAGCTTTACTATGAACATATGTAATATCAGTTACAATTTGTATAGCCTCTTTCGGATTATCAACGGATATAAGAAGATCGTCAACGTAATGGTTTTCTTTAATTGCTTTTGCAGCCAGCGGAAATTTTTTTTTTTTTTTTTGTTTAAACCAGCACTCAGGGGATGACCCCTACTCATGCAGTGCATTGTGCAGGTTTAGAAAAGGTAGAAAGAGGGAAGATGCCAACGGTAAGGAAACGAGTTGCTGCTGGTGACTGTAAAATGGTCAGTGCTATACCTTCACCATTAGACACTCTACAGCAAACGTCCCAAAGAAGCCCGCAGTTTCTCACAACCACTTATGTTGTGTGTGTTAATTTTATACAGAAGTGGCAGGACCTACAGTTTAAAGTCGACTCCGAACGACAGATTTCGCCGAAAAAATACTTTTTGTATTTTTTATTTTTTGATATCTGGCCTGGGATTCGAACCCGGGCCTTTTGTCTAATAAGCCAACACACTACCCACTAGACCACGGCGACTCCCAAATTCGTTTTGAAATTAGCTCGCGTTAAGATTTTTTATGTATTGGCTAATGCTAGGGGCACATGTAGCTCCAAAAATCATAACATTCATCACAAACACATCGGGAGGCTTTTCGTCCATACAGTCACGCCAAAGAAAACGTTGAACATCACAATCTTCAGGCCGTATATGCACCTAGTGGAACATTTCCTCAATGTCACCGCAAACAGCCACAGATTTCTGCCTAAATTTAAAGAGTATCGAAGGCAAAGAGGCCAAGTAATCAGGCCCTTTCAATAAATAGGAATTCAGAGACATACCATTTGATGTGGCAGCTGCATCCCAAACAATTCTCGTTTTATTTGGTTTGTTCTTATTGAAGACTGTGAAAATTGGAAGGTACCAAATTTTCCCATCACTACGGTCAATTTCATGAGAATCTAGTTTCCGAATGTAATTCTTTTCTAAATATTTAGAAATAGTTTGTCTAAAAACATTAAGAAGTTCTGAATTTTGACACAATTTTTTCTCAAGACAAACTAGTCGTTTAAGTGCCATCTGATAACTATCAGGCATTTCCACTAAATCAAACTCCCACAGAAGGGGGACCTCGTAGTGCCCACATGGCTTATATTTTGTATATTTCTCCAATAAATCTAATGCACGAGCTTCGTTTTCAGCTACGAGTGGATTTTTAACACTTACCCCCACACTATCTAATGAGTAAAAGCTTCTAACTAACTCATCTAATTCATTTACTCTTGCAGAGCAATCACATACATGAAAATTGTAATTAGTACTTGCCGTTTTATTTGCTGCAACAGCGCCGTAAATAAACCATCCAAGTTTTGTGCAAACGGCAACAGGTTCCTGTGGTGATCCCTCACGGATTTTGCTTGAGACTCCAAGATCAAAATGATTCAATCCTATTAATATTTGTGGCACAGCATCACTATAACTCTCTATAGGAAGATTTTGCAAGTGGCGATAGCGCTCCGATAATGTTTTATAATCCATCGACTGAACAGGCAAATTTAATGATTTCACAGTGGAAACATCAATGCATACTTACATGTTTTTTATTACCACCTGAAATATTTATTCAAAGTTTTTTGGAATTTTGTTCACTTCTTTCCATACCTCCCGTCCACCGCAAACATAAGGGGTTTGGTACTCCATCGATTTCTAATTCATTTGCTAACGACTCATCCATCAAACTTATAGATGATCCCTCGTCAATAAAGGCAAATGTATTGACTGTTTTATTATTGTTTCCAAATATTTTAATTGGAATTATTTTAAATAGAACATTTTTAATTTCTCCACTATGAGAATTATTTACTGCTTTATTTGTTAAATTATTGTTTTCACTTTTACTTTCGATTGACGTTTCTTTTGTTTTATTTAGCGGTGTAGAATATCGGTGTAATGACGGGTGGTGAAAATATTCGCACCCTTCCTTACCGCACTTCTTTTTCTTATTGCAGTCTCCGCTATGTTTAGACAAGCAGAACTTACACAATTTGTATTTTCTTACTGCATTCCATTTCTCACCACGATCCATAGATAAATATGTTGGGCAGTTAGCGACTGCGCTGCAACTATTGTTGTTATTACACACAATGCATTTGCGCTCACTATGGGAATGTATAAAAGCTCTCTTGTTTGTTGTTGTTGCATTTGATTTATTTATCGTCTTTTCTTTGTTCCATTTGTTCGTATGTTGATCCAGAGTTATACTGCTAGCTGTTATACCAACATTAAAAAATCACTTGTCAAATTCGAACAAATTTGGTTTTTTATTTTGGTTTATCAGCTGCATTTTTTGTGATGCCCACTGCATTTGATACGAGGGTGGAAGTTTTTGCATGATGTCAAATAGAAGTGATGAATTATTTAATTCATCAAGCATATCACTAGCAGTAATTGTGGATATCAAACTGCGAACTTCAATCGATAAAGAGGTAAGTGTTTTAAGGTTATTCTCGTCTACTTTTGGAAAAGAATTAATCCTATTTTTTATTGAATTTATTATCTTTTCAGGTTGGCCATACAATATACGGAGGACTTGAAGAACAATGCTTACATTAGAGGGATGGATTAACATCTGTTGGCCACTATGAAGTGCTTCTCCTTTTAAGGCCTTTTGAAGGCGAATGAGATTTTCGGCATCGGTAAATGCACAGGCTGTGGTGGACCACTCATAGGTCGAGATAAATACCGGCCAATCTTCTGGATGTCCTGAAAATTCGGGGAGCTCTTTTGGGAGAGATTGGCGAGAATTAATTTGGTTCTGCAGGTTAAATGTATTGGCGGGCAAGGGGCTGTCATTGTTTGTGTATGTTGAGGGAAATGCAATGTAGACGGCGTAGGATGAGGTTCAATAAATTGTTGTGGAACCGAATTAAATAAATTTTGTGCGTTATTATTTGTATAGTGAGATGAAAATACGCTGCTGACGAGATAAGTATACACTGGAGGTACTGTAGGCTGCGTTCGTTGTTGATAGCCACTATGGGTGGAAATGGTAGTAGTACAATTTGGTACTGCGACCATGGTTGATGACGAATTAATTGCAGCCGAGGTAACTGTCGGTGGGACAAATCCAACTGAGTTTTGTGGCATCGTATTTAAGCCATTACAAATGAACGTTGATTGACTTGTTTTAGGCACGAAATTACTTGGCATTGAAGATGAATTTTTGTTGTCTGTTTGATTCGACAAATTAGGTGTTTGCAAGTTTGTAGGGTGATTAACATTAGAAACAATAGGTTGTTCGGTGTTATTGGGGGATTCATTTAAAGCCAACCAATCACGGCCGGATTGAGAAATATCATCTGAGATATCGGTGAGGTCCTCAGCTTCTTCAAGAAGCTTATATTTATCATCTAAATACTGCTTGTTCAATTTGCGTTCTTCTTCGAGCTATTGATGTTTTAAATCTAATTTTCGAGATTTCGCAGCATGAGAACGATTCGAGCAATGACTTGAAGTACTTGGCGCAGGTGAAATTGACCTTACGGTAGAACACTGAGGGCATTTGAAGGTTATGTTGTTGTCTGCGACATTAACGCAATTTTTGTGAAAAATTTTTTGGCAATCGACGCAGGTGACTACATTTTTGTCAGGTGGTTTGTGGCAAAGCGAACATTCTTGGTTAGACTGTTCATTTAGCGTTTGACTTTCGTAGTGTGGTAAAGACATTTCTACTTACTGCGAGAATGGCAAGTTGTTAGGTCCAGAAAAATGATGAGATCAAAAAGAATTTTAAAAAATGTTGGAGGCACGTCAGCCTAGGGTAACTTCTAGCGATTTTCAATTGAATTTTGAATAAAATACAAAAGCTTCAATATTCAAATTTATTTCGCCAATGTATTTATATTAAAATTCCTAAATAAATAACAATAATTAAGAATTAAATAATTATAAAAGTAACTAAATTAATACATACTTTTTGGTTAGAAAATCACTAGAAAATTTTACTTCTTTTTAAGTTTTAACTTTAACAAAATTTTCTCTGGATACTGCCAACTTTATGTTCTGGAATTTTCTTGAAGACTAAAATAACAGTACAAATTGGCTCCTTAAATAAGCTACTTTAGAACAACTTTTTTCTACTTTCGTTAAATATAAAAAAATACAATAAAAAAATTCTATGATTTAAATTAAGCGTTGCCAGACCGATCAACTAAAGTTAGGGTTTTTGGTAGTGGCGTTAACAGTGACCATCAGGCAATCGTGATGACGGTTATTGGGCGCAACATGAGAGAACACGGATGACAAAAGGCCAAGAAACAATTTTGTTTCACCGTTATAGACTGTCTGATTTCTATCACACATACATACATATATATTCGTAGTAGTTACTCGGCTGATAAATAAAAACAAACGTATTTTTTCGCTTATGATAAAGAATATCCTGATCAACAGTGTCAAAAGACGTCATTAACAATCAAATTATTTTTTTATATAAAACCCTGTGTGTTTCGCTACTCTTTTCGATATCTACAGTAGCGAGCACAAAAAATGCAACACTGTGCCATATGATCTTTAATAAGATCTATTTCAAAATAACGGTAACTAATTTATCTATTTTCTTTTGCTGTTAATTCTTTCAATTATAAGTTTTCAAAGTAACCACAGTTTATTCCAAATTCTGCTTAAAAAGTTAAATATTTTTGAATTAGTGAAAAAAGTGCAAATTTTTAGCGAGCAAAAAAAAATGCAACATAATAAAAAAAATACTTAAAGTGAGTTATTTATTTAATTATAATTGAAAATTTCTTAAATAAGTTATACAACATGTGTTTTGTAATAGAAGAAGGAAAATCCATGCGTGAAGTTGGACACCTCTTTGGTGTAAATCAATCAACCGTATGTCGGATTAAATCTCGATTTACCTTGAGAAATAGTGTGGAAAGGAAACCAGGTAGTGGTAATCCTCGAAAAACTACCTCTCGCCAAGACCGCCATATGATTGCACTGGTTAAAAAAGATCCACGAAAGACCGCAGTAGACGTTGCTAATTTCGCAAATGAGCAAATGGGAGTCTCTATAGGCGTTCACACTGTTCGCCGTAGGTTGAAAGAGGCTAATTTGTATGCGAGACGACCCGCAAAAAAACCTCTCATTAGTGCAATCAATAAAAAGAAGCGCCTGGAATTTGCAAAACGTTACAAGGATTGGTCAAATGAACAATGGGCTAAAGTCTTGTGGAGCGATGAAAGCAAATTTAATTTGTTTGGCTCCGATGGGATAAATTTTGTTCGAAGACCCCCTGGACAGAGATATTCTCCAAGATATCAACTTCCAACCGTAAAACATGGCGGTGGATCAATAATGGTGTGGGGTAAGGAACGATATGTTTAAAAAAATTATTGATTTTACGTCACGTATTTACAGGTGCGTTTTCCCGTGATGGGGTAGGTCCCTTAACTCAAATCGAAATGTGGACGCCAAGAAGTACTGTGAAACCCTTGGAGAACACATGCTTCCTCATCTGCGGAAAAAAATGCCTCCTGGTAGGATATTCCAACAGGATAACGATCCAAAGCACTCAAGTCGCTTAGCTCGAAACTTTTTAAGCGACATTGATGTCAATGTTTTGGATTGGCCATCACAGTCTCCCGATCTAAACCCCATAGAAAATCTATGGGAGCTATTAGATCGGGAAATTAAGAGGAAACATCCGTCAAATAAGAAGAAATTTTGAAAAGTGAATGGGAAAAAATATTCATTAACACATTAATAGCTTTAGTCGACTCTATGCCTTCTAGGTTGCAAGAAGTCATAAAAAATAAGGGCAACGCCACTAAATATTAATTTTAAGATTTTTTTTTGTAAGAATTACTATTTAATTTAAATAAACACATTAAAATTTATGCTGTTGCATTTTTATTGCTCCCATGAAATTCGCACTCTTTTTAATAAATGACAAAATAATATATCATTAATTAAAAATATTTACATAATGTTATTGATAATAGGTATCTATAACTGTAGGGATTAATAACCCAAAGAAATATTTTGAGCTGGTCACCATTTTTTTAAAATTATCGCACTTAAAGATAATTTTACCCAACATTGCATTTTTTGTGCTCGCTACTGTATGTGTGTTCATTTGATTGTGGGTTTGTTTGAAGTCTATAGACGGCTAAACGGCTAGACCGATTTTCTTGAAAGTTTAACAGTACCTCCCTGAATGTCCGGAAAGAACTATAGACTACCCTTTATTTTAAAATTTCAAGTTGGCGAGGTGCCATGCCCATATACCAAACAAGTATTTAATGTCACATATCTCATCAACTGCAATATATATACTACGACTTTGATGTATATATAAACAAAACAGCCGGATAGGCTATAGTGGGCGTGTCATCTCCTATAAAAATATTAAATTAATATATCTAAGAAAATTGGCCGACGAGGAAGAATTCCTTTTTACTTCCTATATGACTTAAATTTAAAACTTCTTATATTGGGAAATCGTTATAGAAAAATCATCAAATTGTACACGGGCAACACTGAAATCCATATGAATAATTTGTGAAAAAATCGCCGGACTAGCAATAAGAGCGAGTCTGTCCCATATAAATATGATACAAAAGTTCGTGTATATGGAAAACTATTAGAGCTAGAATCTGGAATTTTTAACAAACATATGCACTTTTCGGGTTAGGGAAATAAATGGACTATATTTTTATATGTATTCTAAAACAGAAAGTAAAAACTAAATATCATATTCTGATAAACTATAGCAGCTAAAGTCATGTGTATTGCCTGTTCATTTCAATACCTGATTTATTATATGTGTAGAAGAGCTTAGGTACAATTAAAAGTAAACGCAGACCATTGATGATACTATATTTCCTTAATTTATTAACTACATACAGCATAAATAATTTTTAATTTTTTACCTGTGGCTATATACCACATATATATACCCTAAATGTGTTTTTAGCACTGTATCCAATGGATACATATTTCGGTTATGGTAAAGAAAAATGATAGTTTATTAGATTATATTTATTTCAGCTGTTTTAACACATAGAAAACACTTTTTTACAATAAAAGCAAAACACTGCAAATATTTAAATAAACAAACTAAAAATTATAAACCTAAAATTCATATAATTACAAAAAATAAACACAAAAATAATATTTGTTTCTCACAAAAATAATCTAAAAGAAAAAATAAAATCTTACCAATAATTTATTCATTTGATATATAATGAAACTCCTTGTAGTAATTTCTCGATCCATTAGGAATGCATAGGAAAACATTGCACGTTGAGCACTTGTACCTAGTTTGACCCTTACATCCTTTGGCTTTCCATCTTCCTTTGTCTGTTGTATGTTCGCTAACGTATGCTGATTTCCATCATATCGGACAGAAGTGTAGGCCGTTGGACTAATTGGAATATCCTCATTTAGGCATAACCATGGGCGTCCTCTTTTATGGGAACATGCTGTTGTTTGGACCGAGCTAAAATCCCATTCATAATATCATTACGAAAGCTCAATAAGTCCATACAGTCCGGATTATTGTTTTTGTGATCCATTCGGTACTCTAACCACGAGTTTCATACTGCTAAATCAATGAAGTGATCTAAAATCTTAAAAGTCCACTTCCCAGATCTTATAGAAATTCTATATAAAGAAAGGAGGAAATTCATTTTATCTCCTCCTCCCATACTCTGATACAATGTTTGGTTGTGTTATTTCAAAGTTTTTCTTTTTTTTTCAGAAGAAAATCGATAGACTTTATTTTCGGCTTCAATGTCATGGATTGATGACAATAATTGCACTATTTCCTCATCAAGCCATTTGAGGAGAAAAATATTGTCAGCTCTTTCTACAGGGCAGTCAAAATTTCCAAAAAAATGGACACCTTTTTTCAAATCTTTCTCAGATTTAAAATCAATTTTGGCGAATCTATTTCCTCTTATACTACCTGTTGCCCAAATTCCTTTTTGACGTAAATATAATGCTCAATTCAGTGTAGTAAAATAATTACCAAAATATAGTTAATGGTTTTTTTTCTTCAGGAACAGTTTTCGCTAGGTGAATCCCAATATTATTGCAAAATATTGTACCTTTTCCCTGATATATCTCAAGATCGTAAACTATGCCTTTTGAGCTGCAAAGACAAAACATCTTCATTCCCCATTTAATGGGTTTATTCGGCATATACTGTTTTAGAGCGGTTCTACCTTTAAAAGGAAGCATCATCTCATCCAAGTCGCCGTGGTCTAGTAGGTAGTGTGTTGGCTTATTAGACGAAAGGCCCGGGTTCGAATCACAGGTCAGACATCAAAACGAAAAAATATTTCTTCGGCGACTTGCTCTCAGCAGATTTCTGGCAAGGACTCTGAGAGTAAAAATTGCCATGAAAAGCTTCTCAAAAATCTGTCGTTCGGAGTCGACTTTAAACTGTAGGTCCCGCCACTCGTGTATAAAATTAACGCACACAACATAAGTGGTGTGAGAAGCTAGGTCGTAATCCTGTCTGAAGGGTTGTAATGGCCAATTATGTATGTATGTATCATCTCATCCACACATAGATTTTCATCTTTTGGAATGGTGTACGATTTTTTTTAAACATATTTATAATAGGGCGAATTTTGTTAAGTTTATCGCTGGGTGGTGGGTCTGTTGTGAACTTTAAATTATTTCGAACAAAATGGAATCTTTGCCTGGACATGTTTTCTGGGAATGATGGTATTACGGTACCGATTGTCCAATACATTTCCAAACGCGGATATCCAATAGTACTAATCATTATTTTTAGAGCTATATATTTTAGAAGTTCTTCCATCTCTAATCATTGAAGCCTGGTTTGTTGGAAATACCAGTTGTTGAAGAAAGTCCTCTGTGAGGTACTCCAAAACATACTCTACAGGCAATTTTGTATTCTTCTTTGAGTATGCTTCAGAAAAAGAAGCCTCTGGAATTGTTCAGGGAGCTTTTTTTCCAACAAAATTGTTCAACCGTTGGAAAGTTGTTTAAGTGGAACCTGTGAAGTTTGGAAAATTGTTGAACTTTTTTGAACTGTTGCATCATCTCTGTTACACTCTATTATATCAATAACCCTGTCGCCTTCATCATTATTATCAACATCAATATCTTGTATCTTGATTTCATAGGGACCTTCTCTAGAAAGTTCCTCTAATTAAAAGCTGTTATTGTTATCGAAAGCATCATATAAATTGTTTATAACTTCAGATTCTAGTGATTCTTCCAAGTCAGAAACATCAGAATAAACAAAATTGGTTAAAATTTTTTCTATTTCAGAGTCCTTCATTTTTCTTGACATTTTCTTAAATCTAAATGGTATTAGAGCTAAAAAAGAACGTCTGTATCATAGCAGCATCAAACGTAAAATGGCTGTATTCGTATTATGCGTATATAATTTATAACCACAACTTGCGTTTGTATCCTTTGTTTTTGTTTAAAACAAAAAACTATTAAGGCAAAAAGTTAAATTAAACATTTTTCTTCAGGTTGGATGTGTTTTTTTTATAAATTATGGTCACATATTTATGATACTTGTAAAATAAAAAAAAACCTTTTTTCCAAGAAAAAAAAAAAAAAAATTATTAATAAACGCTTTTTTAAAAATGCTGCATTTTCCTCAATTTTATAAAAATTCAAAGAGTTTTTATTGAATATGATTCCTAAGATCTTAAAAAACAATAATAAGTCGGTATCTAAATAAATTCCTTGGCTTGGATATTGTCAGATGCCTCCAAAGTTGAATGAATTCATATAGATGTAATATAGCAAAAGGGTTAAACATTTATTTTGTGAGTGATCATATTGTGATTAATTAAGACCAAAAAAAAAATACCCACCTAAAAAATCTTCACTTTCTAAACGCACCAAAAATGCGGTTAATTTACCATCATAAAGAGCTGATGAAACTCCCGAAGAACGTGATGTTCGTCTGAGTCTTCACATCTACAGCTGTTGAGGCTCCTGATTAACGAGATGTACGTGTAGACTAAAACCGTAAATATCTAGAGCTAGAGACACCTGATCAACGTGATCTACGTCTTAAAAGAAAATGATCGCAATCATCAAGATTAAGAACTTATGAGACGCCGGATCAACGCGATGTACGCCTAGAAGGAGAGAGACAGCATCTAGAGCTGCCGAAGGTACTTTCAGAATTTTAAGATAATTGACCCAGCCGTTTAGCCGTCTATAGACTAGAAACAAAAACAAATAAACACACATTAATTTTTATATATAGATAAAGATAATTACTTGTCTTGGACCGAAACTATGCAAGAAGTCCATGGTAAACACATTACTTTACTCCATTGAAAGTACGGCTAGTACTCTCTAAATCATATTTTGTTTCCGGTTATTTATACGGAAGCGATATCTTTGTCTCCTTCCCACGATGCTGCAAGTCTAAAAAAAATTATTGTGCTATTTCTGTAAGACGAATGATTGTATTTTCTATAAAAATAAGGCTGAACACGTTCGTCTTACAGAAAGTAAGATATGTATGTCCATGGACACAGTATCATAAATATCCGTGAACCAAGTTATCTTCTTAGAAGAATTACTTTTACTCAGACGGCGATTAGACTGTTTCTGTAAAAAAAGACGATTAAACGTTTGTCTGGAAAACGGAAACGAAAACACTGTATTAAAAAAAACAGGCGCTAATTATATCTCATCCTGCATCAAATATTCAAATTTTTCTAGGAGATTAATATGATAATTTTTAAGAGCTGCAGAGTAAACGGTATTATTGTTAAATATATTTTATTAATTCAGGTTTATAGGCAATTGTTGCTGGATTTTCTATTTGTTGTATTATATTGAATCCTTTTTTTTTAACAATTTTTATATTTTAAATGGTGTAGCTTTTATAACTTGCAGTATTATTTCGAGGACTATTCAGGTATTTAGTAGTATTTATTGAGTGTCATTATCTTTTGTGCAATAGCCAGTTAAATGGCCTAAATAACATTTTACAAAATCTAAGCATCTATGAAACGCTAGCATTATTAAATGTTATATGTTATCTACGCTTTTGGCATTCGAATTTGTTTCCCAAGCAACATAATACAGTTGGATATTTTGTTATTATATTTGAAACATCTTTTATGTGGTGTCCTAAGCTTTCATATCGCTCCTTTATTGCAACATAGTCATATCTCAAAAAAACTTAAACTTGGCAAAAGGCGATTTAAGTTTTCACGACATAAGTCCTATGATCTAATTGCCGCAAACAATTTTTGCTATAATTTTGCGGTTCAGCTTGGGATATAAATTGATTTTTTTTCAACATGTACATAATGTCTAAAAGAGCAGTTTTGCTTAAGTAACTACAAATTTTTAATCTTTTGAGATATGAGTATGTTGCAATAAAGGAGCGATATGCACATTTAACATCAATGTGATTGGATCATCTTTGAGGTCCATTATTACAACTTGACGTTAAAGTTTTGTTGAGTAAAAGGTAACTTTAGAAAAAGTGAATTTTAAAACCATCTTCTTTTCCTTATTACAACCTAATGATAAAATAATGTTAACTTTTTCCAAAAAATGGCAGTGCCAGAGCGAGTCCGAAGGGTACTGAAACAGGCAATCATTTCCGCCAAAGGGGCGAAATGGGAGGAACTCCGTAATGAATTGAACACGAGCCCTTGGGGTCTCGCATATAAAATTGTGACCAGAAAGCTGGGCGCAAACTCCGCCATACCGCATCTTGACGGCGACGCCGTGAGGAACTTGTTCTCCGTACACCCACCATTGCGTGAGGAACGTGAACCTCCGATATCTGATACTTCGCGGAGGAAGAATTGACAACAGCGGCGAAAAGTCTCAATGGAAACACGGATCCCGGTCCAGATGGAGTACCGGTCAAAGGAATTAAATTAAATGCTGAAAATCGGCCAAATGCACTTCTTGAAATCTACTATACCTTCATTACCCAAGGTGTCTCCTCTAACCAATGAAAGCTACAGAAATAAACTCTCGTAAGCAAAGGAACAGAAGACCGAAACATCTATCATCATATCTGTATGTTGGATAGTGCCGGTAAATTATTGGAGAAACTCCTCCATCGCAGATTGGCAGCGGCTATTGAAACAGCTGCTGGATTATCGAAAAGTCAGTATGACTTCCGACCAGATAGTTCAACGTTTGGCGCCATAGCGGATGTAGTAGAATGCGTTGAACGAACCAGATTCAGACGTTACTACCCGATACTTTCTTATTTACTATATTACATTACATTATCAATTTTTTAATTGCTCTGATAAGTACAATTTTAACAAACTAAACAAAATTTCTTTTAAATACATTAAATACATACATTGTTTGTGTGACCGATGTATCCCAAAATCATTTGCATTCTTAAGACTGTAAGGTTGACAACCATTAACGTATGTTAATTGATCCGTTGGATATTCTGGTGTGTTGTCCATTTTCATTTTGTAAATAATGGTTTTCATACGTTTTTAGTTGGACTCTTTGCCTAACGCTGAACTACTTCTTTGTATCTAGCATGAGTTGTATTGGTGTAAACCTGTGGATTTAATTACAGTATTACCTCGATTTACGTCGCAGCATGTTCAGGAAAAAGGCGACGTAAATCGAGACGAAGTAAATCGAATTGCAAAGAACAAAAGGTATAAACACATAGACGACAGAGAGCAGCTTAGTAATTCGACAGAAAATTATGCAAACTGTCTTTTATGCCGTATCCCGACCGCTTAAATTCTTTGAAGACAGAGCAGAAAAAAAAACAGCGGGTAAAAACCAAAACCAAGGTAGATTTATATAAGAGGTAGAAATGTCTGTACAACAAATACAACAATGCAAAAATAACAGGGATTATGTTTTTGTAAAGAGTATGCCTAAAGTCAAAAACAGCTGACCAAGTGTATTCATCACTGACTGACGAATAACAATAGAAAGGAAAATGTTAAAAAATTTATAAAAATGGTTATAACAAACATTAAAAAAACAACAACATTTCGACATTTTAAACCTCATCAGCTGTTCACTTGAGGCTACCGTCTATAAATCTACCGTGACCAAAACAACAAAAAATAATTTAAATTATAAAAAATTTCAGTGGTGTCACTATAGAATTTTATAGAAAAAAACCGCATATTCACACATATGTATGTATTTATATGCCAGAGATCCTTAATGAATCGTTTTTCTCTACTCATAAGCACTCATGTAATTTTGAATATGAGTCAGTCAACAGTATTGAAATTTACTCGGATTCATTCGTACTTTTACAGCGTTGATTTATAAGTATAGGTTGCAAATGAGGTTCTACGCTTACTAATCGTTGACGTCAAACTCATACCATTTGAAATGTGTTTGATTCATAAGACTACTAATTCAGGTTCATAAGTGTTAGTTGTTGCTTTTAAAAGAAAAATACATAAGCAAAACAGATACAGTAGCTAGCAGAGCAAACCCACAACCATTTAGTGAGTATTTTAGTATTCGTATGCGAATTATAGTTATTTTGTGATCCTTGTAAATGTTGGATTATGGAAAGTCGAAATCAGCAACATCAGACGTGTTGTTAAGTATGAATATAAGAAGTGCTTCAAACTTTGACTATGAGCAGAGGTTCAATAATATTAAAATAAGCATGAATGTGTATAAGTATCAGAAATTATAAGTATGATTCGATTCTACGTACACAAAAACAATTCTAAAATTTTAAAAATTATTAAATTAATCTTAGCGTCCCGAGAAACTATTTTTTTCAGAAATTGATATTGTATTCATAAAAAATATTTTTGGTTAATGATACGTAATGAGTTCCTTTTTCTCTTGCACCCATTGAAATAAGCCAATCCGCTGCTTTAAGAGTGCATGCAAACAATTTGACTTTGGACTCATTTTAAAGAGCAAAGATCTATTTTTAATTTCTGAAAACAGCGATGGTTCTAGCACGTTAGTTTTTGGCTCTATAATTTTTTAGAAATTGCCAAAAACGCTATTTTTACCTGACGTGATGGAAAGTTTTTGAACCCAGATTAGTGTTCAGTGCGCAAAATGTATTACACAATTTGTCACAAATAGAAGTGAAAATATAGTTATTATATTTAGAAATACAATGAAAGTCTGAAAAATGTTAATAACATAAATTTAACTCTTAAACTGCTTATGCCGAGTATACTCGTTAGAACGAAATGAAAATAATATTGGAATTTGGGTGAGAAAGGCCACATAAAGGTATTTTCAAATTGTATATTTTAGATCATTTGGTAATTTGGCAGCCTTCTATATTTTAATAAACAATAGCCTGTACTAAGTTGAAAATCTATAAAATACATTTTCTACAAGAATGATAAACCAAAGATTACGCCATCACGCGCACAAAATTAAAATTTTCTCCTCATGTTGAATCAATGACGTCACGAAGGTTGTGTTCCTATTGGCTAATGATAATGTAAGTTATATTGCAGGGCTTTCAACTACTTTCTCGTAGTGAACACATTTTCCAGAAGAAATGTTAATTTTCACTTATGAAAAAGACTTGGAAACCTTTAAAATAGCCCAACTACGTCATCTAACATGCGCAAGGCGTAATCTTTAGTTTATCATTCTTGCATTTTATAAAAAAAAACTAACACGCAACTTTGTTTTTTAGTCATGATTGTCTACTTTGTCTCGTCTACGCTGGAAAATAATTAGACACGTTAGAAACACTAATGGGTAACACTAGTGATGCCAGAAGATTCTGGTGAAAAATCATAATTTTAAGCAAAAAAAATTATATTCTGGGGAAAAAATCATCACTTTTTAACTTTTATTTGTAAAGCATTAAAAATTAACTAACAATTCACAATAAAAGTGCATTAAATTGATTGGTTATCAGGGTTTGTTATCATATACTAACTTTATTCTTGAGGATACGATATAACCCGATAATCAAGCAATTTTAAATTAATTACTTGTGTTACCAAAAATAGTATATATAGACAAAATAAATATGTATATTATGCATAAAAGACAATTCAATTTAAGTAAAATTAATTTTA
The DNA here is from genome assembly GCA_014635995.1 of Sarcophaga peregrina. Lineage (NCBI taxonomy): Eukaryota > Metazoa > Arthropoda > Insecta > Diptera > Sarcophagidae > Sarcophaga > Sarcophaga peregrina. The sequence continues at coordinate 90,006,751 of CM025789.1, forward strand.
AAAAATCCATACATACATATTATCTTCTGGCCTTCAAATTGGTCTTAAAACATAATTTTTATATGAAAGCCACACAAAAGTTCTTAAATATTTTTGAGAGTTTGAACAAATTTTTGCTATAGAGATGAACCTAAAAATGGGCGAATAAAAAAAATTCTCAATAGGCACATAACCCATATTGCAGGCCAGCCGACGATATGTAAGTAGTAATTTTATAAGGTACAAAAATGAGATCTATCTACGATGAGTTTCCTATAATTTAATAATTTAATTATAATATTGGGAAAGTTTCATATTTTTTACAATTTCTTCATCAATTTTAAGATTATAACAGTAAACGAACCTGTGTAAACAAAATAAATTCTAATGTTTCGCATTCAAGCCTGTTACTGTACTTAATTTTATTTAAATTAACTTTAGAAAAAATTCGTTCCACGTTTGCAAATGAACTGGGAAGACAGAGTATGCTGGACAAAAATTTCGTCAATGTTGGAAAACTAAATCGTTATCGACACGAGTTATTTTAGAAACTCTGGGCCAAAAATCTTCACAATTAATATTTTCTAAGGTTTGAAAATATTGTTTGAATTGAATGTTGCGAAGCTCTCTAAATTCATCGTCTAGAATTTGAGAATCATTTTCATTAATTAAATTTGAAAATCTTTCTATTAGTGGAGACAATGAAGAAACTTTCTTATTAATAATATTATGTGGATAAATAGATGACATTTCGTTTAAGGAAGTATCTTTAAAATTGAAACGTTTGGTTAATTGTTTACAAAACGAAGCGCAGTAATTAGTAAATTCAGTTAATTCACTATAGGTAAATTTTGTTTCAGAAAACTTTTTTTTTTCTCCTAAACATACATCTTTAGCGTTTAAAAAAACGTCTTTACTTTCAATATTTTTCTCAATATTGAAATTAGTGTTTAAATACATAGGCTTTACAAAATTATCTAATATTTTTAAGTATAAACTTTCCATTTCAGAATACATTTTTTGAAGTTGGTAGTTTGTATTTTGAAAAATTTTGTCTACACTGTTTATACTGTGAAGCATATATTTCAAGAAACATAAGTGCATTTCATTCATATCGTTTAATTTGTTATAATTATGTTAGCACTATCTATATGGTCTGTATTGGAAACAAAAGCAAAAAAAGTTCTGAAGGGCTCGTAAGTTCAAGAACCCTTACTACAACTGATTCTAAAGACAACCGTTTAGTCTGTGCCGGATGTAACATCTTTTTTGGTTTGTATTCCAAAAAGTTCCGCTATCTTTTCAAATTTCGAATTTCTCAAGTTACGTTATACTTGTGTGTGTGTGTGTCTGTATATATTTTGGTAATTTTACTAATAGAGCTTTTACACAGTGCAAGTTAGCTGCTATTGATTTGCGTTGTGTAAAAGCTGCACTTTTGTGCTTTAATTGGATCAATCCACACAATACATAAAACGCAATCGCAACTGTAATTAATTACTTAACTGAAACATAAAAGACTTGGTTAAAAAAATCATATTTTTGGAAAAAAAAAAATCATATTTTTTGGAGAAAAACCATCAAATCATACATTTACTATATTTGTTGCTGTACATAAGTGTCATCATTATCTCCTTGTAAAATTCATTTATTACCCTTATTGATTTTGTTTTTTTTTTTTTTTTTCTAATTAATGACAATAATTTTTTTTTTAAGCGCTAAACATATACATACATACATATTTTTAAACATCATAATTTGGAAAGTGTTTCAATGGCGTTTAAAATTTAAAATGACTTGGTGCATGGCTACCCATAAACATTCAAGATTATTTTAATTAAAATACTTTTTGGTTAGTTGAACACTTTTTCAGTTACTGTCCTTTTTTTTAATTGGATGTTTTTATGGGCTATTGTCCCATTTGTACAAACTTTTATTCGCTAGGCTCATACAAGTTCATGCTATTTTCAAATTTTTAGTCGTTAACGTTTCCGTAGTGTAATTGCGTTGTGTGGTTGGCACAGTAAGTTTACTCTAGTAAAGAAGAACTTTTGTCGATAATGTACGTGTGAGAGAGAGAGAGAGAGAGAGTAAATGGGCGAGAGAAAAATATCAGTCATATAAACAAATGTTCCTAAAAACATCTGTATATGTAAATATAGTATTGTGTGTGTGCATCCTGTGTCTCTATACCAGGGGTTACCAAAAATTTGTTGGTTGTGTATTAGTGAGTAAGACAGAGAAAATAAGTTAAAAGCTTACAGTAATAGAAAAATGTTAGTAACATAACCTATTTCCTTTTTATATTTCATCAATATACATAAAGTTATACATATTTGATTAATAAACATCTAAGCCAAGAATCATACGAAGTAAAGAAGATGTTGACATAATTTTACTTGAGGCAACAACAAATAAACCGAAAGTGAGCAGATCGATGCGGCTGTAGCAGATGCTCAAGATGAAATTTATTTATCTACTTAATATATTTATTTATTTAAAATTAGTTATATTATTTATGAAATGTATTTAATTATTACTTATTTCTATGTTAAAAAACAGATATTTTTCTAATTTACATTTATTTGTTCATAATTATAACGAAATTTCAAGCTCATATTGTAATATTATTTCTATAAATGCTCGTAGTATCTCATCCATTGACAAATTCAACAAGTTAAAAAACCTAATCGTGCAATTACCACGGTTACCCAGTGTTATAGCGGTTCAAGAAACTTGGTTTAGTAATGAATTACTTCAGTTATACAAGATTCCTGGTTATAAAGCTATACATTGTTGCAGAGCTGATGGATATGGAGGTGCATCTGTTTTTGTACATAATAAGCTCAAGTATAGAATTGAAATATGTGAAAGCAAAGATTTTATTGATTCCATTGCTTTATCATTAGATGATATAAAATTAAATGGAAAGGTTTTGAAATTTATAACATTTTACAGATCACCAAAATGTGGTAACAACAGATTTTTAATTTTTTTGGAAAATATGCTTTGCTGCTATGGTCGTAACCAATGTATTTTTGCTGGTGATTCAAATATTGATATTTTAGACGTTGAACAATCTGAAGAACTGATAAACTTGCTGGCCAATTACGATATTTTAAATTGTCACAATATGATCTCACGCCCTAAAAGTGGAAGTTCCATTGATCACGTGTATAGCAACATATGTAGAAAAATATTTGTGGATTCAATTGAATGTCGACTTTCGGATCACAATATAATTTCTATTCTGATGGATGTTAAGTCATTAAACGGAGATTTTGATGAGGAAACACGTTTTTATTGTGATTTTGATATAGCTAAAAGATATGTTCAATCTGAATTACCTCAAATACATGTAACAGGTGACCCTTCGGTAGACACATCTGCTTTACTTAATTGTTTGGATAACGCTGTTAAAAATTCAACAAATGTTAAAATTCGAAAAATTAACAGTAAAACACAAATAGCTCCTTGGATTAATGGCAATTTGCTCAAATTAATTACCTATAAAAAAAACTGTTACGGCTAAGGAAAAAGAGATCCGATAATACAGATATTAAGGAAAGATTGAGAGGTGTTAGCAATGTCATCAAAAAAGCGGTAAGAGAATGTATGAATGATTATTATAAAAGCAATTTAGAAGCTGTTAAAGAAGATCATAAAAAGAGTTGGAAATTTATAAATGAGTCTCTTGGGAGAACTTCAAGAGTAAGCATTAATATAAAAGATATCAATGGCAAAACAATAGTTAATGACTTGGAAAAAGCTGAAACGTTGAACAACTATTTTATTGATTCAATATCAAATTTAAAATCACAAATTCATTACTCACAAATTGATCATTTTAATTCGTTGCAAACTTTAAATCAAACCAGTATGAGATTTGGTTTTAAACATACTATGCAAGAAGAAATAAAACATATAATTTTAAAACTAAAATTAAATAAAAGCTGTGGCCATGATAATATTCCAACGAAATTATTGCTAATTTGTGTGGATGAAGTAACTCCCTTTCTGGTCCAAATTTTGAATAATATGATTAGCACTGGAACATATCCTAATATTTTGAAAATTCATAAAGTAACTCCACTTCCTAAGGAAAATAACGCATCTGTGGTTGGAAAATACAGACCTGTTGCTGTTTTATCGGTTATTAACAACATCTTCGAAAGAATTTTATACAATCAAATGACATTGTATTTAAACAACAATTTAATTAATGATTTTCAGTATGGTTTCAGAAAAGGATGTGGAACGGAGGAAGCAGTTGTTAACGTCGTTAACTACATCTGTAAGAGCTTGGATGAAGGATATAGTGGAGTAGCTGGGATTTTTTATGATTTTAGTAAAGCCTTTGATCTCATAGATCATGATATTTTGATTGACAAACTGAAATTTTATGGTTTTCAAGCAAAAAGTTGTCAATTGTTAAGGAGCTACCTAACAGATCGTTGGCAGTTCGTTCAGATTGGTGCTAATAAGAGTAGTTCAAGAAGAATTTCAAATGGAGTGCCACAAGGTAGTGTACTTGGGCCATTATTATTCTCTATTTTCATTAATGATCTACATAATCTTACTCCGACTGGGAAAATATTCATGTATGCAGACGATGTTTGCCTATTTTATCCATACAAATATGAAACAGTTGTAAAAGCTTATATGGAAAGGGATGCTGCACTAATATGTGAGTTTGCCAGAATAAATAAACTTATATTAAATGCTAATAAAACTCAGCTCATACGATTTAAGCCAACTGTTAATAATATACATTTTTCGATAATTGTTGATGGAAAAGAGGTGACAGAAGTTAAGTCTATTAAGTACTTGGGAATTAATATTCAAAGCAACCTTGCATGGGATAAACACATACAATCTCTTAGAATGAAAGCTGCTCAAGTTGTTGGTGTATTATATAAATTTAAGAATAAATTTAATACAGAAGTAAAATTAACCATTTATAATGCTTTAATCCACAGTCATTTTAAATATCTAGTCATCATCTATGGATATAAAAAAACTACTGAATTAAAATCGTTACAGCGCATGCAGAATAAAGCCTTAAAGGCAGTCTACAATTTACCAATATTATATCCAACTACAACAATGTTTACAGACATATGTCAAACCATTTTACCAATACATGGTATTTACCAAATGCAGCTTTTATTATATGTTTTCAAATGTTTGAATAATATTGGCCATCATACTATTTCATTTGCAATAAATCAAAATATGTACAATACCAGAAATAATGGAAATTTAAGAATAAGCCGGTGTAGATTGGAATCGACTAAACAAAGTGTAAAGTTTATGGGTACCCTTAAGTATAATAACTTGCCACAAAATCTTAAAAATGAAAATAGAATTTCTAGGTTTAAAAAGTTACTGAAGGAACATATCTTAGAGCACAGAGACGAGCTTTTACTGTAAAATTAATAAGAACTATTAATATGTAAATATGTAAATATTTTTATTTTATTTTTATTAGTTTAAAATATTTAGCCAACTTGCCTCATTAATGCCCTTGGGCGCTGAGGCCAACAATTGTAATGAATTAAATTGAAAATAAAAAAAATTAAAAATAAAAAAAAAAAAAATTAGGTGATTTTTTTTAGATATTTCCTGGATACTAATTTTGGTTCATAAATTTCCTCTCCTACTAATAACCAACCTTTTAATTTTTCCAAAATATTGTTTTATCTTTATAAAATAATTGTTCTTTTTCCATGTCATCTAAATTATATACAAAATGTGTTTGAAGAGCATATAAGATTTTAAATTTTAAGAGCATTCATTTGTCTACCTATTTATGCAAATTTTCGTACATTTTTGATTCTTGAATTCGTTTTTATTCATAGATTCAACTCATATTTACGATATCTTTATAAACTTATTCATTTATCCACCTTCATGTATACATGGATACATATTTATTAATTTTATTGCTACATAGTTTTACAAATATGTACATACTAGCAAAAACCCGGTGTACTTCGCTGCTCCTGTCGATATCCTGTATATATAAATGAATGTTAGTTTATTTCTTTGAAGTCTATAGATGGCTAAACGGCTGAACCGACTTTCTTGAAATTTTAACAGTACCTTCCCTCTCCTTCTAGACGTACATCGTATTGATCCGGCGTCTCTTCAGTTGTCTTATTGATATGGATTTAAGTGCTGCCCATGTACAATTTGATGATTTTATCTAGAATGATTTCCCAGATATAAGAAGTCTTAAATTTAAGTCATATGGGAATAACCACGCCCTCTTTTCCTAACCAACCAACTCTTTTTTGTCTAAAATATTCGTATTGATACTAAAGATAATTCGACGAAATTTTAAAACTCTAACTGTTATATTTTCTTAGATACATTAATTGAATATTTTTATAGGAGATGACGCGCCCATTACAGCAAATCTGCCCATTTTGTTCTGATTGCTTTATAAGACATCCAACATTCAATACTTATTGGGTATGTGGGCGTGGCAACTCGGTAACTTGAAAGTTTAAAATAAAAAGTAACCTATAGTTCCTTCCGGACATACACGAAGGTACTGTTCAAATTTCAAAAAAATCGGTCCCGTAATTTTTAAATACAAATATAGATTCATATGGGAGGTCCCACATCCCCTATTGCTAGTCAGTCCATTTTTGTCTAACACATTCATATTGATACTGTTAATTTCGTGGACTCTATATGAGGATGAATGTGATGATACACTATAAAAAATGAGCCAAAATTTAGAGATCTTCCAATGCACCACTACATCACAAAAACACCAAACACTTATCTTTTGTTGTTGCTTATTCGACGATCTGTACCACTGTCTTTTTCTATAAACTTCCACTTATGCCCAAACATTGGCAATATATTTAATTAATTTTAATTTCGAGGTTTTACCGAGATCAATCGAATTTTATAACCTTCTTTTATTTTTTCCAAACAAATAAAAATACATCCGCTCTTTTGGATTTACAAATTTCTATTGTTTTATTTTTTTCACAATCCACAACTTTTATAATTAGTTATTAAACTATACAATTATTAAGTATTATAAGTTTCCTATAAGTTTTAATTACAAATTTTAATTTCACAAGTATCAAATTTTCAAGATCTTTTTTTAAACAAATTAAGTTGCATCACATCGGATGCTAACTAGACGACTGACACTTAATTAATAAAAAACAAAACAAAGATTTAATGTCAGAAGACAACAATAATATTGAAATATGAAAAAGCTTTAGTCTGCGCTGCAGCGCTCTCTATTGCCAATATGCAATCGTTTGAACAATGCTGTGTATGTCGCCAAGGATGGGAAGTTTGCACTATCAGACATAAACAGATACTAAAGTGACTTCGAAAACATTTTATGACTCTATCTGTTATATATTCTTAGAAATACTAATTTAATATTTTTTATATGGCAGATGAATTGTCCTCTATAGCCAATACGTCCTCTATAGTCAAAGTCGTCCATATAAAATTTGAGGACTCTAGATGTTACAGTTTATGAGATATGTATGTGGGCAGGGCACCTCGTCTAATTGAAATTTTAAAATAAAAAGTAGCCTACAGTTCCAGACGTACAGGAAGGTACTGTTTTTTCAATTTCAAGCAAATCGGTACAGCCGTTTAGTCGTCTATATACTTCAAAGAAATAAATCAATAAACAAACACACGAACAAATAATCACACATTCATTTATATATGTATTTAAATGTATGAGTGTTGGTAAATTTTCTTCGGTTTTCATTTCATTATTTTGTTTTGTTTTTATTTATGAATGCTTCGTAAAGTGAAAAAAAAAAACAATTGCGAAATAAAAACATAAATTTAGAAATATTAAAAGGGAAAGAAAAAACAAAAAGAAGAAATAAAAAAAAAGTAAAAGCAAAACGCAAAACGAAAAATGTGGTTCAACTTGTCATCGTCCAATATTTAAACGAAATTTTTTCAACCTTGTCATTGGCGATAGTTTAGCGACTGTTTCCTTCAATAGTACCGTCGGTGACAGTATAACTGAAACATCCATAACATGATCATCTCACCAAACGATTTCTTTTTGTAAAAATTTGAATATATAAGGGTTTTATATATTTTTTTATTGATTTTAATATAAATACATATTTAGATACGTACACTTACATATGTATAGAAAAATTAATATAATTTATGTATAAATAATAGAAAAATTTATACATATAATAAAATAAAATTAATTTGAACATTTAATAAGGTTTTAAAGAATTTTTATCAAAATTAGAGATCAATTAGTAAAAAAAAGTTAAAATACATACATAGTAATGTAAATATAAAAAAATAAAAATAAATTCATGATTTCATGGTAACTTAGAATAATTATTATTTATTATTTTAATTTTTTTTTTCTAGAATTAGATCTATTTGTAGTATTTTTAAACCGATGCAACGATAAACGTAGATCTTTTATAAATTGTTCATGGGTGTAGCCTTCTGATTTAGTTGACTCTGTAATAAAATTATTGTTATTAATGAATACTATTAGAAATTTCACAAATCAATTACCATAAATTGCGTTAATTATGTTGCAATATTTTTTTTAGATATTTTTACCCTTGACCCCATCATAATTATAATTTTCAACAGTGAGTTCTGAAGACTGATCAATACCATCATGAATCGTTGAAAAATTTTCACTTGCATTGATAACATTAAGGGATTCAGTACCCTTCTTAACTCTGTTTAAAAATTCCCGCTTTTTACGGGCTATTTCCCGACGCAATGATTTTGGCATATTTCTGCAATTAAGTAGTATATATATTTTATATAAATATTTTGTATACTTACCTCAAGAATAATTATTAGGATATTAATATTATTTATTTTCAACACTAAACACACTTTGAAATAACCTTTCACTGGCACTTTAAAAACACGTATGAATGATTTTTAGCCTCTTCTTACAATATGTCTTGTTTTTAGGCGTTAAAGTACAGTTATTTATTTTTTTTTGATAAAAAAAACTAAAAAAATAAGTTGACAACTGCATGGAATCCTAATTGAGGATAAAAATACGACAAACTTTTACAATTGTTGTCTATATTGTCCTAAACAAATCTTCTATGAATCAAAAACTTAATGACACTGTCGCTCATCTTGTCGTAGATGTAGCCTGAAACAAGACAATTTGCATGCAATTGCCGCTCATCCTGTCAACAATAATATTTTATTCAAGACAAATTCAAAAGTTTGTCATTATACCGTCTATTATTAAGCTCAAATCGCGACAAATTACACGACTTTGTTATTAAAGTTGTCCTAAACTGAATTTTATACAGGACATAGTTGATAAATTCTTGCAGACATCATTGATGCAAACGTCGTCAATAACGATCTGGCCAACTGGTTGGCCAAGTCTTCAAGAAATCATCGATGATGCGTACAGGACAATGTTAAATCATAAATGATTTGTTGGCGACAGCCGGAGCAAATCACTGACGAATTTTTCGAACAAAGGGCACTTTTTCGTGTCCGACAATATGAGCGACATTACAATGCATATTGTCGTTGACGATCACATAAGTAACAATGTGGTTCAACTTGTCGTCGACGAATATATAAACGAAATTTTTTCAACCTTGTCATTGACGATAGTTTAGCGACAGTTTCCTTCCATAGTATCGTCGGTAACAGTATAACTGAAACAACCATAACATGATCATCGACGACAAATTGGGCTACAAAATACTCACTTTCTCACCAAATAATGTCTTTTTGTAAAAATTTTAATATATAAGGGTTTTATGTATTTTTTATTGATTTCAATATAATTTCATATTTAGATACGTACACTTATATATGTATAGAAAAATTAATATAATTTATGTATAAATAATAAATAATAGAAAAATTTATACATATAATAAAATAAAATTAATTTGAACATTTCATAAGGTTTTAAAGAATTTTTATCAAAATTAGAGATCAATTAGTAAAAAAAAGTTAAAATACATACATAGTATTTGTGGCAACTTAGAATAATTATTATTTATTATTTTCATTTTTTTTTTCTAGAATTAGATCTGTTTGTAGTATTTTTGAACCGATGAAATAAATTGATCATGGGTGTAGCCTTCTGATTTAGTTGACTCTGTAATAAAATTATTGTTATTAATGCATACTATTTGAAATTTCACAAATCAGTTACCGTAAATTGCGTTAATTATGTTGCAATATTTTTTTAGGGATTTTTTACCTTAACGCCATCATAATTATAATTTTCAACAGTGAGTTCTAAAGACTGATCATCGTCTTTGAAAGATGTTCACTTTCACTAATAAAATTCTGGGATTCAGTACTCGACGACAAATTGGGCGACAAAATACTCACTTTCTCACCAAATAATTTCTTTTTGTAAAAATTTGAATATATAAGGGCTTTATATATTTTTTATTGATTTCAATATAATGAATACTATTTGAAATTTCACAAACCCTTCTTAACTCTGTTTAAATATTCCAGATTTTTACGGGCTATTTCCCTACGCTATAATTTTGGCATATTTCTACAATTAAGTATATATTTTTATATAAATACATTGTATACTTACCTCAAGAATAATTATTAGGAAATTAATATTATTTATTTTTTTACCACAAAACACTAAACACACTTTGATATAACCGTTCACTGGCGCTTTAAAGACACGAATGAATGATTTTAAGTATCTTCTTATAATTTGTTTTGTTTTTAGGCGTTAAAGTACAGTTATTTATTTACTTTTTTTTTTTTTTTTGATAAAAAAACTAAGTTGATAACAGCATGAAATTCTAAGTGAGGATAGAAACACGACAAACTTTTACAATTGTTGTCTATGTTGTCCTCAACAAATCTTCTATAAATCAAAAACTTAATGACACTGTCGCTCATCTTGTCGTAAATATAACCTGTAATAAGACAATTTGCATGCAATTGTCGCTCATCCTGTCCTCAATAATACCTTATTCAAGACAAATTCAAGAATTTATCATTATGCTATCTACTATTAAGCTCAAAACGCGACAAATTACACGACTTTGTTATTAAAGTTGTTCTAAATTGAATTTTATACAGGACAAATTTGAAAAATTCCTGCAGACATCATTGATGCAAACGTCGTCAATAACGATCTGGCCAACTGGGATGTTTAACGATATAAAAATCTCTATGTGCGTTTGTGTTGGTAAAAGAATTTTTCCTGTTGGTATATTCCCAGTAGGCCAGATCGTTATTGACGACGTTTGCATCAATGATGTCTGCAGGAATTTTTCAAATTTGTCCTGTATAAAATTCAATTTAGGACAACTTTAAAACAAAGTCGTGTAATTTGTCGCGTTTTGAGCTTAATAGTAGACAGCATAATGATAAATTCTTGAATTTGTCTTGAATAAGATATTATTGAGGACATGATGAGCGACAATTGCATGCAAATTGTCTTGTTTCAGGTTATATTTACGACAAGATCAGCGACAGTGTCATTAAGTTTTACTTAGAATTCCATGCTGTTGTCAACTTATTTTTTTAGTTTTTTTTTTATCAAAAAAATAAATAACTGTACTTTAACGCCTAAAAGCAAAACAAATTATAAAAAGAGACTAAAAATCATTCATTCGTGTTTTTAAAGCGCCAGTGAACGGTTATTTCAAAGTGTGTTTAGTGTTTTAATAATATAAATTTCCTAATAATTATTCTCGAGGTAAGTATACAATATATTTATATAAAAATATACACTACTTAATTTTAGAAATATGCCAAATCATAGCGTCGGAAAATAGCCCGTAAAAAGCGGGAATATTTAAACAGAGTTAAGAAGAGTACTGAATCCAGAGACCTGCGCCGAGCAAATTTGTCGGCGGCGGCGGCTAAAGTTGAAAATCTTCGGCGGCGGCTTTAAGCCGGCTGTCAGCCGAAATATGGTAAAGTTTCGGCGGCTCTTTTATTTATTTAAATAATATGCATACATTTCCAACATTTATGTATGTAAAGAACAAAGAAGACATGTAAATCCATGTATGAAACATTAGCCTCACATAATTGGTCATTACAACTTTTTAGTCAGGATTACGACCTAGCTTTTCACACCACTTATGAGTGTGCGTTAATTTTATATATGAGCGTTGGGGCCTACAGTTTTAAAATGGACTCCAACTGATAGATTTTAGAGAATCTTTTCATGGCAATTTTATTTATTCTCAGAGGTTTTGCCAAAAATTGCAGTAAATTTACTAAATAATCATTGTTAGCAAATCGATTATTAAAAATAAGCGACTAAAGAAAAAATTAGAACAAAAAGTAAAATTACACACATTACAGAACTTCCTGGCAATATGGTTTTAGGTTTGGCATTCGAATTTTCAAATTTTTTCGATTTTACATTAATACCATGAGCACGTAAATGGTTACAGAGGTTTGATGTCGACGCAGAAGCTCCAAACCTGAAATTATTTCGCATATTATAACACCTACAAAACAATTATCAGAAATAAGTATTCAAAATAAAATTTTCCAAAAAAATTTGGCTAAAAGCTAATTGAAATTGAAGTTTCAATTATTGTTTTGGGAAATCAATACCATTAAAAATAGCATGGTCGTCATCGGAATCAGATGAATTTAACTCATTTAAATTATTGAAATTTGTAGTTCTTTAGTTCTCCATTTCAATTTTTTGTCTTTTAAAAAATTTAACGTAAAGTTAAAAGTGTTACCACATTCACCAAAAACAAGAAAAGGTGTTCAAAATTTCCATATCAAAAAATTAAAAATTTTTCTATTAATATATCACAAAATGAACAAAAAAACTTCAATAATGTATTTAAGTCAACTAAAACAAATATATAAATATCATATATATAATTAAAATTTACTGTATACAATTTTAAAAACATATTTTCATATATTCTAATTTTCTTACATACATACAACGGCGGCTAAATTTAAGCCGAATCAAGCCGAATAAATTTTCGGCGGCGGCGGCTTTTAAATTTTGTCGGCGGTTTGGCTTAGCCGGCTGTCAGCCGATCGGCTCTGTGCACAAGACATTTAAAATTGCACTTATTCGGTTTTGAGAAAAATGCAATATTGTGCAATTTTATATGTCTTGTGCACACCTCTAGTATGTACATATGTAAAGAAAAATATTAGATAGATAGGAATAAAAAATTTGGTCTCCCAGGCAAACAGCAACGTTGGTTTCTGGGAGATTTAAGATATAATTTATCGGAAAAATATTTGGATGCAATTATGATCGCAAAACATAATTCTAATAATTTTTTAACATAAATTTCTCTACTTGTTTTAAAGAATTTTTAAAAAATATTAAGAATTCATCAAGAATTAAGACAAAAAGAACATTTATTTCTGCTCGCAAAAATAAAATTCAAAACATATTCTTATTTTCTTTTTTATTATTTTTATGATGGCGTCAAGGGTAAAAATTCCCTAAAAAAAATATTACATTTATATTTATATATTTATATTTATATATATTTATATATATTAATATTTATGGTAATTGATTTGTGAAATTTCTAATAGTATTCATTAATAACAATAATTTTATTTCAGAATCAAGTAAATCAGAAGGCTACACCCATGATCAATTTATAAAAGATCTGCGTTTATTGTTGCATCGGTTCAAAATACTACAAATAGATCTAATTCTAGAAAAAAAAATGAAAATAATAACTCATAATTATTCTAAATTGCCATTAAACCATGAATTTATTTTTATTTTTTTATATAACCTTATGAAATGTTCAAATTAGTTTTATTTTATTATACGTATAAATTTTTCTATTATTTATTATATTAATTAATATTATATTTATATATTATATAATTATATTAATTTTTCTATACATACATATGTATGTATAAAATATGTATATTTATTGAAATCAATAAAAAATATATAAAACCCTTATATATTCAAATTTTTCCAAAAAGAAATCATTTGGTAGAAAGTGAGTATTTTGATTATGTTATGGTTGTTTCAGTTATACTGTCACCGACGATACTATGGAGGATACTGTCGCTAAACTATCGTCAATGACAAGGTTGAAAAAATTTCATTTATATATTCGTCGATGACAAGTTGAACCACATTGTTACTTATCTGATCGTCAACGACAATATGCATTGTAATGTCGCTCATATTGTCGGACACGAAAAAGTGCCCTTTGTTCGAAAAAGTCGTCAGTGATTTGCTCCGGCTGTCGCCAACAAATCATTTATGATTTAACATTGTCCTGTACGCATCATCGATGATGTCTTGAAGACTTGGCCAACTGGGTTCCTTTCTTTGAATAGTTAAAACAACCTAAAATTTGGAAAAAGTTATTTTCTTTCCTTTGCAAAGTACGGGTGCATTATGTATCCACCACCCAGCCAACCGACTAAAAAAGCAAAAATTTTAAGCACTTTACAAAATAAAATAATTTCAAATTTACCAGCAACCGGATATGGTATGAATAGAAGGTTCCTTTCGATTACAAACTATTGCAGGCATTACACGCAGAAGGTGGACGCGTCGGTAAACGCCACACGCCATACGCCACAATGGTTTTATTCGATGAACTGAAAATAATGCAATAATTGTTTTCGAATGTTTTATTAAAAATTATATTCAAATTGCCAGAATGATCTTATTGAGGCGATAAGCCATTGTTCAAATAAATACTGTACACTAACCATTGTGTACGCAACAGAGACCTGCGCCGATCGGCTGACAGCCGGCTAAGCCGAGCCGCCGATAAAATTTAAAAGCCGCCGCCGCCGAAAATTTATTCGGCTTAAGTCGGCTTAAATTCAGCCGCGGTTTTTTGTATGCAAGAATATATGAAAATATGTTTTTAATATTGTATACAATAAATTTTTAATATATATAAAATATGATATTTATATATTTCGTTTTACTTGACTTAAATACGTTATTGACTTTTTTTCCTTTTTTGATACATATGTTAATAATAAAAATATTTAATTTTTTGATATGGTAATTTTGTACACCTTTTCTTGTTTTTTGTTGAAGGGGTAACACTTTTAACTTAACGTTAAATTTTTTTTAAAAGACATAAAAAATTAAATTGGAGAACCAAAAAATTACAAATTTCTTTCAAAATTTCAGTAATAATTTAAATGAGTTAAATTCTGATTCCGATGACGACCTTGCTGTCTTTAATGGTATTGGCAACGATATGAACGTATACGAAAAATTACTAGCCACCAAAACAAAAATTAAAAAGCCCAAATCCTTTTAAACAAAAAATCTTCAGCAGGGTCAATAGTTTGGCACCATTTTTATCAAATGGTTATTGGAAATAATCTTGTGCTAAAAAGTATCACATGTGTAAAGTTTGCTTTGATGAGCCCCCCATGCGTTTGAAGGGGTTGTACGTACATATGTATGTACGTACATAATATATTATTTCTATCCAGGAATTAAATATATAGAAAATTGAGAGGAGATTTTAACAAAACAATAATGAAACTCCTATTTCAATTAGCTTTTTGCAAATTTTTTGGAAAATTTTTTTTTGTAAATGTTATAAAATGCGAAATAATTTCAGGTTTGGAGTTTCTACATCAAACCTCTTAACCTCTGTACGTGCTCATGGTGTTGATGCAAAATCGAAAAAATATGAAAATTCGAATGCCAAATCAAAAAACATTTTGCCAGAAAGTTCTGAAAATGCAGATTCCAACAAATTTGCTAACGCACGTCTGCTTGTGCAAATGTGCTGCAGAGATCTAAGGCCCTTTGTCATAGTGGAGCAACCAAGTTTTATGGTATATATGAAAACCATTTCGGAACACAGTCGAAATAATGGCGCCGCCGAAACTTTATCATATTTCGGCTGACAGCCAACTTATAGCCGCCGCCGAAACTTTTCCGCTTTAGCCGCCGCCGCCGACAAATTTGCTCGGCGCAGGTCTCTGGTACGCAACTGATAAAACACTTTTAACTTTCAGTCAAGTGTTTGTGAACTCGGACGCAAACACCTTATGTACACAACAAATAAACGCAAACCCTAACATAACGTACTGAACAGAGTTCACAAACATTATTTGTTATCGTTTGTGTACAAAATCCACTAAACAAACAGTACGCAACGAAAAAAATTGGGTTTTAGTGAACTTTTTGAGTACTCTAACATTTTTAGTATACACAAGAGTTTTTTGTTCTCAGAGAGAGAGAGAGAGAGAGAGAGAAAAATGGCTAGTTTTTATTTGTATTCTTAAGTGAAATATGTCTATTATTCCTAAAGCCCTAGTTATGCTAACGTAACGGAATGTAACAGTAACGAAATCTAACGTGTACGGAACGTCAAAATGTAAGTGCAATTATAGATCGTAAAAACTGGTCGTATGTTTTTATGTAAACAAAACAAAAAAGGAATAAAGATGTTTTTGGATTTGAGTTTTTATTTTATTATTTTTATTATTGTTTTTTAAACAAATTTAATATTAATTCCAAATTTTAAAATCTTTGTTTTTATCATTTTCAACATGGCGTCTTTTGTTATTTTTTAATTCAGCTGTCAACCAGTGTTATCACCACAGTGTTTTTGGATTCAGTTAAACGATTATATTTATTTCAAGATACATATTTATTAAAAGTTTCATGTACTGTTTCTGTAACCCAAACAATTTTATTTACACACAAACAAAAACGCTCAATTTAATTTGTGTTTGTTGGTTCAGGAAACACAAAATTGAGTGCTTTTATTGTAATTTTCATACAAATAGACGCCATAGAAATCGTTTGGCCTTCAGAAACAGTTTATATATTTCGGAAACCGAATTTATACAAATGTTAAAACGTTTTTATCTTCTCCAGTAAAAGTAAAATGCAAACTGAAATTCATTTCGAACGCTTTAATTTAAAAGTCGATAATTATGTATATTTTTCTATAACATTATTTTTTTTTTTTTTTTTATAAAACCAACACTCAGGGGATGGCCCCTATTCATGCAGTGCATTGTGCAGATTTACGAAAATAGGTTATATGGAGGAGGAAAGAGGGAGTAATGTTTATGGACATTCGATTTAAATTCACCAATATCGTAATTGACGGGAAAAACTCTCGCAGGAAGATCATTCCACAAGCGAGCAGTGCGGGCAAAAAATGAGTTCTCCTTGTAATGCATTGTGCGGTTCACTGAACAATCAACCACAAAAGAATGTGGTTTGTGAGAAGTTCGAGTACCACGTAAAAATATGTGGTTATCGGGAACCAGGCCCCTTATCTCTCGAGAACACCTCCCATTATAGTACCGATAGAACAGTGAAACACACGTCACATTGCAACGATGCTCCAACGAATCAATAGAGTTGGATACCCTACTGTCATTAATAAGCACCTTCGCCCTCTCCTGTACGCGGTCGAGAAGCTTCAAAATAGACTTTGGAGCATCGGCCCATACATGAGAGTTGTACGCCATCCGGGGTCGGATAAAGGTCCTGCAAATAGTAAGAAGGTCGGATAGAGTGGAGTTTTCCTGCACCGTTTCAAAAAACCAAGGCACTTGAATGCTTCCTTCGACACTCGAAAAATGTGATCGTTCCAACGAGCATCACAACTAATTCTCATGCCCAAAACATCAAGAGCATCCGCCTCCTCAATATTTACATTACCCATAAATACGGATGACAGAACACCAGAGCCAGCATCACGCCGGTGCGTCAAAAAACAACATTGGGTCTTGCGCGCATTGAAATCGACCCTGTTCGCGCGGCCCCACTCAGAGATTGCTATCAGGTCACCTGTGAATGCGTCATTCATGTTCGTCCTCTTTGCCCCAATCTTCAAAAGGCTCGGCCTCCGATCAAATGAATATGAATGACAAATGTTGCTGTCATCCGCAAAAGAGTAAATAGGATTCAAAGTAATAGATAGAAGGTCATTAAGAAAAACAAGAAAAAGAGTAGGAGAAAGAACGGAGCCCTGCGGTACCCCTGAATTTATACTGAACTCGTCGGAAAAGACGCCATCTATAACAACTCTAATAGTGCGATCTTTGAAAAAGCTCGATATAAATCGAGAGAAGTGACTACCGACACCAAAAGCAATTAACTTCGATACCAGAGCCTCATGCCAGACCCTATCAAACGCCTTTGAGATATCTAGAGCAACAACCTTGGCCTCACCAAAGCGGTGATTGGAACCATTCCACCTTTCAGAGAGTAAAGCTAAAAGGTCACCAGTAGAGCGCCCTTTACGGAAACCGTACTGACGATCATTTAGCAAACCGTTGGACTCCAAATACGTCACAAGGTGGTGACTTTCATGCTTTCCATCACCTTTGAAAGAGCAGAACAAACAGCTATTGGGCGGTAGTTTTCAGGGTTCTTAGCCTCACCCTTCTTAGGGATTGGCGTAACATTAGCAAGCTTCCAACATGAAGGAAAAATACCGGCACGATACGACAAACAGAAAAGCTTAGCTAATGGACGGGCCAACGTCGAAGAGCATTGTTTCAGGACCAGTGCTGGTATACCATCCGGCCCAGAAGACTTGTTCACGTTGAGATCCGCAAGAACCCTCCTAACTGCCCTGGTTCGAAAGAGTATACTAGGCATAGTAACTGCTACTCTTTCGAGTTCGGGTAGTGGTTGAGAGCTCGCCGGTAGGTGAGAGTTACCTGCAAACAATCTAGCCAAAAGGTTCGCTTTCTCAATCGGGTCAGCAAATGTTTTGTCATTCATTGTAAGAGTTGGAATCGAACTAGTATTATTCCGTAAACTCTTAACAAATGACCAAAAGCTCTTCCCCCCCACCATAATAATTTTAGTACGAAGACGCTGCTCGTATAAAGCCTTTTCGCGTCTCAGTACTGCGGACACGAGTATCTCGTCTGCTTGCGTAGCAAATCTATATGCACACTTATTTCTACGCCAATTTCTGAATGCTTCCTCTCTTGATCTGACCGCTAGTCTGCAAGTCTGATTAAAACAAGATTTGTCTCTTGATTTAGTCGAAATCTTTTTGGAAGGAATAAAAGTATTTATCCCAGTTTTAATTATATTCATTACCATCTCTGCTGCGGCATCGATATTTGATGCAAGGAAACAAAGTTTCCAATTAAAGTGCCAGAAAAAATTGTTGAGTTCATCCCAACGTGCTTTCCCGTAGTTAAAAACAGAGCGTTTCTTTGCCATTGGTGAAACCTCACGAAGTCCAGAACGGAAAAGAGGCAGAGATGGTACAATGATCCGAATTACCAAGAGGTGCTAAAATCTTAACTTCATACTTATCAGAGTGTGAAGTAAGAAAAAGGTCGAGTGTATTATTTTGGTGCCCATCAACACACGATATATGTGTTGGGTCATTCACTAGTTTAGCAAGGTGATTATGCGCGGCAAACAACTCAACATATTGGCCTTCAGGAGTTGTGCGGCTCGAATGGTGGAGCCAGGATAAATTATGAACATTGAAATCACCAGCAACAACAATTTCACTGTTCGGATTTTCCTCCAGGCTCCTAGTTATGGAGTCGGAAAGAGAGCCGAAGCCAGATATGGTAACTTCTCTTTCCGCGTTTGGACTTTTATAAAGAAACCCGAAGTGCAAAAGATGTGCCCTGATTTTGAACTTAACCCAAAGGCAGTTAAATTCTGCATCATACATGCCAATTGATTGCTGGCACTGGTACACAACTTCATTGCGAGTGTACATAGCAAGACCCCGATGGAAATTAAAAAGGGATAGCAGGTGATACCCAGGGATATGAAAATCCTGTGGATCAGCATCCTCAGATACCTGGGTTTCACATAAGGCGAAAACATCCGGCCCATGGACACAAATGTGAGCATAGACAGAGAAAAAATTTGCCCTCAGCCCCCGCACGTTACAGAAATCAATGCGAAAGCGACCCGCCATCACGATAAGGAATAATTAAAAATCAAATGCCCTGCCTCAAGATGTATTCCTATAACATATAAGTATTGTTTATTTTTATTTTAAATTTTAAAAGTTAATAATGAATAAATTATAATTTGGTTTTCATTTAAAGACACACATAACATACGTACAAAGTGAAAATTCTGTTAATAATTTCAATTTTTAGTTTCGGTGCTTTTTAATATTGACTTGTTGTTAACAGATGTCACGTAATTATTTTTTACATTTTCTTAAGTTCCGTTCCGCTTACGTTACATTTCTACCACAATTTGTATTGCTTTACACATAACAAAAACGATCAGCTGTTTCTTACTGTTACGGTTACGTTCCGCATATGGTTACGTCATGCATAACTGGGGCTTAAAAATAATAAATGGCGGTAAAAACCTCAAGGCGAACTCTAAAAATACTGAATGAACTCTCGCGTACACTAACAATGTTAGTGTACTCAAAAAGTTCACTAAAACCCAATTTTTTCGTTTTGTACTGATCTTTTTGGTGTACTTTGTACACAAACCAGTGTTACCACCAATAATTTTATGACTTATACACAACTAGCATGGAAATTATACATATGAAAATAAAATTACACAAACAAAATTTATAAAATCTCGAATTCCGGGATATTTGAAAATCGATCCCGTTTGGCATCCCTAATTACAACCCTTCAGTCAGGATTATTGACCGAGTTTCTCACACTACTTATGTTGTGGGTGTTAATTTTATACATAAGTGGCGGCACCTACAGTTTAAAGTCGATTCCGAACAACAAATTTTTGAGAAACTTTTTGTAGCAATTTTATTTACTCTCAGAGTTTTTGCCAGATATCCGATAAGAGGAAGCCGTTGAAGAAAGTTTTTCATATTTTCGTTTTGATGTCTGACCTGGAGTTTGAACTCGGCCTTTGCGTCTACTAAGCCAACCCACTATGTACCTACTAGGGATGCCAAACGGGATCGATTTTTAAAAAAACCTGGGATTCGGGATTTTGTAAATCCCGATCCCGAAATCCCGGAATAATTCGGGATCGAAAAATCACGGGAAAAATCGCGATTTTCTCTTAATAATAAAAATATAGCCTTATCAAAATCACTTGTATTCCCATTATGTATGTATATCAGAATTACATATCATCGTAATATATATTATAAATCTTGCTGTGAGTCTGTGTTTTTGTTTGTTAGCCAATCACGCCTAAACGTTTGGACCGACTTTCTTGAAATTTGGGATATAGATCCGTGTAGGTTATAAGATATAAATCTTTTAAAAATTTTGACCAAAAGAAAAAATGGGAAAAATGGCAATAGGTAATTTTTTACGATTTAGCTTAGTTAAGTTTCTCAAATGCTTGTTGGTTTGTTCGTTAGCCAATCATGCTTGGACCGATTTTCTTGAAATTTGGGATATTGATCAAGCTTTTGTCGGTGCAAGTTATATGCAAAAAATCTTTTCAAAATTTTGATCCAAAGGGGAAAAAATTGGTACTTTATGCATAAATGCTGTATTTTATTTATTTTAAAGGCATTCTTCTATGATTTAGCTTGGTTAAGTTTCCCAAATTGCTATTGAAGGTTTTCCTTTTATAAAGTTGGACCAAAAGGGGTCCAAAAAGGAGGAAAGGGGCAAAAACGGGCAAATTGAGTGCATTTATATTTAGGACTTAGAGTATTCAAAAACTTGGGTTATTTGTTAAACCGGTTTCCGAATAATTTGAAAAATTGCATTTTTTTAAAAAACCGGTTTCGAAACCTATAAACAATAAATAAAAAACATTTATTGCTATTTTTATAACCCGCCCAACGCCGGGTACAATCTGCTAGTTTAAAATAAAATATAAAAACAACAAGACAAAATGTAACAAAAACTAAATTAAACAAAAATAAAAATTATTAACACATATGCAAATGCATAAGTTTTAAGAAAATTATTTGGATTCCAACAAAAAATTAAAACATCTAACATGTGATCTGAAAGGCTTGAACGAATTTTATTGTCAACATACGCTGCCGTTGAAAAACACTTCTCGCAATCAACATTTGCGGGTAAAAAAGTTCCAAGATAGCTGTATGCAGCATGTAAATATTTACATCTACTACCTCCTGATGTAAATAAATCTATTGCTTTGGACAGTTGAGTATCTAAATCATTTGCCCTATTAACTCGTTTTAAAGGGATTTTGCGTTCTTCGATGCCATCAAATAATTTTTTATCAATGGAAATAGAGTTTTCCTCATCTGAGATGCTATTATCGTAGTCAAGTGATATAGAATTTTTTTCAGGACCTTTTGTGTGGTCAAAATACATATGAATTCATAATCCGGAAAAATCCTGGGATAAGTTCTTAAAAATCCCGGGATTCGGGATTTTGCGAATCCCTAAAATCCCGGAATTCGGGATTTCCCGATTGGCATCCCTAGTACCAACTAGCCTTACATGTATTTAAATTGGAAGGAGAAGGATGTAAGTGTTTATTTCTGCAACATGGTGTTAGAAACTTGCAGCAAATTTACAAAACAAATAGTATTAACAAATTGACTATAAAAAATTAGCGACTAAAGAAAAAGGTATGTAGAACAAAAAGTGAAATTGCATACGAAGCTAATTACACACATGTTACACACGCTCAAACTGCATGTGATGCTGCTATGTTTAGGAAGACTGTGTGTAGGGGACGTTCCCCCTGCTACCGGTGGAATGACAAGATTCGCAATCTGCGGTCGACATGCTTTGGGACGAGAAGAAGGGCCCAGCGCACGAGAGGAAGACCGACATGGGAAACCGAACGGGCTTCATATGAGGATCTAAGGCATCAACTTAGAAGAGCCATTAAAAGGAGCAAGTAAGAATCCATTCAGCGGATATGCCAAGAAGCAAGAACATCGGTGCTCAGGAACGGCCTAAACTAGGCTGTCAAGTTTTGCTATGGGGGAATATTAGTACATTATTCCCTCGGACCCCGCCCTACACTTTTATAAGTAGGGATCCGGAAGCCAATCATACCATACCTGAGGTAGCCGCAGCATGCAATGGCATAGGATATAGGAAAGCACAGGGACCAGATGGAATCCCGGATAGGGCACTTAAGGCAGCTATCCGGTAAAGACCTGATATGTTCGCCAAGGTGGTTCCACAAGTACTTCATCGAGGGTGTTTTTCTACAGAGATTGAAGAAGCAGAAATTGGTTCTCATTCCAAAACCTGGTAAACCACCAGGGGAACGATCGTCGTATCGGCCCATCTGTCTACTTGATGGGAAAAATACTGGAGGGAATATTATACAATTGCCGAGGCAGGAGGAACTCTCTCGGACCTGCAATACGGATTTAGGAGAGGGCGGTCCACCGTTGACGAGATAAGGAGGGTAGTAGACATTGCAAGAGATACAATAGAGGGCGAAATATGAAGATTTGGTCCCAAGGAATACTGCGCGGTTATCACACTTGACGTTAGAAACGCGTGCAACTCAGCAAATTGGGGACGGATTATGAGAGCCCTCTTTAACATAGTTACGCCGCCATATTGAACGGACATTCTGAACATTTATTTTCAGGACAGGAAGGCAATATACCTAACGAATGAAGGAGAACAGGAATACGTAGTGACGACGGGTGTCCCGCAGGGATCTCTACTTGGCCCACTACTACGGAACATTATGTACGATGGAGTACTTAGACTGCGATTGCCAAACGGGACTACCATTGTAGGCTTTGCAGATGACATTGCCATAGTCTCGATTGCTAAGACGGTACAAGAAATAGAGGAGAAAACCAATACAGAGATTCGAAATGACAATAAGGAGAATACTGCCCTCGGTGTATCGTCTAAGAGCGATTAGACGGATAAGCGGCTACAAGACGTCTGAAGAAGCGGCATTAGTATTGGCAAAGGCAATACCTATAGACACATTGGCGGATGAGATGAGGCGAGAATACTTTCGCCGTCTCGAGTATGCAGGACGGACGGCGGATATAAAACCGGAGGAAAGAAGGACTTCCATGCGCAAATGGCAGTCACGATGGGAGAGCAGTTTAAAGGGAAGATGGACATTTCAGCTGGTCCCTTCTATAACCCTTTGGATGCAGAACAAACATTGCGAGCTGAATTACTACGTGACCCAGTTTTCAAGTGGTCATGGATGTTTTAGGATCATACTTCCCCTATATGCACAAACTGTTTACATGAAGAGGAAAATGCGGAGCATATTCTAACATGCTGCCCCAGATTTAGATGGTCCGGAGAAACTAGATTAGGTACAAACCGGCTCATGGAGGAGCTGTTGAATTCTAGGACGCTATGGAGCCAATACAGCCTGAAAATGACCGAAGTTATGATGGTACTCCGGAGGTTAGAGGGACGAAGACTAAATTTGAGATAACGTGATAAAGCTTTCGAGCTAACTAGCTCTCCGGCAGTCCCGCGGGGGGAGAATGGTTGAAGTGTGTAGGGGGTGGGTTTAGTACGTAGCAATGTTGCAAAATTTAAATTTTGAAATGGTACTGAACTCTAAATGAAAAAAAGTAAATAAATACATACACATTGGTCACTATAATCCTTCTATCAGGATTATTACATAACTTTTCACACCACTTACATATTTTGTGTGTGTTAATGATATACATGAGAAGCAGGACTTACAGTTTAATCCTTTGTACTTGGCACCATATTGAACGTTGCCTACCAGCAATTCGACACCACTTTTTAATGAAAACACACACTCTGGAAACGTAATATTATACACTACATATGTATAATTTTAGAACCCAGAAAAGAATTGTAATGAATTTTTGGACATTAAAGAACACATATTTTCAAAAAATATGACGAAATACTTTTTATAAATTTCCACAGCACTGTAAAGTTTACACCAATTTACATATGCAAGCCTTCCGCCTAGATTTTTTCTGTCAGAATAGACAATACAATCCCGTTTTCTTTCTCCCACATTTGGAAAATGCAGAGATACTTTCTCTTAAATGCTTAAGTATGAGCTAAAATTTTGTACATTTTTTGTTTCAGTTATCGGATTTCTTCATTACAGTATCCCAAATAAAATGGGAAACTTAGCTTTGTAGGTACTTCACACGTTCTTTTCCGACGTTTAAAACGGTTGATTTAAACGTAATTTGTTTTTGTGTCATTTTAATAGAAAACTACAGGAGAACACGTATTCCATAAAAATTTGTGGTGGAATAATTTCATTGTCTGTAATCGATAACAAACTATCATGTCCTCTCACAGGGGACAACCGAGTGATATGCTACACGGGGCGGGGACAAAAAGATGCAAAGTGTTAAATTCGGCTCCGAACGACAGATTTTTAAAAATCTTTATCACGGCAATTTCATTTACTCTTAGAGTGTTTGCCAGAAGGAAGTTGAACAAAAAAACTAGCGACTTATCCGTTTTCTTCACATACAAGACAAGAACAGTTGCTTCGGAAAGTAATGTAACACACGTTCGTTTTTAGTGTTTTAAAAGCGAATGTACGTTTGGTTAAGAGGGGCTAAATCCTAATTCTACCTTCAGCTAACAAGAGCATGATATAAAATATGTAGTAATAAATAGCACTGAAAACGTCGCGGGGGTACTGAGGTATTTTTTAAAAGAATAAGTACTGAAAAAAGTACCGATGTTCTGAATTTTTCAACACTGGTACGTAGGCACCAGTAATGGTGAATCGTGCATGCTTTTGTCGGAACAAAAGTATCTTTTGAAGATTTACCAGCTCCGGCTAAAGGCAAAAAAAACACATGTTACACACACAATCAAAAATTACACACAATATATGTAATTACACACGAGGTGGCAACACCGACACAAACACTAAAAAATGGTGTTTGTGAACTCTGTTCAGTACTTAATGTTAGAGTTTGCGTACATGTTCACAAACATCAAAATGGAATTGAAAAGTTTTGCTCTCGTTGTTGTGAATGTTTTGTGTTCTTTACACACGGCATTCAGTAAAGTATATAAACGTTGCGTACTTCAGAGTATTTTTTCGAACGCTCATATAAGCATAAAGAAAAACTGGAATTATAAATTCACAATAAGATGATTTTCGGGGTTTTAAATACCGAAAACAAAAAATTAAAATATGTGTGCATATAAAAGTATATTTATTGCGTCTTTGACTAGGAACATCTATGCATCTTATTGACGCTATAATTTTTAAATTAGTGGTAATTTATTTAGCCCCTATAACAGTTACCGAGTAAATGTAGTTTTCATCGAAAAGCAATATTTCTCAAACAAAATTGTGGAATTGGAGTAGAGAACAATTCATATGAGATTGAAGAAAATTCAATGAACATTCCGCAAAAGGAGCTGATTTACTGAGATTTGAGAGATGGATTGGCTCGCGACGTTAGTCAGGTTACCACTATCAACGACGATGGTATTCATCGGTTACAACCAACTGCTTTAGCGTGAATTTGTTGATAGGGGCATATTTCATTTCAACGGAATGACATGTGTCATTCCAGCACCCAGCTCATGCAACAATGGATATTTATTTTAATTTTTCCTTGGAAAAGTTTGATGTTCCATCCTGGGATGGAGTATTAATTATGGTGTCTCAATGGGTCTAAATGCTTTCCAAAGTAGGACCACTTTCTTTAATGGGGTTCTGCCACTTTACCTAAAGTCCTAATAAACTCAGCATTAAACGGATTTAAAAATGTAATAGTTTATTGCTTAATGAACGCAAACGGAATAGGCAACCTTGCCGTTTTTAAAGGAAATATGAACAAAACAGATTATTTAAATATTTTAAAAATTATTTCGATTTAACCTGCTCTAAAAATGTGTGTACCATCTTCGCTAAAGCTCGACTTAATTCCAAAAGTACACTAGATGGCTCACATAAAAATATATGTATCAAAATATGTATAGCGTTACCCACAAGAAGGCATATAAAACGTTCCGGCGGATATGTGGGAATTTATATCCTCAGAGGCAAATAGAAATAGATTTGGTTGTAAGAGAGGCTAAAGGCCAATGATATATTCGTTAATTTTTTTGCAGATATCAGACAAATTTCATTCCTTTAATGGCCATCATAACAACTTGCCGTTAAATAAAGGGGAAGATCATCTTTGTCTTTAAACACACACAGGGCACGAACGTCAACAATGTTCGTTAAAAAGAGCATAAAATGCATTCAGTCATTTGTTAGCTTTCAATAAAGCAGGTTCTTGTCGCTGCCTTTTTAAATTTTTTGTATATCAATTGTACACCCAAAGAAAAGTTACAGTAGGATTCACTATTTTCTAATGATATTCACTAATAACAATGAGAAATCATCTCCATTTTTGGAAGAATATTACTTACTTACTTAATTGGCCATAACAACCCGATTAACGGCTTTCGGCCTGCCGCAATACATCCTTCCAGGCGCCTCTGCTTCTTGCGCGCCTACGCCAGTTGGTCACACCAATCGATGACAGGGCTTCCTCGACTTGGTCCTTCCAACGGATACAAGGTCGTCCTCTACGCCGACTTCCGCAGATCCCCGCATCAAATACCCGTTTCGCCGGAGCATCCTCCTTCATTCGAACGACATGGCCGAGCCAGCGCAGCCGCTGGATATTAATACACTGCACAACGTCTATGTCGTTGAGGAGCTCACTGTTAGATCGGATGCGGAAATCATCGCCAACTCGCACAGGACCGAAGATCTTACGTAGGACTTTCCTCTCGAATACCCTCAAGGCTGCTGCATCAGTTCATAATAGGGTCCATGCCTCTGCGCCATAAGCACGGGTAAGATGAGCGTCTTGTAGAGTATTAATTTTGTCGCACGAGAGAGGTCTCTGCTACTCAATTGCCTATTGAGACCATAATAGCACCTGTTGGCAAGAGTAATCCTGCGTTTAATCTCCAGACTGACATAATTTTTGGTGGTAACGGCGGAGCAAAGATAAATAAATTCCTGGACTTTGGAAGAATATTTGTCACGTTAAATACGCAGTATTTAGAGATTTAGCGCTGTACACTTTCCATTTTCCACTACATAAACATATTATTAGGTTACATTTGAAAATATCACTAACAATTTTCATGTGCGTTATACACATGCTTCTCACAAATACACTCACATTTTTATCATGTTCTCTTTGTGCCGACGTCTGGTAATACGATAGAAGTGAACGCTAAGCTAAAGTGAGGAGGATCATCCTACCGGTAACTTTTAAAGTTAAGTTTATGTTTGAACTTTCCATATTATTTTCAATATGACAACTTCAAATATAAACGAAATGATCAAATACAACTCAAAAAAAAAACGAAGTCCACCGTTTCTATTGTGTTTAAAAAACTTGTTTAACAGTTTTATCGACATTACACTGACACCATATTTTATGAAAAAGTTAACTTTATTTTATCTGTAAGTTGTAATAACGAAAATAAGTTAAAGGTAAATTTTCGGTGCCCTTTAACTAAACCCAAGTTTAAACAATATTTTATTCAAACATATTTTCGTTAAGAAAAACAATTTTACACAAGAATACCCATGCATACATACAATTTGAAAGTAACTATTGAACATTATTTGATTACTTTTGATAATTTTTGATCATTAGACAAATTGCCAGTAATCCAAATCGTAATCATTTAGTAATTCGATAAAATTGTTCATAAAATTATATAATAATTGCGATTATTTTTAAAAAATATTGTAATTGATGATTTGAGCAGCCCGTGAAAATTAATCGTTGTTTCTCCATCTTTGCTTCTGGAGCACTTTTCTCCAGTGATGACAAGTATGTTTTATATGGCGACTGCTTCCAATAAAACAAAAACAAAATACGTATAAAAAATACAATCAAAATAGATTAGAATACTCTATGGAAAAATAAACTCGTTCACGTTTCTAAGACGTTCCCATTTTCGAGTGTTCACGTTTTCGCGAGTTCACTGATTTTTAAAATAGATAGGGTAGATAGCGTTTAAAAAATTCAAAAACTTCATAATTCTGGCTTATGTATCATTTTTTATACATACGACTTTCCTAGGAATTCTTTGGTGCTGAGCTTGATTTTTTTTTTAGTTTTCAAAGTTTTTGGGAAGTCTTATCGTAAATAATACATTATTTATCGTATTTGAAAATGAGTTGAAAGTTCAGTGTTGAATTAAGGTGAACAAGTTGAATTTTCTGTTCTGCCCATATTCATGGAATTGATTGAAATAGTCGTTGTTTAGTATCAAGCGTGTTAAATTATTAGATATCAGACCAAGGTTCGAACTTTAGGTCAGATATTTCTAATTTACAACGAAAGTTGTAAAGATCGATTTTGTATGTATACATATATGTAATTCTCCTGCCACTGAAGACTCTGAGAAGAAGAAATCAGTAGCTCGCCTTATGAACTGATGAAAATATTGACAGCAAGATTAGTAGTACAGGGAACCGTATTCCTTTAGAAGTCTAGGAAGAGAAAATACTAAAAACTTTTCAGCTGTTTCTTGAAATGTTGTAGAGTCTCTCTTATTGCTTTGCTTATATTTATCTCTCGTGACAAACATTAAAAAGTGTTTCCTCTTATGTTTCATAGATAGATATAGACGACTCGCAAAGAAACCTCTCATCAGTGCAATCAATAAAAAGAAGCGCCTGGAATTTGCAAAACGTTACAAGGATTGGTCAAATGAACAATGGGCTAAAGTCTTGTGGAGCGATGAAAGCAAATTTAATTTGTTTGGCTCCGATAGGATAAATTTTGTTCGAAGACCGCCTGGACAGAGATATTCTGCAAGATATCAACTTCCAACCGTAAAACATGGCGGTGGATCAAAATGGTGTGGGTAAGGAACGATATGTCTAAAAAAATTATTGATTTTACGTCACGTATTTACAGGTGCGTTTTCCCGTGATGGGGTAGGTCCCTTAACTCAAATCGAAGGAAAAATGGACGCCAAGAAGTACTGTGAAATCCTTGGAGAACACATGCTTCCTCATCTGCGGGAAAAAATGCCTCCTGGTAGTATATTCCAACAGGATACCGATCCAAAGCACTCAAGTCGCTTAGCTCGAAACTTTTTAAGCGACAATGATGTCAATGTTTTGGATTGGCCATCACTTTCTCCCGATCTAAACCCCATAGAAAGTCTATGGGAGCTATTAGATCGGTAAGTTAAGAGGATACATCCGTCAAATAAGAGGCAATTAGAGGAAATTTTGAAAAGTGAATGGGAGAAAATATACATTAACACATTAATAGCTTTAGTCGGCTCTATGCCTTCTAGGTTGCAAAAAGTCATAAAAAATAAGGGCACTAAATATTAATTTTAAGATTTTTTTTGTAAGAATTACTATTTAATTTAAATAAACACATTAAAATTTATGCTGTTGCATTTTTATTGCTCCCATGAAATTAGCACTCTTTTTAATAAATGACAAAATAATATATCATTAATTAAAAATATTTACATAATGTTATTGATAATAGGTATCTATAACTGTAGGGATTAATAACCCAAAGAAATATTTTGAACTGGTCACCATATTTTTAAAATTATCCCACTTAAAGATAATTTTACCCAACGTTGCATTTTTTGTGCTCGCTACGGTATGTACATACTAGAGGTGTGCGCAAGACATATAAAATTGCACACTATTGCATTTTTCTCAAGATCGAATAGTGATTGTAGCTGCATATATAAATAAGTGTCAAGCAAAGATAGTGTAAATAAAAACAACTCCGCTTGTATACCATTGTACAACAATATAAACGACAGTTGTGTAAAGCGTGCAACAAATATTTTGTACTCTTCATAGAGTCACAACGTGCACTTCTTTGTTTGCTCTCAGCAACCGAAAATCTTCGTCGACGGCAGCATTGCCAGTAACTTTTTCAAACTTATTATTTCTGGAGAAATTTTTTTTATTTGAGTTTATGGCAATGTTTTTGTTTTTTAACGGAATTTTATTTTAATTTTCCAAAAATATAGTAGTGTACATATAATAAAGTAATAAAAATAATAAAACCAAAAACAATTCATACAAAACAGACTATTTTTGTAATTATTAATCTTGTCTTATATTTGATTAAGAAATTGTTCATCAATATCTAAATGACGCCAGCATTGCCAGTAACTTTTTTAAACTTATTATTTCTGGGGAAATTTTTTTTGAGTTTATGGCGGAAACAAAGGATGTATACTATAATGTTTTTGTTTTCCAACACAATTTTATTTTAATTTTCCAAAAATATACATAATTATAAAAAGTAGTAAAAATAATAAAACCAAAAACATTTATATAACAGTCTTTTTTTTATAACAGAGCAATTATTAAAAAGTAATAAAAATAATAACACTAAAAACAATTATTATTAATTTATTCTTATAGGTATTCGCTTCCCCTTAAATTCAACTAATTTGAGCTCTCCAATGTTAAGTTTTTCTTTAATGGCGTCATTACTCAGAGTTTTATTAGATAACTCTCTATTAATGTTCGTACTTACTGATTCCTATCAGAGTTAAAGAAAGAAATATAAAAATAAATAATTTATAATTCCTAACCTCTGTCTCCATAATTTTTATTTTGTTTATAAATTATTCTATTTAAATCACCCGCGCTCACAACACTGAATAAGAAAGAAACAAGAGCGAATGCTTTGTTCTTTGTTTGCTCGCCAGCATTGCCATTTAAACTCTTTATTTCTTGGGAAAAACTCTTAACTACTACTTTTTTTTTCACTACTGATATTCGTATGGCAATACTGAAAATGTAGCTTCAATAATAAAATATGCTCTTACAACACAAAGCATAGTTCCGTTACTTCACAGACAAACGAGTGCTGTTGTATACATTGCAGAAATGAGAAATACACATTTCAGTGCACTCGTACAATCAAGATCAACAGAAAAGAGTGCACTACAGTATTGCATTCGGTGAAGGGTAACCAAGTCGAATGTCTTGTGCACACCTCTAGTACATACATACATACATACATATTTTCAATGGTGGAGAAATAATTTAACATAAAGTCGATGATTTTAATGGTGAGTTTTATTGGTTTCATTAAAAACAACGGGCGTGATAATGGTATGGTAATGAACCATAGACACTAAAAAAAATGCCGTCAAAATGTGGTTAAGCTACGCCGATCCGTTCCGAAGTTAAAGGGATAAATCTACTTAGAATACACATATAATCATATGTCGCGTGAAAACTTTGAGAGCTCATAAGTCAAAACACACTTTTTCGACTTAGACTATTATAGAACGGAGGCGTCGATTTATTCCACTAAAAAATCCACATACATATCCGAGTTCCACGTAAATCGAGGTACATGTGTAATCAAAAAATAATCAGAATTACAAGCGATTAGGCTCAAAATATTAGATTAGAATCAAAATAAATCCACAACTAATCAAATCGTTTTCAATTTTAACCTTATTTTAAAATAATCAAAAAGAATTTGATTGTTTTTCTTTTTTCATTATGTTCTTTAATTTTTTTTTAATAAAGTGTGAATTTTGATTTTGAGTTGTAAACGTACATACATCTTTAATTTAGTATCTATTTTATTTTGTAAAAAGTTTACTGAAAAATAACCCTCATATATATATGAAAGCTAAGCCTTCTATAACGCGTAATTTTCCTGGAACATAACCACCGCGTTATACGAGGGACATCTGCATTCGTATATTATTTTATTGTGACAAAATGAAATTTCTACCACACTACTCAGATGAGGTGTATGGGGTGTCAGCGAACTACTCTTGTATGAAATAATCGAATCAATGAAACTACTTGTAATCAAATGCTTAAAATTTCGAAGACAATCCATTTTATCAAATGATGATCTAAATTGGGTAAGAATTTGAACAAGTCCTGTTATTCATTTGATTGTGATTAGACACCATCATCGACACAATTTATGCAATGTAAACTTAATTAAAGTCTATTTTAAATTCGAATCTAATTGAATGGATATTGCTACACAATTATTGTAAAATAATTTCAATTATTTATTATTGTCATTACGTACATCGGACATACATACATACATCTGCTCATAATAATGTGTATATAGATGCTACTTAGCCATACATATATTTATATCTACAATACATATCTATAATGTATTCTGCTCGTATGTATGTACATTTAGAATTGGAGTTTCTTAGGGCCAGTTTTTGAATGCAAGTTTAAACTCGAGATTAAGTTAAGCTGCAGTTAAAGTTGAATCTTTCTTTTTTGAATGGTAGTTGCTGGTTGCAACTTAAAATTAACTATGAAAAGTAAAAAAATTTTATTTGAAAAAAGCTTTTAAATGAGAGCCGAAAGCCACCAACGTTAGTGGTTTAAACTTAAGATTAACTAACTTTACGGTTATAAAGTTAAACGTAAAATTAAGTAAATTCAAAAGCCGAAAACGAACGGCAACTAGAGATTTCTTAAACTCAAGTTTAAACTTGCATTCAAAAACTGGGCCTTAGAGTTTTATTTGGTTTATGAATTTGATTATTAACATGTCCATACATATGTATGGGCGTGTAAGAGTGTGTGGAACAAAGGAAATATGTACATACTGTACATACATGCATACATATGTATGTAAGTATCATAATGATGTGAATTAAAAATAAAATGACAAAATAATTAATTTAACACTTTCAGTTTGTTTGTCTGTGACATAAAATCCTTCTTCATGGATCGATAATTACTCAAGAAGTTTATAAACCATCTTAAGCATAATAACTGTAAGTGTACATAATTATTATTATTGTTGTCGTTGTTGTTCGTATTATTGTTGAATATTTGTTAATTTATTTACTTGAAAGAAATTAAATGTTAGTCACAGCTTTTAAGTATCACTTGTTAAACGCTTCAAATATTATACTTGTGCAGTTCCATGTCGAAAGGATGTAAACAAATTTCAAACAATTCAAGGAACACTTGTGTTAAAATTTCTGAACAACAAATGTTCATACGAATACCTTTGCTTCTCTGGCGAAAATACACAAACTATAACACTTACACACACACACATCTAATACCGCCTAGACCAGCTTGGAGCCTAATAGAGAGGTAAATTTTATTAAAGGAACAAACACACGTTTGTGTAAAAAAAAAGAAGAAGAAGACAAACTAAAAAAGCAGCCAAAGCATGTTTCTAAACGGTTGGAAATTGTAAACGTGCTGGTCTCGCACAAGAACTCCTTACTTTTACTAAAATTTACACAATCTCTGGGCTTGCTTTACTTTATGGTGAAACAAACTAACAAGTTTTGAATTTTCTACAGGGCCTATTGGAGTGCTTTTTGGGAAAAGTTTCGTACATTAAGCATAATTTAATTGTGGTGGCTTATGCAGGATGTATGTAGTTTGCAAAGTTTTAGTAGAACTATTAAAGGAACTTAACAGTACCACAACACATTGTTTTAAGTACTGATTTGAAATTCTAGCCGCAAATATCTGTTAGGCTTCAACAGGAGGGTTCATGGACTATTTCACTGTGCACATTCTCTTAATTTCTGTAAATACAATGCAAAGAAAACAAAAACAAAAAAATTGTATGCTGTTACCAATCAGCTTGAAATGTCAATGGAATAAATTTAAAAGGACCTCAAGTCTAATAAAATCTTAAATTTAAAGTAGATTAACACCAAAGGTAACCAAACCTAATTGGTATTGTATCGCCAACAGTTAATTTGCCCTTAAACTGATCACACGGATAAATAGGATAAAATCCTGTATTATTATATTTCATAAATTATAAACATTTACACAGCTAATGATGAAATCTTAAATCATTACTTGAGGTGAAGCGTTATAAACATACGAGTATAAGAATTGAAAAGAATTTTTATAAGATTCTAAGGCATAAACTGAACGAAGATATAAAAGAGGGATTTGTATTGTTGTATGGGCGTTAG
This sequence comes from Sarcophaga peregrina, assembly GCA_014635995.1. NCBI lineage: Eukaryota > Metazoa > Arthropoda > Insecta > Diptera > Sarcophagidae > Sarcophaga > Sarcophaga peregrina. The sequence continues at coordinate 90,041,542 of CM025789.1, forward strand.
AGAAAATAAATCTTCTGCATGAAGAGTGTTTCACACAGATTCGACTAAAGTACGAATTTTTTCTGTAATACATTCCATTTCATTTATTTTCATAAACGGCTCACCTTATTTAACCATACAACATTCAACTTTCGTTATTCAAAAGGGTAAAGGAGCAAGGAATTATTCTTATTATTAGGCAGGTAGTCAGCTGTCCTGATCGCCAGTGTGCTCTTTTCCACTCCAACCAAAACATTATTTAATATACTCTATACTCGCCTCATTTTTTAAAAAATAATTATTGATCTGACAGTTTGTTTTAAAGCTATTTAGATAACAAAATTGGAATTATTGCGTTTTGGTACGAATCATAGTATTTATTGCATTTTGATATTGAATTTCAGTGCAATTATTGAGTTTTGGAATGCTTTATAATAAAGGCAGTATAGATTTTAATGAATGAATGAAGAATAGGATTCAATAAAAAAGTCAAAACATTTGAAAAATATATACTTACATGTATCCATTCCATTCCACTATTTAACAATTGTATGTAGTAAAGCATTTGCATTATTTTTTGAAAATATATATTCAACAAGTGCTTACGTTTTTTGTTCGCAACAGCATTATTTCTGTTTGAATCTTATTTGGTCTTGATGAAAACAATATTAAATGTCATATAATTTTAATTTTTATTTGGAATTAAACTGAATTTGGAAATATTGTTATTATCTTTTAAATTTCAGTCACTCTGTTTTTGTTATTAAAATGAAATCTTGCTACTGTCAAATAAATTGAGTGTAAAGGATGTAAATTTTAAGCAAGATTTGATCTACTAGATTTCGCTGTAGGCCTATTAGACGTATAAAATGTAAATGATTTTACCATCGAAAATGTAGGAACGTAAAAAATTTTATTGTTAAATATCGTCGTCCAAAATTGTTTTTAATTTCCAAAAGGATAGAATAATCTACACTTAACAAATTAATTTTTTTTAATATTGGATTTAGGGTCACTACATGAAAAGAAAAGCACTAGGCACTGACTGGAAAATTTTCTGCGTTGATAGTTATAGAAACCACTAAAAAGAGTGTTAAAATCACAGAAATACAGAAACGAAAGCAATGACATTTGAAAAGGGCTCATAGCATAAAAACACTGGTCCAACTAGAGGGAGAAAAAAAATTGTTATAAGTATTACGAACCAAATGTGTTAGAAGCAACAGATATACAGAGGGAAAAAAGCAGAAAAATTAAATGTGAACAAACATTTATTTTGTGGTAAAAAAGAGAAAATTTATAATATTTTTTAATTTCTTCAATGAAAAGTTTAAAGATTCTTAAATATTTAATTATTAATCGAAATGTATGTGGTTTTTGGTCCCAATGAATATAGCATTTTCTGGAAAAGGTTAGTAAGAAGCGAAATATATCAAGATCAAATAAGACATATTGCTCATAATAATTTTTTTCTTGCAGAACTTTGTGTATATTACCAGTATTTATTAATTTCTTGAATGAAAAAATTAAAATTCCGTAATTTTTTTATTATCGAACTCTTAGCAATTTCTCTTCATAATGAAATAAATTTCGTGTGTAAAAGATAAGTAAAATGAAATATATAACAAATTATATTCTTACAACTTTTTGCTTCGGGAGTTTATGAACCACAAATAAAATTTATGCATTGTGTACACATTGCCTGTTGTCGTGTTCGATTTCGTGGCGCTTGCGTTTTCTCTCTCTTTAATACTGATACCAGTGTTGCCAACGATTGTATATCAAAACGCGCACAAAAAATTAAAAAACGGGTAAAAACGCGTATTTTTTGAGTTTAAAAAGGGTAAAAATGCACTACAGTTTTTTAGTAAGAAAAATCGTTTATAAAACTTTTATTTTATAATATTCTTTATTTGATAAGTTAATATTATGGTTAAACTAATAAAATATAATAAAAGAAAATAATTCATATAAATATGTCAGTTTAGTTTATAAAATTAACATTTATAATTTAAAAAATTTTAAATATACAAAATTCCCTGATATCATCTGCATTTTCATCCTCCCCAACCACGTTTGGCCACAATAGTTTTGTTTGAATAAATATTTTTGCAGACCTCGGAAGGTATTGCATAATTATTACAGCAGAAATTGAGTCTACGTAGTCCATATTTTATGTGTAAACTCAAATTAACAGAGTTTAATGATAGACGGTTTCGAATTTTATTTTTTGATAAATTCATGGAGCTATATCTCTCAACCTCTGCGTTAGAGCAAGGAAAATTTAAAATTCGAAGAACAAACTGTGCTAATACTAAAAATGTTTTTTCTCCTAACGAGTTTTAAAATTAACTAACCTCTATCCAAAAAAGATATGTTCTAGTTTTGTTTTCCCAATTAAATTAAATTTTCTAAACCAGTTTCTATTGTTGATAATGTATTTACATGATTTATAAAGTTGCTTATAAATTCTATTAACTGATCATTATTTATATTACTTAATATATTTTCGACACTGAATAAGGAAGCTTTTTGTAAAATTTTTAAATTGCTAGGAAGTCTAGCTCTAATTTCATAAATAAGGTTTTTAGTGAAAAGAACACATTTTTGTTTAATAATATTTTTTCGGTTTCTGTTTTTGGTATTCATTGGAGGCCTTTTCAAAACTATAACAAATGTAGTAAAATTCATTATAATTACTATCTATATCACATTCTATATAAAACAAAATTTCACAATTTATTATCGATGCTAAATTGAACCTCTGAACCTCTCCCAAAATGGAACTTAAAAACCCACTGTCCTTAAGAATATTAAAATGTGTTCTAAGTTCCAACCACAAATTCAAAATACATTTAACCTCCTTTTCATTGATATCGTGTTGTAAATTTTACGCTTAAAAAATTTGAACATTTTCCTTTGTAGTTTCAATATAAAGGCTATTAAAAATCAACAAAAAGCACTGTAATAAAATTAGAAAAGCACCATAATAGTGCCTCTCCGTAAAAAGGCACTAGAAGAAAAAATTTACGCGTACGACGTTTCATAAAGCACCATAAATAGTGCGAAAAGCACTAAGTTGGAAACAATGACTGATACTGATTTTACTGTTGGTCAGTGTTGTCAATTTTTTTTTCAAAATTTCCCGTCAAATTGGGCTTTAAAAATCGCCAGAAATCGCTAAATTAAATTTTTAAAGCGTCAGAAGCCCGTCAAATAAATAGTTTGAAAATATTAAATTAACGTTAAAAAAATAAAATGTAAATAATTGCACACATTTTTTATTGAATTGTTTTTTCAATTATGTTTAATGATTTACAAACAAAATCGGGTATTTTTTAAAATACATTTCAAGTCTTCAGGACTTTCGTTTCGAAACTTTCGTGGATATTGAGGTGCCATAACTTTTTAAAAAGAAAATTCAATTTAAATGTACATTTTATAATTATATTCATATAATTTATGTTGTAACAATTTCATCTTTTCTTGCCATGTACACTTAATTCTGTTTTTACACGGTAGATACGTTCCAGAAAGAAACGTGTAAAAAAGACATAAAGTACATAGAAAAAAAGGGAATTGGTTCCATATCCTTCAAAAAATGTGTCAACAAAATAATTCGTAGGAAAACACTGATACAAGAGTCTTTATAAAAAAAATAAATAAAATTTTTTAAGCATTAATTAACATAAATTTAAAATTATTGTCGTACAGGAAGTCAAAAAAAAAATAATATTAGTTGATAAACAAATGGTACATTCAGCAATCCTTAAAGGTAATTTAAACAAACTAAAAATTATTAAAAGTTCATAAATAAAAAATTAAAAGCAGGCAATGTGATGATAAAAATAACAGAATTCTATTTGCAATCATCACCGGTTTTTATAAGGAATCGCTAGCGTAAGGTTGGTTAAGAATAGCTATCAACTCAAACAAGATTAGCATTTTCAGATTCTGATTGGACAGCACTGCGTTTAATAACAAAATCCGTTATTAGGCGTTGCGATGCAGTTTCAAGTCGCCGTAGTCTAGTAGGTAATGTGTTAACTTATTAGACTGAAGGCCCGAGTTCAAACTCCAGGTCAGACAGCAAAACGAAAATATTTCTTCGGCGACTTCATCTCAGCGGATTTCTGGCAAAAACTCTGAATTTAATTATAATTGCCATGAAAAGGTTATTAAAAACTGTCGCTGGTAGTCGACTTTAAACTGTAGGTCCCGCCACTTATGTATAAAAGCAACGCAGACAACATAAGTGGTGTGAGAAACTAGGTCGTAATCCTGACTGAAGGGTTATAATGACCAATTATGAATATGTATGTCTTTGTATAACTCATAGTAACGAGCCATAGAAGATTTCAGATTACGTTAATATTTTCATAAACTTTTCTCAAAGGTCTATACCAAATATCGCCTTGTAAAAACAGAATTAATTTTATTTTCTAGACCGTGCGCTGTAAAAAACCCCAGATTTCACGCTAACTGCTAAAAAGCATTTTTCCCCGTAATTGGCATTGCAAAAACGTCAGAAGTGCTGAAATTGCTCAATGATATCATAATCGATGAAAATCAGCAAATTTATTTTTATTCTTCTCTATTTTCATCATTTTTCAAATTTTTGCGCATTTTTGTAGACTATGAAAAAGTTTTTGTTGCACTGATGGACACGATTCGGCCTCTCTGTGATGACCCAGATATAGAATTACCCAACGCCTTAGCTGTTATTATAAAACGGCATTTTCATAACGTTTATGTTGGAAGAAAAAACTTATAAATTTTAATATTTCATACAAAATTTTCTTTCAGTACAAACTTTCGAATATATGCTTATATTTATCATTTTACCTGTTTTCACTACAAATTTTAATTTCAGTCCTGAAATGTACATGAATTTTATTCTTAATTTAATAAAAAAAAAAAAAAAATTTTGTATTAAAGCAACTATTTCTAAATTTAAATATATTTATAATACAATATATAAATAAAACTGTTGAAAATTGAATTTAAAAAAAAAGTGGTTTTTAATAATTTTAATCGGTTGAAAAATAAGTAATTTGGAGCCAACTTAAAAGCCAAGCAGAGATGACCAATTGACTACCGCCTATGACATGCCTATGTTAAAATAATGAGTCGGCGACAAGGAAAAAAGTCACTTAATCCACTAGATGTGCTTATTAAAAAACCAGTTTGAAGTTACTTTGAAATTAGTTTAATTTCCAACGGGGTTATTTTGTGGTTCGTGTAAATGTGTGTAGTCGAAATCAACAACATTATACGTATTGTTAAGTATGAGTGCGATGAGTATTTCAAACTTTGAACATGAATAGTGTGAGTATCATAATATAATATGTATGAATGCGTATAAGTAGCAGAAATTATAAGTATGACTCTAATCTACTCATCGTTTGGAACACTCGTTACTGATCTCTGGTCAGCATATAATAACCGATGTTGGTTAAACATCAACAGTAACGTATGCGCGTTACTTTGGAGCTTACTTTGGATTAGGGTCTGCAATAATATTCGAAATTTCTTGAGGCTCGCAGTTAAGTGGTAATAGCTATTCAACAACAGGATGAAGACTGTTCTCAGGCGGTCAGCAAGCAATCGATCTTACGCTGCATCGTATTTCATACATAGCCTTCTTACGTCCAGTATAAAAAAAGCCGTTCCATTATTTATCAAGTGTAAATTCAAGGTTACTCAAATTATAACTGCAACTTTTAATGAAAGGCTATTTAAAGATGAAAATCTAAGGAAGATTGTGTTTGGTTCACACAATATTACTTATAGTTGTCGTATATATATGTACATACATATTTCCAAAATTGTTAATTATGAAAATATTTACGATAATAAACAAGAGTTAATGTCGAATATAAACTAAATTGAGTTTTTCTTTGTGTATATGTAAAGATGCTGGCTGTATAATACATCTTATACGATATTTTAATCACTTTATAATTGTCGAGACAAAGTAAAGGGCAAATAAGTTCATCTAAAATGTATCGTACACGAGTAAATTTTGTAACGAGTGAACGTTAAGAGAACTTCGTACAACGGTTGGGTATTATAGTATTCAACTCATAGATAAATTGCATTTCGTTGAGGTTGGAGCCACAAAGTTCTGTTGTATGTATTTGAGCTGGGACATGAGACAAACCAAGTGTGTGTACACATTGTATTTTAAGCAAATAAAAATATGGTAAACATATACACGGAAACACTTGATTACATACTCTTTCGAACTTCTGTGCCGCACACAATAAGGAGATTAAAAAATTTTTCATTAAAAGTTTGCCAGACTTAAATAACTTTTTTGTTGTATTTAAAATGCTGAAGTATTTAATACCCGGACGAAGTGTTGCCAAGACTTTGTCCAAATTTACAATAAGTATGGAAATTAAAATCTCCCGAAATCTAATCTTTTGTTTCCTGAAATACACATCAAGTTTACCACATTTTAAAATAAAAATTAAATCTTTAATTTTTGGTGATTCGTGGTATGACAAAACCTTCATGAACTTCAAGATCCTTTATTGCTTTACAAGAGGTTTTATGGTGGATTTTGTCCTTATTTATAATTAATAACGCACATGGTCATAATACTCTCAAATCCTGCAACACATCGCTAATATTAACACATACAACATGGGTGCAGTAGAAAACAAAGCTGTAATCTTAACTAAAGTGTTGTAATTGCCATTTTAGTGACGATTACTTCCTAATTAATGGAAAATAAAGAACATCTTTGTTTTGTTTGAAATGTCGACTTATTAAACTTATACACACACACACACACACACAAGGATAACTAATCTTATTCATATGATAACCTCAAGCATTTGCCCAATATTTTAAAGAAAAATGTCACAATGTTAAGGTACGGCGGATTTTTTTGAACTGTTTGAGTTTTGAAGCCTAAAAAAGAATCCATGATATTTATTTACTCGAGAAAGGCTTTTTCGAGCAGATCATTTCATAGACATATGTACGTGCGAAGAAGCTAAGTGATACCGTCGACTTACAAAAAGCGCAATTTTCTGTATACGCTGGCAATTCTTAGGGTCATTATTACAATTTGCATTTACCTAAAGGCAGGATTTTATCGAACAGATAATTTTTTTTTTTTCATTATTATAAGTTAACAATAAGGTAGAAGTGAGCATTAAAGGCATTATCATTTTGCCAGTAAGTGTGAAAGTGAAGTTTAGGTTTGAACTTGCCATCAGTGTTGCCAGAAATTTCATGGCCTAAATCGTTAAAATCCGGAGATTTTTGGGTAAAAAATCGTCAAACACAAGTTTTCATTTTTTTTTTAGTTTTAATTGTTTAATTTCAAACAAATAATAAGATTAATTCAGTCTCATTAACTATATTTATTTACAAACATAACAATGAAATATAAAAGTTTTGTAATAGTAAAAAATAATGTTCGTATTGAGATCAGAATTCATAAACATATACATATACTTTTAATATACATACATAAATCAGGAATCATTTTGTAAACGATTACGCACTTTGGTTTTATTTAAATTTATCTGACTAAATATTCTTTTAACATTTGCCGAGGAGTGTGGTAAAATCCTTATATAGTGAACAAAATTTGTTAAAATTGGAAAGGCCAAAGAAGAATCGAATCGTTTTACTTCCGATATTTTTTTTTTTCCAAAATTCTGTAAAGTTTGTCTCTTTTCTTACAAAAATAATTTTAAAATCTAAAAATTTTAATTCCCTAAACTCTGAATCTATACTTTTAAAAAATTTGGAAAAGCCGAATTGAATTGAATAAGGATTTAAATTCATTTTCAAAATCAAGTCTTTTAGAAATCTGGTCAATTAATTCAATATAAAATTGTATGCAATTATTCATTATTATTTCTTGTACATCACTTTCACAAAGATTTGAATTTGAAAGAATTTCTGCAGCGTAAATAGCTATATAAATATTTTTACTATCCTGAAAATGTTTACTATCTTATATCGATAATTGATCAATAAAATGTTATCATTTTTAATAAGATTTGGTTTTAAAAAGTTGCTCATTACAATGTTAAGTAATTTTTCGATCTGTAAATACGAGGTATGAATTTCAGTAGCTTCACTCTGAAAATTTTTATTTATATTATTTATAATACCCAAGCATGTACTTTAGAAACGTTAAGTAAATTTGATTTGTATGATTTCAATTATTGAAAAAATGTTGATTTTATCAATGTTGACCGCAAAGGAAAAATTAATTTTAAGGGGTTCGTAACATAGCAAAAAAACCAACTCGTAATTTTTCAACTTAAAATCTTCAAATCGTCATTTTGGTATTTTGAGGGGTAAAAAAACGTCAAAATGCAGAGAAATAGTCAATTATAAACGAAATGAGTAAATATAAAATGAACCTCATCGTTGCCACTACGTTTTAAAAAAACTTGTTTAATTTGACAAAAGTTATTGATATTGCTCCAGCACTGCCATATTTTTTAAAAAGCAAATAAAGTTATAATAGAAGAGTTAAAGGTTACTTTATAGTTTACTTTAGTTAAAGTTGGCTTTTACCAAAGAATATGGATATAAAGAATACGCATTATGTAGAAGTAATATTTGTTATGGCGGATTGTAATATTACGATTTATAGCACAAAAGTCATCGATACAAAATAGATCGACTGGTGGATGTTATAATATTATTTTCAGGAGTGGACTCAAAAAATATTTTATGTTAAAACATTCTTTATTAAAATCTACACTTAATAATCAAGTAAATAATTTAGATGTTTTGAATTGAGGAAGGCTTACTTTATAGGCATTAAGCAATACTTTAGAAAAATTAAAAGGTTGGTTATTAGTAGGATGGAAAATTTATAGACCAAATATATAATTTTATTATGTATATTGATAAAATGAAAATCAAAATAGCGTACATTACTAACACTTTTCTATGATTGTATACTGTCAACATAACTCTTTTACTCACTAATCACAATCAGTATTGTCGTTTTTAGCTATTTTCATCAAAAATTTCCCTTTGTTTGTAGAAATGAATTAATTAGTAAAACCAAAATTTTATTTTGTAATTTTTTATTTCTTTTCTTACTATGTTCTAATAATTATAGTTTATATATGAAAAAAAAAAAAAAAATAAAAAAAAAAACTGTGAATTTAATTTTGAATATATTTTTTCTTATTTGGTGATTTTTTTCACAAATGTTGGTTACAATATTATTTTTTTCGTGACAACACTGACTAAAATAAGTGAAAAATATTTTGAAAATTTGAAAAATATTCAAAAATATGTTAAAATGCACATTTTTTATACTTTATTTCCTTTGCTTTTACTAAACAAAACTTTACTGGCAGGTTGTAATAATGGACTTTAGATGACTCTGGTTACTGACGTTATCATTTCGCAAAAAATTATCTTCACTGATGAAGATATTTATTCAATTTATATTTATAAGATATTTATAATTTTAATTTATTTTACCAAAGTAAATTTAGCGGTTTAGTACGCTTTTAAATTTTATCGAAACCTTTGTGGCCTAAAATATGAAATATTTCTTTTAGATGGGAAGTTAAAGTAAACGGCGAAAGGAAGTTGGAGGGTTTTAACAGGCATTTGAAAATCGGCCCAATACTTAAAAAACTTGCTAGCTTAAAATATAAAGGATGACTTAATTAAAAAAATTAAATCAATAATTTAATTAAATTGACTAAAGTATTAATTGAAGTATTTCAAAAGAATTAAAAAATGATTGAATAAAGCTGTTGTCAGTGATTTTTATGCATAAAATTACTACACAAGGACTAACCGGCTTGATGTTTTAAAAATATTAGAGCTGTGCAGCACATGAACTAACGGAACTAATCCCTCAACTAAAGGTTCTTTTTATGACCGCTTTTCGATCTTTTATGTATCATACGAGTTTTAAGAATATTTTTGAATATTTATCAACTTAATTAAACTGCATAATGATTTTATATTTAATTGTTTGAATGAAAATTTTAAATCTTAAAATCTTAAATCTTGTCTTAAACCAACCGACGACAGTCACGTTGGTTGTAAAGTTGAAACGTGTAAATCGAACGACCAACACAGAATGTAGATCGTCGCTACAACTGCCGCTTGTCGATGCGATGATGTCAGTATCTGCCAAAATAGCTGGAATCTGGAATATGCATTTCCAAGCCAGAGTGGTATCTTTTCACATGTTCTTGCAAATTTGATGAATTTCCGCTAGTTTTATACTCCTTTCCACAGTTAATGCTGTTTGTAAATTTTTGGACCTTTTAAAGTATTTCCATACTTGTGAGATTTTCCTTTAATTTTTTTGTCTTTACCCCTCAGTCGCCAAATCTTTCTGTGAGTTCGTGCTCCTGCAATATCAACCCTGTCTTTCAGCGCTCGACACACGTTTACTTTAAGTTCAACACATATTCAAAATACTTCATAACTACTTTAAAAGTTAACATTATACCTCCTTAAAGAAAGCGATCCATTTCTATTTATTGTAGTATCAATAATTTAATAAATTTATTTATTTATTTATTTGATTTTTTATAAAGTTGAAAAACAAACATACATTTAAATTAAATATGGAAAACACAATATGAAAAAAAAAATGTTTGTTGATCAAAATTAAAAATTAGGTTTTGAATAAGCACTCAAAAATTGGGCCAATTTTGGGGTGTGAAAAGAAGAGTTTTAAGTTGACTCTCAATTCAATAGTCAATTTCATCCGATTTTTTGCGCTTTCTCAGAAATATCAAATTTTGTAGGTCACCTTTATTTTCATACTTACTTAATTGGGCATAACAACCCGTTTAACGGATTTCGGCCTGCCACAATACATCCTTCCAGGCACCTCTGCTTCTTGCGCGCCTACGCCAGTTGGTAACACCAATTGGTGATAGGGCTTCCTCAACTTATACAAGGTCATTCTCTTTTCCGACTTCTGCAGGTCCCCTCATCAAATACCTGTCTCGGAGCATCCTCTTCCATTCGAACGACATGGCCGAGCCACCGCAGTCGCTGGATATCAATACGCTGTACAATGTCTATTTCGTTGAGGAGCTCAAACAGCTCATTGTTGGTTCGGATACAGAAATCATCGCCAACTCACACTGGACCGAAGATGTTACGCAGGACTTTTCTCTCGAATACTCTCAAGGCTGCTGCATCAGTTCTTAATAGGGTCCATTCCTCTGCGCCATAAAAAAGCACGGGTAGGATGAGAGTTGTAGAGTTAGTTTAGTCGTACGAGAGTGATCTCTGCTATTCAATTCCCTATTGAAACCATAATAGCACATGTTGGCAAGAGTAACTCTGCGCTTGATACCCAGAGTGACATCATTTTTGGTGTCAACGGCGGTGCTTTATCAGATTCGCGGGTATACTGAGCTCAGACATTGCGGCAAAAACACGATCCCTTATTGTGCTATCGAATAGCAGACAAAAATATGATGAGTGTCGACTTGTTTTTCGAGGGTAATTTCCAGGATTTGACGTAGTGTACAAATGCGTGATAGGATCCAATCAGTGTTTTAACGAGTGGCGTCAGTCGTTCACACAATATTGAGCATCATTCATACATCTCGACTTCTTTACGCTCATGCCTTTCCTGCTCCCTCTATCTTCTTGCATCTGAAAAATCATGCTCGACAATGGCTCGCGTAGCGACTGACTGCAACGATTTCTTTCAATATTTCCTATAAATTCGAGAATTACATGTTCGCCGTTTTTGAAATTGAATGAATAAATGAATTTTCTCAATCAATCTATATAATACATGATACTAAAGTGTCGCCGATATCACAACTACTAACTGTCACTCTACTATTGTCTAGTTGTCCCTTCCATTTTTGACAAATTTCCTTTATTGTTTTGTTATTGTAGTTGTTTATTATCGAAATTTGTCCTATCCATTTATACCGATAATTTAGTCTCAAAAGGGGCAGAAAAATGGGGAAAAAATTGTAATAGGTAATTTTTTACGATTTAACTTGGTTAAGTTTCCCAAATAGCCGTTTCTAAAGTTGAACCAAAAGGGGTCCAAAAAGGGGAAAGGGGCCAAAAAATAACCCGCGCAACGCCGGGAACAATCTGCTAATAAGAACTAATATCTTAAACGTCAGAGAAACGAAATTGCACAATAACACTGTCAAAGACTAAAGAGATGGTATTGTTGAAATCAGCAGTTTCATGGAAATTGTATTATTGTCGAATAGCGAAAAAATCAACTGCCGTTTAGGTTGTCAAGTTCATATACAGGTTACCAGCAATCAGAAATTGCATTGGATGCCTAAATAAATTGAGGAGTAGGAAATTTACTGTTTTATATTTCATTGTGAAAAGTACCAAGTTAATTGAGGGAGTTCTGATCGAAATAAATGCGTACCTAACTTATTTTCGACTATACGAGATTTTCTAATGGTGGGACTATATACCTTACGAATCGAAGTAAAAATAAATAGACTTAAATTAACTTTATACTAGAAACTCTTACTCAATAACGAATGAAAGCTTCCTGAAAATAAATTCGCAACTTTGAGTAAACAACGCATCATATCCACTGTGTTAACCGCGTGTTTAAAATATGTTTTCCAGTCTATTGGGCTTAATAACGCCTGCTGTGGTAAACTTGTGACGTTGAAGACAGATTCCATAGAATGAGATATCAATTTCATGGTTGGTTTAATTAATTTGTATAGAAGCACAAAGTATCAAAATCTCTTCTAGTGTGATAGGTGATAATAGTGTATGTATTTGTGATTAAATGACCAAATATCGCGCAAGAAGACCAGTTTGATGCAATGCGCTTTAATATACGTTTGGATAGAATGATTAACTCAGGATATATGGCTAGAAAAAGGGAATATAACTTCAAAACAAAACGTTTTCGAATTCATCTTTTCAATTTCGTCGATTAAAAAAATTTGATATATCCAATATCTGAAGCATTAATCTTCATATTAAAGATTTTGGAGAATTATTTTATAAATTTTTATTTGACAGACGTCAATTATGTATATCAACCCTACATTTGCTAACCTGAACCCAAGAATTTTTTAACGATTATTAATTATATGGATCATCATTTTCTATTACTCTGAGGATTGGTAACTCTGGTAGTGGACATGTATAATGTTATACACAGTATCATATATGCAAATAAGCGTATGTATGCACATATCTGTGTGGTATACAATACGTTAAATACGAAATGTATGCCTTTGGTTTCCAACTTTAAGAATATAATTTAAAAATGTGAGTATTTTTTCCCATTTATTTAACAATTAATTTAGAAATATTACCCACGGGCAACGCCAAGTTTTGTTAAGCATTCTTAAAAAAAAAAAAAAGAACAGAAAATTTCGACATGTGGCAATATCGCAATTTGTAAGCAGTTTGATTTCTAATAATTTAAAAACTTTCTCTGTGTATTTGTGGGTGTTACAACATAAATTATCCGCATTCTAACTCTTGAGCATGAATATTAACTCAAACACCCTTAAGGTAAATTTGTAAAAGAATGAAAAAAGTTAAAAAACAATTAATTTTAATATTTCTATTGTTCCTTCCCTGCATGAATATGAACTCTCTTGCACTCTGTACTTATCATATGTATACATATGTATGTACATAGATGTATACATAAATAAACATGTAAGTATGTACATATGTATGCTATACAGAGTTGTTTTTAATAACATTGGCATGACGTTCTGTTGAGCAATCCATTCTTATAAAATGTGTGTACATGTAGGTACATACATATATAGGGATTTCATATGAATACATTCAATTTAAAGGCATTCAAAATGATTTTATTATAAGAATGGTTCATACATTGCGATCATACATCACACATACTTCATTGATTTCAAAAGTATTAAAAATTCTTTGTCGATTCGCTTTTACGAACGGCCCTATTGAAAGAAATATTGCTGTAACGCAGCATGAAATACGGCCCAGTAAATGGAATGAATCACTTTCTGACTGAATTTCTTAAAACATTTAATAACTCAGGAATATTATTAATGGAAACTTTATGTGAAATTCATCTGCATATTTTATTTGTATATTTTTTTGTAAATTGAGAAAAAGTTTTTTTTTTTAATAAAAGCCCATAAACTCGATTGAAAAGAAATAATTAAACGGAAAGTACAGAGATTGAAATGCCAAAAAGGCACACATACTATACTTCTGTGTATATGTACAGTCACACAGATAATTATACGTTATCCGACCCCCCATCTAAAAATCGTTTTCATGATTGATGAAAACATTTATAGTTTTTGCGGCTGTGACGTTCAATTGTTTTCACTAAAAATGGCGTTTTTATCGGCACTCGGGTACGGAAACCGTTCTTTCTCAAAACACTTCAAACTGTTTCGGAATGCACAATAACATTGTGAATACTTTCCGCGGTATTGCGTATTCCTACGGCTAGGATTTTTATCTACAATACCTTTTATATACCGGGCTACCCCTGGAGTAATTTTATACCAAATACACGTCGTACGTATAATTTTCTGTGGTGCCATATTGGCTGTAAGTATACTGCAGTCACAAATTCATAGATTTTGGGAATCTTTTTTCTTTATTTAAGTAAATGTGTTGTTACAGACGCAAATGTAAAGAAATTTTAGATTAGAAGTTCATTACTTTAAAAAAAAAATAGTTTTTAGAGGGGGGTACGTATAATTATCTGTGTGACTGTATATAATTTGCAATGTAAGCTAGTGAATGAATTGAAATTAATTTTATATGTCCTATAACAACACGTGCTTCAGCCGGACTGTCAGTAATTAAAGATTTCTCAATACTGGATATTATTCAATTCAGGAAAGGTAATTAAATCGTTTACATATGCTTCAAGCGCTATTATGTTAAACATAAAATAATTGAATAAGATTGATGTGGAGAACGAGTTTAGAGTGAGTGAGGCTGTAGTTTGTTAATATACTTTATGCGACACCAATTCCTATTTAGGATGTATTGTAAGGATGTAAAAATAAAATAAGTGAATTATTTTTTGTGAGTGCACATTAACGATTACGTACAATTGTGTGTTGGTACATATATAACGTAACGAACATATGTAAGTAATTGGTCTTAACCGATCCATAGATAGATGATAAATTAATTACAGGGTCATTTCTATTAAATTACAATTTGGTTTTCTTGTTATAAGTAAACCAACAACATCAGTACCATAGAAAAAGGCATAGACAAAATACGCAAAGAAAACAAGGAAACTACGAGAGTTCTCGGGAAGGCGAAAACCCGAATATGCTACTTCAAGAATGTTTGCCAGATTGTTGACGTGGCCATATAAAAAGGCAAGACAAAGCAGGCAACGAGCAGTCAGTAAGAATTCAGTCAAAATTGTTTGAAGACGCGTTGCGTGTGAAGAAAATAGTAGTGGTTTGTTTGAACATCTCCTCTATACAGATCTATAGGACAAAGAAGCAAAGAAGAATAGCGAGCAAGCACTTATTGTTGTATGCGACAAGTTGTAAACAGTGGCACACAATAATGTTGCGAAAAATAAAGAAATTAATTAAAACTAAAAACGTAACAATATTTATTTTATATCCAAAAAAAACTTTGGTCAAGAAATTTTTCGTTTTCTACCTATGCTTACATATTGCAAGTATTTTTTCAATTGATTCAACAAGGGAATTCAAAGTGAGATAAAAAACATTGAAACCCTTAGATGTTCACTCTCAGGCAAAAATATATTTTCAAAATGTTGTTGTTAAATGTTCTACAAATTTAGTTTGTAGTGCTTTCTACTCCTTGCATTTCTGCATCCAATTGTTTTGTTTAAAAAAAAATTTTGTTCTATTGTAATTTTAATAACATTCATGTTTATATATATTTTTTTAAAATCTAAACTTGCACATAATCCTAGCACACGTGGCAGAATTCACAATTATTGCTTCATATTAAAATAAAATGTAATAAGGGGAATGCCCTTTTATTCTTTCCATTCAATAAAAACTAAGACTATATGAATACAAAATAGTGTCGACGAAACATTTTTGGACAATGTCAAGAAGAAATTGAAAGTAAACATATGTGCTAAAATTGGTTTAAAGGATTGTCAAAAGTCCTTACCTGTTTCAAATGTGAAAGTAACTAATATCTGACGTGATTAGGCTTTATATCCTGTAATAAGTCTACATAGAATTCACCGCAGTGTGTTGGCTTATGAGACTAGAGCCCAAGGTTTAACCCCTGGCTCAGAAATTGTTGGAGTAATTACATGAGAATTCAAACTCTCTTAAGGCGGATAATAAGAAAGCAATCAACAATGATATTGTGGGTGCTGAAGTTAATTCCGAAGTTAAAACAGACAATCCTACTATTAGAGTTTCAAGCAGGCAGACCAAAGGTAAAGAGGACTAAAAGGCTGATAGATGAAATTTGGTTAACAAAGGAACTTAAAGAACCTAAATCGTATCAGGAAGGTGTTGAGAGTGAAGAAAAAGAGCAATGGTTGGCTGCCATGCAGGAAGAAATGGAGTCGATGAAAATTAATCAAACATGGGACTTGGTAGTTTTACCTGAAAAAGCAAAACCCATAGGAAGTAAATGGATTTACAAAATTAAGCGTAGTGCAGATGGGGAAGTATATCGTTTTAAGGCTCGACTTGTGGCTCAAGGATTTTCGCAAAAATACGGAATTGACTATGACGAAGTTTTTGCGCCAGTGGTTTCTCATAAAACTTTTAGACTTTTGCTCTCAATTTCAGGAAGAAATAAAATGATTGTTAATCATATTGATGCCAAAACAGCTTTTCTGAATGGTAAACTATCAGAAACAATTTACATGAGGCAACCGCAAGGTTTTCACCAAGGTGACGAAAACATTGTGTGTCTACTGAAGAAGAGTATTTACGGTTTAAAGCAAGCGGCAAGAGCGTGGAATAATACTTTACATGAGGTCATTTTGGAAGCTAAATTCGAGCAAAGTTTAAATGATCCATGTTTGTATTATGGTAACATTTATGGAAAGGTATGTTACATAATTGTCTATGTCGATGATTTAATTTTAGCATGTTATACAAGAGAACAATTAAATTATATTCAGAGCAAATTATCTGAAAATTTTACTTTACAAAACCTTGGAGATTTAAGACACTATTTGGGCATTGAAATATCAAAAGATGCTGATGGGAATTTCCAGCTTTGTCAATCTCTTTATATTGATAAAACTGTCAAGGAATTTGGACTCCAAGAAGCCGAGCCAGTTAAAACACCCATGGATTTAAGTTACGGGAAAGGAGGAGAATCGAAACCTCTTGAAAACAATATTCTATATCGTAAATTAATTGGCCACCTATTATACATTTCAGTCAATACTAGACCCGATGTTTCAGCAGCTATAAGCATCTTAGCACAAAAAGTTTCAAAACCCACACTTGAAGACTGGAACCAATGTAAACGCATTTTAAAGTATTTGAAAACAACCTCAAATCTAAAGTTGTTGTTAAGCAATAAAAACCAAAATCAACAATTAATCGGCTATGCAGATGCCAACTGGGCTGAAGAAAGAACTGATAGAAAGTCAAATAGCGGTCGAATATTTTTCTACAATGGTGGGACAATTTCATGGTCCTGTCAGAAACAAACCCTCGTAGCGTCATCAACATGCGAAGCAGAATATATTTCACTATCAGAAGCAGCAAAAGAAGCAAAATGGTGAAGGCAACTTTTAACAGACTTGCACCAACACATAGAAGAACCGACAATAATCTTCAATGATATCCAAAGCTGTATACGTCTTTTGAACGATGACAAATTTTCTTTTAAAACAAAACATATGGATACGAAGTACAAAATGACGAAAGATCTAGTCAAGAAAGGTATCATAACTTCATGCTACTGTCCAACAGAGGAAATGATAGCCGATATTCTAACAAAACCGTTGCCACCAAACAAGCATAACTATTTTTGTAATAAATGCAATTTAAAGTGAATGAGGAGGAGTGTTGGAGTAATTACATTCACTATACATTTATTACTTGCAATTTTTATATGTAGATTTTATAAATTGTATTTAAGTTATCACCCTGTTATAAAATTCTATATTTTACTTATGAATTTTCACAACTTGATTTTTTCTTTGTAAAATGTTCATTCCAATAAAATCATTCGAACTAGAACGTTCTCGGCATATCTCTAAACTTCAATAGAAATAGTGGTAAAAATGAAAATTGAAAAATATTTCCTAGGCGACTTCCTCTCAGCGGTCTGCTGGCAAATACTGCAAGAGAAAATCAAATTGGCATGAAAGGCTTCTCATAAATATACATATCTCGTTCGATATCGACTGTATATCTAAAGGTACTGCCACTTGTTGATAGAATATTGATAACACAAAAACGTGAAAAGGAATTCAAAAATTAAGAGTATTAATTTTATTAATTTAGAAAATGGAAGCAATCACATTTTTTATTGGAATAGTTGAATATGCATATAAGATACATTTCATTTTATCAAAAATATTGGATTATTTATTGAGTGGTTTCAAAACACCTAGAGCTTTTGTTCAAATAGTAAAAGCATTGACACTGGATCACTGATATGTCGATTTTTTTTCTGTTTTTTTTTTATTTATTTATTTAATTCATATAATTCTTACCAGAATAGTGCCGCAGCGTTTCTAGGTCGTTAGAAATTTCAAAAAAAAATTCAAGATATAATAAATACAATAAAGGGAATTAATTTTAAAATGTACAGCAATATAGTTGATGGTAAGTATTAAAATTACAATAGAAGCATATATAATTCTTGAAGTAAGTATTTCTTGTTTGTTTTAAATGGTGAAACTCTGGATATGTTCTTAATATCATTTGATAGGTTATTGAATTCACGACAGCCAGCATATTCCACGCGTTGTTTCTAACAAACATCTCCTAACAAATAGATTAGGGTTATTTCGAGTAGTGACTTCGGTTTATTTTAAAAACTATTTTTCAAAAAAAAAAAAACATTTAAAATTCAGAAAATTTAATGAAATCTTTAGTTGCATCGATAGAACGGTCCATATATTTCAATGTTTGAAAATTATTTCATGCAAATGTTGATCCACTGTTGTTCAAATGGTCCATTCGTACATACATACATAATTAGTCATTACAACCTTTCAGTCAGGATTATTCACCTAGTTTCTCACGTGTGTGTTAATTTTATACATAAGTGGCGGGACCTACAGTTTAAAGTCGACTCCGAACGACAGTTTTTTGAGAAACTTTTCAGGGCAATTTTATTTTTACTCTCAGAGTTTTTGCCAGAAATCGTCGAAAAAATACTTTTTGTATTTTTATTTTGATGTCTGGCCGGGGATTTGAACCCTGGCTTTTAAGTCTAATAAGCCAGCACACTACCTACTAGACCACGACGACTGGTCCATCCGCTTAGTCCAATTTTGGTATACTGCTTCCAACATTTCGGCTCGTATCTCACGAATTAATGCTTCAATATTGTATTCCAATGCCTCAATTGAAGCGGGTTTGTCTGTATAGACATGAACTTTAACATAGCCCCAAAAAAATAGTCTAAATGTGTTAAATCGCACGATCTAGGTGGCAAATTGACCGATCCCGAATGTGAAATAAAATGTTCACCGAACTCGCCTCTCCATAAGTCCATTGTTACGCGTGCTGTATGGCACGCCGTTTGAAATCACATGTCAAGCTCTTCCATGATGCCACCAGCCCATAAACCGCACCAATGCTGGATGCATTGGTAGGTTTTGCAATGTTTCTGGCTGATCTCCACTCCAAAAACGATAATTCTGTTTATTTACATATCCATTGAGCCAAAAATGAGCTTCGTCGCTGAACACAATTTTTCAATAAAGAAGTGGATCTTCGGTCAACTTTCCAACTTTCACCAAAAATTTTGCGATGCGGCTTCAATTGTTACACCAGCTGTGTTTTTAAAGACTTCACATCTAACTTATTCCGCAAAATGTTCCACGTTGTTGAGTAACATAGGCCCAATTGCTGAGAACGGCGACGAACTGATAATTGGTGGTCGCCATTAACGCTGGCCGACACAGCTGCGATATTTTCTTCAGTTCGCACTCTACGTAAGCGTGTTGGTGGTTTAATGTCCAACAATTTAAATTTGATGCGAAATTTAGTCACAATAGCCCGAATAGCTGCTGCAGTGGTTCAATTAAACTGACCATGAAATGGAAGATGAACTTTCTTAAAAGACACAATTATCTATTTTAACTGGCTCTCATCTATAAAATTTGTGTCCTCCATCAGTCATATATTTCTATAATCTGTCATCTTTAGTCATCTAAATTTTCAAAACCTTGATCAATATTAATTTTTCTGTCAAGTAGTGAATTTTTAAGTTTCGTTATTTTTTTTTTTATTTATAAGTAAATCTAAATCTATATTATTTGTATTAATTTTACATATACACACAAATTTTTCTGTAAAATATGATTCAAATAAATTGTTTACTTTTTTCTTTATGTCATCTATTTTCATTTCCAAAATCTTTACTTTTTTCTTTATGTCATCCATTCTCATTTTTAAAATCTGGTCGCCTTATTATATACAGTAGCGAGCACAAAAAATGCAACGTTGGGTAAAATTATCTTTAAGTGGGATAATTTTAAAAAAATGGTGACCAGTTCAAAATATTTCTTTGGGTTATTAATCCCTACAGTTATAGATACCTATTATCAATAACATTATGTAAATATTTTTAATTAATGATATATTATTTTGTCATTTATTAAAAAGAGTGCTAATTTCATGGGAGCAATAAAAATGCAACAGCATAAATTTTAATGTGTTTATTTATATTAAATAGTAATTCTTACAAAAAAAATCTTAAAATTAATATTTAGTGGCGTAGCCCTTATTTTTTATGACTTCTTGCAACCTAGAAGGCATAGAGTCGACTAAAGCTATTAATGTGTTAATGGATATTTTCTCCGATTCACTTTTCAAAATTTCTTCTAATTGCCTCTTATTTGACGGATGTATCCTCTTAACTTCCCGATCTAATAGCTCCCATAGACTTTCTATGGGGTTTAGATCGGGAGAATGTGATGGCCAATCCAAAACATTGATTGTCGCTTAAAAAGTTTCGAGCTAAGAGACTTGAGTGCTTTGGATCGGTATCCTGTTGGAATATACTACCAGGAGGCATTTTTTCCCGCGGATGAGGAAGCATGTGTTCTCCAAGGATTTCACAGTACTTCTTGGCGTCCATTTTTCCTTCGATTTGAGTTAAGGGACCTACCCCATCACGGGAAAACGCACCTGTAAATACGTGACGTAAAATCAATAATTTTTTTTAAACATATCGTTCCTTACCCCACACCATTATTGATCCACCGCCATGTTTTACGGTTGGAAGTTGATATCTTGGAGAATATCTCTGTCCAGGCGGTCTTCGAACAAAATATATCCCATCGGAGCCAAACAAATTAAATTTGCTTTTATCGCTCCACAAGACTTTAGCCCATTGTTCGTTTGACCAATCCTTGTAACGTGTTGCAAATTCCAGGCGCTTCTTTTTATTGATTGCACTGATGAGAGGTTTCTTTGCGGGTTGTCTCGCATGCAAATTAGCCTCTTTCAACCTACGGCGAACAGTGTGAACGCCTATAGAGACTCCCATTTGCTCATTTGCGAAATTAGCAACGTCCACTGCGGTCTTTCGTGGATCTTTTTTAACCAGTGCAATCACCTGGCGGTCTTGGCGAGAGGTAGTTTTTCGAGGATTACCACTACCTGGTTTCCTTTCCACACTATTTCTCAAGGAAAATCGGGATTTAATCCGGCATACGGTTGATTGATTTACATCAAAGAGGTGTCCAACTTCACGCATGGATTTTCGTTCTTCTAAGGCTTTAATGATTGCAGTTTTGCTGTAAGCTGAGAGCTGCTTCTATTACAAAACACATGTTGTATAACTTATTTAAGAAATTTTCAATTATAATTAAATAAATAACATACTTTTAATATTTTTTTATTATGTTGCATTTTTTTTTGCTCGCTAAAAATTTGCACTTTTTTCACTAATTCAAAAATATTTAACTTTTTAAAGCAGAATTTGGAATAAACTCTGGTTACTTTGAAAACCTATAATTGAAAGAATTAACAGCAAAAGAAAATAGATAAATTAGTTACCGTTATTTTGAAACAGATCTTATTAAAGATCATATGGCACAGTGTTGCATTTTTTGTGCTCGCTACTGTATATATACACTAATACCCCGGTTTACGTTGCTTTGTTCTGCGTCTGCTTTGAAGTTGCGTCTTTTTAAAATTACTGTGATTTCGAAGTTGCGTCGTTTTTGTTTCAGTTTACGTCGCATGCTTCGAAGTACTTCGGTTTGCGTCGTTAATACAAAAATATTTGTACAAAGCTAAAACAGAAAAAGGGGAGTTCCTGTTTAAATCTAGGGTAAAATAAAAAAAATTTCTGTGACTTCGAAGTTGCTTCGTTTTTGTTTCAATTTACGTCGTTAGTATGAAAATGTTTGTACAAACCTGAAACAGAAAAAGGGAATCTCCCGTTTAAGTCTAATGTAAATACTAGAGGTGTGCACAAGACATATGAAATTGCACACTATTGAATTTTTCTCAAGGTCGAATATTGATTGTAGCTACAAATATAAATAAGTGTGAAGCAAAGATAGAGTACAAAAAGACATCTGCACTCATAAACCATTGAACAACAGTATAAAAGACAGTTGTGTGAAGAGTGCAACAAAAATATTGTACTCTTCATAGAGTCACAACATGCATTCCTTTTTTGCATGGCAATACTGAAAATGTAGCTTCAATACTAAAAAATACTCTCTTACAACACAAAGCATAGTTCCGTTACTTCACAGACAAACGAGTGCTGTTGTATCAGCGTTGTCAACTATAAATTTTCAAAAAGCACCAAATTCTTTAAAAAAACGCGTAATTTTGACAAAAAAAAGCACTAAAACATTATAATATTTATTTTAATTTTATCATATGCATATATAATTAGTCATTACAACCCTTCAGTCTGGATTATTGACCTAGTTTCTCACACCACTTATGTTTTTGTGCGTTAATTTTGTACATGAGTGACGGGACTTCCTACAGTTTAAAGTCGACTCCGAACGACTGATTTTTGAGAAACTTTTCATAGCAATTTTTATTTACTTTACTCTCAGAGTTTTTAGCCACAAATCTGCTCAGATTGAATCGCCGAAGAAATGGGCATCGAACACTGGCTTTACGTCTAAGAAGCCAACACACTACCTATTAGACTATGACGACTTCATCACCAATTTATTTAATCAGTTAAAAAATGTACGAATTTACAATTTAAAACAAAAGTCTATCGTCTAGCCTATAGTCTAATTAATTTTTAGTCTATGTATATACTAGAGGTGTGCACAAGACATTTGGTTACTCTTCACCGAATGCAATACTGTAGTGTACTCTTTTCTGTTGATCTTGATTGTACGAGTGCACTGAAATGTGTATTTCTAATTTATTCAATATATACAACAGCACTCCTTTGCCTGTGAAGTAACGGAATTATGCTTTGTGTTGTAAGAGCATATTTTATTACTGAAGCCACATTTTCAGTATTGCCATTCGAATATCAGTAGTGTAAAAAAAGTAGTAGTTAAAAAAAAAAGTTTTTCCCAAGAAATAATAAGTTTAAATGGCAATGCTGGCAAGCAAACAAGGAGCAAAACATTCGAACCTTTCTTATTCATTGTTGTGAGCAGTGATGCCAACTTAGCCGTTTTCGAGCTAGATTTAGTCCTTTTTGAATTACCTTTAACGCGAAAAAAATGTTTAGCTCTAAACTAAAAAACGCGCAATTTCAGCGCATTTCAGTATTTTTATTTAGCCCGTTTTTCCTTTAACTCTGTATGGCAATATTGTCTTATGGGTCTCTGTCAATGTCGAATTGTTACCCAATGTGGCAGAATTTTTTTCTTCTATTTCTTGTTTTCTTCTTTATCATTTACATAAAATTAGCAAAAGTACCGGGAAACACAAGCTTTGTTGAAAGTTTAAAGTTGTATGTACCTAATATAATAATTAGGTGGAAAAGAAATGTCAGGCTGCGCTATCGTTATATACTGCAATTTATTCATCATTTGCTTCCGTATAACACTTGAAAGAGCCAAGTTTCAATACCATATAGAAAGCGATTTATGAATGAAGAAGAGGATGACCAGGAAGTACAAATCATATTTAACACTGACCAACTTTGAAAGATTGTAATGTAAATTCTATTTGAAATAATCTAGTACCTTAATTCTATTGAATGTAAAATGATCTCAAAATCAATGATATTTATTAATAAATTGTTTTGTTTAAGAATTGTGATGTTTTTATCTGAAAAGACTTTTTACTTTTAGCCCCCTTTTTGCGCTTTTTTGAAAAAAATTAAATTGTATTGTACTAAAAACGTAATTTTTAAAATTCCCCAGAAATAAAAAGTTTAAAAAAGTTACTGGCAATGATGGCGTCATTCAAATATTGATGAACAATTTCTTAATGAAATATAAGAAAAGATTAATAATTACAAAAATTGTGTGTTTTGTTTGAATTGTTTCTGGTTTTATTATTTTTATTACTAATTATTAAAATAAAATTGCGTTAAAAAAACAAAACCATTGCCATAAACTCAAAAAAAAAAAAAATCTCCAGAAATAATAAGTTTAAAAAAGTTACTGGCAATGCCGGCGTCGACGAAGATTTTCGGTTTCTGAGAGCAAACAAAGAAATGCACATTGTGACTCCATGAAGAGTACAAAATTTTTGTTGCACGCTTTACACAACTGTCGTTTATACCTTTGTACAATGGTATACGAGCGCAGTTGTTTTTTTTCACTACCTTTGCTTCACAGTTATATATATTCGGTCTTGAGAAAAATGCAATAGTGTGCAATTTTATATGTCTTGTGCACACCTCTAGTATATACTAATTCGATATATTAAGACTGTAGTTTTACATGTAAATGAAAGTATTTATGTGTGAAAGTTAACATACATTAAACATAATTTTTTAAACGTATAAAATGTAAATGATTTTTACCTTCGAAAATGTATCAACGTAAAAAAGTATTATTGTTAAATATCTTCGCCCAATATTGTTTTTAATTTCCAAAAGGACAAATTGATTTCTGTCACTGACATGAAAAGAAAAGCACTAAAAAAGCACTAGGCACTGAGTTGACAACGCTGTGTTGTATACATTGAATAAATGAGAAATACACATTTCAGTGCACTCGTAAAATCAAGAGCAACAGAAAAGATTACACTACAATATTGCATTCGCTGAAGGGTAACCTAGTCGAATGTCTTGTGCACACCTCTAGTAGATGCATATGTTATATACATATCTGTTTATGTTTTCTGATGGTTGCAAGTTGTAGGTCATTAGTAAATTAAATATTTTTTATTGAAAAGTCTACTTTTCTACTTTTTTCAGCTAAGATTATGAATCTCGGAACCAATTAAATGAAAACCAATACAAATGTATGGAAAATCTTGCTTCGTTTCGTGTTTCTTCAGGACATATTAGCGACGCAAAGTGGGGTATTAGTGTACTATACAATAAAAGTTGCATTTTAAAAAACCAAAGACAGGAAAGATTGTTTTGAATACATCCCGGTATAAGGATATGAACGAATGCTTTTAGAAATGTTATAGCCAAGTTTTATAGCTTACTTTTGCAGTCTTTGAATTGATTTTAAGTCTGTTGATTTCGTGATAGCATATGTCATTGGCATTTAATTTAAATTATATAGAATTAAAGCATTGTAAGGAAGAAGCTTCGTGTTCACGTCAAATATGTTTTCAAATTTATAAAGTATGCCTGTGGTCGGTGCTATTTTCTTTCTGAAATATTAAATGTGTATCTTGCTTTGTAGATTACTTTGAAAGATCACTCCCAGGTAAGTAACATTGTCGCTTTCAATTACTTCCGTATCACCAAACGAGATACCAAAGAATGACTGAGAAGAAAACGGTCGAAACTTTATTACCTTTGGTTTGTCCTTGTTCAAGGGTAGTCTAGTAGTTAGTTATCTTTGGCGTATTCTAGTAAAACCTCAGCATCATGTTCCATTTCAGATTTTAATATTATTCCATGAATGAAGGGATAGAAAAGGTTTATATCGTCGGTATACATTACATATGCATAAAATTTTTCATACCCAAGTAAAAGCTTTTAAATTCATTAAAAACACTTTCCAGAAACACGCGCTGAGTGCAAAATTTCATCATATTTTCCTTTGCCCATTGCTAAACAAATGTTGCATTTTTAAAGTGAGTCGATAGTGTGCAAAACTTCAATTTAAAAATATTTCATCTGAAATGTTAATTATGTAGTGAAACGTTCGCAAATTACGCATATGAATCATTTAATAACTGGGGAATGTATTAGAATAATTATAACTTGCCAAAAAACTGGTAATTAAGAAATTAACCACATTTCGTGACTTCGTCATAATCGATATGTTGAACATGGAATTTCCAAGATTAAGAAAATAAAGAAATTTCGGAGAAAGTATCGTTGTAAGTGCGCCGTATAGGGCCAATCTTACGATTGATTACGACATCTTAACCGTTTGACTGCTTCGCGGCACAAAAGCGCTGCGTTCATTTGTTACGTAAATTGCATTTGCGTTGCAAATTTTAGTGTAAGAATTTTGTCAAAAAACTAAAATAAAATCAAAACACGAGATTTATAGGGTCTAAACTTTATACAAAAATTATTAAAATTTTTTTATTATAATTTTTAATTATAGTTTTCGAGCAGTATTCGAACGTTCTCACCAGAATCGCTTAGTAGTCAAACGGTTAAACATTTGAATTTGCACGTCCCTATAACGAATGCAACAATTAAAGTCGGCATTTAGAATACTTATACTTTAAACAAAATTCTCTTCAGTGATGAATTTTATTTCTTACTAACGAGTTATGCCATCAAGCCAAATTGCCACAAATAGAATTCGTGACTGTAATAACGTCATTGCAGCCGGAAAAAGTGATTTTGCATACATTATATTACATACATACATAATCCTACAGTCAGGATTACCGTCTTTTATACACAAGTGGTGGGACCTACAGTTTAACGTCGAATCCGAACGACAGATTTTTGAGAAATTTTTTATGGCAGGTTTATTTACTCTCAGAGTTTTTGACAGAAATCTGCTTAGAGGAAGACGCCGGCCTGAGATAGGAACCCGGGCTTTACATATAATAAGTCAACGCACTACGTAATAGACTACGGCAGCTTCAAAATATTACAATTACTTATTATTAAAAATTTTACACTTTTGTATTCCCTGGCCTTTGGCATGCTCTCAATACTTTGGCTGTGATTTTCTTTCAGAATTTTAGCCAGCCATACTCCTTCACAGTCCTGTAACGGAATTAGAAATGAGTAAGTAAATAGAGAACTTAAATAATTTTTTTTTCTCAAATAAATATTTCACTTTCGAGATCTTATATGTTCCCGTAACAACTCAATTTGGTTCTGAAATTGCCGTTGACGTTTGATTCACTTACAGAGCCGTGATAACACTCCGAGATCTTTTAAACATATTTACCTGTGAAAGAGACAAATATACATACGTTATGACCACACAAATAATATTACGCATGTATGTATGTATGTACTTGCCTGGCAAATTTAACGGTTTACTTATTGCTTTCCAAGTAGCTCCACGTTTATATTCACTCCTACAGAGGAGTGATCTCTTATTGTGCAAAGTGTCGTAATTTTGAGGAGTTTCAATTAATTTCTCCTCTATACCTCTTGTTCACAAATTAATAAATTCACACTTACAACAGTTACTTCAACAGTTTTTGTTCATTAAAGAAATTTCTTAAAGAATGCATTTAGCTCTTAAATAAGTAGCAAATTTCATTATGAACTAATTAGAACTGACGTTATTCACTTTTGTGAATTGTTTACATTTCCGAATACCGAAAATTTTAAAACAGAATTATACCATCTTTTAAACAAAAATAATTATTTATGAATTTTTTTATAATTTAATCTTCACAAACTCTCTTCACAGTATCTAAATAGTAAATGAAGATTAAATATGTAAGTAGATGTACTAACACATACTTATATATAGTATGTACACTTGTAACAGGGATACCTGCAACTAATAAATTATAGGGCTTTATCCTTTTTTCATCTTTAGAGTAGAGTAGTAGAGTGTTCATATAATGCGGTGTTCACATTAGCGCGCGTACACTGTGTTTCTATTAATATTTTTATAATAAAAAAAAAACGTATTTATCATCTCTATGTTTAAAAAACAACTGTAATATTATTAAAATTCTTTATTTTTGTTTTATTTAGTCGTCGAGTGTACTTTTAATGTGCACAGTTCGACTGGACTTTATTAATTAAATTCTTTGAGGGAAAATGTCCCTTCTTTTATACTAAAATTTTGGCTGATTTGACAATTCCAAATCAGCCCCTTACTTCTAATACAATATTGTTTGGCTTAATACTAGAACACATGTTTGTGTGTACAATTTATACTTAACTATATATATTAAAGGGTTTGTGTGTGTTTATCGTGGGACAAGTGGACATCATACGACACGCGTCTGCTGTCCATAATAATTCCCACGGTAAAGTGTGAAAAGAGCCACACACAATCACCAGCTATGCAGCACAACAACAACACACATAGTGCATATTAATAGTGCCGGCGATCACTCAACAAGGTGTCAAATGACCGTCGCGTGTGCGCGTTACTATTGTGGCGTAATACGCTGCAGCGACTGTCAGCAACATTGAGTCAAGTGGTCGCTGCTCATATGCAATTAGATATTCTTTTGTTTATGGACATGAAATGTTGTGTTGGTATTGACAACTGTAAAATCATGCTACACAACTGACCGTTTTTAGCTATGCGAGAGACGCCTACAAAAGCAGAAAGTAAACCTTCTTTATCCGTTCTAAGCATTCTATAAGTTATGTCACAAACAACTACATACACTGCTTCTACTTGTATGACACACGCATTAAACGCAAGATATGCACTTTTGCCTTAAGATGGAACCTGTAATGTCATGCATGTATTTGGTTACGTTCACACTTCACATGTCTTGTTTAAATGAAATAATGAGAGTGCACATGCTAAATCTTATGGTATTTTCTTTTCTACCAAAAAATGTGTCTAATTGGGTGGTATGTTTTATTCTAAATAATTTGCACTCGCCAATGGTGGAGGGCATTGCATTTTATGCCCTGTATAAATCGAGAGTGCTGATAATGCCCTGTAAAGCAGATGACTTTTGTTTATTTATAGGCCTACCAGATGATATTTAAAAAAAGTCGTCTGGTATTGTTATCCCAGTTGAAGTTAATTTATTCATTGTTTTGTTAAGTAACCTTAAGAAAACATTACATTATTAAAGCTACATGGTCCGTAAAAAAAATTGCATTCAATGTTAGAACAGTGTTATTTGTGCAAATAAAATTCAAACAAATATTAGTGCAATCTAAACGCGCGCCCAAACATTGCTCACAAACCATACTATTAGCCCAAACCATTATTTGTTGTGTTTGGACAAATATTAGCATAGTCTAAACGCACCTTTAGAATGTTTTTATTTTTTTTTGTTATAAAAAAAGCTCTCAAAAAATAAAGTTGAAAAATTAGCGATCTGGCAACACCTTTTTCATATTTACATTTATTATTGAAAACAAATCAAAAAATACAACATATTTTTAGATTTCAAAGAAAATAAATATGGATATTGCTGCATCTATTTTATTTCATCATACCCTTTTTTAAAATATTTGTTTTATGTTCTTTTCAAATAAAAATTACATTACGACAGGGTTGGTCAAAATTTTTTTATTGCACCTTGTATGATTAGAGCATTATGCAATTATGCTAGGCCTAGCCATTGACGGACAACACTCTGTGGAGAAGAAAAATAATTTATTAACGCAATTGAACCGTTTAAAATTAAGTACAAATTCAAGTAAGTAAGCGGGTATAGAAGTCAATGTAATACCCCAGTCACACCCGTATACACACCACCAACACCCTCAAACAATTACACTTTTCAGGCAAATGGTTTGACATAGAACGTAAAACGAAAAATTAATGGAAATACTAAAATGGTTTCTGCGGTCGCAGAATACAACAATATTGTTACGTTTTTTCCTTTTTAGAAACGTTTATATATGCGTTCGTTGATTGCAAACCAATTAAAAACAAATATGTGTTTATTTTAATGAAACTCTTCTTTATTCACACAACTTTTATGTCTCACTGTTCAAAATTATAGACAACAATAACAATATGTGCTCGTTCAACAATCTTCTCTGCTTACAAACTTTTTATAAGCAACAGCACTTGTACTTTATTCTGTGCTTACAACCTTTTTGTAAGCACAACAATTCTGATCGCGTTAACACTTACAACTCTTGGGTAAACTTTACTACGGACGTAACTTGTATTCACATCGCGACTTCATACGCAACTGCACGCAAGGCTGACTGAATGCAATCTGACTCGTTGCCTGTCTTGTCTTGCCCTTTTATATGTGAACGTCTTCAGTCTGATGATGGTTCTCGAAGTATAAGGTTGGCGTTCTCGCCTTCTCGAGAATTCTATAGCTGCTGCATTATTTGTTGTTGCATCTGCTTACTTGTCCATCCCTTTTACTCTCATGCTTGTTGTTGCTAGTTTACTTATACTAAGTTCGTAAATGTATGTCTTAGTGTGTATTTGTGTCATATGTATTGTGTACGCATTGCCGCATTGTCTTTGTATTCGTAAATGATATCGTTTATGTTAATGTTAAACGATATTATGTCGTTTCGCTATGCTTAACAATATATTCAAATATGATAACAACAAAAAGATAAAAATCACTATGTATGAGAAAATTTGAAGAAGAAACCCAAGAAACGTAATGAATGGAAAATAATGGTGGGCATAAGCGAAAAATATGAGGAAGCAAAATAGTGTACAAAATAGAATAGAATTTTAAATAAATACTGAGCAGGTTTTTGCAAATGTCAAAATTAAATTCGCAAACAAGCGAATTTGCTGAGCTTGATCGAATGTTCTAAAAAGTTCATCAATTGGAAATTTCAGCCAAAATAGTTAAATTTATAGAAAAAATCTATAACAGTCTATAGACTGGTTCGGAACTTTCGAAATATTTCAAAAACTGGATTGGTGGCAATCGGCGATTGGGAACAAAAACTTAGGCAAGAAGATAGTGAAGGACTTGTGTATCAATCTTTTTCGTGAAAGTGGACGGAATATTGTTTGAAATAATTTCTCCGGAATATAAAGCTGGCATCGATAATATGGACAAGCCTTGATCAGAATATTTAACAAAGCGATGAACAAATAGATGGCCCTTTGCTTTCTTCTACAATATATCAGACGTCGCTGCACTTGCAGCATACATAATAATCATAAATTGAGAATAACCCAATGCCAAAAGTTTCCTGAAGCCGCCGTAGAATGTTCCTACACGTGATCAATGAATAAGTAAAAAAAAATATCAACCTAAATAATAGGCTTGATTATAATATCCAAGGCATATTCATGTCATAGGTACTATCAACTCAGTAGCTGACGAGTTTTGAAATGTCAAAATTTTTTTGTTTTTTTTTTGTGTGTTTTGTTTCGATAATCATTTTCACATTTATAAACCCTCATTTGTACCGGATGTATCCTTAACGATAAGCACTCTAGAAATTACTATTTCAAAGCCAATTTCATAAAAAAAATTGCAAGATGATTAATAATATTTAAGCCTTTAACACCATATACAAATATCCTTTAAACTACAACCAAGCATTCATCACACTGGAAGAAATAAAAGGCAAGACAAAGCGAGCATGGCGGAGTTCGAATTAAGTTAGTGGTGTGCAGCCATTTTTATATTTTTAAGAACTTTATTTCTGGAAAAAAAAAAATGATTTTTTTTACAAAAAAAAAATTGTTTTCTAGAAAAGCTTCAACATTTTTAAAGGAAACTTCTTGGCCCCATACCGTCTGTTTGTGTTTCATTGATTCTTTTGCCCGGGGGTTATAAAATACACAAAGTTTTATTCAAAAATGTGAATATTTCGTGTTATTATTATTGAATTTATTGAAAAAAATTTTAAATTTGATTTTGTTGAACAAACTTGTTTTGCTAGAAAACAAATTTAATGAAAACTTTTTTGCTTCTCAAGAAACTTGGAAAACAAGGGCAAACTTGACAAATGGCAATGCTGGTCGTGTGCGACGACGTCGCTTTGGTTGCAGTGAGAATTCAATCAGTTGTGTGCTATAATTCAGTCAGTCTTGTGTGCTGACAAATTCTGTGTGCAGAAAATAGTTGTTAGTGTTGTGCTTACAAAAAGGTTGTGAGCAAAGAAAAATAACTAGCAAGTGTAGTAGAGAAATACAACGAACAAGCACATTTTGTGACAGTTATTGTTATATATTTCTTATAGTTTCGAACAGTGGCACAAAGGTAGTGCATACAATAAAAAATTGATTTATAAGTAAACACATAATTACTTTTATTTTATTTACAATCTACGAAGTCATATTTTTAACGTTGTTAAAAGGTAAAAACGTAACAATATTTTTCACACGCAATGCTATGGAAGTTATATATGGAAAGGAATGAAAAAATGGCTACAGCCTTTCTCAAGTTTAGGAATAAGGTAGAAAAACACTACTTCCGAGGATATCATGAAATTTCAGGTAAATGCAGTTATTACTTCCTGAGATACGGCGATTTAAAAATACAAAACATACCCGGGTATGTATCGGTTGACATAAAGGATAAATGAAAAATCTATATTTAATAGTAAAGCGGTAAAGATTGTATCTGAATGCATTTATTTAGTAGTTAAATGCACAGATGTGCAAATCTGGCTTTTAATCCTGTAGTTTACGAAAAGGTTATAAGAAACAAAGTAGTCTAGAATGTGAAATTTGTTTTCTTCTTTTTATAAACTTTAATATAAATTACATGGTAATCAAATGAGTTTGGAAACTTTGGCTGACTAAAATAATCTTAATTAAAGCATGGAAAGTGTTTCTGTGGGATTGGAAGATTCGGTTTGAGTAGGGATACTACATAGAAGCAAGGCTAAGTTCACTGCGGAGTTTAGGAGAACCAGAAACAACAGTAGACATCTGGTCTGGCAACACTAATAGAAAATTTTAGGTTCGTGATAGAGGTGGAAATACTTATTGGCTACACCATTTTAAAAATGTAAAAGACTCTTTAAAATATAGGAACTTGTTACCAATAGAATTTAATTTTTGAATTAATATTTCTTCTCTTGTGAATATTTCTTCTACTTTTCTCGGCTGGCGATCATAGATAACCAAGCTGTTTTTTCTTTATGGTCATATAAACTGGTTATCGAATTAAGTTTCATACATAACATACATAATTGGTCATTACAACACTTCAGTCAGCATTAGTGACCTAGTATCTCACACCACTTATGTTGTGTGTTTTAATTTTATACATAACTGGCGGAAACTACAGTTCAAAGTCGACTCCAAACGACAAATTGTTTGAGAAGTTTTTCATGGAAATTTTATTTACTCTCAAAGTTTTCGCCAAAAATCTACTGAAAGGAAGTCACCGAATAAATATTTTTTCTTTATATTTTCCTTAAGTCCAATAAGTTAACGTTAAGTTTTATTTTGTAAAATTTTTTTTAAAATCAAGTACGGAAATCTAATCTAAAGTTAAAAAAGGTTATTTTTAAGCTCACTCATATGATTACCCTAGAGGACCATCGCTAATATGTCAGGTGCTATCGGAAATCTTAAAGATACGTCTTAAAATCGAAAGAGTATCAAATACTGGCAAGATTATAATTTACTCCCTTGTGAGAAATTGCTAAACAGCATTTTAAGCAGTTTAAATAAAAAGTTATCAAATTAAATAAAATCACTTGGTGAAGCCCTTGCGGGCACTTGTTGTTCCGTAAGAGTAGTACGTTTATTTATTGAAGGTTTCGGCATATTTTGATCGTAGTCCATATTGGACTAGCTTAATTTATTTCTTAAATATAATCTTCCATATTCAAAAGCGTATTATGTATTAAGTTTGCTAATAAAGTGTGTTTTTTAAAAAAAATAAAAATAAATCCAAAAATGATTCACGTTCTACTTTAAGGTTCCATTGAAATCAGTTCACAAATTTCAAGTTAAAAAATTTCAATGACAATAACTTTTTATATTGCACTTGTTCGCGACTTATTAATTTACTTTTTTACGATAAGAAAGTATTTATGACTTTTCCCAATTTTTCCGCTACACAATTTAGCGAATATCTTCAGTTTTATCTTCATGCATGTATTTCACAATTATTACTTAAAATTTATTTTCTTCAATATTTTAATACGATTGGAAAATATTGCGGTTATATTGTACGTATTTGTGTATGACGGGCGAATTTCTTCGGTCATAAGTACGTACGTACATATTTAGTAAATCTTTACGATAAATAGTGCCAAATAGATGCGACTTTAATGAGTTTTAAAACAAAATTTGGTCTTTGTTTTTTTGATTTCTATTCATTTAACTTTAATTTTTCTGTTTTCTGTCAAAGAGAGAAAGAAAATAATGAAAAAGTTGAGAATCGTATAAAACAGCAATAAATAATAATAATACGACTTGTATTTTATGTTCCTTCTCTTTGGTCTTTTTTTAGTGACTTTGGTTTAAAGTTTTAATTTTCTCCATTCGATGATGTTGGTTGGTTGGTTGGTTGGTGTTGGGTGCTGGCATAATGAAAAAGTTGAACAGAACAAATTATTGGCACATCATGATGTGAATGATGATGATGATGATGATGATGATGAAGTCAATAAAATGTTCAATAGAAGAAGAAACATGCTAAAATCAATACATACTAAGAAATACATATACGTACGTATGTATGTATGTATGTATGTACAGACATGTGAACAGTACCACTCATTTGCCATTTAAATTAATGAAATTTACGTTAACGTCTGTCTACGTACATATCTGTTACGTGGATTCATTCTCTTACTCAAATGTTTACGCAACTCGAATTGTGAAAGGAATGTAAAAGTAATGAATACTTCAGATCACATCACATCACGTCACATTGCATCAGTCTTTTAAATTTTGTACATATTTTATGTTTTATTTGCTTTATAATTTCAATACATTGACAGTATTTATCTCACAGTTTAAACTGAGTTCTATGGCCAATGAAACCAAAGTAAAAAGTATTTAATTCTGTCACGAATCATATGCGCACACCCAAAAAAAAAGAAGGACGAAATGTACTGGAAAACGAAAATAAAATAAATAAAAAAATCTTAACAATACTATTTAAACTTTGTTCTCTTTTGTTGATACGAAACAATAACAACAACAACAACAACAATGAAAAAAGAAAGAATTTCATACTTTTTCGGAAACTTCTTTTTCGTTTTTTATTTTTTTTTTTTTGTGAATTGTCGAGTCAAAACGTTTGAATATTTTTTTTCCGCTTAAAAACTTTTGTTGGTGAATTGTGTGATGGGCGCTCGTTTATTGTGCTTTGCAAAAAATTTAACACTTTTTTTTTTTATTTAAAACATTTTAAATTTAAAATTTTTTTTAGAATTCTTAACTTTTAGTGCTTGTGTGGGTGTGGGTGTTTTTAGCCTTCAAAGCGAGCATAAATAAATGTTTGCGAGGGAGTCTTAAATACTTTCAACAAATTCAGTATTCAAATCGAAATTAAATCTGTGCAGGCAGCGCTTTTTAAATACTTTAGAGCAACTAATTTCGGGTTGGCAAGCCGAAACGTTATTTAAACAATGTGCAAGAGTAACACAAAACATTATCTGTCCAGTCGTTTTTTCGTTTTCGCTTTACAGAACTGGACAAACTGGTAGTGGAATTTATTAAAAAAAAAAATAATAAATAAACCTGAAATATGTGATTTTCCAAAAAAAAAAAAAGAAAACAAAAATCAAAACAAATTTTATTGAATGCTAACGATAAATATGATAATGAAGTATGTTTTAACTAATATGTACACGCATAGGTAGTCAGTTCTTCCTTAGCTTCATGAGTGAAAACTTCTTCAAGACGACGATTAACGCCGTTATTGAGATTTTTTATACAATCCTATTTAAGGGACTAATCTACCGCTTACACTATCTGTTAGAACAGATGCCAATTACACTTGCCTTATAAATCTTTCTCGACGGCATGAGTTTCCAAATTATAAACGTCTGCAAATTCGATGAAATAAAAAAATGTTGATATTTTTCTCTAGTCAAACGCGTTTACAATTTAAAAAAATTTGAGTTGTGAATCCAAAATCAGCATAATGATAGAAAACAGCCATCTGAGCGGGCATTAAAGATTCATAGAATAAGGATCAATTCAAGCTCAGTATGTAATCATCAGTATTCTTACGTGGAACCTGTGTTCCACAATTAATACAACTCCAAAGAAAATATCTGGGCCTAGAGCTATCCTTATTGATTGACACTGCAACAGGGTAAGAGAACACATAAAACGGATATCGGTTTTCTTTCAGAACCATTAAGCATCTTATCGAATATATAGTATGTGGATAATGTGTTGAACTTTAATAATAACGTTTCAATTTTTTTATCAAAATTTAGCAGATATACATATATTTGTATGTAATTTCAGTTTGTGGCAAAACTCTACAGTTGTGTAGTTTATTGTGTTTCCATCTATAACAGTGCATGGTAGTCTAGCGGGTAGTGTGCTAAACTATTAGCGTGAGGGTCGTGGGTTCGATTCCCAACAGAGGCTCTGGTCTGTGACACTACACCGGGCATATGGTCAAAGTTACTCAGCTCGTATATGATTATAATATAATTTGTAATTGTATTGTAATTCTCAAATAAATAAATAAAATAATGCTATTTAAGTAAACTCGATCTGAAAGGATATGAATGACCCCTGCAATTGATCTTGAAATGGCTAATCCGTTCGTTATTTCGTAGGACAAATTGTGACTGACCAGATTGTTTGAGACCAGTTAGCTTAGATAATAATGATAATTAATTTTATTAAATATCCAGCATCATTTTTTATTGGTCTAATATTAAAAATATGTTATTAAGAAGTAAAAATATCTCCGAATTAAATGGTCTAAAAATGCCAGGAAAAAGGAAATTGCGAAGATTCTAAAATACATAAGTAAATCCAAAATTTAAATTCAATTTGAGAAAATTTAAAAAAATATTCTAAGGCGTCCGAATATTTTAATAATAAATTTAATAATTTAAGAAATCAATCATTTATTATACAAAAAAAATCCTTCTATCAAAGTAACAAGTAAAGGAATAGGCTGGATAAGATTGATTTTATCCCTATGTGCAAATAATTACCTTTCTTGGAAAAAGCAAAGACCTGTGCTCGCTCTGTATGAGATTGCTAAAAAGTACCTTCGGTCAGAGCTTTTAGAAATACTCTGCTGAGAACGTCATTAATGTGCATACTGTTTAAAAAAAAAAAAATACTTGTACCCTTACCAAACTAAAATATATCTTTGAACAAACATTATCGATTGATAAAAGAAATTTTATTGTTGTTAATATCAAATTAAAGTTTGAAATCTGTATTTTTGTTATGAATTAAAATATTTATCAAATCTTCTAGGCGATTTAAACATATACAGATAAGAAATTACTCTTGTAACTACAAAAAACTTACGAATATATCGCATAGAAACGTTTCGTATGATAATCTTTAGCTTGTTTTACGACTGTGTGGAATGTTTTTTACTGCCTCCTTATTAATAACATCGTATTCAGATAATTATGTTTTCATATAAGAGCACAAATGTTCTATCGAAACATTGTGCCTGACCTTCGGGGAAGCTAATGCAACGTCACTTTTGTAATACAAATGAGCCAAATTAATTTCCAGAATATTTAAACGATCGGTATATGTTTTATTTCCATCAATAAAGACAAGGCCACCTTATTCCGTTTGCGCATTGAGTCCCATATTATTATATTTTCAAATCCGTGTAATATTACATTATGTTATACTTTTTAAGTCTTCTGCCGCCTTCATCTACACATGTTTTCAATCATCAATACCGTACTTTTGAAATTAAATAATAAATGTAAATAAATTCGTATAATTTATTCGAATAATCGACCAATGTGTATGAGCTGCACAGCATTTCCATACTACAATTTTAATTTTCTTTTAAATTTGTTTGTTTTTTTCTTTCTTTTCTGTTTCAGTTCATATTTATTTCTTTATTTAAACAGATTGATTAACAACTATTAAAACTATACTATGATAGCATTCCCATATCAACCACTCATTTGTATCCGGGTACTCCGTTAAAGGCGTTAAGAATAAATTGGTGTCTCACGCAAAAAATTTAAACAGGCATACTAATTTTAATGACAGTGAGCAGCTCCGAGAAGTTTCAGGTATGCATTAACATATTACGTTAACTTAATTGGTCATAAAAATCCTTCTGACAGGAAAAGACCTAGCTTCTTATGATGTGTGTGTTAACTTTATCCATAAGTAGCGGAACTTAGGTTAGGTCGTAGTGGAAGCTCTGATATCACAAAGCTCACTTGAGCACGCATGGCGGCCCGTTGTAATGCCACGGGTGAAACGTAACCCCTGTACTAACCAAGTTCCGCCAAATCAGGGAAAAGAAGAAGTTGATCAGCGCAAAGGCTGCACAACTAAAGCACGACTACCCCGTATTGGAAAACCAGCCAGGAAATTTGACGAACGAAGCTATAAGCTAACAAGGAAACTAGCGGAACTTAGATTTTAAACTTTTTTCAACTCTGAACGGTAGGTTTTTGAGAAACTTTTGATGGCAATTTTATTTACTATTAGAGTTTTTGTCAGAAACCTACTGAGTGAAAGTTGCCAAAGAAATAATTTTTTTATTTCATTTTGTTCATGATGTCTCTGACCTGCTTATTCACGTCTTTTTTTAACGTCTTATAAGCCAATAAACTATTTACCAAGTTGTAAAATATTACGTGTGCTTATCATTATGATATGATAACATATATCATTCTAAACATTATTTGTTCTTTTTCTTTTTTGTTTAAATGCTATTAAATTTTCCATCACTAATTTTTGTATATGATAACATTGCTCCCTTAAGTTTGTATGTTTGCATGTGCATACAATTCTGTATTACAATACATTCCCTAGACATTTGGCCGTTTATGCATAAAATATTTTATTTTATTGTATATTTTCTGTGTTTCCGTTAGCAGGAGGTTGGCTGGCCCATGGTTTGTTCACCACTATAACACTACAACAACTCACCACTGCTTCCCTACTTTTGAAAATGCAATTGTAGGAGTGAAACTAAAAATAATCGTAAATTTTAAACAAAATGGGAGAAAAGAAAAAACGAAAGCTGACAAATGGAAAATCCCTTTTCGAAAAGTTACTGGCATATTCATGCTGATTTTAATTAAAAACTAATTTTTTGAATTGCTTTTATTTTCTTTCCTTTTTAAGATTTACTTTCATTTGAAGTTTCCTCAGCTGTCATTTCAACAAAAATTTCATTTGGCTTTCAGGGTGATACACCATCAAATGTACGGGCATCGTACTGCCCTTGTACATTCACGAATAGGTTTACACTTTTACTTTTCGACAATATAAAATACGATATGAATATATGTATGTATGTATGTACATATATATTTCAGTATGGTTTTACAGCTGTTCATGACGTAATAGAATTTTAATTTACAAAACTAGCTAAAACTCGGTGTGCTTCGCAACTCCAATCGATATGAAATATAAATATTCAAAATATATCGTTCATTTTGCTCCTCAGATATCTCAACAGCTCTTAAAGTAGATTGACGTATTCTTTAATTCGGTTTCGGTCGATACTACTGCTGTGCTGTCGCTGACTCCAAATTCGAGTAATACCTTGATCCGGTGTCTCAGCGGCTCTTGTATCATCTCCCCTTCCACACGTTCATCACGTTGATCTTGTTTCTCAGCAGTTCTAGATGTTGATCCTTGTAGTCTTTCTTTTTCCATGCGAACATTGGATTGTCAAAAATTGAAATTTGATTGGAAACTCTTTTGCTCCGTTTATTCTTAATTTGTTCTTTTAAATTTTGAACAGAAATGGGACAAATGTACGTGGTCTTACGTGTGAGACTTTGTTCAAATCAAATGATAAATTCATTTTTTCATAGAAATACTTTCTTGAGGGCGAATTTAAAACACCACATAAGCTACACAGAAATTGACAACAGTGCATATATGTATGTCTAAACAATTATCAGAAGATTCGTATTAGTTTAGATATCTAAACATTGAGCAATTCCGTTGTCATTGCAATTCAAACTTCCAACGAAAGTAGTCAGTTCACTCAAGTTTATCAACTGTTGTGATTTCAACATGTTCGCCAACCTACTGCGCTAACAGTTTGACAATCACTTCATGAAATAGTTTGTGTAAGTTGGCAACAATATGTTCGCAACCAACGGGCAAATTAAAATCAAGAGGGATTTAATTGAAGAATATTTTAATAAAGTTGTTTACTTACTGTTCAGACCGGCACTTTTGTTGCGTAAATCGAAAATAATGCCGTTATTGAGCTCAATCAAAATATATTTTATAAATCTTTCTGTAAGTCTGTTTTTTTGTTTGTTAGCCAATCACGCCTGGGCCGATTTTCTTGAAATTTGCTATATTTATCGAACTTTTGTCGGTATAGGTTGTAGGCAATTAATCATCTCAAAATTTTGACCCAAAGGGGAAAAAATGGGACAAAGGGTACAAATTAGTACTTTAGTTTAGTATATTTAGAGCTGTATTTTATCTGTTTTTTTTCTACCGATTTAGCTTGGCTAAATTTCCCAAATAGCCCGTTTATAAAGTTAAACCAAAAGGGATCCAAAAAGAGAGAAAGGGGCGAAAAACGGGCATTTAGGACTATTCGGTTTTAAAACCGGTTTCTTAAAAAATTTGATTGTTCAAATTATTCGGAAACCGGTTTAGCAACGACCCTGTTGTTTCGAAACCGATAAGCTGGTTTTTCATTTGTTGTTATTATAGTAGGTGTTTGAGGTCGCCGTGGTCTAGTAGGCAGTGTGCTGGCTTATTAGCCTTTAAAGCCAGGGTTCGAGTCCCCGGCCAGACATCAAAATAAAAATACGAAAATATTTCTTCGGCGATTTCTTCTCAGCAGATTTCTGGCAAAAACTCTGAGAGTAAAAAAAAAATTGCCATGAAAAGTTTCTCAAAAAATCTGTCGTTCGGAGTCGACTTTAAACTGTAGGTCCCGCCACTTATATATAAAATTAAAACACCACATAAGTAGTGTGAGAAACTAGGTTGATAATCCTGACTGAAGGGTTGTAATGACCAATTATGTATGTATGTATGTTATTATAGTATTTCACTATTTTATATAAAGTTTCAATTAATTATTGCGCAATAAGTACGCAAATTATTGTAATATTGAGTAAAACTTTTAATACAGCGCTGTCATAAGAAGTTCAGTGAGCATATAACAATTTTCTGAACACTTTCAATTGATATTTTAAAACTCAAATGTCAACAACTAAAAAAAATAGAAAAAAAAAACAAAAAATAATGTTCTTGAAGCAACCAGCTTTTTTGTCTACCACTGTCAAATAAATATTGCGTATATTATGTATCTAAACCAGGGATGCACAAAGTTAAAACTGTAGTAGTATTGGTGAGCGAGAGAGAAATGCACTGAAAGAAAAGTTGTGTAAACTGAAATAAAATGTACGAAAAAAAAAAATCCGAAAAGCGGAATTTACAATCAAATTTAGAATAGAAATTCTTCCATATTATTTAACTGAAATATAGGTAGTTTCTCAAGAAAAGTTACAATCTTAAATTAATTATATGCTAATTTTTTATCTTTCATCTGTAATATTTCCCATAAAAGATTTATGATAATAATATAATATAATTTAAAAAAAACCGATTATGAAAATAAAATTAATTAAATAAAAATAAAGAAATGCAATTTTATATGTAAAATATGTTTGGGCAAACACGTAAAGGAAGGTCCACGAGTGTGAGACCTTACTTTTTTCCTTTTAAATTTTGAAAAATACGACAGCCCTATAGCTTAAAAGCGCTCAAAAATTTCGTGAAAGGTGCAATAACTTCTTACGTGTTAAAAATGAATAAAATTTTATTTTTGCATAAAATTCTTCAAAACGAAAATTTTGTTAAACTATACAAAATTTATTTATTTTTTTTTACATATTTTTTTCTAAAAACAAAAGTCATAGTAAATTTTTTTCAGTGCTTTAATCAAAAAATATTACAAAAAAATCGTACACCCGCTACGCATGTGCATTCGTCGCTAGCTGAGTGACGACTAAACAAAGAGAATAAGAATATGTGTGTTTTTGGTTTGCGCGAAAGCACTATGAAATGTGCATCATTGATCTAAACACTTAAAATATTGTGCTCTAATAGTTTTAAACTCCAATAATGTGTGAAATTAGTTAATTTCAAGTCAATATTTCGTAGTGTACCCAACATACAGCTTAACAGAGTATATCTTTACTATCTAGTTTTGTCACATAATGCAGAAGAATTTGATTTTGTGAGATAAAGTATCCTATTTTGAAAATTTTTGTCGACGAATGTAAACAAATAAAGGTGATGCATAGGCATTGCTTAGGAGAGAGTTAATAATCATAATATCACTGTGTTCAATGTGAAATCGTTCTTTGATCGGAGCTAATATTATTACTAAAAGTCGATTCTTTTATTTTACTCTTTTTTTTTAATGCATAATAAAAATTATAAATCATACAAATTTCATTATGATAGCTTTTCTACAGACAAAAAAAATCTATAGAACCAGTACATGGAATAAGAAATATTGAAGGTAGTTTCATTCTCTCTTTATTTTTTAAAATAAGGTTTTTTGAAGTTTCTTTTTCTCACAAACTATTTATGTAGCGTTGCCATATTTATAATTTTGTTGTATATTCCCAATATATTATTTATGACAAATGTGTAATTTAGAATTTAAATGTTCCAAATTTTTAAAAAATCGGCATTAGGCTTATGTAAACTTCCCTCGGATAATAAATTTTTATATGTATGATTCCAATTTAAGTAGAAATATACAATTTTTTCAAAATATTTTTCAATTTTATTGAATTTATTATTTTCATAGAAAATGTTGGAAATTTAAAATTTATATGGTAGCATTATTTTAACGGAAACGTCATAATCCTTAAGCATGTCAGATAGTGAATTTCAAAAAATAAAGAGAGAATGAAACTACCTTCTATATTTCTTATACCATGGAACCAGTATGCTTGTCAAACTCAAACAAAAGCAGAGAACAAGGCGATTATTAATTTCGTATTTATATTTTATAATAACAATTAAGAATGAAATAAAAATCATAAGAATTTTGAATATATAAAATTCATTTCGTTTTTTTTTTAATAGCTTTTATTAATACTTCCCATGAAGTTTAGAGGGTTAATTTTTTTGACAAGAGGATTACTCTTTAACAAAAACAAAAGGCCTGTTGTTC
This sequence comes from Sarcophaga peregrina, assembly GCA_014635995.1. Taxonomy (NCBI): domain Eukaryota; kingdom Metazoa; phylum Arthropoda; class Insecta; order Diptera; family Sarcophagidae; genus Sarcophaga; species Sarcophaga peregrina. Next base: position 90,085,122 of record CM025789.1, read on the forward strand.
TTGAATTTATTGCAGAGATACGGTCAAGTACCTGATCGAAAAAATTCGCCTTAACGAGGAATTTAATATTCAATATTTAATTTATTTAATAATTTTTATCTATATTTTTTTTAATTTAATTTTTATAGGCTTCTTTAGCGTGCATACATATATACATACATACATACATACATACTAGGGATGCCAAACGGGATCGGTTTTTAAAAATCCCGGGATTCAAAAATCCCGAGAAATCATAGGCTAAATCGCGATTTTCTCTTAATAATAAGATTATTTCGTTAACAAAATCATTTGTATTCCAATTATGTATGTATATCAGGATTATATATACATATACATACATAATTGGTCATTACAACGCTTCAGTCAGGAGTATTGACCTAGTTTCTCACACTATTTATATTGTGTGTATTAATTTTTATACATAAGTAGTGGGACCTACAGTTTAAAGTCGACTCCGAACGACAGATTTTTGAAAAACTTTTCATGGCAAATATCAGAATTATATGTCATTAAAAATAAAATTTTAAAACAGCAAAACAAAAAGTAACAAAAAAAGCGTAAAATAACAAAAATAAAAATTGTTCACACATATGCAAATGCTTTAGTTTTAAGAAAATTATTTGGATTCCAACAAAAGGATTAAATGATCTAACATGTGATCTGATAGGCTTGAACGAATTTAGTTGTAAACATACGCTGCCGTCGGAAAACATTTATCACAATCAGCATTTGTTGGTAAAATAGTTCCAAGATAGCTGTATGCAGCTTGTAAATATTCACCTCTACTACCTCCTGATCTAAATAAATCTATTTCTTTGGACAGTTGAGTACTAAATCAGTTATCCTATTAATTCGTTTAGAGCTTTTGCATTCTCCAATGGCATCAAATAACTTTTTATCAATGGAAGTGGGGTTTTCCTCATCTGAGAATCTATTATCGAAGTTTAGTGATATAGATTTTTTTTTTTTTTTGTAGGGTCAAAATACATACGAATTCACAATCCCGAAAAATCCCGGGATAAGTTTTTAAAAATAAATTGTGTGAATCCCGAAAATCCCGGGATTTCGATTTTCTGGATTTCCCGATTGGCATCCCTAATACATACATGTATGTGTTTGTTTCTACATACAAATCTGTATTTAGGTAGCATTGAATGGATGTTTCATTATTTGTCAATATGATTAATTTGTGCAATGAATACATACATACATATATATATATATATACATATATATACATATATATATATATATATATATATCTATATATATATATATATATAACTAATTTATTTTTCTTTTATTAAAGAATTGTTTTGCGAATTTGCAAACACCCGCACATTCATTCAGATGGTGAATTATAAAATAAATTGACACGGTAATGTGATTCGTTGCATTTCCAATATAAACATCAATCAATTCATTAGAATTGTGTGAATTATTTATCAATTTGATATTAAATTATTTGAAATTTACTTTAAATAAAACTAGAACCGATGCCATTAACATGGGACTTGACATGAAAACACAATTCAAAAATGTCCTGAGAATCGTCTAAGGCTCAATCATTTATTAATTTGGAACCATAATTTGATGCCAGCTAAACAAAGGGAACTTAGAGAATTAAATCATTTGTTAACATTTACAATAACAATATTTTTTTTTCATTTTCAAAATAATTGAAGACTTCTTAATTCCTTAATTATTCAACAATAGTTTGGCGTCTTAATTTTATGACACGTTAAAGTTGAATTCGTTCAATAGCTGGAATGACATTTTATTACAAGTTATTTCAAAAATATTTTATAAAAATATGTTTAATTGAAATTATTTTAATAAAATTCTACTAGATTGGCCAGCAGAAACTTTAAATCAGTCTTGACGTACGGTTGTGCGTCAAGTGTGTTATTATTAATTGAATTAATTATATTTTGTAATAAATTAAATACTTAAAGTTTTGAATTGACTAAAATGAGCTCAAAACGCAAAATTATTTGGGGTCGACGTCCAAAGTCTAAAGTACCAAAGTCTGCGACTTAGACTGATTCAAATAGATATCAAGTGTTCTCTGACATGGAAGATGGTATTTCTAGTATAGAAGAAGGTGAAAATATCGATAAAAGCGTAAAAATTCACCCAATCATTGTTGATCATCTTCATAGATTATTGAAAATTATAAAAGTCTTGGGTTCTTGTTCGTACTCCTAAATTCAAGAGAATGTCAATCGGCACGAAAGTGATGCCAAACACGTTATTTGATTACTCCGAAATCATCAAAATAATTAAAACATATCATTTGTTCACTCATCCAGTAAAGGATAGGAAAAATTTCAAACTTATGCTGTTTGGTCTTTCTTAACTTGAAATAAAAACAATTTTAGAATAATATCAAAATAATTTCAACATCACCCCAATAAAAGTAAGTGAGGTTAAAATCAGCAGATCAAATCAAGATGACGTATTCTATACGATCGAATTCGACAAAAGTCAAGTATCTAAAAGAGAGGTAATAAAAATACGATATTTCTATGGCATAGTTGTACACTGGAGAAATCCTAAACGAAGTACAATTGGTCCTACTCAGTGCACAAAATGTGCCATGTTTACACATGGCCCTGTAATCTACAAATGCTGCAATTGCATTAATAATAAACTTAAAAATGTAAACCATCGTGTTAATGATCCAAACTGTCCATCACGGCGAGAATACCTAGCTATTCGCCAACGCGCCACTGGAAATCAAAAAGCAAAGCCAGTCAGTAAAAATATTATTTCAAAGTCATTTAACTGGGACGAAGAATTTCCTCGATTGAACCATAATACTGAAGAGCCTCCCTCCTTCAGTAAAAAGTCAGAATAATTTCGGTAATATATTTAATACAACAAGATCCAATATAGATCAATATAAAATCGACGATAATCTTACGAATGATAAACTTTTGGACATATTCTTTAGTGCAATTGACGCTCTAGAAAATTGCAAGAATAAATATGATAAGTTGAGAGTTTTAGGAAAGATGATTAGATTTGTGATATAGACAAAAAACAATATTATGGACTGAAATGCGCAAGGCATAACGAACCAATCCACTATCTAACAATTAGAATATACAGTAAAACAAATGAAAATAGATGTTGTCTTTCTTAATGAAACATTTTTAAATCAAAATTCTAAATTCAAACTGCAAGACTAAAAATTTTACCAACTTGGAATATTGAGAATATTTCTGTAGTCATTTCTATTAATAATAGACCAATAAAATTCATGGCAGCATATTCGCCGAAGTACACAAATGATTTTATTAACGATATTAATAGTATTACAGCACCAACATCGGAATTTTTTATATTTGGAAACCTAAATGCGGAGCATACAAGTTGGACCTCCTTAAAGAACCACGCAGCTGGAGTAAAATTGTATAACCATAAACTAGACTCATATTACTATATACATTACCTTCAAGATTATACTCACTTGGTCACAATGTCACCATGACTCATTATGACGTTTAAACAACGCAATCAGAGACCTCCCGAGCAAATTTGTTTTAGCGGCAAAGTTGAAAAGCTTCCGGCGGCGTGCTTTAATGTCAACGTAGCCGAATATGGCAAATTTGGAGCCTTTTGTATTTATTTAAATAATATGTAAATTAGCGGGGGAAGCAATAAAATAAAAATTGTGCCGAGAATAATAAAAAAAATCAAATCGATTAGATTATTTAATTATTTATTGTGTACATACAACGTACATTAATTTCGGATGAAAGTTAATTCGATTTTTTCTTTTATCGATTTTACAATTCCCACAATTAGAAAACATGTTGCAAAAGTATTAAACAAAATAAACTAACTTTGGTGTTGGCCACGTGAAACATCCCCCTTGCAAATGCAACAGCGGACCGGAACGTTCATGCAGAATCAATACGTTTTACAATTCGGGTCATTTCTTAGGTTTAAGTTCAAAAAATATAGAAAATTACAAAACAGAATTAAAAAAAATCAGAAGGAAATTAAAACATAAAAAGAGAAAAAAAGAATTTTTTATAAGCGCTTTTAAGGAGGGTTGACTCAAATGCGACGTTTTCTTGAGCAGCATGCTCTTTGGGTGTTGCTCTTCTCTGGGCTGGATGTCAACGCAATAATTCAAAGTTGGTACATTTCATTTTCACAGAAGCCCACGGGGTAAATTAAACTTTCTAACACATAATTTAAACAAAAACATTACGCGAAAACAGAGAACCGAACTAGTTTTGTCTAGTAGGTTAAAATCCGTCATTGTGCTTCACGATCGGCCGTATTTAAACGCCATTGGGATTGAGACTTGGCCCCACTGTACAATGTGAATTAGGACAAATAATACCTGTGATTCTTTTCCGGTAATCATTACAAAACAATTTGAACTTTCACCAACGGTTTCCTGATGATTTTTTTACGAGGAAAATAGCATAGGCCACACCTTATATGCCAGAGAATTTATGTAATATTCCTATGTCAGGAATACCTGGTCCAACGCTAAACATTACCGAATTGCGCGTTTTTAGTTATGGCAAAATTTTTTCGAGAACCAGGACGAACTAAGTGATCTGTCCCACAGTTTATTGACTTTTACAAGTGAGAAATTCCCATTTTTGCATAGAGTTGCCATCGAGAGCTTTTCAACGGGGAAGTTTAATTCAGGCACCCTTTGCTTTGATTTAAACAATATGCATACAACATTTCCAACATTTATGCAAAGAACAAAAAAAAAACGTGGTAAATCCATGTATGAAACATTAGCCTCACATAATTGGTCATTACAACTTATCAGTCAGGATTACGACCTAGCTTCTCACACCACTTATGTGTGTGCGTTAATTTTATATATGAGTGTTGGGGCCTACAGTTTTAAAATGGACTCCAAATGATAGATTTTAGAGAATCCTTTCATGGCAATTTTATTTACTCTCAGAGGTTTTGCCAAAAATTTACTAAATAATCATTGTTAGCAAATCGATTATTAAAAATTAGCGACTAAAGAAAAAATTAGAACAAAAAGTAAAGTTACACACAAATTACTCACGAAGCTAATTACACTCATGCTACACGCAGAATCAAAAATTACACACAATATGTGTAATTACACACAAGGTGGCAACACTGGTATGCTGTGATCCGAAATAACATAAATAAAATGGCCCTGGTTGCTCCACCATGTTAAAGGGCCTTAGATCTCTGCAGCTCATTTGCACAAGCAGACATGCGTTAACAAATTTTTCGAAATCTGCATTTTTAGAACTTCCTGACAATAAGGATTTTATTTTGGCATTCGAATTTTAAAATTTTTATGATTTTACGTTCAATACCGTGATCACGTAAATGGTTACAGAGGTTTGATGTCGACGCAGAAACTTCAAACCTGAAATTATTTCGCATTTTATAACACATACAAAACAATTATCAGAAATAAGTATTCAAAATAAAATTTTCCAAAAAAATTTGGCTAAAAGCTAATTGAAATTGGAGTTTCAATTATTGTTATGAGAAATCAATACTATTAAAAATAGCATGGTCGTCATCGGAATCAGATGCATTTAACTCATTTAAATTATTGAAATTTGTAGTTCTTTGGTTTTCCATTTCAATTTTTTTGTCTTTTAAAAAATTTAACGTAAAGTTAAAAGTGTTACCACATTCACCAAAAACAAGAAAGGGTGTTCAAAATCACCATATCAAAAAATTAAAAATGTTTCTACTAACATATCACAAAATGAACAAAAAAACTTCAATAATGTATTTAAGTCAAGTAAAATAAAAATATATAAATATCATATTTTATATATAATTAAAATTTATTGTATATAGTATTGAAAACATATTTTCATATATTTTAATTTTCTTATATACATAAAACGGCGGCTGAATTTAAGCCGACTTCAGCCGAATAAATTTTCGGCGGCGGCGACTTTTAAATTTTGTCGGCGGCTCGGCTTAGCCGGCTGTCAGCCGATCGGCAGGTCTCTGTGCACAAGACATTTAAAATTGCACTTATTCGGTTTTGAGAAAAATGCAATATTGTGCAATTTTATATGTCTTGTGCACACCTCTAGTATGTACATATGTAAAGAAAAATATTAGATAGATAGGAATAAAAAATTTGGTCTCCCAGGCAAACAGCAACGTTGGTTTCTGGGAGATTTAAGATATAACTTTATCGGAAAAATATTTGGATGCAATTATGATCGCAAAACATAATTCTAATAATTTTTTAACATAAATTTCTCTACTTGTTTTAAAGAATTTTTAAAAAATATTAAGAATTCATCAAGAATTAAGACAAAAAGAACATTTATTTCTGCTTCGCAAAAATAAAATTCAAAACATATTCTTATTTTCTTTTTTATTATTTTATGATAAAAGTTATAACATTTACGCTCCGACTTTCAGAGAGCGCGGGGAGAAAAATTGAAGGGCATGAACAGAAATCAAGAGCGTTAAAATGCGCTCTCCTTATCGTGCATTTTTATTGTTTAAGGACTTTTTATATATTTTTCTGAACGTGTTTCCACGAACAAACATATTGCAACCAACATTTGTGAAAAAAGTACCAAATAAGAAAAAATATAACCAAAATTAAATTTACAGTTTTTTCATTTTATTTTTTTTTTTTTTAGTTCAAATATAAATTATAATTAATACAATATAGTAAAAAAAAAACAAAAATAAACAAAATAAAATTTTAGTTCCACTAATTAATTCATTTCTACAAAGAAAAGAAAAGCTCTTTTTATAAGAAAAAGAAATAACAAAATCCGGAAATTTTGGATGGAAATAGTTAAAAACGTGGTCTAGTGGGTAGTGTGATGGCTTATTAGACAAAAGGCCCGGGTTCGAATCCTAGGTCAGACAACAAAACGAAAAAATATTTCTTCGGCGACTTCCTCTCAGCAGATTTATGGCAAAGACTCTGAGAGTAAAAATTGCCATGAAAAGCTTCTCAAAAATCTGTCGTTCGGAGTCGACTTTAAATTGTAGGTCCCGCCACTCATGTATAAAATTAGCGCACACAACATAAGTGGTGTGAGAAGCTAGGTCGTAGTCCTGACTGAAGGGTTGTAATGACCAATTATGTATGTATGTATGTAATAGTTAAAAACGGGAACACTGGCTGTGATTAGTGAGTAAGTAAGCGAAAATAAGTTGACAGTCTGCAATCATAGAAAAGTGTTAGTAATATGCGCTATTTTGATTTTCATTTCATCAACATACTTAAAGATATATCTTGGACTTAATAATTAATGAACGTTTTTTAGATACTTGTTGCCATCCAATTTTGGTCCATAAATTTCCTATCCTACTAATCACCAACCCCTTAATTTTTCTAAATTTTTGCAATTCATACCATCTAAATTATTTACTTGAATATTAAAACAATCAAATGTGGATTTTAATAAACATAATTGTAATTTTTAACATAAAATATTTTTTGAGTGTAACCCTAAAAAAAATGTTATAGCATCCGCCAACATCTGCACTCGCCACAATCGACTAGTAAATAAAAGAGCATAGGCAATGTGTCTGAGCGGGTAGTAATATTAAAAAGATTTTGGTGAGAGCGGGTGGTAATGTTACAACCCGCCATAAGAAATTTTTCTTCTATATATGCGCATTCTTTATATCCATTATATTCGCACTCAATTTCAATGTAAATTTCAGCATTCACCTCCAGGTTTACCTTGTAATATAAGTCGTTTGACCAAAAATTTTTTAAAATTTTGTAAGCATTTCTCTTTACAAAAAATAACATTATGTGGCTTCGCCTATAGCAGGCAGATTTGACATATAGTTGATTGAAAACAAACAAATACATTTTGTTTTTGGCAAAATTCAGATTGAAATCTTGCCACTACCTCTGTATATCTTGGTATAGACAAGTAGTTAAGGGATTGCCATTTTTCTGACCATCTATGAAAAAAAAAACAGCACATTCGACTGTTGAGAAAGTGTTAAATTCAACATAATTTTATTATTTAAACGTACTTACGACAGTGATGTATGTAGTTGTAATTAATATTATAACAATTTATGATTTTATTGAGCAATAATTAATTAATATTTTATACGAAATATTGAGATCAATAATGCCGTTTATTGCGATTTACTCAATATAAGTGAATGTCTGAACATAGTATAAAATCTTTAAGGGAATAAAAGTTATTTTTAACTTTTATTTTTTCTGGCGGAAATAAAAGTTATTTTTTGACTTTTATTTTTTCGAGGGGAAATAAAAGTTATTTTATGATTTTTATTGTTTCGAGCAGAAATAAAATTTATTTTTGTTTTATTTCATAATGAATTCATTATATTTATTAATATTTATTGCAAAACTTAATTCTATAAAATTTTTTAACACAATTGACTTTAATTGTTTTAAATAATTTTTTAATAAATATTATGAATTCATCATGAATTAAAATAGAAATGACTTTTATTTCTGCTCAAAGAAATAAAAGTCAAAAAATAACTTTTATTTGTGCTCGAAAAAATAAAAGTCAAAAAGTAACTTTTATTTTTTCTCTAAAAAATAAGAATCAAGTTTTTAAAAAGCATCCCATTTATAAGAATTTGGCCCAAGACAATCAAAATGGTATACTTGGTTCTGTTCTCCGACATTTCCATGCGGTTGCTTTTTTTAATCAAAAATTCAAAAATAACAGTTGTTATCGGCCTCTGTTTAAAACCTCTCATTAGTCTTCCGTAAGCTGTTTTTAAATGCGCGTAACTTGAGATCGTAATTGTTCGTCAAAAGGGTCTCATCAAAAAGCCTATTACATTAGCTTCGCAAATGTATTTCCTGCTATTTGGTATCATTCGTCATATTGTGCAAAAAACAACTCCCATGATTATTTATGACAGTAGGGCACCAACATATTTATTGATTTGTTAAAGCACCGTCTTCATTTCAAATAAATTTTATTTCGATAGCAGTTACTTCCTGAACTGCCTCCGTATGAATTTTATCCTTTAAATTTAGTTCTCTGTGACGTCAAGGAACTCAAATAAAACCAGATGTTATAATTAAAATTTTTTTTTGTTAAAAAAACACATACACCTACACATTTACACACTCAAACGAACACATGAAAATTAAACTTCCATTTCTCTGACGTTCATAAATTCAAATTTGCAAAAAAAACGACATAAAATATTTTCCAAAAAAGAAAACGAATTAAAATGTTCATTTGTTTCCACCTATTTTATCCAAAGTTACGTAAATTCATGTTCAAATACAATAGAATTGTTCTGATTTACGAGTACATACTAACATACATGTATGCTCGTACTAGTTTAATGCAAATATTAATACCTTTACGTATGTACATATATTATAATTCAAATGTTAAAAAATGTAAACAAATTTCCGTTATTGAGATAATTAAACCGTGAACTAGTCTACTAAGATCATACAATTATTTTCATGCTATCAGCACCTAAAGTTGAAATGAATTTTTGGCGATCATAGCTTTAAATATTTAAATGGCTCTAGACCGATTGATGTACATAATAGAAAAAAATTTTCAATTGAATTTTTAAGTCCGTTGTTTGTTAGGGAACTCTGTTCTCTATTTGTTTTCAAATATTATTTTTACCGTTATCATAAAACAATATAAATTTCCATTTGCAACGTATTCTATCGTTTGTAGAAACATTTGTACCACAATGCTCACGTGTGTATTCATTTAAAACTATTCGAGCAAATATATCCCGTCTATCATCAGAGCTTAATGAATATATGTGATGTAAATACAAATACATCATACTGTTGTATGCATGTATGTTTTTATATCGTATATTTATGAAGGAGCATATGTATACCCGCAGTATATTTACAATGGTTTATGTGGGCAAAAAAGAAATAAAAATTCGTGAAATAAAAATAAATTCAAAAGCGTTTTATAAAATAATAATCCACGTCAGACATATTAAACGTGGAAAAATAACAGACGTTTATTAACAGGAACATTATACGGACTATTTAAAAGTATATTCGTAAAATTTGTTTTAAAATAAAAATTATAATAAAAAAATAATCATGGCGGACATACTTGTCTGAGCGTAATGTCAGGTACACTGCGTATTATCATTCAACAAATCTACTAGAATTTTTTCCGAGAAAGATCAAATAAAGCACTTTTAACAAATGCACTTTTTAGGATATCCGTTAATTTGGTCAAAAGCTTGCATTAAGCTGAATTATACAATTCTGAGGAAGTACCGTTTTAAGATATACATACGTTCTATAAAAACTCATATTTAGAAAATGTATGCTTATACAAATATCCTAGGTCTGACATCAAAACGAAAAATATTTCTTCGGCGACTACCTCTCAGCAGATTTCTGGCAAAGACTCTGAGAGTAAAAATAGCCATGAAAACTTCTCAAAAATCTGTCGTTCGGAGTCGACTTTAAACTGTACGTCCCGCCACTCATGTATAAAATTAACGCACACAACATAAGTGGTGTGAGAAGCTAGGTCGTAATCCTGACTGAAGGGTTGTAATGGACAATTATGTATGTTATGTATGGTTGCTTATACAAAATTTAGAAATATTTTACTTTGTTTATGTCGAGTATACTCGTCTTTGCAAGAAATTAATTATGTAGGACAGGCAGGAAAAGTTTTTCGAGACAAAATTACACCGTTTAAATTCATATTTTTTTGGAATAGCTATATTTTTTGCTAACATTGCACATATACAGTGGACATACATACTTACATACATTATAAGAATTTCATGAATTTAAGTCAAAAGTTTGTATAAATAATTAAAGTTTTTATTTTTTGTTTTATTAATTAATTTTTAATTTGTTTTATTTACTATAAAACAATTTAAAAATAAAAAATTTTAAAATTAAAAATTTAAATATTTTTCACAAAACAAGAGAAGACTAAAGAAAAGTTTCTGATGACACCTTATTCTTGCATCGTTAAACTCAGAGTAAATTTAAGATTCAAAGACCTAAAGTACTCGTATTCGGTTGTTCGGAAAGTAATTTCGTCTTTTACCGATAGAGGATTTAATTCACACTTATGACGTATAATTTTTATATGCTTTGAGAGCTCATATAGTAAGGCCTGTGTTTGAAAAATTGTAATTAATTCCACATAGTAGTTTCTGGTTAGTGCCCTTTAAAATATGGAGAGGGTTAAGCAACATTTTCGATATATCACACTGTTTTACTACAGAAAGGATAAACATTCTATTCATGCCAGAACGAAATTGACCGATGTGTACGGGAAAGGTGTGTAGACAGTGTGCCAGTACCAGAAATGGTTCGCTAAATTTCGATCCGACAATATTAATGTCGAAGATGCACCACATTCGTGAAGGCCGGTTAAAGCTGATACAGACTCGAACCGGCGAGTAATATCACGTGAAATCTGATTGAGGTTAAATTTATCAAATTCAATTTAAAGAGGTGTTTGTTTACTACACGAAAACTGTCTTTCATTATCGCAAAAAAAAAAAAAAAACCAAATTACTTTCCGAAAAACCCAATATAAAAGTATTATCCTTTATATTTAGTACGGTATCCTTTAAGGTCAATCAATCCAGTTAAAATAAAATTGAAACCAATACCACCACTATGTTTAACCGTTTATAGAAATCGAGCTTTCATTTGTTTTATAATAAAACAGAAATAAATTAGTAAAATAAACATAAAAATTTTGTATACAAACGTTGGTTAAAATACACGAAATGCTTTGGGGTACTCAGACTTGAAAGGTTTTATTTACTCTCAGAATTTTTGACAGAAATCTGCTAAGAGGAAATAGCCGGAGAAATGTTTTTTTTTTTTTCATTTTTTTTTTATTTCGTTTTGATGCTTGACCTGGGATACGGCCCGGGCTTTACATTTAATAAGCCAACAAACAACCGTAGTCTAGCAGTACGGCGACTCCCTATCAAAACTTATAGCATATTAAGTTCAATAATAGATGTGCCGTATGTACCGTTTTGAAGGTCAATCAGATCGGAAATCTTTGAGTAATGCAGAAATTGGTGCGTAAAGTAAATAAAAACAGTTTTTGTCAAATAAAACATCTTTGGTGGGGTCGAGAAATAAAAAAAAGTAATATTGAGTTCTGCTTAACTGGATATACAAGTAAAACTATGTTGTTACCCGGGTATATTTAATCTCTTATTTTTTTACACGTAGTCTTATTTGCAGTGCCTTAGCATGTCCCCGTAACCCCGTTCTACTCAAATCAAATAAAATTTTTTTAAATTTTACATCGGCAGAGACTTTTAATTTTTGGTATTGTCCTGAAGTCACCGTGGTCTAGTGGGTAGTGTGTTGGCTTATTAGACAAAAGGCCCGGGTTCGAATCCCAGGTCAGACATCAAAACGAAAAATATTTCTTCGGCGACTTCCTCTCAGCAGATTTCAAGCAAAGACTCTGAGAGTAAAAATTGCCATGAAAAGCTTCTCAAAAATCTGTCGTTCGGAGTCGACTTTAAACTGTAGGTCCCGCCACTCATGTATGAAATTAACGCACACAACATAAGTGGTGTGAGAAGCTAGGTCGTAATCCTGACTGAAGGGTTGTAATGGCCAATTATGTATGTTATGTGTATTGTCCTTCACAGTTTATCATTCACATTTTTTAAACGATGGTTTTATTTTTCGGGTGCACTCAGACTATAATGGCTTATTACGAGAAATTCTTCTAACGAGTTCAGTTCCTCGCAACCGACGTTTTACTGTTTGATGTTTTGTCTCAATTTACAATCCAATTCAAAGACTATAAACCGAATCTTATACATGGATATTTGATTATTACAACCCCTTAGCCAGGATTATGACCTAGTTTCTTACACCAATTGAGTGGCGGAACATAAAATTTAATATTGACCCCGATTGACGGATTTGAGAAATTTTTCCTGGTGTATAATTTTATTTACTCTCAGAGTTTTTTAAACATATCTGCTCAGAGAAAGTCGGTGAAGAAATGTTTCGTCATATTTCGTTTTGTTGGAGATGTCTGATCTGGGGTTTAAACCATGGCCCCAGGTGTAATAAGTTAACACACTACCTAATAGACTACGGTAACTACAATCCGAATCTCATTTGGTGATTTATGCGAACTTCCTTGGCAGACAATCAGCCGTCTTTTGATTACACTACTTGGGAGAGCTTTATTTTAGAACTTTTTACGGCTTTTGCGGTGTTCCGATAAGTGCTTTCAACTTGATAAATATTTGAAACTATCTTCCGAGTACTGATATTATAGGATTTTGTTTTTGTTAAAGAGTATGCCTAATGTCCAAAACAGCTGACCAAGTGTATTCATCACTGACTAACGAATAACAAAAGAAAGAAAAATGTTAAAAAATTTACAAAAATGGTTACAATAAACACTAAAAAAACAACAACATTTTGACATTTTAAGCCTCATCAGCTGTTCACTTGAGGCTACCGTCTATAAATCTACCGTGTGAGTATGCGTACAATTTTGACATCAAACTCACAACATTCGAAATATGTTTGATTCATACGCCTACTCATTCTGATTCATAAATTTAGAAATATACTTACAATAAATACTTACGAATGACTCGAGTCTGTAGAGCACCAATATCCCTCAAGGGAAGATCATTTTCGGCTTTTTACAAACATACGGCACGGACATAAACAATATTCGTTAAAAAAATTAGTAAAAATACATTCAGTTGCTTGTCAGCATCGTTGTCAACTATAAATTTTCAAAAAGCACCAAATTCGTAAAAAAACGCATAATTTTGATAAAAAAGCACTAAAACATTATAATATTTATTTTAATTATATCACCATTTTATATAATTAGTAGTCTATAGTCTAGTCTATTGTCTAATCAATAGACTTTTAGTTAAATTTATAGACTAATTTTTAATCTAGTTTATAGTTAAATGTATATACTAATTAGATACATTAAGACATAACATACATAATTGGTCATTAGAACCCATCAGTCAGGATTAATGACTGTATAAGAATGTAGTTTTAAATGTTAATGAAAATAACGTAAAGAAGTATTAATGTTAAATATCTTCGTCCAATTTTTATTTTTTTTTTTTTCCTAAAGGACATGTGTAGGATTCTTATACTGAAATGTAAACAAAGGAAAACATTTAATTGAACATTCCAAAAATTCTTTTTTTTTAATTTATCAATTTCACGTAAAAACTTAGCTCCAATTAGCTTTCAAACTTCCAATTAAATGGAATTTGAATGTCACTTTTGTTTCCTTTTTGTTGCATTTTTACATAGTTGTACAAAATGGGAACAATAAACCGTTATAATTTATAGTACAATATGTAACTTTTAAATAGTTGCATTTCAAAGTAATTCTTTTGGAAAAGTTAAATAATCTAGACTTGAGAAATAATTTTTGATTTGGTGTCACTGACATTAAAAGAAAAGTACTAGGCACTAACTCGAAAATTATCCGCGTCAAAGGTTTTAAAAAGCACTGAGTTGAAATTTTTCTGTATATCAAGTATACACCGGAAGTAAAATTATAGTAGGATTCACTATTTTCTAATGAGATTCACTAATAATGATGAGAAATGAAATTCGTCCATTTTTGGACGAATATTTCTCAAGTTAAATACGTATTTAGGGATGTGGCACTGTACATATTCCATTTTGTACTACCTAAACACATTATTAGGTTACACCTGAAGATATTACTAAAAATTTTCCTCTGGGTTGTACCCATGCCTCTCATAAATACACTCACATTTGTACTATGTTCTCTTAGTGCTGACGTCTGATGTAGAGTCATGGAAAGTCGAAATCAACAACATCCTGCTTACTATTAAGTATGAGTGCGATGAGTATTTCTAACTATAAATATGAGTAGTGTGACTATGAATGCGTATAAGTATCTGAAATCGTAAGTATGACTCGAATCCACTCATCGTTTTGAATACTTATTGCTGATCTCTGATTAGTACCTTAAAAACGAAACAAATTTGGAAAGCATAAGTTGATCAAAATCATTAGAAAATGGTTATCTGAAGGAACTTGCGAGACCTTAACTTTGTAACTTTTAATGTTTAAAAGATTTTTGATTTTAAAGTTCGTTCGGACAATTAAAGCAGTTTTTACATAATATCTGACAAAACAAAGTGTTTTTGTTTCCTTATGTTTTTTTTTTTTTTCATTTAAAGTTATGTACAGTATTCCCTCGATTTACGTCGTCTTGATATACGTTGTTTCGATTAACGTCGTCAAAAGTTTTGTTCCCTTCAACTTCGATTTGAGTCGTCATTCGTTTTACGTCACCTATATTGTTTATAAACAAAATCAGAGAAATTTCTTCTTTAAAAAAATTCAATACGTAGAATAAAAACTTAATGATTTTAGTTTTTTCTGTAAAATGTACATTAACAAATCCATCTAATAGTATAAGTTACAGTCGAACTTTTATAAATTGAATAGCCATTATCCATTGAAAAGAACTGCAACTTATAGAAACTTCCAGTTAAAGAAGAAAAACCTGATAGAATTTCTCTCCAAGATGCTATTGCTGTGCTTACAGTTATAGAAAATTCAAGTAATAGAAGTTCGATTGTATTTGAAATTCGATTTACGTCGTTTCGATTAATGTCGCCTTTTTCCGGAACATTCTACGAAGTACATCGAGGGAATACTGTATTTAACTTACACAGAACTGTGTCCTCTCCTTTCCATTTACATGGCGTTTGAGATGGTTATAAATTGGAATACTGGTATGTACTTGAAATACTACTCCATACGTTTCTACTTGTTGGTTGGATCTGGTATGGAATTCAGTTTTTGAAAATGCATGCACACATACGTACATACAGCATATTTTTTGAAAGAGTATAATTGTTTACATCATTGTTTTTATATATAAACATTTGTATACATATGTACGTATTTAGGGGAAGGTATGTACATACAGACACACATGTGTTGTGGATGCATGAGAATATATTAATAAAAACGGAAGCGCAGTTAAACATGCATATTGCGGTAGTTTAACTATGTGCCAAACGAGCGTAATGAAAAAGCTACTTTGCGGATGCTGAGGTTATTTGAGAGTTATGCAGCCGTGGTTTCGTAAGAGTTATTTATTTTAACAACAACAAGAACAGCAACAACAACAACAACATACTTTAATATTGTATATTTAACATCCATTTACAAAGTGTGGTAGCAACATTTTCATTCTCCATGTGAATTGAACTCGACAAACAGACACTGACTTTTAAAGTTACCCTGTATGTCTATCAGGCATGTACACCAAAGGACAGGTGTATCAGAAATGAGATTCTATACACAAAAGGAAAGTTATTGTATTTATAGGGATTAGGTTGAGAACAAATTGTTCATTACGATATCAGGCTTCATCAAAATCTTACGGTCCAGTTATTTTAATTTTTTCTTAGTAATTACTGTACATACATTCATACATATGTACGTATATGATGAGTATAATATCAAAAATATTAACGATTATACTGTATAATACAAGGTAAATGGCAAACACATTCACAACTCCACAAATGCCAATTAAAATGAGGAACTCTCCTTTAAACCTGTACACTTTTGATTGCAGTAAACGCCAGAATCGTTTTGGTTAGAATTTCCCTTTCGAATGTGTTCCATTTTTTTTTTTTATTACAATTACCATAATAAGTTTAATTTTGCTTTAGAATCGGTTAAAAATTATTCACATTTATTACTCTATTGGTGATTTTGCGGAAATTGTGAACATTTAAGGCCCTACTCTAACTGAGCTAAAAAAAGTAATTTATTCATTTATGGTTTAGCAAATCTCCATGGCCGAGTGTAGGCAACGACATGTGTTCGCCGAATGGTCTCTCGAACTGTTGGCAACTGAAGTGAGGAGATAATTTGACGCTTAGACTTTAGAGACTTCTTTACACGCTTCTGATAACGCAATAAACTCGGCCTCTGTTGAAGAGAGGGCGGCACAATCCCGACGTTTGCATGACCAACTTAAAGCTCCGTTTAAACAAATAATGTAACCAGAATAGGACTTACGTGTTTGTCTGTCTTCTGCCCAATTGGCGTCTGCATATCCAATGTCATCAACGTATACCATTATGAATAAAATATTTGTATAAGTATAGAGACAGTTATCAGCTTAACTTTGCTGCAAATTTGTTTCTGTTAATACCCGATTCAACGTCTGATTCAGACACCAGCTGATTGTTTCAGTCCATAAAATTTCTTTTTAGTAAACATACTTTTTAGGGTTGTTCGCATCAACAAACCTAGGAGGTTGCCTCTAATTCTCCGTCAAAATGCTAAACATCCACGTGGCTGTTGGCGACTTTAAAAAGAAGAATACGAATAGTCCACCCCGTATTTTTAGCTAAAGCCTTGGGCGACTAAACCTGCTTTATATTTCTGAATTTGTCCATCTCCATCAGTTTTCCACATCCACTTGCTGCCGATTAAATTTTTGTCTTCAGGAAAATCTATTAGACTCTATGTTCCATTATGTATAAGTGATTTATATTCCTCTTTCATGGCTGCTACCCAATGGTCGGTATTTACAACAACATTAATCTCGTGTATTAAACGCTTAGGAGGGATTCCTTTATTAGATGGATCAGACCTTCGTACCTGTGAATCATTTTCATTAACTTCATCTATTTCGCTAACATTTTCATCTCTAGTGCTTGAACATTGTGCGGTTTTCATGTCATTTATGAATTCTACATCACGAGATATAACAGTTTTACCTTTTGCAGGTAAGAAACATCCATATGCTTTTGATTCCGCGTAATACCTAACAAATATGGCTTCTTCTGCTGTAACACTTCGTTCCGAAACTCCTTAAGTTTTCTACTTAACCCCAAAAACTATTATCCAGCTTAGCATTTAACAACATATAGCGCTCCATCTCGATTAAGGTACAGTTTTTACGTTCCACCACTCCGTTTTGTTGGGGGAAATACGGTGCAGTACGGTTGATGATTATGCCTCTCTGATTAAGATAATTACGATCTACTACGATCGGTTCGTAGATATTGGATGCTGCCATCAAAAATTGTTTGACGTGTATTCAAAATATTCCTTAAATTTTCCAAAAACCTCGGATTTTTCTTTAAGCAAATAAATTGTCGTGAATCGTGAAAAGTCATCGATAAATGTCAATACATAGCATTAACTTGATGGTGTTCTCGTCTGCATAGGTCCAAACAGGTCACTATGGATTAACTGTAGTACTTCTGAAGTGCGAAATTTAGATTCCTTTGGAATTGTGTTTTCTCTTGCCACATGTTTCGCAACTGGTTATAACTTCACAAGCTTTTTCACACGTTGCCAAATTCATACCATCAGCTAAATTTTCCTTTTATATTCTGTATACTGCAGGCATACTACAATGGCCTAAAATACGATGCCAGTCGTGAACACAGAAAACACTTCTATTCGCCACACAGTTAATGTGATTTCTTATTCGCAACTTGTACTTACTGTCCGCCGATCGTATGTCACATATACTACCTTTCAATGTGACCTTTATACCATTTTTAGTCAGCCTTTTTACAGATATTAAATTTCCACCTATTTCAAGCACATACGAGACATTTTTGATTATAGAGGGGACTCCATTCATATCAATTGGTTGTATATTTATGCAGCTAAAATTTGACCATTTGCCACAGACACATTTTCGGTGTACGATGCATCAAAACTATCAAATAAATCTCGATTACTGACAAGGTGGCATATAGCACCAGAGTCTATAATCCATTCGTTACCATTTCCGGAGCCAACAAAAAATAAATGTTGAAGAATATTATCTTGTTCTACTATATTCGCTTTAGGTCTACGCTCTTCTTTCGCTCTGTTTGCCCTCCATCTAAAATACTCCCTGCATTTACTTCGAATGTGGCACTTCTTTTTACAAAAGAAACAAGTAATACCCTCACCATTCTTACGTTTGAAACATGAAACCCTTAGAGCATCAACACCCCCTGTCACGTCAAGAACTTAATAACGCTCCTGCTTACGCCGGTGCTCTTCTATAACCTTTACACTAATTAAAGAGGGCGTAACAATATTTTCGTTGTATGCTTCCATTGTCGTTATAGTAGCAGTCATTAGAAATTCGCACGTTATTGAATCACCTAACGCCACTAGTTTTTGAAATAATTCGCTCATCTGATTAATATGGTTTCACTTTCACCCCCGGAGAATCACGTTCATAAAACTTCTTAAGAGCTTTCCATGCATCCCTTGCATTTTCCTTATTGCGTATATGATGAATTTCATCATCCCCAATGCAAAGAGCAATAGTCGCATGTACCTTTTGATGAGCTTTATCCCAGTTGGCAAAGTTTTCTGCGGGTCTATTATCTATGATAGCCGTCCGCAAACCTTCTCGCTTCAGAAGCATTGCAACTTTAAACCGCAAAATTGAAATAATTTCTGAAAGTCAATCGGGGCATTTGATAATTTGCATACGAATCTACCATTTTATTATTCAAAGGAAAGAACTTCAGGAAGTTTAATCTTTAAAAATTTTGGACTTCTTAGCAATATTCACCGAAAGAATCTTTCCTTTTATTTCAGCATTTCATAATTTTATGTTGGTATAATTTATTTATTAACTAGCAGATTGCACCCGACGTTGCGCGGGTTATAAAAATAATAATAATTAAAAATCCGGTTTCGAAACCGGCTTCTTAAAAAATGCAATTTTTCAAGTTATTCGGAAACTGGTTTATCAAATAACTCGGTTTTTTGAATACTATAAGTCCTAAATATAAAAACATTGCAATTCGCCCGTTTTTTGCCCCTTTCCCCCTTTTTGGACCCCTTTTGGTCCAACTATTTAACCAGAACTATTTGGGAAACTTAACCAAGCTAAATCGTAAAAAAATACCTTAAAAACCCATAAAATCCAGTATTTATGCATAAAGTACTCATTTTTGCCCTTTTTTCCCATTGATCCCATTTTTTCACCCCTTTTGGTCAAAATTTTGAAAAGATTTATGGCCTGCACCGACAAAAATCTGATATATATCCCAAGTTTCAAAAAATTCGGTCCAGGCGTTCAGGCGCGATTTGCTAACAAACAAAAAACAGACTTACCGAAAGATTTATAATATATATTAGGATACCCTGCACCCTTTTTGGACCCCTTTTGGTTCTACTTTAGAAACGTCTCATTTATTCTCCTCTTTTGGTCAAAATTCTGAAAAGGTTTTTAGCCTATAACCTGCACCGACAAAAGTCCGATCTATATTCCAAATTTCCAGAAAATCGGTCTAGACATTCAGGCGTGATTTATAATATAAATTCGGATTAAGAATTAGGATATTAGGATTAAACATAATGATTATTAAGCGACCGGCACAAAACATTGTTGTCTATAACACGATTTTAGGTAAAAGAGATGGAAAAAAAAGAAGAAGATCAGAGATTTATTTTATTTTAATGTTAAACAAATGTTTTGAACATCTTTGTGGGTTTATTTGAAAGAAAACAGATTTTGTTATTATGGCTGTAAGTTAGCTTGACATTTTTCTAATGATCTTTCTGTATTACCCTTACCTTACCTTGCAATACTGTGCCACAGGAAACCTGCACTTTCTCCACAAAGTCCTCAAACTATCTTCAAACTTTAATTGAGTTCAGATAATCTCAAATATGGATGCTCCAACATTGATTGATTGGGAAGTTGGCTATTGATTTAATTGCAAACTCAAACAGAAAGACAGTTTTTTGTAAATAAAACCTTCAACTTTCGTTGTAACATTATCTTAAAGGAAATCACTTGTGTGAATCATTGTGCTACACCACCAACATACATAGACTAAACGAGGAATGTGGCATACAAGTTTTTTGGATGATATTTGCAACAGTTAATCATGTCCATGTACCCTGGCGTGGGGTGCATTTTTTCCCCTAATCGGATGGTATCGTATTATTAAATGTATTATTTAGAGAAGATTGTTAGTTTTACGAATTCTAAACCTATGAATAATTTACAAGTCTTCATATTGCACATTTATCATCCTGAAGAAAACTGAGATTATCCTTAAGCGTGAAGGTAATCTCTTTCCATTCCATTGCCACAGTCGCAAGTCTCAATCTCTAGTCATCCGTGTAGATTCTTCGGAAATAGATTTACAATTGATTAGTCAGTATTAAAGCAAAGATGTCGGTTTAGAAAAGTTCTTGTTTTTTGTTAAAACACACAAAAACCTCGTATATTCAATATTCGTTTTCTAATATTAAATTCAGGTTAATCAAATTTTATGTTTCGTCCTATAAAATATTTTTTGTCTAATAACCAATTACGTCACATAACAAACAATAATATGTACATGCATATGTATATACTACGCATGTATATACAACGTAAGTAGTAAGTTTATGCCGCTTCTGGATCACTTTCTTCATACAAATTAGGGATCATGCCTACGCTACAGTCGGTTTTGATAGGTTTGTAACAGGTAATGTACGTGTTTTTTTTTTTTTATACAAGATGTACACTAGAGAACGGTTTAATTGGTTAATTTTAAATTTTAAATACAATCACAAAAAACTAATCTCAACCAATACATGTCATGATTCACAAAACGGAGTGTAACGAAAAATGGTGCTTGCATTGCATGTCTTCTACAAATGTATTATAATACTCCCAAAAGCAACGAATACTTAACGATTGGTACGAATGGTTAACGATTGGTATGAATGGTTTCAATGCTGATCGCATATACATACATACTAGCGTGTGTACGTGTTCCAAATAAAATAATAAACAAACTGAAAGATGTCTTGTTTTCACAAAATAGCCTGTGGAAAAAATATTACCGTTTGCTTTATCGTAGGGTAAGAATATGTGTTTTATTGTTGTAGAAATGAAACTATGTACATCGATTCATTCACTCAAAGCAACGAATACTGGACGAATGGTGTGAATGTTTTTAGTGTTTTCATATGGTATTGAATTATTTCGTTGCTTGATGAATAACGTCATAACAAAAAGGGAATGTAAAATAGCAAAACAGTAATAAGAAGTGAGTAAACAAATAACAATGTACATTTTTATTATTGTCGAGTAAAAGCAATGCAAAGGCAATGAATTTGCGAGTGGTCAGCAAATATGAATGGTCTCTTTCTGATCTCTGATGTACACCTGCATGATCGTTTTAAGGGTTAGTTGGTTGTGTAGTTGTTTTTACTTGTATTGCTGTTTGAATGATTGGACGGACAGAATAACATTTTTAAAGTATGTAGTTGGCCATATTTTGATTGAAAGTGAGTAGGTAGGTATGTAGTTGTACGTGTTGTTGTGTTAGAAGGATGTTTAATTTTAAACTGATAAGAAAGTTTTGCCACGTGTTGGTCATGGTCAAATGTTGAATTTGTACGTGCTGTTGTTGTTTTTTATTTTGTGTGTGATTTAATGTTGGCAAGTACAATGTGTCAATTTCGACGTCCGGGTACTGTACTTGTCTTAACCGAGAAGTGCACGTCCTTTAACCTAATGTTGGAAAAATAGAAAAGGGATCATGCCTGTTTCTTCTTGAAGAAATAGAAAAGGAATATACACCTATGTGATCGTTTTCTTGGGATAATGTGCCTTGTCACGTTTTGTCATAGCCAAATGTTGAACATATAAAAATATAGTTACACGTGCTATTGTTTTTGTGTTAGAAAGATCTTTAATTTTAAAATGAATAAAAAAGGGTTGGTTGGTTGTGCCTGTGTTTTTTTCACGCATAAGTAGAATATCTGTTTTTACATAATTGAATTACCTGTCCATTACTTCTAATTTTATATTACAGAAGCAAAAACGAGGATTTGCACGGTTTGTTTGCCACAAGTTTTGTATTGATCGTCTGGACTATTACGAACGAGGATAATTTTCATACTATAACAAGTGATCTCCGCTTTGATGATGTTATTAACGAAAGACAACAAAAAAAGTAATGACAAGTTTGCTCCAATTCGTGAGTTATGGGATAAAAGGGAAGCACTTCTTTCAATGTTTTATAACTGTCATGAAAACGTCACTATTGATGAGCAGCTGGTGGGCTTTAGAGCACGATTTTCCTTTAGGCAGTATAGACCGGCAAAGCCAGCTCAAATTTTGATTAGATGCAGACTCCAAACCAGGAAACATATGGAAAATACAACCATAACTTAGAAAACCAAGAAATGACAAGTTTGAAAAAAATCACGGAGAGTGTGTCTTGTTGAAGTTGTCACAAGTATTGAAACAGCAAAATATTACAGCTAATAACTTTTTTTACATATGTGGACATATAAGAGTTCGAAAAAACAAAACTTTTATCCCATCGAAATTCATTCACGTTTGCTTTCAGAGAAATTCCAACACTTGAGATTTTACGTCAGCTAGCTATGTGCCAATCAGAAGAATACATATTGAAAAGGACAGTTAAAAAATCCATTTGCGGCAAAGCCATTAACTCAACTACAAACACCGTCATCAAATAGTGTACTATCTACAAGTGATGATACACAAAGGTCAGCGCCTAGAAAACGACAATTGCTATAAGTCCAAATGTGATGCAAATAGCATTATATGCAATAGATTTGTAAGCAAATTCAAGCAAAAAATAATTTGTTCTTCTTGTTGCGAAAATAGCGATAAGCCGTAGTTATTTTTTCTTACATATACTGATACACGGAATAGGGATGCCAATCGGGAAATCCCGGGATTTTCGGGATTCACAAAATTCCGAATCCAAAATGTTGATTGCGAAAAATGTTTTTCGACGCAGCGTATGTTGACAACAAAATTCGTTCAAGCCTATCAGATCACATGTTAGACGCTTTAATCTTTTTGTTGGAATCCAAATAATTTTCTTAAAACTAATGCATTTGCATACGTAGTGTGAATAATTTTTAATTTTGTTAATTTAGGCTTTTTGGTTACGATTTTTAAAAATCGATCCCGTTTGGCATTCCTAATACAGAATAACAATAAATTGTATGGACCAAAATGGTCCCTAACCTAGAATTTCAAACCTTTCATTTGTTCCGTTTGATTTTATCCTAATAATAGCGGAAAACCATTATACACAAACCAAAATACAAAAAAAAAAAAAAAAAAAAAAAAAAATACCTGAGCCGACATTTTAAGTTGATACGATAAGTCATTGCAAACTTATATAAAAATTTTAAAAAAAATTAACAAAATGATCCAAACCTAATAGCAGAGTTAATTAAAAAAAATTTAGAACAAACGAACCAACATTTCTATCAGTGTTGCACAGGCAATTGCTGTTTTAATAGCCTGCCACTTAAGCAGATAACAGTCAGATCATGCAAAGAAGAAGAAGAAAAAAAAAATCAAATTCAAATGGTTGGTAATCTAATTTATATCGGTTAAAATAATTTATAATCTCAGAGCTGAGAAATTGCACCGTCAACTGCTCGAAGGATATCAACTATGTTCAGTTATAAATATAGTGGGCATATACATAAATACTCGCATGTATGTGTATATGCATGCATACATACTGTAAAATATGTACATAAATATCAATCCGAAGATGTTATGACAAATGTTGTAATATATTCTCAAAATTATGAATATTACCAGGAGACACATGTTGCCGTGACAATAAATTAAGCCCCATGAAAGCTATCTGTGTCAACGTGAACCCATAATAAATTTCAATGCAAATTGAAATTCACACAGTCATACAGCAGGGAATATAAACGTTCGAATTAACAAAAGGAACTACAAGGCAACAAAAAGAAAAAAAAATCAAAAAAAAAACACTGACACTAGACAACCCTACTCTACACCATCGGAGAAGTATTTCTAGGTTTTCCATTAAAAAATCAAAATTAAAATCAATATTCCATGGCAGACTTGGGGAAACATTTCAATACCAAGCGTAATGTCGCTAGTTAATGCAGCATTTAGAACTGCAGTATTTAATTCTGCCTCTTTCACATACCGAATGTACATACTTTTTTACGTCGACGTCATACGACTGAATGGTACCGCTTTGACCGAATGTATGTTTCTTAATTATTTTGTTTATATTAATGGACGAATATCTCATAGTTGGTGTGGTGTATTCACAAAATGCGTTTATTTGCCAGTCCAGCTATTTATGTATGTTTGTATGTATGTATGTACGAGTATGTGGGTTTGTCTGTTCCGGCAAGTGCACGTAGTGCTAGTTGCTTGCTGTGCTAGTTGATTGTTGTTGTTGTTGTTTCATACGGATAAATGATGGTTGTTGGCAAAATTGTATTCCTTAAATATGCATGTAATTTGGTAAATATGTGTATAAAACATATAAACTGCTTGATAGCTAATTAAAATGCATACGAATTTAATTCTCATGGACACAGGGATCCTTATACATATGTATGTCACCTTATACATATGTATCGTATACAGATACGAAATACAATATGTATACGTATGTGTATGTATGTGGCGTGGCTGCGAATACTAGTGTAGGTAGTATACACATCGAAGGCTTGCTAAATAAATGCACTGAAATATGTGTTCGAATATTTATTTTGCATTTGTATTGTTGAATTCGAGTTTTATTTTATTATTTATTTACAATTGAGGTTCCATTTAATCCCAACAAAAAAATAACTGAACGGGAATACATTGCGTTTTTAATAAGCGCGAACTGTACAAAATTATATATCGCATTGGTTGGAAATTCAAAATGAAATCGATTCGATTAAATGCCATCAAACAAAACCAAAATAAATTCGTTTTTTTGTTTTTGTTTTTCTTTTGGTCTGATTGCAAATAAAAGCAGTTTTTGGGAAAATCCCTTTAATTCTCGGTGATAATAAACCAGATTTTATTTTTTTTTTTTTTTGAGTGTAAAAGTAAAATTTAAAAACTCGGCTTAAATTGCATATAATCAGGATCTAATTATTTCAGATCAAAGTGCAATTCAGCGAAATTTGTTGATTAAACGTGATTAAGCCAATGTACGTATTACAACACTCGAAATATTTTATTTCTTATGTACGTAGTTTTTAATGAGAATTTATATGCGAAAACATTTTTTTCGATTATAATTTATAAATATATTATAAGGAAAATACGTACATACATATGTATGTGACTTATCAAAGCATCTTGTTCGTTTTTCGACTTTATTGGAATAGTGCCCTATGCTACCTTTAGGTAATCCTGAAGCAGGTGAAGATAGAGTTTAAGCATGAATTGGTTTATTTAAATGATATCAGTAATAGGGCCACGTAATAAAATTTCTTCCAATGCAGTCAGTATGATTCATTACGTCTACAAGCCTCTACGGTAGTCGCATCTATTATGTGAATGAAATAGTATCGTAATTCTGATCTGATCCAATAGATTTAATCCAATCATATGCTTATTATAACAGACGCTGTCATCTTTCCATTTTATCATTATAATTTTACTTTTTTTCTATATAAAACCTATGACCCACGATATTTCATTTTCATTACCTTTTGGGATGACACATTTTGGTTCCACTTTATCAAATCAAGTTTCAGTGGCATGGCGTCCTGTTTTTCTGACGAAAGCTCTTAAAAAATGCATCGTACTCTGCTGGAGTGTCTTCTAAAACAATTTTTTAAGGACTATTGATCCTGATTAATCCTCATCGTATTGTCGGCAATAAAAATTTAAAGTATTTTATGATAGACTCACTTGGAATATACTTGTACATGTATGTACTTTAAGCCACGAAAGGAATTTTTTGCGTTAATGATGGAACTTTATGTTTGTCTCCTTGTATTCTTATTGATTTTAATATCACTTCAATGCCTGCATTCCTTTGTCCCAGCAATTTCTCTATTCAGCACACGATGCTATGCAGGGCAGTCTCAATAGACCTTATTGTATGCGTGCTGTCCGGTGGAAAGGAAATTTTTATCCAAGGTCTGACGCAGATTCACATCCACAAGTCTCGCCATGGTCTTCAATAAGAAGTAGGACAGAGTTATGGGTCTGAAGTCCGTGGGTGTAGTATGACAGTTTCTTACAGTCTTTGGGATGAAAACTACTCCCAGACTAGACTATTCCGACGGTATAAGGCCCATCCGAATATTGGCGATAAACATCGCTCCAAGCACTTTGATGTGACTCATTTTCAGACGTTACAAGAGGGAGGGATGGGATATATCCCATCCGGTCCCGGTTTAACTCCGTCTATCGCCCATTTTATTGAGTCCGTAGACATGATCGAACAGTAGTACCACTGTGATCCACTCCTCGAAACAGTTATCCACGTATCCGAACCCTGTGCCGGTGGAAAGTGGGTGTCCACAAGAAGATCCAAAATCCCCTTTTCAGAGTTGATCCATCCTCCCTTTGCAGCACACTAGATATAAAGGATGTTGTGGAGAGAATTCTCCTTAGCCTAAAAGTTTCGTTGATAGTTTCCATGTTGCCACAGAAATTTCTCCACGATTCCCTCTTAGCCTGCCTCAGAACTCTCTTGTAATTTGAAAGAGACAACTTGTAGTCCCTCCAATGATCTGCCGTGACTCCCTTCTGACCATGTCCAATTCTCGGTCCCACCAGGTTGATTTTCTTCCACCCGTGTCAACCTTTTCCGGGCATGCTTTGTCAGAAGCCTCTATTATGACCTTTGTGAATTTAGCCACTGTTGCTTCAAGTTCAAAAATGCTATCTATTCTACAACGCGTGACAAGACGATCATAAAGATGCCAATTCGAGTTCCTAGCATTCCTAATTGTCCTTACAGTGTTGTGCCCTCCACTAAGGGAAGATTCAATAAACCTACGATCAGAAAATTAGTGCTCTTCCGAGACCCTCCAAACTCTGACGCTA
The DNA here is from genome assembly GCA_014635995.1 of Sarcophaga peregrina. Classification (NCBI taxonomy): domain Eukaryota; kingdom Metazoa; phylum Arthropoda; class Insecta; order Diptera; family Sarcophagidae; genus Sarcophaga; species Sarcophaga peregrina. Next base: position 90,112,967 of record CM025789.1, read on the forward strand.
TCATAAATATTGCCGGAAGTAAGGGTTACGTCCAAAACCTCTCTTCTGTTCTTCGTTACAAATGTGGGCTTATTATAAAAGAGAGGGAGATTTTCGACCTTTCACTTTCGGATATCCTTAAACGAACTCTATAATATAAAGATTGCTGTAATAGTAAGATTTATTTTGGACTCCAATTTGGTTCCTCTAAGGAATATTTGTACCTCTTATTTTAAGTGGGGTCCGATGCCATAACTACCCAAAGATCCTGAAGGCATTAGGAGAAAGTCGATAACGTCAGTATAATCGAGTATTTCGTGTATCTTTACCGCATAGCGTCTATTCTTGATATTGATAGATTCTAGCGATGTGGAGATATTTTTTTTTTTTTTGGCGTGTGAGGTAGGGTTCAAAATGCCTTCGCACTTGCAGTGATCGTCATCAGCTGCGTCGAGTGGTGCTTCCACTAAAACAATCCCTCCTCCTTCTGATGATACTCCCTTCCCGGGACGGCTATCGCATTACTTCGGGAAGGGCCCAGAACGACGTCCAGTTAAGGACCGTTGTCTACTCTCCCACGTCTGGGTATGCCATATTTGAAGCCAGCTTCATGCTATTGGCTCGTCTTCTCATGTATCATTCCGTTGTATTATATCAAGGTCGAACTTCTTTCTGCGGAGTACATATTTAACATATCTTCTCACAGCGTTCCATTTCATCTCATTTTCGAGCATTGCGTTCACAATGGTGTCGGGTGTAAATTCACCAATTTGTTCCATCAACATGTTCTTCTCGTCTTGCCATTTAATGCAATAGAAGAATGTGTGTTCAACGTCGTCACTCATTTCCTCGCAATAAATGTAGCTAGGATCAGTCACCTTGCCCTAGGAAATAACCATGACCATAGAGAAACTGGATCAGAAAATAGTTAGTTTTCTCCGTATCCATGCCACTATAGATGGGATATGTTTCCTAGTCCCATCTACTTTGCCATCGCCGTAGTGTTTGAGATCTGAGATCTGTGCTACTAATGGGAATATTCTCCCTCTTCATTCTCCAAGATTTTCTTCGCTCAAATGCCTGCAGGTCAACAGGTATCTCACCGGCGATCACTAGGACTGCGGCGCCCGATACTGTGCGGTAGGCCGAGGCAACTCTTAATGCCGCTGTTCGCTGCACCGCTGCTAATATTATCCGCTTAGATTTAATCTCCTGCGCATCTCCCCATATCTCGCTTCCGTACAGCAATATCGATTTCGTCGCCGCCATAATCAATTTTCGTTTGGCCTGTGTTGGTCCGCCAATATTTGCCATCATCCTGCTTAGCATGCCCGCTGTTTCGATGCCTGCTGTATTTGGGCCCAATAATTAAGTCTGCAGTCGAGTCTTATGCCCAAATATCTAACTGCCCTTTTTGTGACCAGTGTCACATCACCTATCTGCATACCAATCTCGAGTGGGATGTGAGCCATTGTCATCAGTATGATCTCAGTCTTGTTCTTTGCGAGCTCTAGACCATGATCCTCAAGCCATATCTGAGTCATTATCATGACTCGATTCAGTTTTCTCCTGGCATCCTCAATGTCGCGCGCTGAAATGATTGACACTGTATCATCCGCGTATCCCACGAGGTATGTGTCCTCTGGCATTTCTATACCTAAGATTTCATCATAGCTCAGGTTCCAGAGATGTGACCCAAGAATAGATCCCTGAGCTGCACCAGACATGATCTCCACGACCCTTCGGCCATCGGGTGTGTCATATAGAAGCTTGCGATCCTTCAGATAGTTTCGTAATATTCTCAGAAGGTATATAGGAATACGAAATCTTTCTCGTAGTGCCTTAATAATATCCTCCCATCGCAAACTGTTGAAAGCATTCCTCACATCGAGCGTGGCAAGGACAACAATGCGCTTCGGATAGTGACGTCTGAGCCTTGTCCGTTCAACGCATTCCACTACATCCGCTATGGCACCAAGCGTTGACCTACCTGGTCGGAAGCCATACTGCCTTTCCGATAATCCACCAGCTGGCTCAATGGCCGCTGCCAGTCTGCGCTGGAGAAGTTTCTCCAATAATTTACCGGCACTATCCAGCATACAGAGGGGGCGATATGATGGATGTGTCGGGTCTCCTTTTCCCTTGCTGATCAGGGT